>JAKSZT010053883.1:3541322-3709304 GCA_026826555.1 Tolypeutes matacus | reverse complement strand
TATGATCCAAATTGAAAGCAATAACACAAAAAACAAAGTACCGAAATAATGCTGCCATATTCCGTTTCACTAAATGAGCTGGGGAACCTTCTGTGAGCGGATGATGCTCACGTCACGCGTGTGAACTCAGCGTCACAGCCACGGCATGTCGGGCCCAGACAGCGCTTGCAAATACCAGCTTCATCCCATACCACCTGTTTGCTGTTGTTCTCTTAACACACAAGTGGTAGCTCCTTGTCAAATGTTTAAAAAAGAGTTATGGGAAAAGAAATTATGATATTTATGTTGTTTGCAAAGTTAAAAAAAAATACTTAGGAGATGGGAAGCGGCTGTGGCTCAATCAGTAGGGCTCCCGTTTACCATATGGGGGGCCCCGGGTTCGGTTCCCGGGGCCTCCTGGTGAGGGCAGGCCCGCCCGCACGGCGTGGTTAGCTGACCCAGCGAGCACAAGCAGCAAGGGGGGGATAAATGAATAAATAAATAAAATCTTAAAAAAAAAAAAAATACTTAGTAGAGTCTGAGAACCGTTGATTTAGGAAGATAAAGCACCCAGACTCGGGCTGGGCCTGTGTCACTGAGATGCCTCGCTTACCAGGAGAGGCAGCTGACACGCGGCAACACGGGCTGCCGCACCCCCTTCCTTCTGCCGTCCCCCTAGAGTTCTGTGCCTCATGTACAGAAGCTCTGATATTACTTTGTGTCTTTCAATTCTTACCATTTTCTGCTATTTTTTTTTTATTTGAGAAGTTGTGACTTAACAAAACAATCATGCATGCCATTCAGGATTCGCACACACCGCCCCACCACCAGCACCTTACACTGCTGTGGCACATTTGCCACAAATGATGGAAGGCCATCGTCACAACGTCACTGCTGTCTGTGGTGCAGAGCTGCCGTGTGGCATTTTATTCCCACAAACCACCCTGTTATTAACAGCACGTATTGCTAGTGTGTATTTTATAGTCCACGAGAGAATGTTCTCGTGTTTGTGCTGTTGGCCGCAGCACCCCACAGGGTTCACTGTGTCATCTCGTCTCTTGCCTTGTACAATCCGCGCAGAGCTCTCGCTTTCATCACAGAGTTGTGCTGTCATCAGCTCAGTCCATTTCAGCACCGCTATTTCTTGAGAAGAGACACAACAAAGGCTATTCAAGTGATATTTAAGAGTAAGCAATAGCTGACAATCAAATGGATTCATCCCAGATAAAAAAAGATGGTCTTATATAATAAGATCTATTAAAAAGAATCCATCCTATCAATTATCTGATTAAAGGAGAAAAATCACATTTTTTCTTAATAGTTGCTGAAAAAGCACCTGATATATTTCAACATCAATCTGTGATTTAAAAAAAAAAAAACCTTTTAGCACATTAGCAATAGAAATGGGTATTTTTTTTTTTTTTTAAGATTTTATTTATTTATTCATTTATCCCCCCCTTGCTGCTTGTGCTCACTAGGTCAGCTAACCACGCCGTGCGGGCGGGCTTGCCTTCATCAGGAGGCCCCGGGAACCGAACCCGGGTCCTCCCACATGGTAAACGGGAGCCCCACTGATTGAGCCACAGCCGCTTCCCAGAAATGGGTATTTTTAACTCAATTAAAAATATCGACCAAAACCCGACGGCAAACACCACATGCAGAGGTGACGCAGTGGTAGCATCCTCTTTAAAATCAGGAGTGAGGCAAGGATCCCTGCTACCAGGGCTTCTGTTCCACGCTGGGCTGGAGTAGCCAACAGGTGGTGAGAAAATGATAAACAGTAGCAAAGTGGGCAAGCGACAGGAGCAGGCCATTCACCGAGTGGGAAACACATATGGTCATTAAATATACGAGGAAGATGCTCAACCGCCCTCCTTGTCAGGCAGAGGCAGGAAAAAAACAACAAAATTATATAGTGTTACATGTTTCAAACTGGCAAAAATTCAAAAGACAGACAGTATCAAGTGTTATCAAGGATTTGGAGCAGTGGAAGGCTGATGGGGAGGGAGACAGCCTGTTGGAGAAAATCTGATAAATTTGGAGGCAGGAACATGTTGTGACCGAGCAATTCCACTTCTAGGGCACCCTGGGAAAGACTCTGCACCTGCACCAGGAGGCACAGCCAAGAATGACTAAGACGGCATTGTTTAAAATAGCAAAAATATTGAGAACAACCTAAATGTTTTGTACAGGGAAACAGTTAAATTGTGGTATATCCATAAAATGAAATACTGTATAGCAGTGAAAATAAAGAAATGATAGCGATATGTTTCAACATCGATAAACCTCACCAGCATAAGGCTAAGGAAAAATAAGCAACTTACAAAGAATACACACAGATGATATATTTATATAAAGTAAAGTCTGTAAAACAGTACTACATATATACTATATACATAGTTATTTGGTAAAAATGTAAAGAAGTGATGGAAGAGCAAACACCACTTTCAGGGTAGAAGCTTCTCTGTAGTGGAGAAAGAAACAATAAAGTAGAGTTGGACGAGGGATATTCCACTGTGCTGGCAAAGTTTCTTTTCCAACATAGGTGGTAGATATGTAAGTATTCATCAAATTTTTCTTTAAACCCTTTTTCTATGTCTTAAATATGTCATAATACATAATACATAAAAATCTCAGCGTAGCTAATAAACAACAAATGCATTCTGAAATTTAAGTACAACAATGAAAATAAATCAGTTATACATGTCCTCGCTTTATACATTTCCTTGAAAGCCAGTTATAAAATAAAAATTTATATTAGAACCATGAAAAATTAAATTACAATGAAATGTGAAAAAATAGTTCCTAATATATTATGGGGAAATTTTTTATTCTAAAATCTGAGTTTTCAAATCACAAAACTCTAAATTTCCCACTTTAGCAGTCGTGGGCAACAAACTTCTTTCATTTAACCCTTGTGTGAAATTATGTCAAATGTAATAAAATCCTATGCGGTTCCTTTTTCAAATCCAAATTCAGGATACAAGTAGAAACAAGACATCAACTCATTCCTGCACTGCAGGTTTGGAGCCCCGTCGGTTCTTGGATACAGGAACAGATCAAACCTGCTCAGACTCTAACGGACTGATGTAAATCTCTCTCCCTTCCTTCCTGTCTTTTTCTCCTTCCCTCTCTCTTTCTTTCCCTCCTTCCCTTCCTCCTTTTCCTCTTTCTTCCTTTTGCTATCATTAAGCATGACACGCAAACATAAATATAACACACGTGCAGGGATTTATTTTAGCAGCGTGTATTCTTTTAGATTTGATTATTAGGAATTGGAGTCAGATGATAAATGGAAAAGCATAAAAACCCTCTACCACGCGAGGGCAGTAAACATCAGTCGTCTAGAGTGGGCAGGCTTTGGAAGCAGAGACCACCTCACTCGGTACCCCACCTTTTATGGATGGGGACAGGGAGAACCCAAGAGGTCCCGGGGTGTGTCTGAGACCGTGGAATCAGCTGCCAACATCTGTTATCCTCAAAGGACAATAAGTCCCCAATTAAAGACAGAAATGGTCCCCATGGATAGGGTGGAGTCCTATTAGGACGTCCGTCCCCAGTAATCGGGTGGTCTCACGATCACATGCAACTTACCAAAAAAACACGTATGGTCAGGGACAGGGCATAAAAATACTCAAAAGGCAACATTGACAACCAAGGCCATTTTTAGGCACAGAAAGTGACAAAATGTCCATGCAAATGACTTCCAGGGTCTTTACCAAAATGGTGAAATTGTCAGGACTCACCCCTGACTTACGCCTTACCTTGGAGAATGATCCCTTCCCTATTAGAACCTGCTTGTTGGACTCTACCCAGAACCCACAAAGGCCAGAGGACTGTAAAAGTCTGTAACTTTTATAGAAAAAGCATCAGCAGGCCGGGGTGGTGGCAATGTTGGTTCTAGAAGAACAAAACTCTACCTAAAGGTCTTTTTATATGGAGGGCAACAGCAGGAGCCCGAGGCTCAAGCTCCGTCCAGCCCCAGGCGCTGCCGTCAGACCGTCTGCTGTGAGACAGCTTTCTGCAGGCTTCTCTCTCCAGGACACCAGAGCCCCCCATCCCACCGCTGCTCTCCGACCTGGCCCTGATGCTCTCTCCCACCACATCTCTTATCTTCTCCCGCTCACTCCCTCTGTTCTAACATCACTGGCCTTGTTTATGTTCCTTGAACATTGTAAACTCTTTCCTGCCTTAGGGGACTAGAATCTGCTGTTTCTTCTGCCTGGCATGCTTCTCCCCTAGAATCTGCATCCCAAGGTTCAGATTAATACTTCAATTGTGTGCTGGACAGGTGTGCATGCATCCTCCCAGACGTCTCAAACTCAAGATGTTCCAAACGGGTCCAGAGCTCTTGCTTTGTCTTGAATGGCCCTAGAATGCACCCTGCTGCTCCATTGGGATGGCTGGGTGTTGCTATCTCATTGAATCCTCCCCCCAAAAATCTGTGATATAGGTGTTATTGTCTTTGTTTTACAAATGGGGAAACAGACAGAGAGGTTAAAAACTGTCCAGCTGGGAGCAGGTGTCACCCAGTGGCTGCACCTGCCTCCCACATATGAGGTCCCAGGTTCAATCCTTGGTACCTCCTAAAAAAAAAAAAAAAAAAAAAAGGAGTGGATGTAGCTCAAGTGGTTGAGTACCTGCTTCCCATGTACAAGGTCCATGAAAGTTTGGTAGAACTTACCTTAAAGCCATCTGGATTTAAGGTTTAATTGGATGAAGATTTTTACTTCTGTTGTAATCCATCTAGAACTGATTTTTATGTATGGTGTGAGGTAGGGATCCCATCTCATTGTTTTTCTGCATGAATAACCATCTTTCCCCCCCACCTAACTGCAATGTCACTTCTGACAACTCAAGTGACTGTTTGACAAATGATGAAGACTAAACATATTTGTCGAGCTTAATTTCTGAAAAACTACAAAATGTTGATGCAGCATACATTAAAGTTCAAATGAAGCAAAAAGAAATCCACTCAGCACTTGAAAAATCTTCCCTGGAGAGGTTTTCAGAATGTATGCAATGGGAAGAGTGTCATTCACTCTCCCTACATAGCGATTATCTTGTCTGCATGAAAGAAATGCAGGATGACATTTATCTCAAGTACTGATATGAAAATGGATGTTGCCTTTGAGATTTGGAATCTCAGACACTGGCCTGAGAAGTGGATGGAGCATCCCATGATGCAGAGCCACCTCTTCCATTTCAGTGTCAAAATGAAATTTCTGAATCTTGAGTAAGAAACGAAGATTGGGTAATCCAAGCCCTTGTTTGGCTCTCGTTAAGAAGGACTATTTTTCACTTGACCATGCCAAATAATAGCTATCTTTAAATTAATAGTTTAGAAGTGGTTGATTTCCAAAGTGCCCTGTGCTGCCCCTCCTCCCCCGGCTGACACTGTCCTCCTGGGAATTTCCTTCTGCGCTGGGCAGGCCAGCAGCCCTGAGCCACTCTCTTCCCCGGGAGCACAATGGGGATGTGATGAAGAGGAGAAGAAACCACTTCAGGCCTTTTCAGTTTAGGCCTAATTTTAAGAAAATACTGAACGGTGTATTTTCTTTATGCACAAAGTGATGAAGAAAATATAAGTTAAACTTCTGGTCATTTATAGTAACATAAAAAAATAATAGGAGGCAGGAAAAAAGCAGTACGAGGTATATTAGTTTCCAAGGTGCCATAGCAAAATACCACGGACTCTCACCGTTCAGGAGGCCAGAAGGCTGCCGCCTCCCAGGTGTATCGCTCCCACCCCTGCCTCTGGCTTCACAGGGCTGTCAGTGTGGCCGGCTCTCCTCCTCCCACGAGGACACCGGCCCCTGGGCTTGGGGCCCACTCTACTCCAGCGTGACCTCGTCTTGACTAATTAAACCCGCAAAGAGCCTATTTCCAAATAAGGTCACATTCTGAGGTTCCAGGTGGACATGGATTTGGGGGGACACCATTCAACCCACGGCAGTGGGTAAATGACGATAATTCCAAAAAGATTGAAAGCCCTTTCCAGGTCAACAGTGGAGTATCTCCTTTCCCTGCATTTCTCCGTGATGTGAAAATTCCTGCTCCCTGCCACCTTTCCACAGATTCTGTTCACTCATTTAACTATTTCTTTTCTATGTGATTGTCCCCAGTGAATGTGGTGATGACCCCGTAGAAGCATCTGGATCTGTTGCAGTAAATCCCCCCCCGGGCTGGATTACGACCAGGCTGTGCATGGATTCCAGGGCAGGAGGGTCTTTGTCCCGGACGAAGTGTTGGGGCAGGAAGGTCCAGGATGCATAAATCATGAGACCAAAGGAGAGGGCCGTGTCCTCCTTCCTGCACTTGTGCCCAGATCACGGGAGCTTGGCCCCATGAGCTCAACCCCGGCCACTCCTGCAGGTGTCCAGAGAGTTGGCACATCCCTGTGCAAACAGGGAGTGGGCAGACAGCTTTCCACCTGCCCTCCTGCCTCCCAGCAGTCCCACACAGCTTTCCTGGGTGTGCGTGAGGATGGAGGAGGGATGATGCCTCCGGCAGGAGACGCCCCAGATGCCAACCAGTGGGACTCTGGCCACCACGCACCCCAGCAGCTCAGCGCCTCGCCCAAGCACCAGCTATGCTATTCGATTTCGAGATGTCTCTTTCTTTCATTGCATCCTCATCTTTTACCCGTTATGGGTCCAACATACGTAACCCCTATTTCCCTACAATCTCTTTCTTTTCCCCTTACAGAAGACTCTCCATCAATTCAGGACGAGCTGTTTGCACCCGGGGTTTTGCGGTGGGTCCTGCTCCTTCGGGAGGGTCCCTTGACGTCCATCCCTGCTGGTCACATCTGGACTCGCTGAGTGGGGTGGCTACTGCCACTCTTACTCTCGGGTCCCCAGCCCCCAGCACAGCACATGGCACAGAGCGGGCACCCCCAAAGTACTAGTTCTTTGTAGGGAGCAGGGGAGAATGTTCCAGCAAGCAAAACCTGTAGTCACCTTATCCTAATAAATGCAGCCGAGCGGGACATTAGTTGAAAAGAAATCAAACAAAATAGAGTTACTATGGCTAAAAGATTTAAAATGGAGTTGGGAGGGTATTCTGGAGGTTACTCTTAGGCAAAGCTCAGCCAGATGTTACAAACTGCCAGAGTAAGCAAAGCTTCAAGCAACAGTGTTCCTCAAAACCCCAAGGACTTCCAGGCACCATAAAACAAACCACAAGATAAAAAGCTCAGTTGACTGTTTCACCTGAATTACAACCGGGGTAACTCAAATATCCACCAACCACATACAACTTGTCTAATCCTTTTCTTTAAAAACTCTTGCCTGGAAATGCCCAGACACAGCTTGGGCTGCTAAATGAATCTGTGCTCCCCGAATTGCAATTCCAAGACCCCAAATAAACGCCTTTGCTGCCTTGCAGCTTACTTCACTGTTGACATTACCAGAAGAAGAAAATGTGCATCCAAACCACACGAATCCTTTGTGGAATGATAGACAAAATGTAGGATCTTCGAAAATAAGTCAATGTCCAGAAAATAATTGAATCTTGCATAAATTAGTTTCTGAAGACGAGATTTGTAAAATTGTCTTCATCCATTCTTTCAACTTTCTGGCCATTTGAATATCGTTATGAATTTCAGAAATACTCAAAGGTTTTAAAGAACCAGTTTTGAAAATGTTGTTAGCACAAGGCTGCTTGTTAACCTGAAAGCACATCTTCCTTTCCTGCTTTGGGACCTATTTGCTCTGCAATAGACAGAATTTGTGTGTGTGTGAACTGCAAATGCTGGTTTTGTATTTTTTTTTTTTTTAATTAGAAAAATTATTTATTTCTGCTCCTCTCATGCATCTTATTGGTCAGGAAACAATCTTGCAGACAAATCTGCAATAATGTGCTATTACTGGGTTTAAAGGCAAGCACCTCAGCTAACACTGATCAGCTGTCCAGAGCTCCCAAGTTACCGGATCTCGCTTCCTGATTTTACATTAATTTCTGAAAATCAGAAATGCCACCTCCAAAAACTAAGGGAGCTGCAAAAAAAAACAAAACAAAACAAAACAAAAACCCACTTCATTCAATATATATATTTTTTTTACCGGGAGGTCCCGGGTATCAAACCTGGGTCCCTCCATATGGGAGACGGACGCCCAATCATTTGAGCCACATCCGTCCCCCCATTCAATATTATAGTTGTATAAATGGAGTACATTTCCTTCTAGAAACGAAAAACTAGGAAGAAAAGGCCACTTAGCATGGTTGGGACGCCAGCATGGGTCAGCAGGAGGAATCCTGTGATGAGATTGCCTCTGCTATTACCAAGAAGAGATTCCGGTGCAAGCTCTCGCCAGCTTCCTGTGTTCTCACTAGATGTGTCTTCTGCTGCTGCTTTCCAGCCTTTCCCACACTTCATATTAGCGGATTGCTCGAGCCTGAGAACGTCGTGAACAGGAGCAAATCCAGTGTCGCTGACTTCCTCTCCAAAGGCGCCGGAACCCGGCGGATGGCCTGGCAGCTTCACTCTCGTGAACTCTTAGCCATGGAAAACCCCAGCAGGACACAGCGGAATGCAGCCACGAGGAGAAGTGCACTGAAATTTGGAATGTGAGGTGCCCGGCACCCGCCCAGGACTGGGACCCCGCAGCCTCCGGCGCGAGCGGGGCGCTCACCCTGCAGGCCAGGAGGGCCCGGGCGCGGCAGCCACGGCCAGCGCTGGGGGCCAGCAGCGGCGTCACAAGGCTGTCCCCCGGCACCGAGGGGCACACAGCAGCCATGCGGGGGCCTTCGGGCCCAGGAGCGGGACTCGGTGCCAAGTGTCCACGCCGGGGGGGCGGGGGCAGCTCTGGGTCTCACGTGTCTCCTCCTTGCTGGTTCCATGTCCCTGTTCTCTATACAAGCACAACAGAACTGGCCTGAAGTGTCCCCGCGCTGCAGCGCGCACTCACCCTCCCAGGCTAAAGCGTCTGCTGGGTCCCAGGTGCCCCCCTGGTGGAGTAAGGGCAAGTCGGCCAGCAGGCCCGGCCCCGGCCGCTGCCCTGAGCTCGCGCAGGGGCCACGCTGGTCCTCGCTGTGCCCTCTGATTGCAGCATCTGGGCGCGACGCGGGCACCCGCCAGCTCCTCTTCAGCGTAGCCCGTGCCAGACCTCGGTTCGGAGTCCTCACTGCCCTGAGGGCGGGAGACCAGAAGTAGTCTCTGAACCCCAGCACAGCCCCGCTGCCCGAGGGCGCCGGGCTGCAGGGCAGGCACCCACCGCCAGCCGCTCCCACGGGGCGCTGAGGGGCTTCTGGGCCGGCGGGCAGGCCTGGGGGGGCCTTGTGGCCACTGCTCTCCCTTCTGCGCCTCCAGTTCCGCTGAGGCACCCACCCCGCTTCAGCTGACCACACCCTGACTAAAGAACACCCCACGAGGTCCCATTTACAGTGCTTCCCACCCACGGGACGGGACCCGGTTAGATCGACCACACCCACTTTCTGAGTCAGTCACTATTTTAAAAGGACAGAAGACCGTGGGCAGCTGCCAGGGGCGGCAGCAGGAGCTCATCTCTGTGGAGGACCCATCCTAGGCTGCATCCTGCTCCCCACTCCCTTAGTCCATACTTCCCTTACATAGGTGCAGCTCACAGGTAGGTGCAGCTCACAGGTAGGTGCAGCTTCACAGGTAGGTGCAGCTCACAGGTAGGTGCTGCTTCACAGGTGGGTGCTGCTTCACAGGTAGGTGCAGCTTCACAGGTAGGTGCAGCTCACAGGTAGGTGCAGCTTCACAGGTAGGTGCAGCTCACAGGTAGGTGCAGCTTCACAGGTAGGTGCAGCTCACAGGTAGGTGCAGCTCACAGGTAAGTACAGCTCACAGGTAAGTACAGCTCACAGGTAGGTGCAGCTCACAGGTAGGTGCAGCTTCACAGGTAGGTACAGCTCACAGGTAGGTGCAGCTCACAGGTAGGTGCAGCTTCACAGGTAGGTGCAGCTCACAGGTAGGTGCTGCTTCACAGGTAGGTGCAGCTCACAGGTAGGTGCAGCTCACAGGTAGGTGCAGCTTCACAGGTAGGTGCAGCTCACAGGTAAGTACAGCTCACAGGTAGGTGTAGCTTCACAGGTAGGTGCAGCTCACAGGTAAGTACAGCTCACAGGTAGGTGCAGCTCACAGGTAGGTGCAGCTTCACAGGTAGGTGCAGCTTCACAAGTAGGGGGCTTCCCAGGGATCATGGGTCACATGGGAAGGAAGCACTTGGGAGCATTTCTTAAAAAAGCAGTTTTATTGAGATATATTCACATGCCATACATTCCATCCAAAGTGTACAATCAATGGCTTTTAGTATCATCACAGAGCTGTGCATTCATCACCACAAAAAAATTTAGGACAAGTTCATTATTCCAAAAAGAAAAACTCCACACCCTTTAGCAGTCACCTCTCAGTCCCTCTATCCTTCCCCAGCCCTACATAACCACTCATTTAATTTCATCTTTATAAATTGGTTTATATTTACATTTTATATAAATGGCATCATACAACATGTAGCACTTCGTGTCTGGTTTCTTTCACTGAGAATAATGTTTGTTTGTTTTTTGCCTGATATTAACTTGTAACATTAACATGTATTTGTTCAGTTTCAAAGAAAAACAGTCCTATATATGCAATATAACCAACATTTCACCTGCAGTTTCACTATGCTATACAGTCCCATGCTACGTTTTTTAGCTTTTCTCTTAGTCATATACATGACCTTACACGTCCCCTTTCAACCAGTCATCCCCATATAATAGCACTGACAGTTACAAACCCTGTGATGTGCTTTCACCTCTTCTATTCATTTCCAAAGATTAACAAACAACCTTTTTACCAATTCCATAATGGAATTCCCTAAGAAATGTAAAAATAATGGCCTGACAATTTCTGCGCTATTGCTGACGGCCTCACTGGCAAGATCCTACCATAGGCTTCTTGGCAGCAAAGAATGGAGACCTCACAGAGGCCAAGACATCAGGCTGCAGTCTAGGGCAGGGCTCATAGCCAGGGTCCGAGCGTGGACTGGAATGCAAAAACCACGATTCTCGTGGGAACTTGCTCGTGCGGGAGCGATGTGCTTATTAAATGATGCACAGGACAGTGTGGACTCAGTAAGGGGTCCGTGGTTTTCACCTGACTGGCAAAGGGTCCATGGAACAGAAAAGGTGAAGAAGCCCTGCTCTACAGGAATGGTCAAATTTTAACTTTCTTCTGCACATTTTTTTTCTGACAAAAAAAGCTGTAGAGGAGTTACAGTCTGATTTAACGGCTGTGTTGACTGAAGGGCTGAAGCAGAAAGTGAGAATGGGAGAGGGTTAACGTCAGGGTCCGCAAGACTTAATTCATTCATGATTTGGCAACTGCTAGTAGCTCCTTCGTGAGCGGTCAGTTTCTTTCCCATTTGCCAGGACATGTTCCCCTAAGCTCTACGGTAGGCTCTGCCTTTTAATGAAAAATGCTAAGCCCCCAGTTCTCTATATCTTCTAGAATGTTCAACACCTGCTTAGTACTGTGTTCGTGGCAGAACCAGGCCACCGTGGCTGCGCAGTTGTGCTCTGGGACTTCTGAAGGTGTGTGATTTTGCTAAGAAATGCAAATACAGAAAGAAAGAAAAGTAATTCTGGTCAAATGATTTTAGCTACTTCTGAATCTAATAAAATCTGAGTCTGTCAGCAATGTTCAGAGCCTTTTATTAGCAGAATATGAGTGTGAGCTCTTGTAGAAGGTGTAACAGTTATTATTTTTAATGTGACTGCTCTCCTAGAAATATCTAAGGGGACAAAGCCAAATGATAAAGGAACAGATAGAAGAGATGGGGGTGGGGAGAGGAGGGGTTTTATGGCAAAAGCAACCTCTGGGCACCCATGGGAGGCTTACTCTGTATGGACCGAAAACTATTCCATGTTCAGGTTACTGAGGCTGGATAACAAATTGGCCCAAAACTCAGTGGCATAAACAACCATTTTAACAGGCTCGCCCATTCTGTGGGTCAGGGATTCAGACAGGGATGACTATCTCTGTGGCACAGTGCCTGGGTCTTTAGCTGGAGAGTCCCTTGCTGGAAGTGGCATGACAGCTTGGGGCTGGGGCCATCTGGAAGTCTCTTCACTCGCATGTCAGACGGTGGATGCCAGCCGTGGGCTGGGACTCAGCTGGGGCAGTCAGCCTGACACCTACACAAGGACTCTCCATGTGGCCAGGGCTTCCTTGTGACATGGTGGCTTCCGGGCAGTCCACTTCTTACATAGTGGCTCAGATTGCCAAAGATGAGTGTCCCAATGAAATACAAAGAAACTGAATCACCCTGTTATGGTCTAGCCTCGGAAATCATGCAATATCAATTCCCCACTGTATTAGTCAGCCAAAGGAATGCTGATGCAAAGTACCAGAAGTCTGTTGACTTTTATAAAGGGTATTTATTTGGGGTAGAATCTTACAGTTACCAAAAAAAGTAGAAGAAGAAGAAGAAGAAAAACCCAGAATCTTACAAGGCCCTAAAGTAACTCAAGGGTATTTCCTCACCAAAATCTGTTGCCACATGTTGAAGCAGGATGGCAGGTGATCTCTGTGTGGTCTCTCCCTCCTTCTTCCAGTCTCAGCTGTAGGCGGGCACAGGGCTCATCTCTCTTCCTGGGGTTTTCGCTGTTTGAGCCTCTTTCTGTCACATGGCAGGACAGAAATGACCAAGTTGTCTCCTCTTCCGTATCTTCCGTGTGTCTTCTTGTGTGCGTGTCCAATTGTTAAGCCCACCGAGGGGGTGGGGACTCAACCCTGTGTCACGCCCTACTGATGGGGTCAAATCAAAGGCTCTAAATTGATTTAATCAAGTAAACTTTAAACCTTTGAATTAAAAAAAAAAAAAAAAGATTTATCTCCTTTATTTGTCTTTATTTATGCCCCCCTCCCCCAGATGGTTCTCTTGTCTGTCTGCTCATTGTTTGCTTGCCTTCTCCAGGAGGCACCAGGAACCAAAACTGGGACTTCCCACGTGAGGGGAAAGTGACCGATGGCTTGAGCCACATCTGCTCCCTGCAGGTTGCGGGGGCAGTGTCTAGCTCATCTTCTTTTTTTCAGGAGGCACCAGGACCTGAGCCTGGGACCTCCCATGTGGTAGGCGGGTGCCCAACTGGTTGAGCAACATCTGCTTCCCTACCTTTGAATTTAAATCAATCAAAGGGTGTCACACCCAGAGGAACAGACAAGTTTAAAGCATAATCAATATCATTTTTTTGAATTCATAAATAATATCAAACTGCTCAGTGCTGTATCCCTATATCCTTGTACAGCACCTGATCCCACAGCAGGTGCTCAACAAGTGTTTGGTGACTGAATGAGTGGATGGCATGTCTCACCTGTAAAGAACCCTCAGGTGCTTCCTGGCATGGGGCTCCTGGCCCAGCCTCTCTCCAGTCTCATCTGGCTGATCTGGCCTTTGCCAACAGGGTGGGCCTCTCCTCTGGGCCTTGGCTCGGGCACTTCCCTCTCCTGTGAAGCCCCCAACTCTCCCCTACAAGGAGAGGCACGTTTCTATGTCTATTATTCCCACTGTGTGGACAAGGCAGGCATTCGGCAACTATTTAAATTAAATTCGATTTAAATTGAATCTGTATCTGAGAGCCTATAATCTAGGTGCAGCAAGTACGGCTTTGCATTTCCCCCACAATCCTTCCAGTTCTTTCCCGTTCTAGTCACAACAGCATTTCGGTTCTTAAAAGTTACACAGCAAAAAAAAAAAATAATAATAATTTAAAAAAAACCAAGTTGCACAGCAAGCCTTGAGAGAGAACGGTTTGTGAGCTGCTGACTGGTAAGGCACTCTTGTACGCTTAGGCTTCTCTCCCAGAAACTCTGAGGAGGATCTGTTTCGCCAGCTGCCTGGCTTCTTAGTTCTGCCCTGCTGAGAAACACTGCAAACGCCTGCTTCTAACACTGTATTCTGGGGGGAACAGGCTCCCCCCCGCGCCGTCCCCATCGCACAGGGACACGTACTTTAAAAGACCCTTCTTGGTTTGTGGCAGGTGCGGCCGTCGAGCCTCGGAGGTGCCACGCTGTCCTCCCACCGCCGAAGACAAGGACTCTGGGCCACCAGGCGCGGCTCTACCACCGTGGAAGGGCTTCCCCACGTAAGCCCCCCAGGAAACGCTCACTTGCGCGCCACGCTGGACCTGTCCCCGTCTTTCTGTGGTCTGACGTATCCCTCCCGGTTTGGTGGGAAGCTGTCATTTTGCATGGCTCCCTGCTGTACGCGGAACAATATGATTTTACATGAATGGAAAGTGAGAGTGGACCCTTGTGACATCTGACACACAAAGACACTGTCTCGACACCGGCTGAAGCTGAGCCATCCTGGTTTCAGGCACCCTCAGCAGACCCGGGTCTGCATAAAGGAAGGGCACAGAGGACGCGCAAGGCAATGGGCTCAGCCATAAAAAGGAACGAAGCGCCGATGCATGCCACGGCAAGGACGGACCTCAAAAGCATGATGCCAAGGGAAAGCAGCCAGGCGCCAAGAGCCACTCACGGCGTGAGTCCCCGTACGTGGGAAGTCCAGGCTGGGCAAAGCCACGCGGACGGAAAGCAGGCGGCTGCTTGCCGGGGCTGGGGCTGGGGCTGGGGCCCGGCTGCTACTGGGCACAGGGCTTCTTTTTTGGGTGATGAAAACATTTGGACCTAGACAGAGGCGGTGGTGGCACAACACTGGGAATGCACTAAATACCACTGTCAGTGTTAATTTTAAATGGTGACTCTCACGTCATGTGAATTTCATGTCAATTTAAAAAAATAGCAAAAAAGAAACAGCCTAAGCATCGCAGAATTTGAAAGGCACGAACACGGTCCTCAGAGATCCCCCTGAATTGTGATGCTTATTCATCACCAAGAAAATACTGTCATGCTTAATTCTCCGTGTCAACCTGGCCAGGTTATGGTGTCCAGCTGTGCGGTCAAACAGTGCCGAGATGGCGTGGGGCGGCGTGCTGCGATGCGGTTAGCATCTCCCATCAGTGCACTTTTAGTAAAGGAGATCGGCCTCCATCATGTGGGCGCCTCATCCAGTCGGATGAAGAGCAAAGAACTGCCGTTTCCAGAGAAATTCTGCCTCAGGACTATACCATCTGCTTCTCTCTGGCTGCCCAAACTTCTGGCTTCCTCCGCTGATGTCGGACTTGCCCACCCCCACAATGGCACGAGCCAGTTCCAGGTAAATCTCTACACAGATATCCCGTTGCTTGTTTCTCCGGAGAACGCTGTGTAATACAAGCACCAAACAGGCTTTACACGCTTGGCAAAGCCACTTCCTATCAATTTCTCCTCATTGACTACCCACTACTGAGGACGTCAATACAAAATGCCACGATCCTATTGTAAGAGGGTAAAGATGACGGCCAGGAAGGTGGTCTTAGATCAGTTTCAAACCCAAGACTGAAAAGAGGTTTACGATTTTATATTTATCCAGCGTGCACTGGCATCCCACTAGCTAAGCCACCCAAGGGATGCCCTATTAACTGTTTGCTTCTGCAGGACACAAAAATACCCCTGTGTTTGAGGAAGGTAATTTGCAACTAACTGACGGTACCCCACTTCTGTGAGAGGCGGCTACTGCTCACAAGCGTGTGCATACACGTGGTGCCACACTGCTTAGCCCAAGGACCAGGGGGTTGGAGGACATGCTCAGTGTATTTTTGGGACAAAGTGACGTTGTCACCGACAAGCCACTGAAGGACAGCAGCTCATTTTCCTTTCTGGTTTATGCCTCCAGTAGTAACTTAATTAGGCCATGCTGTAAAACCATCACTAATAACTGTCAGAAGTACCCGAGTCACCCAGAGAATGACAGAGCTTGACAGTGGCCTTTTCCAAGGAGGAGCCGTGCAGGATGGAGTTTACCTCCCGCCTCTCTCTGAAATCGTCCCCAAGGGTCATCAAAGACCCCCTAACCTCTCAGCCTGCTTCCTGCTCCACCTCCTGGCAGGGCTTGGCTGCATGCTTTTCATTTACATGCATGTGTGTGTGAGCACATAAGCAACAACATTCAATAGCACTCTAAGAAGAAAAACCATCCTCATTGCCCTCGCCCTAACACTAGCACTTTCATTTTTCTAGTATTACATCCTAGTTCTTGTCCGTACTCACCTTTAATAGTTACAGTCAACTTATATTCTAATTCTTGAATGTTACCATATTTTCCAAGTTTCTATAATCCTTTAGTTATTTTAACAATTACTAAAATTACATGTTGTTTTACTCTATTATCTACTAATACCTTTATTTTGGATATTTAGGCCAAAGATCAGAAATTGGGTTTCTGTAGGGTGAGTTAGGGCTTGTGGATGTATGTTGTTTCAAACATAGAGGAGTGTCTGTTATTTTAATTTGAATTCATTGCCAAGAGAACTCATGAGAGAACCCTTAAAGTCCAGATTTCTAACGTTCTAGCATCTCTGTAGAGAGCACATTCTCTCCACTTTGCTACAGCCCCCACCACTCTCTACTGTCCTTCACCAAGCCTGCCTCCCTCAGTGACATAATCACTTCTTTAGTTCCTAGAGAAATGGCCCATCCAGATGCAGTTTGATGCAGCTGAGCCTGTCTCATGGGGTACACTATTCAGTCCCTGACAGCGGGTGAAGGCGCCTTTTGGTTCGTACTGCGCTGTATTCCGTTTGGGATGTCTGCCGGGGCCCCTGAAGCACCCTCTCATTGTCGATAGCTGCCCTATGTGCCTTCCACAGGGCTGGACACCAAAAGCTCAGCTGAGCCCCTCAGTCCCTCTCCTAGGAAATTGGATTCAAAGATGCAATGTGTCTGACCTTATTGCTTAAGTTGGAGAAAAAAGGGCAAATTTTGGTGGCGGGGGCACATTTGGCCAAATGTATGTGAAAAAGACAAGATAATCAGTTTTTGCCAAGAGAAAAAAAGAATGAAATGTCTATGAACAGAGACAGCAAGGGAAGAGAGGGCGATGGAGGGAGCGAGGGAGGGAGGCAGACGCGCTGCAGGAGGGGAGTCAGGCCACGTGAGGGCAGGCAGAGGAGAGGGCGGGCGCTCCCCACAGGGCTTCCTGGGCTTTTGGAAGCCACCCAGCGGCGGTGGCAGGGCCCGGCGGGCTCCGTGCACAGCTGTTTCCCCAGCACCAGCACTGCTGAAAAGTATTTGCTGAACGACTGAGTCTTAACCGAGGCAGCCACACTCCACTGAAATTGCTCGTCAAGGTCACCGCTGACTTCCACGCTGCCAGTACCAGCAGCCCCCCACCCCGGGGCAGTCTCCACCTGCCAGCAGTGTGCGCCTCGGCCCCACTGGCCTCTTTCTTCGCTTTACTTGGCTTGAGGGACTCCTTAGTTCTCCTCCTACTTCACTGACCACTGACCTTGAACTATATTGCTCCCCCACCTCACGTGGGACTCTACCTAAACGTCGCCTTCCCAGAGGCCTCCCAACTGCCCCATCGACACTGTCAAACCTCACCAGCCACCCCATGGCACTAGCGCCTTATTAGGATTTTTTTTTTTTCCTTAGGATTGAACCTGGGAAACTGTACCTGGGAAGCAGGCACTCAACACTGAGCTACACCCGCTCCCGTTTATCTTCTTCGTTGCCCTGTCACCTGCCATGTACTTACTTTGTCTAGCTCCTCTAGTTAGAGAGTCTCACCGGCAGTAGCTTCTGTTCTCTGCTCTTTCCCCTAAACAGGGCCTGACTTATGGCTGCCCATTCAGCAGATACTGGCTGAATGTCTACACACTCGTTACTACACAAAATACATAACGTGTATTAGAGGGTAATAAAAACAGAGCAAGACAAGAGGGAATGGAAATGCTGGGAGTGGGTTAGTTGCAATTTCTAAACAGCTTGGTCAGGGAAGGCCTCATGCAGAAGGGAAACCCTTGGAGGGGTGAGGGACAGCCATGCAGCGCCTGGGAAAGGCACCAAGAGGCAGGAAGGAAGTCACACAGCAGGCAGGGGCCCAGAGTAAAAGGAGTGAAAGGAGTGGCGCGTGGGAGGGAGAGAGGAGTATTAGAAGAGGTCGAAAATGAGAGAAACCCAGAGTTGTCTTCTAAAAATCAGCTTTATTTAGATATAATTTACAGACAGTAACATGAACCTGCTTTAACGTGCAGTTTGCTGTGCTCTGGCCAGTGCGACACATCCAGGTAACGATGGTCTCGAACAAGGGCAGGCCCTTCCCAGAACCTCCGATAGTGCCCTCGGGCCCCTGACGCTCCCCGGGCCAGCTCCCTTCCCCGACCCTCTACACTGCTTTTGTGTTACTATAGTGTCGCCTGCTTTGTTACTTCATTTACATAGAATCACAGGGACACACTCTTCTGGGTCTTGCTCAGCACCAAGTTTCTGAGACTCATCCAGGCACCAGTTTGTTCCTTTCCATCCCGAGCAGAACTCCCCTGTCGGATGCCCCCCGCAAGTTAGCCAGCTGCCTGCCCACGGACACCGAGGTTGCTTCCAGCAGTTCATTAGTATGAGCGAAGCAGGCCTTTGTGTGGACGTTTACTTTGATTTCACTTGGGTATATACTTCGGGGTGGGATTTCTGCATTGCGTGATGAGTGCATACTGAACTTTATTATTTTTTTTTTTAAGATTTTTCTTATTTATTCATTTATCCCCCCCTTGCTGCTTGTGCTCGCTGGGTCAGCCAACCACGCCGTGCGGGCGGGCTTGCCTTCACCAGGAGGCCCTGGGAACCGAACCCGGGGCCTCCCATATGGTAAACGGGAGCCCTACTGATTGAGCCACAGCCGCTTCCCCTGCTCTGCATTTTTGCCATCACTGGGTGGTCTTTTAAACTGGAGCCCTCGTGATGGGCATGCAGCACTTCCCTGGGACTTCCATGTGCACTTCTCTGATGACTAATGTGTTAGTCAGCCAAAGGGTTGCCGCTGCAAAGTACCAGGAATCTGTTGGCTTTTAAAGGGTATTTACTTGGGGTAAAAGCTTACAGTTAAAAGGCCGTAAAAAGTACAACTCAAGGTTGCTTTCTCACCAAAGTCCGTTGCCACGTGAAGCAAGATGGTGGCCATCTCTGGCTGGCCTCTGCTTTCCCCTCTGGGCTCCTTCTTCCTCTTGAGGCTCAGCTTCCTCCCGAGCTCAGCTGTAGGCTGGCATAAGGCTTGTCTCCCAGGGCTTCCTTCATCAGTCTTGGGTCTCTTCCCAAGGTCAGCTGTAAGCTCTCAGGCAAATGGTCCATCTCTCCTGGGGCTTTAGCTGTTTGAGCTTTCTCCCGTCACATGGCAGGATCAAAAATGAAAATGTTCTCTCTTCCATGTGTCTCCTTGAGTGAGTGTCCGTTTAAGTCAGATCCAGCAAGGGGGCAGGGACTCAACCTGAACCACACCTTAGTGATGTAGCTGAATTAAAAAAGCTCTAATCTTAATAGTAATCTAATCAAAGGCCTCTCAGCTGGATTTAATGCTATCAAAGGCTATCACACCCGGAGGAATAGATTAGTTTACAAACCACTTTCTTTTTGGGATTCATAAAATCATCTCAAAGTGCCACAACTAATACTGAGTTTTTCATGTGCTTACTGGCTATTTGCATACCTTCTCTTGCAAAGTTTATGTTCATACCTTTTGCCTATTCTTTTAATCTGGACGTTGGTTTATTGCACAGTGTTTTTTTATTTTTTTAACTGTGCTTCTTTATATCCTGGGCATCAGTCTGTTAGACACGTTTTTTATTTCCTCACAGTCATGGCCAACCTTTCCATTTTCACAACAGTATCTTTCAAAGAGCAGAAGTTTCTAATTTGGATAAAGTCCAATTTATTTTCTTTCATGGTTTGTGTCCTATGAAATATTTGCCTACCCTCAGGTTGTGAAGATGTTCTCGTGTTTTTTTTTCTAGAAATTTTATAGCTTTAACTCTTTATGTTTAGGTCAATAAGGGGTTTTATGCAAAGAACAGCCATGATCAGACTTATGTTCCAAAAGCACCACTTTGCTGTGTCTGAGACTAGAATGAGGTGGGCCACAACTGAGGACACTGCAGGGGTCTGCTGGACCACATGGAGGGCAGAGGCGGTGAGTAGCAGGCAAGTCCTAGAACTATTTATCAGCAAAGTTTCTAGGGTATGTTCTTCAGCCATTCTCCCCACCCCACCCCCATGGCTCCCTCATCTGTCTGCTTGCTGTCTCTGCTCGGCTTCTTTAGGAGGCACCAGGAACCGAACCCGGGACCTCCCATGTGGGAGGTGGGCACGCTTGAGCCACATCTGCTCCCCTCCTCATCCATTCTTAATAAACCATCTCTGACTTTCAAGGAAAGTTGTTTTCTTTTTCTGAAGACTCAGTTGGTGACTGTAGTTTTCTATGAGGTCAAATATATGCACAGAACTTGCTTTGAGCCTGAATGTTTTTTTAAAAAATTTTGTTCCCCAGAGATGGCTCCCTCATGTTTGCTCATTGTTTTTGCTTGTTGTCTGCTCATTTTTTTTCTCATCTGCTCATTGTTTGTCTTCTTTAGGAGGCACCTCCCATGTGGGAGGCGGGTGCCCAACTGCCTGAACCACATCCATTCCCTTGTTGTATATTTTATCTTTTTAAATTTATTTTTTATTAGAGAAGTTGTGAGCTTAGAAAACAATCATGCATAATGTGCAGTATTCCCATACACCACCCCTCTACCAATACCTTACATTGTTGTGGAACATTTGCATTTTAACTTATCTTTACTATTTTTAAAATAAATAACTGGTTGAAGTTTTAATCCACAGACTGTGATAAGAACTTCTGGTATGGTGGCCCCAGACACATCACAGTGACTCCCCTCTTCACTTCAGGAAAGACTTTTTAAAAAAGGGAACCCATCGCCCTTCCCATCATGCTCCACGTCGGTTCTGCAAGGACTCACGAGCTGCTGTCCTACTGCCTTGGCCACTCCAGCTCATGTCTGACCCTTCCTTTAACTCATGATTTACTGCTTGGTTTCTTTTTATGCCAGGTTTATACACTTAACTGTTTTCTTTATATAATACCTACTTTGTATACTAGACAAGAGTAAATTTATTGTCTATGAATTGTTACCTTGAAAAATGGTATCAATGCAAAGTGACTGCCTTTTAGACTCCACAGCCAATCAATTTATGTTTTGGAAGGGATGACATTTATGAGGTCATAGGATAATATATAATGAGTGATCTCAGAATGAGAAACAGTGAAGGAAAGTTCTCTACAACAGAAGCCAAGAAGGAAGCCGTCTGTCCTATACCATCATGGACAAGCTGATTTGCTTGCTTCTCAGAGGATTCTGTAATCCTCTCGTCTCCTCCTGTTATCAACTCTAGTGAAGAGTCCCCTCAGCTCTCGGGGAAGATGGATTTTCCCTTATGTCAATCTTAAGAGAGCCTTCAAAGGTCTTAAATGCAATGCTAGGGACAAGGCTGGGACTTCTTGCTTAAAGGAATCTTGTTATATTTATATTTCCAGTGATGGAAGGAATTAGTAGAGGATCTTTATTGTACATTTTAGATTCAGTAATGGATAATTTTTTCCTTTCTAAAATGTAAAAGTAGAAGGGTTGTATTGGTTACTTCATGTCACCTCTAATAAATCAAACTTGGTTTGGTCAACTTTTTTTTATAATTTTAAAATTGCACTTTTTTATTTTAAATGAACTGATTAAGTGTAGAATTGGTTGTCCAAACTATAGCTTAATAATATATTTATTTTCTCTTATTTTAAATTAAAAGTAACCAGCTGATATGTGAAATATGAAATAGAAAATGTTTATTAAATTTTTTTTAAATGACAAGCTGGAGCTAGGGATGTCAGATTCCCAAGTTTATCTATCTTCTCCTTTGCTTTATGCTTCATTCAATTCAGTTCAAGTGTAAGTTGGGTTTTTAACAAAAATGTATCAAATACTGTAGCCACTGGGCAGTTTGATGTAATTATGAATTCCAAAAATAGATATTGGGTCATGCTTGTAAACTGGTCTGCTAATCTGGGCATGATTAAGTTATGATTAGGGCGTTGACTGGGCCACATCAGTAGAGCGTTGAGCCCCACTTGGTGGGCGGGGAATAAAATATAAAAGGCATGGCAAAGAGAAGTTTTGATGTTGGAGTCTTGAGCTGGAGCCCCGGGAAGTAAGAGAGCTTGGTCGTGAGGAAGGAGAGAAGGCCCAGGGATAGAGACGAGCCATTCGCCTGAGAGTTCACAGCTGGCCTTGTGGAGAGAAGCAAAGCCTAGAGAGCCTGATAGTCTACAGCTGACCTTGTGGAGGAAACAGAGGAGCTGAGCCCGGAGAGAAACGAGGCCCCGGGAAGAGAGGAACCCAAGAAGCCTGAACCCTGGCAAACGTCGGCAGCTGTCTTGCTCCAACACGTGGCAATGGACTTTGGTGAGGGAAGAAACTTGTGCTTTATGGCCTGGTAACTGTGGACTTCTACCCCAAATAAATACCTTTTATAAAGACCAACCAATTTCTGGTATTTTGCATCAGCACCCCTTTGGCTGACTAATACAAATACTTACTTTGCTTTTCTTAATTTCATTTAAGAAATGAAAAGGCTGATGACTGGGTATTAGGTTTCATAAAATAAATTAACTAGACTATGTTATCTTTAATTTGGAGTACTTTTAGACTTTTTATTTAAATGAAGGAAAAAAGAGAAACTCTCCTAAGCCACTGATTTAAAAACTTTTAGCCTGTAAAAATTTCTCCCAAGCAGGAGCTCTGATAACTTTCAAGTACTGTGAATCACTCATGTACCATCCGTCAACCTCTAGAGTTACTGAGCTCCTGGCATTTATCTTAATAGTCAAAAACCTGCATTAATTTTTACTGAAGCCATGCTATTTAAAAAGGAATGGTGAAAAGTATGAGACAAAAAAAAATCAAGAGTGGATATTCAGATATCCCTGCCATCTTTAAAAACTTACAAATCACTGTTATGATTTAAAAATATTTAGACGAAATGTAGCATCTCACTCAAAACCTAAACCGGTGGCAGCTTAATCTTAAGACTTTTCCACTCATTTACTTGTTTTCCCATGAATGATCTTCCATCATATAAACATTTACATATGGTCAAATTTTATACAGTTTAATATTCTTCAGAAATACTGCACCTGGGCTCAGGTGTCTTTAAATCATCCTTCCAATCCAGGCACAGCCGAGCAGCGAGAGCCTGCGGCCCACCGCACCTCAGGTGGCTCGCCGCCCGCCTCCCACAGCTCCCATCCTGACAAGGGGCCCCCGGGAGCCCCGTCCTGGGCCGCGGCCACACCTCCCCCTGCTCCCAGACACCTTCCGCGTGCTTCCCATGCCCTGTACACGCTGACCCACCAGAGTCCACACTGGCAGTGCTACTATCAAGTACACTCTAAGTCCCTTAAAGATGACTTTAGAGCACAATCTTTCCAAGTCTATTAATATTTGTGTCTGTATCTGGAAATCCAGGAAGATACTAGGTATACCATCCTAGTTCCCTTACAGGAAGAACATAATCCTATCTATTAAAAAGCACTCTTAATTTTTCCTCTCACTCTAATTTCACGACCCAAATATTTCAAAGCGAAAGGCAATCCCCTTCTCTCCACGTCCTACTCTGCTGGCTTGTGAACTGGACTATGACTTCTCCACTTCTCTGTCAAAACACCACTGATGACAAATGACCACAGCATCTCAAGTGTTTTGAGTATTCCTCTCCCAGTCCCTGCTATTCCTACCCCCAAAGACAACAGGGAATAGGAAAAACCAACTGAAGTTTCCTAAGTTAGTAATATATATTATTACTCTACAGAGCAGCTGATGAAGATGCAAGACTAACTTTGGATGAGCTGCAAAGCACTTCCCTTCTGCACATACTGCCAGAGAGGTTAGGTGCAGAAAGAAAAAAGAAAGAAGGTAAAATGATTCTTGTGTTTATAGGTTGTCTGGTTTTATTCCTTTTGAATTTACCCTCTAATTCTACCTCCTACATGAGGTTAAAAAATGACAATGTTTTGGGGGAGAAACATGGGCTATATAAAATAAGTTAAATTAACTACCCAGCTCTCCTGTCTCCTGGCTGAGAGCCCAGCTGCAGGCATCTGCTTTCCTTTTCTCAGAACCTCCTCGCAAGCACCACCTCTGCTTGGCACCACAGCCTATTTTCTTTCAGTATAGGCTTTTATTTGGGGGGAACACTATCCTAGTTTCTAACAAGTACAATTTTTTAAATCCTGGTTTCCCACTTACTTAAGCAAACTATTGCCTCTTTCTGTACCTCAGGTTCTTATTCAGTCAACAGGAATGATAAAAAACACCCACCTCATAGGGTTACTGTGAAGAGTAAATGAGAAAATGCAAGTAAAATGCTCAGCACAGTCACACAGAAAGTGAGCAAGAGACTGCTATTTTCTCTGTGGCGACATTCCTCCAAGCACTGATAGCAATGCTCAGGAAGGTCTGAAAACAAAGCAGAGCATTTTAATAGGCACTGCCTGAAGGAAAGGCATTCATCTGCTCTAAAAGGCTTTTGACAAGCTACTGGTGCTCTACCTTACTGTGGAAAATGCTGTGCCTTGTGTGAATGCCACAGGTGAGAAGTGTGGCTGCCTGCATGCAATCACTACAGCCTGAGTGTTTTTGAAAAGAGGAGGGCTGGAAACTAGACCTAATTTAGTAATACTCCGCTCTATGTGTTTTAAAGAAAACAAGCTTACAGCACAGACAACGGATCTGGTTCTGAATCAGTTTAGAAAATATTGTTTTCCAGACCCTACTACCAACATTTTTAACCCAAAGGAGGTAAGAGGAAGGTAAGTGACTATTTATGAGAACTAGTTTAAATAGTTGAACATTTGACACTTGATTTTAGAGGACCCTAAATTCATGAACTGGAGGAGTGTTCTCAGGAGAAATGACACGTTAAAATAATTGGCCAGTATTATTTCAAGGCATTAACTTTTCCAAATTTTGATATATTTAAATCGTAGTGCAACAAGAATTTATTCAATGCCTATTTTTTAAATATATAAATGATTACAAGTTGTAAGAGAACAAAAAACAGGTGAGGTCCCTGCCCTCAAGCTCGCCACCGCTGTGCTGCTTCAGTATCTTGGCATGTGGTCCACGGGCAGCAGCTGCACCACGCGGCAGCCTGTGAGAAATGCGTAATTTCAGACCCCACCCAGGGCCCAATGAATCCACATCTACATTTTAACAAGCGCCTCAGAGGATGCAAAAGCACATTGGCGTTTGACAAGCAGAGGACTGAGGTGTTGAGGACACGGCCTGGACGGCGGGCAGTGGGAGCAGAAGATGACATCACTTGGGGTGTGGTCAGAGCAGGCAACAGGGAGGGGAATGACAAGCTCAAATGGTCAGTACAATGAACAATTAGTGGAGGGCCTGAGCTGCCAACAGAAAAGCCAGCCCCCAGGAGACCCAGCCGGGCGTTTCCTGGAGGCTCTTGCGGGCTGCCCGTGGGCCTCTGTGAGTGCTGAAGCACTATGCACCGCCCTTCCACCACCTTCCACCACCTTCCACCACCTCCGGAGGGCTTTCCCTACATTAGCATGCTAAAGCCTCCAGAGAACTATGAAATAAAGAAACTGATTTAACTTTAACCACGCATTTCCCAAACATGTCTGATCAGACACCTTTTTTGGTGTAACACCCGTTAACATCCTCACAAAAACACAGGTCCCTGGAGAGGGTGGACCACACCCGGCCCAAGGGGAACCAGCCCCAGAAGAGGAGGCGCCCGGGGTGGTGGGGCTTTTCTGTGAGATTGAGTGAAGGTGGTCTCCCTTCTGAACCAGAAGGGCGACGTAAAAGCCTGAAACCACAAGTGGATTGGTAGGATGTGCTCATTAAATTCTAGCAGAAGAAGAAAACCAAGGGTCAATCCTTAAAGATCCACTTTACGCAGATGATAACATACGTAAAGAGCATGCGACTGATAGATGATTGGCTAAAACAGAAATGGGTCAATGAAGGTTTAGGAAAGTTCATGGCACTCACTGGGTTGGACAGGCTGGACAGTCCATGGACGTTCACGGGGTTGAGAACACAGGGCTTCATTCTAATCGTATCCCAGAGGACAACAGGCAAACGCTGTTCAAAAAGTCCTGTGTCTGGACTATAGATTCCCTTTTCTTGCAGGACTCTTGATTCGTTGCTGAATTCTGTGTTTTTATTTGGGTTGTTTTTGTTTCAGGTGTTTTCTGGACAAGACCTCAATATTTTACTGAGTCATCTTTTGGTCAGAAGCAGGAAACAATATAAGAAACAGAAGACTCCTCTGAATGCTTCTGGAAATAATGCGTGTGAAGCGAAATGAACATCTAATTACGGTTTACTTGGAAACAACTATCTTAGAAAAGTAAAAATAAAAATGCTTGACTTGAAAACAGCATAAAAGAAAAACTAGGCACTGTACTGTTATTATTTAGAAAATAAAAACTGTTTTGCAAATATCTTTGAGTAATTTACTTATAAACAGGTCCTAAAGATCTACAATTCTTCTTTCCTTCAATGTATCCTCAGTTAGAAAATTCCTTGAAAATTTAAAAGCTAATAACTGAACAGAAGCAAAAACTAAGGAAAGTCATAAAAGTAACATTTAGTTAAAACATTTAAATAAATGACATTATCTTGGTTATGCCATCCTCTCAACCCTTAAAAATGACAACATAAGTTACTATTTTTTAAATCAGTATGTTAGCTTGGGAAAACCTCCAAAGAACAGGATGAGGGGCTGGGAATGGCCTGCCTTCTCCTTGGCTTCTTAGCTGGCCACAGTACTCAACACCAGAAAATTCAATCTGTAAACTCTGAAATGTGTTTGATCTCAGTTCACTTAAACCAGGGACAAATACCTTTTTAACCCATTGTTCGCTACAAAGAAGAAAGCTGAGGTGGGATTTTAGAGTGTGAAACAGAAGAAATGGCCAGGGTTATTAATTTTAAAAACTCACATACATGTATGCTCAAGTCTTAATTTATATTCTATTAATACAACTACATAAACACAGAACACATGCTGTGTGCTCCTACGAGCTCTGCGTGGCTTCCGGTACGGACATGTGCAGACACAGGCCCTCGGCTTTGAGTGGCGCCCGGTCACCGTCAAGCAGCTCCCTGCCTGAGTCCTGGCACTCAGCCACTGCCCTCTGGAGGAATGACATGCCAGACCTGCACCAGACAGCAACTGCTAATTCGTGCTGATCTTGTCAACAGATTTCACAAGTCTCTTATGGAGTGCAGGTTTGACACATCTTTTGCTTTTCCTTATTTAAGACATCAAGAACAAATCTGTAAGGAAAAATGTTTTAGACGGGTAGAATAGGTGCATAATCTCAAAAGCAGCCTGGCATTAAGTACAGCTATGATATGTCTATGGTATATCTCTCAGGGCTGAAATGAAACTATCACCACTTCTCTGAAACAGGACGTTGGCACCACGAAATTATATTTATGATAAAGAAAAAGCCTAAAGGCGGAATTCCATCAGAGTAGAATTCTAAAATCCCTCGGGTTCTTGAGTGATCTTAGGGCTGGGGCTCTGGAGTCAGGTTATGAGGTCCAATCCCTACTCCCACCATCCACCAGCTGTGAGTCCTTGACCAAGTCACCTGCCTGTTTGCTTCTCTGTAAAACGAGGGTAATGACAGTGCTCATTGCCGTGGGTGGCTGTGAGCACCGCATGAGAGAATTCGTGTAAAGCATTTGGAACTACTCCATGTGCCGCACTCAATAAATACTTAGCCATTCTTCTCTTGTATTGTTTTTCTAGCAGAAAGGTACAAATGACTCGAAAGATGTAAAATTTTAAAAAGTCCTGTTGGCTTCAGTATCTTCTTCAATATTTTAAATTCTAGATTTTGATGTCACCATTTGCACAAATGTTGTGAAACACAGGTTCACCCTACAGAATCTGTATGAATAATTTTAATTGAAATTTATAAATCTGCCATTAAAATTAATAAGTATTTAAAAGTCTGTACATATATTCAGGACTCAAATTAACTCTACACAATGATAAAGTGAGGATTAAATAAGAGAATGAATTTGAAAATGCCAGATGCTTAGAGACATTTGACAACGTGGACACAAAGTGCTGTTGAGAAAGTCTATATTCATCTCATTACAGCGCCTTGCAACATATCATAATAAATATTTCTAAATGACATAAAAATACACATTTAGGGCTAAGATTTGTTGATACAGTGAAAGAAAAAATCTCAAGTCTTACATGGACACAGTTTTTAAATCCTTTTTACTTAAAAAAGGTACCCAGTTAAAATATTAATGACCATTAAAAACAAGTAAATTTACACAGTTAATTATAAACTCAGCTGAAACAAAGTTTCACTTTGGATTAAATTTACCCTGTGAATCATAAAGAGGTCTCACTTAAATGTGAAACTAGCACAGTCACACAGGATCCTATTTTTCATGATTTCTGACCCTCTTGCCCAAGAAAATACAAATGTGGGGTAACATTTATGTAAACATTGAAGCCTTGGAATATACAGTTTTTAATACCAGTTTCTACAGTCACCAATATAAAAAGTTAATAAACGTGAACAACAGAGTTTAAAACTGGGTAAAGCCCCCCTGGGGGGTGGTGGCCACCCCTGCTGGACCCCGGGGCTCACCCCCAGCAGCAGGGATGTCGGGGACCTGATCTCTAAATGCACTAACTTACCTACTTATCAAATTACGTGAATGTATAAGTGTTTTCACAGATCCACCTATAATAAGCACCAGTTTCAAATCAAATTTACTATAATATACACTCCATAAAATATGTACTAAGGCAAAGAAATAAGCAAATTTAGATAAAACAAATTTTCAGAAACAATGGAAAAGAAGGGCTTGTATTATTAGAAAACAAAGTTTAAAATATGCATTCATGATGCAGAATGAGCCTCTGATAGCTGCACATGTCCTTTTTGGTTCATAAAAATGAAAAATTTTATTACTACAAGAACGTCACAATAATTATAGTGATGAACAACATCGAAGCTGGTTAAATTTTAGAAATTTGATTTTTTTATCAAGGACAAAAATACCACACAACTTGACCAACACAAGTGCTTCAGGAATTATTACTCTCTCAAGACGGACTACGAGCGTTCTCTCTTCATAACCCTAACAGGTACCTCATTCATAATGAGTCTATTCATAAATTCCAAGAAATGTCAAAAGGTGGCATTTGAAAATGGTTCTGATACCTCAGGATAGAAGTTCCATCCAGTAAACTACTACTTTAGAAAAGAAAGCCAAGCTACCAAGGCAGGGTCCAGCAGTCACCATGGATAAATAGGCTGATTCTCCCAATCATTATCAGGGGTATTTACAAAAAGCTATAAAACTTCAAAGGAGAAAGAAGTGTTTCCCTAACCCCCCCCCCCCCCCCCCCCCCCCGAAAAGGAAAGAAAAAAAAAGTTAGTTTGTTGCATGTTACATAAAAGGTAAATGTAACCTTCATTTTCTTCCATTCTCTTTCTGTGGTTTGCAGGGGGGTGAATTTCATGTATTTTTCTAAGTTTGAGGAGGATCACTGACTTCTCTGAAGAGCACCAGGTGATGAGCTAACTTAGGAAGTAAACAGTCACTTTCACTTCTGAAAGACCCTGCTAAGAAAGGGCCTAGGAAGCACTGCTGTGCGGCAGGTGGCAGGCCCAGGCTGGGAGACGGAGCCCCCGGTGTTCTCCCTGCAGGTCCCTCCGACCACTCACCCCTGCTCACAGTGCCAGCAAAAACAGTGTCAGTCAGACCTCTGGCAGGGACTGGGGACCTCTTTTTTATGTCAAGTGGTTGGAAAGAAAGAGTTAACTGTTAGTTTTGATAAGACTGAACATTTAAACACAAAAGCACATAAGAAGGATACTAATTTTTACATAACCTTTAAAACTTTTTACAACAATTATTTTACAAACAAAAACATTGAAAAGGGAAAATACTACTGAGTTAGAAGCTCTTTTGTTTTAACAATACACAAACAAAACTCAAAAGGACAGTCCATTATAAACTTCTCACTTTTTTTTTTTACCTTTCCACTTTTTAAGAGAAGAATCAGAATTTCAGTGGAAGGCAGAAAATCAAAAGGAAAGGTGTTTATAGGAATAAAGGTCAAAACTCAAAACCAGGCATTTCCAGCTACACTAATGGGCACTAATGTATTTTGGTAAATACTACAGTGCCTTGTGCTGTGTAAGAGAAAACTCAAGTGTCTTATCTCAGCTATGGCAGGGAAGCACCAAGCTGTACAAAGCCTTGCTGAATGCACTAAATTTATGGAAACCATTATGAACACTATGGCCTACAGGTGGGATTTCTTCAAGTTCTCTAACAGAGGAAAATGATGTATGTAATACTAGAACAAAAAAATAAATGAGGCTAAGGTTTAGGCTCGTTCTAGCTATACTTTTGAATTATAATTTACTGTGGGTGGCACCTGAAATAAAGCTTTGCGGTACACATACCTCTTTGGAGGCCATCCAATTTCTTTAGGAAACAGCTAAACTAGAAAAAGAGCTTAATTGACAGTTTTAATACATCAGGAACAAAGAAAAGTCAAAGAGTCTATACGCAATGTCTGCTTCAGAAAAATGATGTCTATTAAAAAATCGAGAAGGAAAAAACCTTAACCTTCACTAGTAACTTCATGGCCATATAAGAGCCCAGGGTTTAAGGAGATACAGAAAGAGGTGGAGCTGTCCCATATGTCTCCGAAGGGTGTGAAAAAGCATCTTCATGACCATCAACTGCTGTCCTCGGCTGGACCCTGCTCACAGGATTCTGCAGAACCACCAACTGGACCTTTGTTCTCGCAAGTGACACAGCCCTCCAGAAGAGAAAAAAGCAGGCGGGTTATTCAATGGCAATGCCATCTGACAAGGCTTAAAACCAGCAAAATGCTGGCAACAGATTTCTACTTCCCCAACTTAGCCAATTCACATCTGAAAATATCCATTATAGTTCATTATTTCTCATTAGGAGGTAAACAATGGCAATTGCTTAAGTACTTTCTACTGTTTTGGGGCTCATTCGTCCTACCTTTCTATTCAATAACCAGAAAAACATTTTAAAAATGAAGACACTTACAATGACCAGTCCAGAGTCAAGGTCCTGCTTTTTGGCAAGACCGTAACCAGCCATTCCTAAATGGCAGGTACTTATTCTTTCCTTGAAAAAGGGGGGTTGTGCTGGGTGAGGATTTCAACGAGAGTTTTGCTCTTAACATCACACTTTTTAGAACACTTAAGCTTTATTCTCTAGTTATAATTTTAAACTTGACTCCTCATCTTCCCAGTTCTTGATACTTGTGGAAATAAAGACCTCCTTACTAGCATAACTGTTGCTGTCGCCATGACAGCTGCCACCAACCCCACCTGGACCACGAGTAAAGCTGAGCTGCATTGCTCAGGGAGGTTCACATACGATCTCACTGAGATGACCACACAACAGAAAAAGACCACTTGGGTCCCACTGAAATTCCTGCTAAGTATAAATACTAATTCTGGTTTGAAACTTACATCTTGAGTATTAATTCTTTAACTCGGCCTGCATATTTGAAATGCAAATCTCTCATTCTTCTCTTCCCCAAATTGTACATCAAAGCAGATGTCTATGCTCTGAATTGCCCCAAACCATTCCAACTGGTGAAACACTTGGAGTCACAAAGAGCTGTATTCAAAATCTACTAACTACATGACCTTATTCAAAGTATTTAATGTCTGCATACCTTCCTTTGTTACTTATCTGTAAAGTAGGGATGACAATATCTGTACTACAGAAGTAACTGTGAGAATTAAAATTTTCAAGGGGATTGTGCAATGTATATATCAAGTGCCTATAAGAGTACCTGGCAGAAAATACATATAAAATACACTGCTACGTGAAAGCTATCATTATTACACTTACCTGGATGTCTATTTCCCGAGGAATAGTCTGGCTTTGAATCCAAGAATGCACCTGGGCTAGCTCCTTCTTCTGTCCCAGAGAAAACTGGGGCTGCTGCCGTCTCATGCTCTCGAGCTTTGCTAGGTCTTCTTTTAGCACAACTTCTTTAACCCTGAAAACAAACAGAACCTCAAGAGTCCTGGGTAAAGGGCCTGGCCCCTATCGAGCCATCTAAAAATAGCACTTCTTTTGGGTTTTTAATAGTCTTTATATCTCTTGTTAATTTGTGACAGATACATTAAAAATAACTGTCAAGTTGGTAAATCTAGACTTTTTTTCCTTTGTAGAAAATTCCTGTATAGTGTTTAACTGAGGCATATAGAAGAAACAGATTTCCCTCAGCGCCTCTCTTTTTTTGAGTGGGAGAAAAAAATCCAGAGTCTAAGAAGACAAGTTCTTGACTTGTGAGCCATTTTGGAAAGCACTTTCTTTCTTTTCTTGTCCTATGACATACAATGTCTAGTTCAGTTTGGATCTTAAATGATGTGGCACACCACTATAAGCCCTTGATTTAAGAAATCATATTTCGCTTGATTTCAAATGAATGAATTTTAAAATACAGCTGGCAAGGGTATGTATAAACACTAAACATCAACTGCATATAAAAGTGGGTTTAAAGTGCCTTCTCACCTCTCAGGCACCTGATACGTCATTAGAATGTGCTCAGGCGTCTGCTCTACAATTCTCCAGATGGACTCTTCAGCTAAACTGGGAAAAGGTTCTTGTTCCTGTACATCCTGAAATTTCTGCCCATTTTGGGAGATTTCAGAGGAAGAATCACTGCTAGCAAAGTATATACTGCTGTCACTCCTTCCTATCAAAAAGTGAAAAACAACAGCAGATTAGAAAATACCCAATACACCAAACCGGCCCTCTTTTCCCCCCACCCTGGCAGCCACACCCATCCCATGCCTGCCAACCCGGCCACCCTGTGGACAGGCTTTCAGTCCCGTGAGCTTCCTAAGGTCTCCTTCTATCTACTTGAGGCCATATCTTGTTGCTCATCATCACCTGTAATCACTGCACCTCCAAGATCTTGCAATCACTTGCAAACTTCTGAGCCTCAAAGTCTCATTTGCTTGTTTAAATGTCCCAGCTACAAATTTCTATCTCCCAGTCAGTGCCTTAGCCTTTATTCAGCTCGCTCAGTGTTCAGCTTGGAGAACAATGTTCCACCATTTGTTAACACGTTTGTGAAACCTTAGGCTTCTTTTTTCCTCTGACTTTTCACAACCACCAAAATGCCAACCCCGATAAAGCCAACTTTGTACCTAAGCCAAATAGCCAGACAAACTGGAGAAAGCCGAGCACAGCAGGGAAGATGGTCTCTGCTGTAACTCCATCATCGCCAGCCTCAGAAGGACCTTCCAAACACCAGGCAGCCCTTCGCTGGCTCTCCAGCTAGGTGCGAGCCGACCTCAGCAACCACTGCCTCCCACTTCTCCGTGACCACCCTCAACCTCCCTTCTATTTTATAAGGGGAAAAAAAGAAGCCATTAGAAAGGAAATTCATCATTTTCCTGCTACCAAACATACAATATTACTCCTCTTTACATCTCCCACTCACCTGCCTGGGAACAAGACACCATCCACCCTATGCTGCTCTGGGCCTCGGGCTAGCAGAGCAGGCCGTTCCTATCTCGCATATGACCTCGTCTTCTAGATCCTTCCCCTTGACTTTTAAACAATTAAAAAAAAAAAAGAGAACAAAAATACCTCTACATTTAAAAAAGGTAAGTATGTGGGTAACACAAAGGCTGATTTTCCCTCTTTTTAAAAATCTCTTCAAAAGATAACTGTTTTTAAAGCAAAAATAATGAAAATGTATGGCAGGGCTCATAACATGCAGAGGTAAAACAAAAGACAAAAAACAGTCCAAAGGACAAGAAGGGAGAAATGGAAGTACTGGCTTTTTTTTCCCTTGTTATAGTTTTAATTTGCATTTTTCATTTTATGAGTAAATGTAACCACATTTCTATATTTTTAGGATCTGATTGTATTTCCTTTAAAATTTATTTATTTATTTGCTTGTTTATTTATTTATTTCACTTTACAAAGTACTTTCAAACTAACAGGACAGTTACACAATAATACAACTCCATACAAGAACTAGCCCCTAGCCCCCCAGATAGCCAGATCCACCAATTTAACATTCTGCCACATTAGCCGTATCATTCTATCTATCCCTCTATCTACTCATTTATCTATTTGTCAATCCATTTTCCAAACACTTGAGAGTAGGTTCTACACATCATGCTCCTTGAACACTTAATACTGCTATGCACATTTCCTAAGAACAAGGATATTCATTTATGTAACCACTTAAAGTGCAGTTTTCAAGTACAAGAAATTTAACACTGACATATAGCTCACAGTCGATAGTCCAATTTTTTTCGTATGTCCCAATAATGTCTTCTTGAGCCTTTTCTCCTCATTTGCAAGATCCCATCTAAGATCACATATTGCATTTAATTGTCATTTCTCTTTAGTTGCTCTGTTTCTTTTTTTAAACTGTGGGAATGTATATACAACATCAACTTTCCCAACTCAACTACTCCCAATCATCCCATTCGATGGGATTAAATTATATTCACAATGTTGTGGTAACTTCACCACCTTCCCTTATTAAAACTTTCCCATCTCCCCAAACAGAAACCCTGAACCCATTGTGCATCAACTCTACATCACCCCTCCCCGCCCCCACCATGGCATCCTGTACTCTACATTCTGTCTCTAGGAGCTGGCATATTCTCTAATATTTTCTTTGTAGTTACCATGGAGCTTAAATTTAACATCCTAAATCTGTAACAATCTCGTTTACGTTGATTCCAAGTTAACTTCAATGGTATACATAAACTATGCTCCTAAACCCCTCCATCCCCCAAGCTTTATGTAGTTCTTGTCACAAACTACATGTTATATATTTGGAGTAAAAAATCACTGACTTATCATTACAGTTTATGCAATTTGCCTTTTGGATCCTGTAGGAAGTAAAAAAAAGTGGAGTTAGAAACAAAAAACACAATAGTACTGGCCTTTATACTTACCCCTGTCATTACCCTCACGGGAGATCTTTATTTATTCCTGTAGTTTCGATCTACTGTCTCGGTCCTTTCCTTTCAACCTGCAGAGCTCTCTTTAGCATCTCTTGTAGGACTGGTCTAGTAGTGAAAACACGCTTTACCTCCCCACCCCCAATCTAGGAATGTCTTAATCTCTCATTTTTTTAAAGAGATTTTTGCTGGATATAGAACTCTCTTTGGCAATTTTTGCCTTCAGCACTTTAAATATGTCATCCAGTTCCACTCTTGCCTCCATGGTTTCCAATGAGAACCGGGCACTTAATCTTATGGAGGCTGCCTTGTACAACACGTTGCTTCTCTCTAGCAGCTTTCAGAATTCTCTCTTTTCCAATCAACAGTTCGATTATAACATGGAACGGTGTGGGTCTATTTGGATTTCTCCTGTATGGAGTTTGGTGAGCATACTGGAGGTCTATCTTCATGTCTTTTATTAAATTTGGGAAATTTTCTGCCATTATTTCTCTGAATATTCCTTCTGTCCCTTTCTCTCTCTCTTCTTCCACCCAATCCTCCAATGTGCATATTGCTACGTCTGGTGGAGGCCCCCAGGTTCCTTGGGCTCTGTGCGCTTTTCTTCAGTCTTTCTTCTTTCTGCTCCTCAGAGTGATTTAAATAGTCTTTATCCCCGATTTCTCTAATTCTTCCCTCTGCCAGCTCCAATTTGCTGTTGAGCCCACCGGGAGACTTTTTAATTTCTGTAACTGTCTTCAGTTCTGTTCGGCTCTTTTTCATGATTTCCATCTCTCAATTGACATTCTCTTTGTGTTCATCTATCCTTTTCCTGATTTCCTTTAGTTGTTTGTCCATGTTTCCCTTTAGCTTTTTTTTTTTGCATATTTAAGAACAGTTTTTAAAAGTCTTTGCCTGGTACGTCCCAGATCTAGTCCTCCTCATTGATGGTTTCTAATTTGTTAATCTTCTTTTTTTGGGCTATTACATCCTATTTCTTTGTGTGTTTTGTAACCTTTTGTAGAATTGGACATTTTGATATTTTAGTGCATTATCACTGGAATTTAGACTCTGAGGCTTCTGACTGTAAGTGTCTCAAAGAACTTTTTGGAATGATAAAAATGTTCCACATTGTGACTGTGGTGGTAGCTACATCAATATATAAATCTGTAAGAACTCTTGTTTGGTAGAACTAGAGTTGGTGAAATTATTGTATGTAAATTATATCCCAATAAAGCTTACAAAAAGAAAAAGAGAAGAACAATACTTCTGTATTAGTGTCCAACCCAGAGAGCCCATTTTAGAAAGTGCTCCCCTGGCAACAGAGCTGGAAGAATTAGTTATGCTGATGCACTACCTGATGCTGAAGAACCAGTTCCACATGGAGGGTCCTTGTGGAGTGACGCAGTGGACAGTCCACTGGCAGCAGAATGGCTGCCCTCATTCCCACCGTTGCCTGTAACATATTGCTAGAAAGTAAGGGCACAAGTAAAGACACTTAATTTTAGTATCTCAAGCATCAAATTACAAAGTAACTTGGCAGATCTAAAGCTCCACATTAAACAGAATAAAAACGTAAATATAGGGGAGCAGATGCCGCTCAGTGGTTGAGCGCCTGCTTCCCATGTACGAGTTCCTGGGTTAAAAACCTTGGCACCTCCTTAAAAAATGCATATGTACAACTGAGAACTAAAAACAAAGTCGCCCGAACCCAGGAATACTGTGTAGGTTCCTCTGTATGTAATATTAAAGGTATTACTGTTTACTGAGCACCTACTACGTACCAGGCACCACACAAATGTATGGTTTAATTTTTTGTCATGCATTCAGCAAATACAAATTGAGTATTTTCAATGTTCTAAGCACTATTCCAAACATAAGATACAATTATGAACAAGACAAAGTTCCAGCTATCCTGGAGCTTATATTGCAGTGGGGAGAGGAACTATACAAAGATTACTCCATTTCGGGGGCGGATGTGGCTCAAATGGCTGGGCATCCGTCTCCCATATAGAGGGACCTGGGCTCCATCCCCGGGACCTCCCGGTAAAATAAAAAAAATAAATAAATAAATAAAAAAAAAGATTACTCCATTTCATCCCCAGAATAAGCTATGAAGTATTAAGAGTCTCAGTTTTCAAATAAGGAAACAAAAGGCAAAGAAAGATTAAACCACTTGTCTAAGTCAACCCACCCAACAAGTGACAGAGCTGGGGTTTGAGCCCAGGTCTTATTCCAGATTTTTCTCACTGTAACTCACTGACTTACATTAGATTTTTAGGAGGTGCACTAACACCAGGCTTTCAAAATTGACCACATTTTCTTGATGTGGATCATCAGATTTTGACCATCTGTTATATCTTGAGAGGAAGACTGAAGAAAAGCTTTGTGTAAATATTCACACTCTTCTTGTATACTATAACTAAATATAGAAATTTCGTATTTCGGGAGGCGGCTGTGGGGCTCCCGTTTACCATGTGGGGGGTCCCGGGTTCGGTTCCCGGGGCCTCCTGGTGAGGGCAGGCCCGCCCGCACGGCGTGGTTGGCTGACCCAGCGAGCACAAGCAGCAAGGGGGGGATAAATGAATAAATAAATAGAATCTTTAAAAAAAAAAAAAGAAATTTCGTATTTCAAAGTTTAGCTTGATGAATAAATCTGAGAATGTGTTTTAGGTAAAGGGGTGAAAAGTTAAAGGAAAGTTGGGAGTGGATGTGGTTCAAGCAGTTGAGTGCCTGCTTCCCACAAGGGAGGTCCCAGGTTCCATCCCAGGTGCCTCCTAAAAAGAAAAACAAACAAACAACAAGCAAACAAACAAAAAAAACAACTCAGGGGAGCCGATGTTACTCGGTGGTTGAGCACTGCCTTCCCACACACGAGGTCCCGGGTTCAATCCCCTGCCCCGGTACCTCAAAAAGAAAAAAAAAAAAAATTCATTTTTGGTGATGGCATGTATAACTGTGAAACTATAAGCTGTCTGTGTCACTGATTAGTAATCCCAAAAGGTGGCCGCTACCCCTTCCATATACACTTGTTACCCTACAACTATGCTTGAAAAGGAAAATCTCTAAATTCACATCTAATCACCATGGCTCGCTCCTGTCTTACCAGACCAGAGCCCCATTTCCAGGGAAGCAGATACATGTGACAGGCAATGAATACATCAGTAAGTTTAATACCTGGATATTCAATTTTCAAGGAAAATAAAAAACCCAGTTCACAGAGAAAACGTTAAAGATAGCATTTGGAAAAACCGAAGAAGTGAGGACATGACATATTTCACCCCTGCTTTCTAAACGCAGGCAGGTCAGCTACGCCCCGAGTTCCTAGAAGCCAGAGCCACACGCTGCTCGCACTGCTGTGATGCGGCCAAGCTGAGGCGCAGCCAGCGCTCAGCCCTAGGCGAGAGCCCTAATTCTAACAAGAGGACCCACATTCACTTTCTCACGCGTGTGCTCAAAGTTTGCACCACTTACACACTCAGCTTCTGGACAAATATCCCTTTTCAGCTGATCTGAAGACTCAGATGATGTGGGCATTTCTTCCTGAAGTAGGTTTAACTGCAGTGGTGAGCTGCTCCTTGAATCAGGAAATGCGTGCGCCTCACTCTGTGTCTCCCACTTTTCCTCAACACCCCGCGGGCTGACCGAGGAGAGTGGCTCTAGGTTTGGAGTCACCGACGATAATGAGGGCGGCATCTCAGAAGAGTCTGCTGCTTCCAAGAATGGACATGGAGAGAATGATGATAACAGAAGATAGGCAGGGGCTTCATGCAGGAAAATGCTCACAAAAGGGTTCACATAAGGAGAAGGAAAAGCTGGGAGAGACTGCAAGCTGCTGGGGAGAGGTGGTGTGGGTGGACACTCCAGGGCAGCTACCAAGGCTGTGTAGTCTCTATCCAGAGGGGCCGTGGCTGGGAGCGGGAAAGCTGGCACTGGGCAAGTGGCCTGGCTGGGGACCATCATTGCAGACGGCAATGTCAGGCCAGAGGCATGCAGAGCAGAGGCGCTGGAGGGGCACCGCGCCTGCGCTTTCTGAACCACTTCTCTGGAGTGAGCATGAAAGTTATCGTGAGAGCTACTGCTGTCTGATGGCACCGGCAGTTTCTTGCGTTTGTGCTTCCCTTTCTTGCAACCAGCTGATCTGCTCTGCTTGGAAGGAGAATCTCCTGGAAAGATAATAATGGAGGCATATTTTGGAAAATTAAATCCACCAAAGAGAAGGATGACACTATGAACAGACTGCAAAGGGACACACACTTTACGGATAATGACATGTCAACTGTAGTAGGGCAAACCGTGGCTCTAAAAGATGAGCAAGGCTCTGGGTGCAAAGTCAGAGTTACTGCCATGAAAGAAACGATTTTGGCATCAGTTTCTTACAAGCACAACTTCTATTCTTCACCCCTGATTTCCCAATACTTATATATGATTTGAAAAATTGAAAGCTACCTAAGTAAATGGAACACATTTTTTGTTTTTTAATTTAACTACCTTGAACATACGAATATTTAGCTTTGCTTCTGCTCTCTTGCTGAAGATAGGAGCTGTACGGTGAAGACAAGATCTTTTCTCGGAATTTATCAACATAATTTCTTTCTTCCTTCTGCGTGTGGGCTGATAAAACAGCTTTTGTGAGCCCCACTTGCTTAAATTCCTCGGAGGCCAGAGGTGCCATCTGGGTGTTGAGGGCCCAGGGCTCACACGATAGGGTGGTGTCCTCAGCCACGGTCAGTTCTGGGAAGTGAAAAAGACAGATTTAATCTTAATTCAATCAATTATTTGTATTTTCACTAGTTCAACTGCCCTTCAATTAATTTTTGCAAACATTGTTACAGAACTGGAATATAAAAAAGTTCATCAGCCTACCATATGAAATTTTGTAGGGTAAACTATCCAAGCAGTTTTTATTCATTAAAATTACAATCACCGAACAAACCCAAGATAGTTGTCCACTTTATTGGCAAATAAAGCACAGAGGACATTGCCTGCAAATTGGGAGGTCATCAAAGAGGAGGTGGTGCATGCTCATTTCCTTGATTACTCTTTTGAATTCAGGGTTTCTAAAGCAACACCTAAAGGCACAGTATCTTCACAGCACCACAGCACCAAAACCTGCCATCTCCTCCAGTCCACCTCATCTGAGGACAAGCTCTCTCCATGCACTAAAGCTGGACAAGCAAGCTGCAGTCTGCGCACCTGGTCTCCATGGACTGGCACTCTGGTTCCAGACATTTCAGGACCATTCGACCTTGTTTAAGGAGCCTGTGAATCCTGGAGAGCCTGCTGACTGCTTTCCGATTAGCTGTGCTGGTTGTTGCTGAGGACTGTGTGGCTGCAGTGGTGCCACTGCCCGTGTTAGTACTCCAGGTTACACTGTGTGCAGTCTCCAGGTGCTGCTGTGCTGCCTCGGCATGCTGCCATTCTAGCTGCAGCTACTCTGAGAAGTGTAAGGGTTGGCACAGGCCGACTCCCACCAATTCCTGGGTTTGGTCATGTGGGGAGGGAATGGGGCCAGGACTGGCTGGGGCTGAGCTTCTCCAGGAGGCGGGTCCAATGCCACCCGCTCCATAGGTGCCCGCAGTGGCACAAATCCCGCTCCCCGCCTCCCCCAGCCAACCCCCTCCCCTGACTTCTGGCCACCGCCTCCTACCATATAAATTTTAAAGTTTTCTGCCTTTCCTTGCACTCCTTTTATACATGTATACATCTGACAGAGCTATAATAATTAGTGCATATATATTTTTATCTAGCTTTTATTGTAAACATTTTCCCATCTTCTCTGAATTCTTCAGAACTTTCTTTATAACCTTTGAATTTCGTTATTTGAACAGGTAATACAGTCACGTTTCAAATATCAACAAGTACTAAAAAAGTGTTTAGAGATACTTCCAGTCAACCAAGATGGCAAAATAAGGCGTTCGACAGTGCTGCCCCCCCCAGAGTCCTTGATCACCTAGCAAAAACTGGCAGTCATCTGCCTCAAAACTCCAGAAAACACAGACTAGAGTGGACTTACTGGTATTCTACTATAGATTATTGTGATTCTAGCAATGGGAGAAATTATATCATGGATGTGGAGACAGTGGCCACTGGAGCTGCTGAAGCAGGTAGAGGGAAAAAGAGGTGTAATTTGGGGGCACTTTTGGGACTTGGAATTGTCCTGAATGGCATGCCAATGACAGCTACAGGCCATTATATATCCTGCCACAACCTACAGAATTGAGTGGGAGAGAGTGTAAACAACAATTAAACTATAATCCATGCTTAGTGGCAATGCTCCAAAATGTGTTCATCAATTGCAATGAATGTACCCCACTAATGAAAGAACTTGTTAATACAGGGAAGAGTGAGATGTGTGGGGAGTGGGGCATATGGGAATCCCTTATATTTTTATGTAACATTTTATGTAATCTAAGTATCTTTTAGAAAAACAAACAAAAACCAAAAACATACTCTGGAAAACAGTTAAAGGAATGCAGTAAACTGGGCAAATGGAGAATCAAGAAAACTCAGCCTGAAAAATCGCAGGAACAGTTAATGGTGCTCTGGCTGGCCCCTTCCCCACCCCTGCTGGCCTGTGCTCCCACTGTGGGAGCAGAGTAACCCTTATGCATACACAGTGCAATCTCTGCCCTGGAAGCCTGTAAGACTGAGCCAGGAAGCTTGTCTCAGGCTGGCCTTCCTGAATCTGTCCTGAAGGCAGAAAAGCAGTGTGCAGGTTGAGCTACAATGAAGCTGAAGCAGCCTGGGACAAAGGACTACCTGCTTTAAGTGATTCGATAGAGCACCCAGGAGGAGTGAGTGCCTACTTCAAAGGGAGTAGAGCGGGTATCTGCATACCTGTGAACTAGCCAAAGGAGAATCCCTACCATCTCCAGCAAGCACAAGCCCAGGAAAAAGACACAGGCACCAAGGCCCCAAGTTGCACTGTGGAGAGGACCCTGAACTTCACCTTCACCTTGGGCTGACCTTGACAGGAGGGCTAAGCTCTGACGGAAACTACCAGCCAAAGCAGAGCCAGTTGCAAAGACTGTGAAAGGTGCTTTTTGTTTTGGTTTGTTCCTGTTTGCTCCCAGCACTTAAAAGAAATTTCTGTCATGTCACTAGGTAGATATAAACTTAAGGAACAGACAGCTCACGGACTAAATCCAAGAGTTAACACTTTAAAATAATAAAATGTAGGGTGTGCAAAAAAAAAGATTCTAAGTCAAACAAAGGAAGAGATAAAGATTCAGCCCCATCAATGTAGAGGACCAGACAGACATTGGACATACTGGACAGAGATGTTAAAAAAAAAAAGATCCTCAATATGCTCAAGGAAATTTTATTTTTTGAAATTTTAATATTTATGTAAAACAACTTTTGAAAGAATTATGAAACATGTTGCCAAGGTTCACCTCTAGACTGTTTGCACAGGTGCCTGTCTAGTTAAATGGTAAACTGACAGCAGCTTCAAGGTTCATACTGAATGAAAACATTACATGTGCATGTCAATCCATGTAAAAAGAGACTTACACAGATGGCACAAAGATCTGGGCAAACTGGAATCACCAGTGCAAACACATGCATTTGAGGAACTTATTTTATCCATGGTCAGGTACAGGAAATCCAGGAGAAATAACTAAAGGTGAAGAGGGAAACAATGAATGAACAATATGAGAATCTCTCAGAGACTCTCATCTGGAACCAGACTTTTAAATACTGCAGTTGAAGACCACAATAACTGAAATGAAAAATCCCCTGGAGGGTTTCAACAGCAGACTGGAGCTGGCAAAAGCATCAGTGATCTTGAAAACATGACAAATGAAATGATCCAGGTTGAGGAGCGGAGAGAAAAAAGAATAAGAAAAAGTGAACAAAGCCTAAGAGACCTTGGGGTTACCATCAGGTGCACCAATATGTGCATTATGGGAGTCCCAGAAGGAGAAGAAAGAGAGAAAGGGGCAGAAGGAATAGTCAAAGAAATAATGGCAGGAAACTTCCCAAATTCAACAAAAGCTGTAAACACGCACATTCAAGAAGCCCAACGAAACTCAAACAGGATAAACTCAAGGAGAACCATGTGGAGGAAGAGGAAGGCTGAACCCTCGCAGAGATCGGTAACCATCTTGCTTCAACACATGGCAACAGACTTTGGAAAAAACCACTGTCGGCAATAATAAAGGAAGTCTGTGATGGGTGGTCTCTTGCCAACCATGAATATTTCGCACTGCAGCATGCCGATAGTTCAAACTTCTATATCACAGAAAAGGTTTTCTTGTCTTCTTCAGCAGCAGTTTTCAGGCCTACATGTAGATTGTGGCCTCAGATCTAACGATCTGATTGGTCTGTCAACGCTGCCATGTTTAACAAGTACAGGTGGTTCTAGCACCATATTTGGAGGAATACTGCCCGCTAGAAGGATGAGCAGCCTCTGGAGTTTTCCCCCTTATTCGTGCATCTGATGAAAACATACTGTGAATGCTTATTCTGGCTTGGAGGCACAGACTCTGTGTTTGCCCCGTTGTTGGAGGCACCATTCTGGTTGGCTTCTACTATTTCTTCTGAGAGAGAAGAGGCCCGACTTCCTTGCTTAGCCTGGCAGTCGCAGTGCATCACAGCCTAGGCCTGGTCAGCTGCCTTACAAACTATTCTTCAAATATACCTTGCTCTGTCTCCTTTGTGCAGCTTTACTAAACTGGAATTCAGCCCTGTCCTTCCTCCTTTTGTCCCTCCCACTATGTTGCAGGTACTAGATTAGGTCCAGGGGATAAGGAGACCAAATGACATACTTCTTTCTTCCTGGAGCTGAGGTTAGAGACCAAAACAAACGTGGAAGCAAAGTCATTCAAATCATTGCCCTTTAAAGATGGTGTCTTCCCTCCTCTATCAATCCTAAATCGTTTGAGCTGGAAGAAACCATGGCTACTTGCCTAAAGTAATCCTAACCCCAATTTTGGAGAAGAGTTTCTTAATTTAGCCCTGTTCTAAATCTCTACCCTTCATCTTCCCTGCTGGAGGAGTTAATGGTCTCTCTAGTAAATTGTCTCTTGGTTTCATTTGCTTGTTAATCTGGACCTACATCCTGTGTTGCCACCTTGAACTGCTGTTTAACCATTTGTGTTAATTTGTGTTTTCCCCTCAGTGGGATTCTAAGTGCCTTAAACTCAAACACTGGGTTCCACCTCTATGTCTCCCTGCAATGTCTCACATAAACATCATATGGTGTTCCAGGCCTGTGGAGCTTATGTGATGCAGTTTTTCTTTTGAAAGATAAAAAGTACAATTAGTTGTTTAATAAATTATATATGATGTTGGGCTAATTCTCTTGCTAGAATATGCAAGAGAACATACACATTCAGTTTACCAGGGAGGAATCGTACAATGCTTCTGTTAGTTTTTAAAAGTTTCAGATGGCTTTCAGCCCCCCACAACCAATTAGTGATCTTTTCCAAAATAAATACACACATGTACATATAATATCTATGTGAGGCTGGATGCCTTTCAAAATTTTTTAAAGATTCATGAGATTTCATAAAATATTTTAACCTAGTCTCCAAGGATTTAAGTACTCCCCATTTGAAATGGAGGTCCCATTTCGGAGAATTTGGTCAGTTATGGGATTTTATCTCTAGTGCACAGCAATAGCAGGTGGTGGGGAAGAAATAATAGGACCCTTTCGTACCTTCTAATATACAAATAAATTATGTAGGTGATCAAACAGTAATATGGTTTCAAAGTCCATATTGACATTTTCATTCTCATTGAGCAAATAACTTCCAAGAATCAAACATTTGGTTGTTCCAGATAATTTACCCCCAAATAATGTGGCTGTTCAATTCTGACAAAGTGTGTTTTACTTTATTTCATCCAGAGGTAGGAGCCATTACTGTCGTGAGGTTCAACCACCCTCTGCTCTTTATATCAGGCAGTTGGCTCTGGGGAGCAGGGTCACGGAGGAACAGAAAGAATTCTAGGCTTGAATACCTACTGCAAAATTTCCATGAAGGAAAACATGTGGCGTGACTTAGAAACCTTGTTGGTATTCCCCCTACTTCCCTATTCAACCCCCCCTCCCACTTTTTTTTTTTCTCAATAAATGAAGGGAAAGTTTAAGATGATCACATGCTACACATTTTCCAATAACCAAGGCACAATTAATGCAGTCAGAACTCTGTGTACATGTGGTGAGAGCAAGCCATTAAGAGCTGAGGTTGGAGCAAGAATTTTGGTTAAGAGGGAAAATGCTTTGAAATATGTCATCTTGTGTTTGCTGGCAACATGTGCACAAAGACTCCACATTTTCAGTTTCTCCAAGTCAGTAATCTGAAAGGATATTAGCATTATTACTATTTATTTTAAGTGCGTATTGGATTTTTTCCAATTCAGTAGTTGAAGACCAAAGGTCAAGATTGAGCTAAGGGTAGGATGATAGTCACAAGCATACCTGGGTATTTGGGACCTCTGATGTTGGTTGGGATAGAATTGTAGGTACGCCTCTTGGCTCTCTCAGCCCCTTTGCAATTCATCAAGCCAAATTTAGGAAAACTGAAACATGCATACACACACGTGCTAACCTTAGGCTCCAGGAGCTATTCGGCCCCAGCATTGGGATTTAGCCAACCAGCCTTTCCTTTTCTGTCAGTGCCACCCCACTTCCACCAAGGTGCCTGTGCTTGTAGGGACTCCAACTAAATGAGCAGTAGACTTTCTGAAGTCTTCTCTAAAAACATTTTTGGGTGGTTTTAGAATTAAAAAAAAAAAAAAAAAAAAAAAAGGAGAACCATGTCCAGACACAGTGATCAGACTGCCCAATGCCAAGGACAAGGAGAGCATTCTGAAAGCTGCAAGAGAAAAGCAAAATGTTATGTCCAAGGGAATCTCAATAAGATGTGCTGTGCTGATTTCCCCTCAGAAACCATGGAGGCAAGAAGGCAGTGGAACTAAATCTTTAAAGTTCTGAAAGAAAACAATTGCCACCTGAGAATTTTATATATGGTCAAATTTTCTTTCAAAAATGATAAACAAAAGCTAAGGGAGTTAATTATCACTAGACCGGCCCTAAAAGCAATGCTGAAATGTAGCAGTTTGTATTATTTATGAATTCTAAAAAGAAAAATAGGTTATGTTTGTAAACTGATCAGTTCCTCTGGCATGATAACCCTTTGACTGAATTAGATTCAGCTGAGATGTCTGATTAAATTATGTTAAGATTACGCTCTGGGAGGCGGCTGTGGCTCGGTCAGTGGGGCTCCCGTTTGCCATGTGGGGGGCCCCGGGTTCGGTTCCCGGGGCCTCCTGGTGGGGGCGGACCCGCCCGCACAGCGTGGTTGGCTGACCCGGCGAGCACGAGCAGCAAGGGGGGGATAAATGAATGGGTAAGTGGAATCTTTAAAAAAAAAAAAAAAAAAAAAAGATTACGCTCTGATCCAACCAAGTCATTAGCGTGCAACTCAGGGTTAAGTCCCAGCCCCCTTGGGGATAAAACAGACTCTCACATGGAAATAAATACAAAGAGAAGAACACAGAGGAAGAGAAATAGCTCATTAGACACAGCAGAGGCCCTGGGAAGAGAGATGAGCCTGAGAGTCTACAGCTGACCTTGTGAAGAGATCAGAGCAGCTGAGTCTGCCTGGGGGAAAGAGACGAGCCTTACACCAGCCTAGAGCTGAGATTGGAAGAAGCTGAGACGATGGAGCCTTAAGAGGGAAGAAGGAAGGCTGAACCCTTGCAGACATCACTCGCCATCTTGCTCCAACATATGGCCAGTGACTTTGGGTGAGACCTTTTATGGTACCATGAGTTGGACTCTTTAGGGTCTTGTGACTGTAAGCTTCTACCCTAAATGAATACCCTTTATAAAAGCTAACAGAGTTCTGGTACTTTGCATCAGCACCCCTTTGGCTGACTAATACATAAAGGAAAGAGTTCTTCAGACCGAAAGGAAAAGATACTAAAAAGTGGATTGAAGAGGCACAAACAAAGATGAAGGTAACCATATGGGTAATTATAAATGCCAGTACTATTAAATTGTATTTTTTTGGCAAGTAACTCCACTTTTTACTTATTACAGGTTCTAAAGTGCAAATACAGAAAAAGTAACAATAAATCTATGATTTTGGACATATGATGCAAAAAGGTGTAATCTATAAAAGTACAACAAAAAGATGGGGGATGGAGGAATTTAGGAAAAATGTAGGTGTATGCTATTGAAATTAAGTTGGTATCAAATCAAATGTGATTGTTACAGATACAGGATGTTAAATTTTAGCCCAATGGTAACCAAAAGAAAATATATGAAAAATATATACATAAAGAAATGAGAAGGGACTCAAAATGGTACAATACAAAAAAATGAAATAAATATGAAAGTAGATATTAATGGATGAAATGAGGGTTAAAAAAAGTATAACTTAAAAGACCAAACAACAAAATCACAGAAGAAAGTCCTGCATTATTAGTAATTACTTTAAATATGAATGGAATAAACTTTCCAGTCAAAAGGCAGAGTTTGTCAGAATGGATAAAAAAGCATGACCCACCTATGTGTTATTTACAAGAGACTCACCTTAAATTCAAAGACCTAAGTAGGCTGAAAGTGAAAGAATAGAAAAAAATCTGCTATGCAAGTAGTAATCAAAAAAGAGTTTGGATGGGGACTGGATGTGGCACAAGCGGGTTGAGCACCTGCCTCCCAAATGGGAATTCCCAGGTTCGGTCCCCAGTGCCTCCTGAAAAAACAACAAACAACAAGCAAAACAAACAAACAAAAAAACCAACTCAGGGAAGCCAATATGGCTCGGTGTTGAGTGCCAGCTTCCCACATACGAGGTCCTGCGTACAATCCCTGGCCCCTGGTACCTCAAAAAAAAAAAGAGTTGGGGTAGCTATACTAGCTATTTTAATATCAGTTAAAACTCTTTCAGTCAAAAACTGTGAAAAGAGTCAAAGAAGGTCACTATATACTGATAAAGGGGTCAATTCAACAAGAAGCCATAACAATTATAAATATATATGTTCTTAATGTCAGAGCCAAAAAAATATTCGAAGCAAACATTGACAGGTTTGAAGGGAGAAATACAGTTCTATTTTAATGGTAGGCGATTTTAATATACAGATTTTAATAATGGAGAGAACATCTGGGCAGAAGATCAATAAGAACAATTGACTGATACTGTAAACCAACTAGATCTAACAAACACATAGAGAACACTTCACCCAACAGAAGCAGAATACAGTCTTCTCTAGTGCACATGGATAACTCTTTAAGACAGATGTTAGGTCTCAAAACAAGTCTCAATAAATTAAAAAATATTAGTATCATACAATGTCTTTTCTCTGACCACAATGGAATGAACCTAGAAATCAATAACAGAGGAAGAACTGGAAAATTTACATGTATGTGGAAATTAACACACTTTTAAACAACCAATAAGACAAAAAAGAAATTACAAGGGAAATTCGGAATTATCTTGAGGTGAATGAAAACATACCAAAACTTATGGGATGCAGCAAAGATAGTGCTGAGAGAGGAATTTATAGTTTTAAAGCGCTTACATTAAAAAAGAAGAAAGATCTCAAATCAGAGACCTAACCTCACAACCGGGGTACCTAGAAAAAGAAGAGCAAGCTAAACTAAATCCGAAGTGACAAGAAGGAAAGGACAAAGATTAGAAAGGAGATAAGTAGAGAATAATAAAAAAAAAAGAGTGAATCAACAAAAGGTTGGTTCTTTGGAAACATTAATCAACAAAACTTCAGTTAGACTGAGAAAGAAAAAGAGATGATACAAATAACTAAAACAGGAAATGAAGGGGGGACACTACTACTGACCCCACAGAAATAAAAAGGATTGTAAGAGAATATGAAACAACTGTATGCCAAAAAATTAGGTAAGGTAGATGAAATGGAAAAATTCCCAGAAACACATAAACTACAAATTAGGTAAGGTAGATGAAATGGAAAAATTCCCAGAAACACATAAACTACCTACACTGACTCAAGAAGAAATAGATCTCAACAGATCAATGAGTAGTAAAGAGATTGAATCAGTAATCAAAAATTTCCCAACAAAGAAAAGCCCAGGACCAGATGGCTTCCCAAGTGAATTTTTCTGAATACCCTAAGAAAAATTAATACCAATCCTACTCAAAATCTTCCAAAAAATTGAAGAGGAGGGAATACTTCCTAAATTGTTCTATGAGGCCAACATTACCCTAATACCAAAGCCAGTTAAAGATACCACAAGAAAAGAAAATTACAGATCAGTATCTCTTATGCAAAAATCCTAAACAAAATGCTAGCAAACCAAATCCAACAGCACATTAAAAGAATTATACATCACGATCAAGTGGAATTTACTCCAGGTATGCAAGGGTGGTTCAACATAAGGAAATCAATTAATATAATAAACCACATTAACAGAACAAAGGAAAAAAATACATGATCATCTCAACTGATGCAAAAAACTATCTGTCAAAATCCAGCACTCATTTTTGATAAAAAACACTCAGAGGGAAGCGGCTGTGGCTCAATCAGTAGGGCTCCCGTTTACCATATGGGAGGCCCCGGGTTCGGTTCCCGGGGCCTCCTGGTGAAGGCAAGCCCGCCCGCACGGCGTGGTTAGCTGACCCAGCGAGCACAAGCAGCAAGGGGGGTATAAATGAATAAATAAATAAAATCTTTAAAAAACAAACAAACAAACAAACACTCAGAAAACTAGGAATAGGGAAGAACTTCCTGAACATGATAAAGGTATATATGAACAACCCACAATTGACACCATTCTCAACAGTGAAAGACTGAACGCTTTCCCCATAAGATCAGGAACAAGACAAGGATGCCCATTGTCACCACTGTTACTCAATATTGTACTGGAAGTTCTTGCCAGAGCAATTAGGCGAGAGAGAGAAATAACAGGCATCCAAATTGGAAAGGAAGAAGTAATACTTTCCCTATTTGCAGATGAAATGATCCTACATTAAAAAAAAAACAACCCTGGAAAATCCACAAGGTTACTGGAACTAATAAACAATATTCAGCCTAGCCGCGAGATACACAATTGTGGCAGTTTGATATTATTTATGAATCCCCCCAAAAGAGAAAAATTATGTTTGTAAACTGATCTGTTCCTCTGGGTGTGATACCCTTTGATTGTATTAAATTCAAAGATTTTAAGTTTCCTTGATAAAAGATTAGGGTTTTGATTCGACCATACCAGTAGAACATGACTCAGGGTTGAGTCCTCACCCCCTTTGTGGACTGATATAAATGGACATTCACTCAAATAGACACACAGGAAGAGAGAGAATGACATGAGAGAGGAGAGAACTTTGTCAGTTTTGATCCTGGAGCCCTGGGGAGAGATAAGCCATTTGTCTGATGGTTTGCAGCTGAAGAGAACAGAGCAGCTGAGCAGCTGATAAGGCCTGGAAAGAAATGAGCCCTATGCAAGACTGATATAGGAAGCCCTGAGAGATGAGCCCTAGGCCAGCCTACAGCTAGGCCCACGGCGATCTAAGAGGGAAAAGGAAGGAGAGCCCAGGCAGAGATCACTGGCCATCTTGCTTCACCACGTGACAGGTGACTTTGGTGAGAAAGGAGCCTTGAGTTGGCCTCTTTAGGGCCTTGTAACTGTATACTTTTACCCCAAATAAATACCCTTTAAAAAAAGCTAACAGATTTCTAGTACTTTGCATCAGCACCCCTTTGGCTAATACAACAATCAACACGTAAAAGTCAGTAGTGTTTCTATATACTAATAATGAACAATCTGGAGAAGAAAAAATTTCATTTACAATGGCAATTAAAAGAATCAAATATCTAGGGATAAATCTAACCAAGGTTGTAAAAGACTTGTACACAAAAAACTAAAAAACATTGCTAAAAGAAATCATAGAAGACCTAAATAAATGAAAAAAAAATTCCATGTTCATGGATTGTAAGACTAAATATGGTTAACATGTCAATCTACCCAAACAATGTACAGATTCAACAATCAAAAATTTGATTCCTGAAACAACAATGAGAAATCATCTAACATCGCATAGAATGGCCATTATTAAAAAAACAATAAGTGCTGGAGAGGATAGGGAGAAATAGGAACACTACTTCACTGTTGGTGGGATTGTAAAATGGTGCAGCCTCTGTGGAAAATTTGGCCATTCCTCAGGAAGCTAAATATAGAACTGCCATATGATCCAGCAATTTCTCTACTAGGAATTTATCCAGAAGAACTGAAAACTATGACACCAACAGACATCTGCACACCGATGTTCACAGCGGCATTATTCACAATTGCCCAAAGATGGAAACAACCCAAGTGTTCAACAACCAATGAATGGATAAACAAAATGTGGTATATACATACAATGGAATACTATGCTGCAGTAAGAAGAAATGAAATTGGGACACACATGATAATATGGATGAATCTTGAAGATTTTATACTAAGCGAAGTAAGCCAGATACAAAAGGAAAAATACTGCATGGTTTCATTAATATGAACTAAATACAAAGAATAAACACATGGAGTTAAAACCTAGAGTATAGGTTATTAGGAGATAAGAGGAGAGTTGAGAAGAACTACTGATGCTTAATGTATGTAGAAGTTTTAATTAACTTGATTGTAAAAGTGTGGAAATAGATAGAGTTGATGGTAACACACTATAGTGAGTAGCAGCTGGTTTATAAATGGGATGGTGGCTGAAAAGGGTAGTCTGGGGTAGTAAATGTCAATTGAAAGAAAGCTAAAGAATAATCTAGGGACTGAATAACAGTGAACCCAGAAGTGTTTGAAAATTGTGGCTGAGGGTACAGATGCAAGAGTATCCTTCTATGAGCTAGAGCAGATGTACATCACTATTGCAGGGTAGTGGGAATGTGGAGAAGCATGGGAAAACTACAATTGGTGTGATCTATAGACTGTGGTTAACAGCAGTACTATAATATTCTTTCATCAATGCCAAAGATGTACTGTGTTGATAATGGAGGCATATGGAAAAGTGTGACAAATGTACGCTATGAACCATGGTTGGTGTGATGATATTATCTCATAATCTGTAACAAATGTTCCACCACGGTGTGGTGTTTTGGTCAAGGGGTGTTGTAAGGGAATTCTATACATGTGCATGATTGTTTTTTAAGTTCACAACCTCTGTAATAAAAAAATATTTTTTAAAAATAGGGTGGGTTGGGGGAAAGATACACCAGATGTAAGATAGGGGCTATAGTTAGTAGTAATATCTTGACCATGCTCCTGCATAGTTTGTAACAAATGTTTCACAACAATGCAAAGTGTTGGTAGAGGGGTGATGTATGAGATCCCAGTATGATGTTATGCATGTTTATTTTGTTAAGTTCACAATCTTTACACTTATTGTTTATGTATGTTCATGTATGAATGATATACTTCAATAAAAAATATATTTAAAAATTTTTGATTCCCAAACAAAATTCCAATATTCTTTTCAAAAATGGAAAAACTAATCATCAAATTCATATTGAAGGGCAAAGAACCCCAAATAGCCAGCGATATCTTGAAAAAGCAGCATGAAGTTGGAGGACTCACATTTCCCAATCTTAAAACTTATTACAAAGCCACAGTAATCAAAACAGCATGGCACTGGCAAAAGGACATATAGAGCAATGGAATTGATGTGAGATTGCAGAAATCAACCCTCACATTTATGGCCAACTGATTTTTGACCAGGGTGCTAAGTCCACTTAACTGGGCAAAAATAGTCTCTTCAGCAAATGGTACTGAGGAATACACATATACGAAAGAATGAAGATGGACCCCTACCCTCACACCATACACAAAAATCAACTAAAAATGGATAAAAGACCTAAATATAAGAACCAGAAATATAAACCTCCTGGAAGAAAACATAGGGAAGCATCTTTAGGACCCTGGGTTAGGTAATGGTTTCTTAGATTTTAAACCCAATGCACAAGCAACAAAAGAAAAAATAGATAAATGGGACCGCATCAAAATTTAAAAAAACTTCTGTAGGTCAAAGGACTTTATCATGAAAGTAAAGAGACAACCTACTGAATGGGACAAAATATTTGGAATTCACATATCTGATAAGGGTTTAATATCGAGAAGATATAAAGGAATTCCATAACTCAACAAGAATAAGACAAACAACCCAATTAAAAAATGTACAAAAGACTTGAACAGACATTTCTCCACAGATGATACACTTCTGGCCAAAAAGCATATGAAAAGATGCTCAACACTATTAGCTATTAGGGAAATGGAAATCAAAACCACAATGAGTTATTTCATAATGACTAGAAAGGTTACTATTTTTAAAAAATGGAAAATTACAAGGGTTGTAGAGGATGTGGAGAAACAACACGCATTCGTTGTTGGTGGGATTGTAAAATGGTGCAGCCACTGTGGAAGAGTTTGGCAGTTCCTCAGAATGTACAGAATCACCGTATGACCTGGCAATCCCTCTAACAGGAATATACCCAAAAGAATTAAAAGCAGGGACCAAACAGATATTGGCACACCAATGTTCATAGCAGCATTATTTGCAATTGTCAAAAGATGGAAGCAACTCAAGTGTCCATCACTGATAAATAGATGGAATATCTATGCAATGGAATCTTATTCAGCCATAAAAAGGAATAAAGTTCTGATCCATGAGATAACATGGATGAACCTTGAAGACATTATGTTGAGTGAAATAAGCCAGACATAAAAGAACATTATATGCTCTCACTGATATGAAATAATTAGAATAAGCAAATCCATAGAGTTGAAACTAGAATACAGGTTACTAGAGGCCAGAGTGGGGGTAGGCAATGTGGAGTTAATGCTTAAATTGTACGTTTCTATGTGGATTGATGGAAAAGTTTTGGTAAGGGATGGCAATGATTGATGGTAGCACAGCATTGTGAATATAATTAATAACACTGAATTATATATTTGGATGTGTTAAAAGGGTAATTTTAGGTTGTATATGTTACTGGAACAAAAGTTTAAGAAAAATTTAAAAACCAAACAACAAAGCACTGTGCAACACAAACAGTGAACCTGACTGTAAAGGATGGACTATAGTTAATATAGTACAATTATAAAAATGTTCTTTCATGAATTGTAACAAATGTACCACACTAATGCAAGGTATATAGGCTGGTATATGGGAACTGTGTATTTTATGCATGATTTGTCTAAAAAAAAAAAGTGTTTAGTAAATTCTCCCCCATTCCTGTCTATCACCTGCTATTGTCATTCACCCCTCCTAAAAGAAAACCATTCTTTTCATTTTCTTATATATTCTTCCAGTTTCTTTACACATGTATAAACAAATGTGAATACAGACTATTATTCTCTACATTTTTACCCAATAGGCATGTAATACATACACTAGTTTGTACCATGTTTTTTTCATTTAACAATATCCCTTGAAGTACTTTAACAATACACAGGTGTCTCATTTTCTTTTACATTGCATAGAAGTCCATTTTATGGATGTACCAGAATTTATTAAAGTAAGTACCTGTAGATGGACTTGGAGTTGTTACTTATTATTCAGTTATCATAAACACTGCTAGATGTTTCATAATTATTTTTAAATGAAATACATTACTGATTTGATTTGTTGTAATGTCCTTTACGATTTTACCACTTAATTTACTCCTTAATACTTACATATGCTCTTCCAAGTACAAAAGATTCTAAGGTGGAAATTGTACACCCATTCTACCTCTCCTCTGCTGTGGACATCCAGGCAGTTTGGGTAGGGTTGCCCAAGCCCACTCCAAGAAGTGGGCTCTCACTAGCCTAAAACAACACTGCAGATAACGGGACTTCTGCTTCTGGCCAAATGAAGCCACAGAGAATGGATTAATATTCCTGTTTGAAACAACTAAAAAAAAAAAAACAACAAAACCAACAAACACATGAAACAACAGGTTTCAAGACACTGAAAATCAGGTAACAAAGGAGAGTGATTCCTCAGGGCCAGGAAACAAATGAGGTAATCTCTAGAATTGCCCCAGTTTCCTGCCTTGACAGAGTTTCCAAGGCCAGGAACGGAGAAACCAGGTGGATCACAGTGGACTCCCCAAGTTGAGGAGGCAGAGCTAAGAGTCCTGTGAGACCAAAGTGACTAAAGTTTTCAAGGCACAGTATTGGAGAGGAGAGGGCTGCAGAGAGAGAGATTGCTCCAGAGAGCTACAGAGACCCCCTTCCCCCCAACCTCCCAGAGTATTCAGAGTACTCACCAGTGTATTCATGGGAGGAAAGAACCACTCAAAATCAGAAGAACAATAACCAAAGCATACATAAAATGGGCAATGGTGCCTGTTCCCACCAGCCAAACTGGACAACCTCGTAACTCATGGGCCCTGGTTAGAGGACTCAGAGTGAACTTGCCTTGGTATCAAAGAGTAGTTAGACCTAGACAACACACTGATCTGGGGCCACCTAACAAATTTTAAAAGCAAAGCCTAAAGGATCAATCTGATTCCAAGTAACTTAAACTGGACCCAGAAAAAAGCTCAAGAATGTTTACAGAAAATAAAAATATTCAGCAACTATTCATGATATATGGTATCCAATAAAAAATGACCAAGCATTCAACAAAGCAGGAAAAGACAACTCAAAATAAGGATAAAAAAAATCAACCAATGAAAACTAACCCAAGGGCAAAATGGGAGAGTAGGAAGTTTTACAAATCCTTCTGTCCACTAGAAAAATTAAAGAGCTAGAAAGAGAGAGTGGAATTAAGTAGGTGGTAACCCTGGAGCCAGAATAGACATTCAGAACAACTTCAGGAGTGCCAGAGGAAGTGAGAGGCTGCGAGAGTTTAGGCCTTGTAAGTGAAAGTACGAAGCAGTGACCAGCCCCCTCTGCTCAGCCCTGGGGCAGCAGCCACAGAAATGGCCACAACAGCAGCCACAGCTGCAGCAACATGGCCCGGATTCCAGAGCAACCAGCTGGGACCAGCACTGGCAGAGAAGACTTGCTCCCCTAAAAGTTGGGGTTGAAGGTTGAGGTTATTCTGTGGGTTCCCTGAGGGCCCAGTATAGATTACCATGGCACTTCCAATCATACTTCGATTTTCAGTCACTATCTTAAAAGACAATATAGAGGGGCAAGACATCAGGGTCGAGGTTTGGGAACAGAATTAGGTTCAGAAACAGGGAAAAGCAGTAAGGGGCTTCTAAATAAAAACAAACAAACAAAAACCAAAAAACCCCACCAAACTATGACTGCCATAGATGTGAGAATTAGTGGACAAGGACATTAAAAGTTATTAAATCTATTCCTTATAGCTAGAGGGAAGTTTTGTTTTGTTTTGTTTTTTTTAAAAAAAAGACCCCAGTAGAACTTCTAAAGGTGAAAACTATGTGTGAGTTGTAAAAAACACTGAAGGGAAATAGTAACAGATTATATATTGCAGAAGAAAATATTATTGAACTTGAAGACAGCAGTAGAAACTATCCAAACAACACTTAAAAAAACAATCTAAAAAATATAAAATGAATACATCATCAGTGAATTGTAGAAAAGTTCAAATGGATTATATATATGTAATTGGAGTCCCATAAAGAGAGGAGACAGAAAGCAGACAGAAAAATATCTGAACAAATAAGGGCAGAAAATTTTCCAAAAGCATAGATTCGATAAGCTCAATGAACTCCAAGCACAAGAAATAAGACCACCACCTCAAGGCACATCATAGTCAAGCTCTTCAAAATTAATTATAAAGAGAAAATCTTAACAGTCAGAAAGAACAGACAACTGCACATACAAACCAAGAAAATCAAAGATGACAGGAGATTTCCTATCAGAAACAATGCAAACAAGATGACAGTGGAACATCTTTAAAGTACTGAAAGAGAAACACTGTCAACCTAGAATTCTATACCCTGCTAAAATATCTTTCAAAAATGAAGGTGAAATAAAGCTATTTTCAGAATCATCACCAGCAGACCTACACTAGAAGAAATAGAAAAAGATCTCCTTCAGAACGATACCAAGTAAATCTACACAAAGGAACAAATAGCCCTGGAAGACAGGACTGCCTGGATAAGAATTTAAATCTACTTAAAAGATAATTTACAAAAATACAAATAATAATAGTATAGCGTGGGATTTAAAACACATGAAGAAGTAAAATGTGTGCCAATAATAATATAAAAGGCTGGGTGGGGAGAAATGGTAGTATACCATTGGAGTATTTTATGCTGTATGTGAAGTGGTATAGTATCTTTAGAAGGTAGTCTGTAATAAACACATACCATAAGCTACTAAAATAAAACTCACTTTTAATATGAAAACACAGAGGTTAGAAGTAAAAGGGTGGAAAATGACATAAAATGCTAACAACCAAAAGAAAACTAGGGTGATTATATTAATATAAGACAAAGTATATTTCAGAGGAAAGAATATTTCATAATGACAAAAGGTGCAATTCATCAAGAGGATATAAAAATCCTAAACATTTAGGCACAAAATAAGAGAGCTTCAAAATATAGGAAGCAAAAACTGACAATTGCAAAGAGACAAATCCACAACTGTAGTCAGAGATTTCAAGACCTCTCGAGGTACAGCACGTAGGCAGAACGGTGGTAATGGATAGAGACGACTGGAACACCAGTGCCAACCAATGTAACAAAACTGACAGTTATAAATCAATCAACCCAAAAGAGCAGAGTAAAGATTCTTTTCAAGAGCACACAGATCATTACTAATACAGACCACATGCTGGCCATAAAGTAACTATCAATAAATTTAAAAGGATTCAAGTCATGTAAAATATTTTCTCTTGCCACAATGGGATACAGAAAGGTATCTGGAGAATCCCCAAATATGTGAAAACTAAGTAATACCCTTCTAATACAATGTATAGGTCAGAGAAGAAATCCAAAGGATATTAGACAGCATTTTGAACAAAATGAAGGTGAATACCTAATATATCAAGCAGTATAGGATGTAGCTAAAAGTAAAAGAAAAATTTATAACATGAATTTACCTGTATTAGGAAAGAAAAAATGTCTCAAATCAATGTCTTCAGTGTCTACCTTAAGAAACTAGCAAGTTAAAACAAAAGTAAACAGGAGAAAGAAAATAATAAAGATCAGAGTGGTGATAAATCAGTGAAGTGAAAACAGAAAAACAACAGACTAAATCAATGAAACTATAAGCTGGTTCTTTGGAAAACACAATAAAATTGATAAAATTCCAGTCAGAAAACTTATCAGTAAAAAGAAAAGAAAATCCAAGTTACCAATTTCAGAAATGAGAGCTGGAACATCAGTGTAGCTCCTGTGGCTATTAAAAGGGTCACCAGAGAACATGATGAACAACTTTACACCAAGAAATGTGACAACTTAGATGAAATGGACCAATTTCTTGAAAGACACAAACTAAGCTGACTCAACAAGAAGAAGAAAAACTGAATAGCCCTTTATCTATTAAGGCAATTGAAATTATAGTTACAAATTTCTCCATGAAGGTTACTCCAAGGCCAGATGATTTCATTGGTGAATACAGCAAACATTTAAGAAAATAATACCAATTCTACAAAAACTCCTTCAGAAAACTGAAGTGGAGAAAATATTTCCCAATCATGCTATGAGCCCAACATTATCCAGATACCAAAGCTTACAAGAAAGCTACAGAACAATAGCTCTCTCAAAGACAGATGTAGAAATTCATATGAAAATTTTAGCAAAAGAATCCAATAATATATAAAAAGGATAATAATAATGATCAAGCGTGGTTTATCCCAAGAATGATAAAAGTTTAACATTTGAAAACCAGTCGTAATTATGTTAACAAACTAAAAAAGAAACACGTAAAAAAAAAAAAAAAAAAATAGAAAAAAAAAAAAAAAAAAAAGAGAAATAAAACATGATCATCTCAATACAGACAGATTTGACAAAATTCAACATCTATTTCTGAGAATGTGTATTATGCAGTTATTGGGTGCAGTGTTTTCTAAATATTAATTAGGCCAAGGTGGCTGATAGTGTTGTCTAGATCATCTATTTCTTTTCTCATTTTTATGTCTAGATGTTTTATCAACTGCAAGGCAGGGATGTTAAATTCTCCAGCTATCATTATTGAAAGCCTTTTTCTCTCTGTAATTCTTTCAAATTTTACTTCCTATCTTTTGAATCTGTGTTATAAGGTGAATACAAATGTAGGATTATTACATATTCCTTATGAGACTGTCTCAAAGTCTACTTTAACTCTATTAATATAGGCACTCTAGACTTCTTGCGACTATTGTTTGAATTATATATCTTTTTCCATCTATCTACTTATGACACATTTGTGAAATTTATATTTAAATTGTACTTTGCAGGTCTTGGTTTTTTATGAGTTCTGACAATTTCTGCCTTTTAATTGAAGTGTTTAAACTGTTTAGTCTATTTTATTTAATTATTGATATACCTGGATTTAGAGCTTATTATTTATTATTTTTTTTTAAGATTTATTTATCTCCCCCTATGCCCTCATTGTCTGCTCCCTGTGTCAATTTGCTGTGTGTTCTTCTGTGTCTGCTTGTCTTCTCTTTAGGCAGCACTGGGGACTGATCCGGGGACCTTCCAGAGAGGTAGAGAGGCACTCAACCTCTTGCTCCACCTCAGCTCCCTGGTCTGCTGTCTCTCTCATTGTCTCTCCTCTGTGTCTCTCTTTGTTGCGTCATCTTGCTGCCCCAGCTCTCCGCGCATGCCAGCACTCCTGTGCGGGCCAGCACTCTGTGTGGGCCAGGCTCTCCACACAGGTCAGCTCTCTTTCACCAGGAGACCTGGGAAACGAACCCTGGACCTCCTGTATGGTAGATGGGAGCCCAATGGCTTAAGCCACATCTGCTTCCCTTTATTTTTAAATTTTAAATTTTTGTTAGAGAAGTTGTGAGCTTACAAAATAAGCATGTATAATGTGTAGAATTCCCATACATCAACCCACCACCAACACCCTGCATTGTTGTGGAACATTTGTTACAAATTATGAAAGAATATCATCAAAATATTACTGTTAACTATGGTCCAAAGCTTACATTTGGTGTATTTTTTCCATAAACCATCCTATTATTAACACCATGTATGAGTATTGTACATCTGTCATAGTTCACGAGAGAACACTCATATTTGTACTGTTAACCTCAGTCCATCTTCCACCACATGGGTCACATACAGTCCCTTGTACAATCCATCCAAAGCATACAAAAATATGGAATGCTGCATAAATTTGTGTCTCATCCTTATGCAGTGGCCATGCTATTCTTCTCTGTATCATTCTCATTTTAGTCTATGTGTTGCCAGAAAGTTCCCAGAAAGTCAAAGACAAAGATATTAAAATTTAAGTACATCTGGGCTCCTTGGAGTAAAGATGTGGCCTTGAGGACGATGAGAATGGCTTAAGATAAGGAGAAACTATTACCAGCAAATATTTCTTCAAATGAAAGCATATAGATTTTAGTATAAATTCTCTCAAAATAGTCATATAAGACCAGAGCATAAAAATAAAAACCATAGGCATACGCCAAAAAAATAAAAAGTTTTTCATATTGGGTGAGCCTCTATCTTGAGTGCACAGTGTCTTTTGCAGCTCCACACCCACATTAGGAATACAAAGTGTCAAGAAGAGGAGCACCAAAACATGTGCATCTGCCAGGGTCTGAGGGGCTGGCTAAATTCCAATGAAATTTTGTATCTTTGGCTAATTAAACTAGAATGTAACCTAATCTCACAATGGTTGTATCTGGTCTTTCTGCCAATCCACAGCCCACCTATCGATAGTGTGATTATCTATCTCTTAAGGGTTACTGTGAGAATTAAATGAGTTGAAACCTAAGAAGAACCATGAACAGGGCACAGCACACAGTAACAGCTCAATATATGTTAGTTTATATACCAGTAAAAGTTAGCAAAATAAATTAGAGATAATCTGAAAATCTGACAACACATTTGTCATCATTTCTTCATCCACCAAATTGTTATGAGTAAAGGCAAAGTCAAAATGGTAGGAGGCAATAAAAAGGAATAAGAAGAAAACATTCTATTAGTTTAGTCCCTTTAAACACTGCATTAATAATAGCTAACACTAATCGAGGGCTCACTACTTCGTACTACAATGTATTCTAACTGCTTTATATATGTCAACCAATTTGATGGAGAAATATCTAAGAAAGAGGGTCCTAAATATAAAATCAATGTAAACATCCTTCCAAAAAAGACTAACTGGACTAAGAAAAAAGGGTTTCTATGTCAGAAGCTATTACTAGGCCAGCTGTCTTCCTGCCGCCCACAGTTCAGGGCTGCCCCGTGGTACCTGACTCTGGAGGGGGTGCGTGGACCATGGTGCTGCTGTAGCTGCACTGGCTGACGCCTGACACCCAGCTCAGTGCCCTGGTGGACAGGGTCCTGGGGGCGCCTTCCTCAGGGGTCTGCACGTCTGATGCAGCCACAACAGGGGTCTGAGAAACAGCTGGGGAGAGAAGGGAACCTGGCAGTGGAAAAAAAAAAAACAGGAAATTTATATTAAAAGACCCACCCAAAAAATAGTACAGAAATCTATAACTGGAAAATTAAAACCTTGCCACAGAAAGGTAATATGAAACAAAGATTATCTGTGATTACAATGAAGTAATTAAGGACAGGAAATGAAGGGAAACAGACAGGTGAATATGTAATAATTCCTTTTCTCTAATGATGAAGGGCTCCTGTCACCTGGCAATGCCTTGACAGCTGCCTTGTGGTTCTGCCTGTCTTCTTCTGAGGAGGAAGATGCTGTATTTGTACAGGATACACACTTTCTCTTCAAAGCTGGAATGTGGTAGCTCTTCAGGTATCTGCAACAACATAATCAGGCCACACAGTCTCGTCTGTCCCCGACTTGGCTGTTGCCCACCTCTGTGCTTTCCTCACACCACTTCTGTCTGGGATACTTTGTACTTTCTTCTTAAAGGAGGTTTTCCCTGACCTTGTCCGCGTCCTCCATAATGGCCACTGTATTGCTCTCAGATGTAGTAGGCACTCCTGAGATACCTACTGGTTTATAGTGAAAAATCAAGACAGAACAGCTTTTTTTTTTTTTGGAGGTACCAGGGAACAAACCTGGGACCTCATACATGGGAGGCAGGCGTTCAACCCGAGCTACATCCACTCCCCAGAACTGCTTTTAAAAATTGCATGAAGGCTCCACAAGGATAACGTATGTTTTTGGAAAAACTAACATTTTATCAAATTACCTGATAACACTATCGATACAGTTTATTTGCTGATAGGATGGGCTATGCTGGTCTTTTCTGAAATCCTCACAAGACCCGGTGTATATGCTATTAGGTTTTAGTGTCTGGAAAGAAGTTGCCTTTTGCTGATCTGAAACATAAGAAAACAATGTGCAATCACAAATATTTAGAATATAATTAAGAACATGTACTTATTCAGCAAAATTAAATCATGGTACTTTATGACCTATGCATTCAATAGCATGCGTCAGTAGAATGCAGCTACTAAACATGAGCGCAGGTCTAAATGCACTGACAAAAAGATGTCCACAACATATAAGATGAAAAAAATAAGGCACAGAGCACAGTACATGTAAAATTACACAAATAATTACATTTGTACTTTTAAAGAGAGGCATGAAATAAATGTTTCCAGCAAAGATGACCAAGGAACGAAAACTATCAGGCGACACTGGTGGGGAACTTTAAAATGGAGGGACTGGGCGGACGCTACCTGTACACCTGATCAACTGAAGCACCACTAGGAGCGGGATGACCAAACGGCACGTTGCAATGTAAGCACATGGCATCTCCTGGGCTGAGCCTGTGTCCCACAGAACATTCTGTGATGAAAGAATTGTGGTATGTCCGTGCTGTTCAATACGGCAGCCACTGGTCATGTGTGGCATTAAGCACTTGAAATGGGACCAAAGGAACTGAGGAAATTAAATTTTATTTAGTTGTAATTAATTTAAATTTAAATGGCCAAATGTGGCTAGTGGTTACCAAATAGGACAGCACAGGCAGAAAGAGAAGAAAAAATGCTTCCAGGTTTGAGCACTGAAGACTTAAGACTTAAGTAGAGAATTTGCCAATAAAGAAGACTGAGAAAGACCAGGCAGGAAAACAGGAGAAAATACTGGAAAGTACAGTGTCACAGAAGCCAAGAATGGAAATAATGTTAAGAAAGGAGAAGTTAATTGTGCCAAATACTGTTGAGAGGCTGAGAAAGAAAAGTTAACTTCTGTTGCTGGTATTATTAATAAAGGGCATTTTTCGCTGGCTTGGGGAAGAGAGTTATCTATTGACAGGGGCATTATGGAAAAATAGCTGCTTGTATTAACTTCTACTCATAAAAGCTTTTTAAACTCTCAATTTAAAATACTTTTAGGGAAGCGGCTGTGGCTCAATCAGTGGGGCTCCCGTTTACCATATGGGAGGCCCTGGGTTCGGTTCCTGGGGCCTCCTGGTGGGGGCGGGCCCGCCCGCGCGGCGTGGTTGGCTGACCCAGCGAGCACAAGCAGCAAGGGGGGGATAAATGAATAAATAAATAAAATCTTTAAAAAAAAAATAAAAAATAAAAAAATAAAAATAAAATAAAATACTTTTAGACCTAAAGAAATACAAAAATAAGAGTTCCCAAATACCCTTCACCTAGCTTCCCCTAATTTTAACATCTTATATAGTTAATATATAGTATATTATATATATAATGTACAAAACTAAGAAATTAACAGTAGTACAATACTATTAACCGAGTTACTGACTTGATTTGGATTTCACCAGTTTTTCCACTAAATGCCATTTTTCTATTCCAGGATCCAATCTAGGATCTCGTTGAATTCTGCTGTTGTGATTCTTTCAACACCTCTAACCTGTGATTGCTCCTCCGTCTTTCATAATGTGGATATTTTTGAAGAGGAATGCCCAGGAATTCTGTAGACTGCCTCTCAGTCTGAGATTCTCTGACATCTTCTCCTGACCAGACTGGGTCCTGCACTTTGGGGAAGAGCTTCTAGGGGATGCCTCATCCTCAGAGCAGCTCACTGGGGCTGGGCAGTTTTATGGCTGCTATGCTTGCCCCTCACCACAGGCTAAGGTGGTACCTGTCAGGTTTCTCCTTCGTAAAGTTACTATTTTACAGTGTCATAAATAATGTAAATAATCAATAATGTAAATAATGTAAAGAATACTTAGAGAAACCATACAAATATCCTAATTTTCCTTATTATTTTTTTTTTAACTTTTACCTAATTTCAGCATTCACTGGTAGACTTGCCTGCAGCAATTATTACTGTAGAATTCAATGGCGATTTTCTACTTTCCTCATTCCTTCTACATTTATTAGTCAGACTTCTTTTTCACAAAACATAAAAAGAAACAGGAAGCAGTGGCCCCAGCAAAGCAGAAGAGTAAAAATTGGAAACCATCAATGGGGAGGACAGACCTGGGATATACCAAAGATTTAAAATACGCTCAAAGACCTAAAGGAAAACATGGATGAAACTAAAGGAAATCAGGAAAAGGATAGATGAACACAGAGAGAAGATCAATAGAGAGATGGAAACTGTGAAAAGGAATCAAGAGAGCTGAAGAACACAGTAAGAGAAATTCCCTAGGTGGGTTCAGCAGAAGATTGGAGATGACAGAAGAAAGAATCCATGCTCTTGAAGGATTCTTCAACTGAAATCACCCAGTCTGAGGAGCAGAAGGAAGAAAGAATTAAGAAAATTGAACAGGGTCTGAGGAACCTGTGGGCACCATCAAGCATACCAACAAACAGACCACAGGATTTCCTGAAGGAGAAGACAGAAAGGAGCAGAGAGAATGGTCAAAGAAACAATGGCTGAAAACTTCTCAAATTTAACAGAAGTCATAAATATACATATATAAGATGTTCAATCAACTCCAAACAGAGTAAACCCAAATAGACCGACACCGCAGCATACTCTAACCAAACTGTTGAATGCCACAGATACAGAGAAAATTCTGAAAGCCTCAAAAGAGAAGCAACATGTCATATACAAAGGAACCTCATGGTTTCCAAGTTCTCACTGGAAACCAGGGAGGCAAGAAGGCAGTGGGAAGACATATTTAATTTAAAGTGCTAAAAGCAAACAACTGCTAACCAGGAATTCTATATCCAGCAAAACTATCTTCCAAAAATGGGGGAGGGATTAAAACATTCCCAGATAAACAAAAGCTGAGGGAGTTCAATACCACTTGAACAGACATACAAGAGATGCTAAAGAGAGTTCTCAAAGTTGAAAAGAAAGGACCACAGACAATGGATCAAAGGCGCATGAAGAAATAAAGACCTTTATATAAGGTTAACAACATGGGTAAATATAAAGGCCAGCATCATTGTATTTTTGGTTTGTGACTCTACAAGACAAATGCCTAAAATGTAACAATAAATCAGTGGTTTTTTCATTCAAAATGCATACCATAATTTGTGACAAAAACTACACGAAGGTGGGTAGATGGAGGGGTATAGGAACACAATTGCGTATACTCTTGAAGCTAACTTGGAATCAAAGCAAATGAGATTGTTATATATTTAGGATGTTAAATTTAAGCTCCATGGTAACTATAAAGAACTATCTGAGAATATGCAAACTCACACAGAAAGAAAGGTTTCTTTCTTTATGAGCTCACACAGGTTAACAGGGGTGGGGACAAGAGGGAATGGGGAGTTAATGCATAATGGGTGTAGGGATTCTGTTTGGGGAGATGGGAAAGTTTTAGTAATGGAAGGTGGTGAGGGAACTGCAACATTGTGAAGGTGATGAAACCCACTAAATTAGTATGTTTGGGAGGGGTTGAGATGGGAAAAGTTTATGTTGCCTATATTATCCCAGAATTTTAAAAAAAAGAGCAATTAAAGAGCTGATGATAATTAAATGCAATATGTGATACTGGATCAGATTTAATAAGGGAGGAGAGAAGGATCAAAAGGACCTTATTGGGACATATTTAAAAATTGGAATACAGACTATAAGCTTTTTATCAATGTTAAATTTCTTGAACTTGATAAATGCACATAAGGGAATACCCTTGCTCTTAGGAAATGCACATGGCAGTAGTAGGTACTGAAGGAGCATGATGTTTACAGCCTACACCCAAGTGTTCAGAAAACGGATTGATAAATAGAGAGAGAATGATATGGTAAATGCAGCAAAATGTTGAAATTGGTGGATCTGGGTACCTGGGGGGATGGGTTGTGTTGGAGTTCTGTGTATGGGGTTTGCATTATTTTTTAAGTTTGAAAGTATTTTGCAAAAAACTTTTAAAAAAGTATACTGGACTTTTTTAATACCAGTTAGCTTTCAGAATAGTATTTGCTGCTATTATCGTCATCACCATTATTACATGGGCAAATAAAGAAACATAAAAAGTATCAACATGGGTCCTTGGCTTCATGCTCAGGGCCAAGCACTTCATTTTTATGCAGATTAGGATACAAGCCAGGAAGTGGGGGGCCCTGGACTGCCCTGCGGACTCACCAAAACGGTGCAATCCCGTGCTGGTCCCCATCACTGGCTTGTTGGGTGATTTGGTCAGTGAATCAATGTAGAGCTGCTGACCCAGATTCTTTATTTTGTTCACACTGGCATAGACTTGCTGCAAGGTCATCTCAGGGAAGAATGTTTCAAAAATTATAAAAATGTGCATTAAAAGATACGTAAATAGAATACATTTAACTTCTGGTTGTCTGAAGATATAACGATAAAAGCACAGTAAAAACGTTAATTCAGAGTCCCACTGTGCCACGATACACTGGTACAAACAAATCTTAAATCTGTTCAGACTATGTTAATATTTATTTATTAATTTGTTTGTTTGTTTGTTTATTTATTTATTTATTTTTAATATTTAGAAACCATACATTAACCTAAATATTTACAGGCATTTTTCTCAGACTAACACAGATTGAAATTTTTAGATCAGAAAAAGTCTTCAAGTCAAGAACATACACTAAGAAACTAGTACTGACACATGATAAGACAGAGAAAATGACACCTGTGGAAAAGCAACACAAGTGCCAACTCACTGGCTCCTTCTGTGGTTCTTCTGCGCAGTGCCCGCTGGACTCACTGGAAGACGCCACGCTGATGTGATGCTCCTGGGAACCGCTGCTCCCCAGGCTGCCATAGCCACTGGAAGCACTTACGTGAACTGGCTAAAAAGGGAGACCAATTTTAGAGTTACTGGTTATATGGTAAGAAAGGAAGAGATATAGCATTCTCTACTTCAAAGCTTTTTTAAATCATCAGAAAACTATGATTTAAATTTCTAAATTCCAAATAAGGTCTGTGAAGTTTGATGTCATTTCAGTAACTCCCTAGTCAGAATCCAGTTTTCTAAATTACATGTTTCTAGAACTTTTTTTTTTAAGTCACAGTACAGGGAGTAGATCTGGCTTAAGCAGCTGAGCGCCTGCTTCCCACATGGGAGGTCCTGGGTTCAGTTCCCAGTGCCTCCTAAAAAAAAAAAAAAACCAAACAGAACAATAAGCAAACAAAAAAACCAACTCAGGGAAGCATATGTGACTCAGTGGTTGAGTGCCGGCTTCCCACATACAAGGTCCCAGGTTCAATCCCTGGCCCCAGTACCTAAAAAAAAAAAAAAAAAAGCCATAGTATAATAAATTCAACAAAATGTTTTCAAATGTGGAATTTGAAGAACTTCTCATGAAAATAAACATTAGTTCTTTATGCTGTTTAAAACAGACAGGACAAATTATATATTAATATATACCATACTTTTTTCCAAGAGCTTCAAAGATAGCTCATGAATCCTAGAGATTCTATGAAAGACATTTTGAAAATTACTGGGCTAACAATCATTCTATGTAACACCATCAGTATTTATCTCATACTTTACAAACTTACTGACTGAATACCTAACAGAATCGGTATTCCTTTTAACAGCTAATTTCCCCTACTTTTATCTTGTAGTAACTAGAAATACTGAGACCTGCCATCCCTCCCTCTTCAAAGCCCCAGAATTTGAGCACAATGGCTATGCTGGAATACAAGAATTCTCTCACTTAGAAATAATACTCTGTCCTACTTACTGTGACTCAGTTTACTGTCTAAAAATGGGTTCTTACAAAAATGTTCCATGTCTTTAACAAAGAAAAAGGAATTTAAAAATTCTTAACAAAATTTAATATAAAAACGAAAAAAGACAACAAAATTTTCTGGAATGGATTTTTTTTCTTGTAGTTCATTTTTTTAGGAGGTACCAAGGATTGAACCTAGGACCTCGTACATGGGAAGCAGGTGCTCAACCACTGAGCTACATCTGCTCCCCAAGGAGAGCTGGTTTTTTGGTTTATTTTTAGGAGGTACTGGGGATCGAACCAGGGCCACATACATGGGAAGCAGCTGTGCAACCATCTGAGCTACATTATCTGCTCCCTGCAGTTCATTTTCCTAAGTGACTTTACTAGGGCTGAATGTTGAAATAAAACATGATTATGGGGTTTTTGTGTTTGTTTTTAAAATCTCTCGCTTTACCTGTAACAGAAGTTTGTGAATTTGTTCTTGTAATTCCGTTATGTCTTTGTCCTTACTGTTCATCTTTTTTACTCTGGTAGCAAAAACATCCTCATTTAGTGGACTCCTACAAAATGCAAAGTGAAAGACTGAGCAAATCAAAATTCATTCACAATGAAGTCTCAAGTAGTTTTTACCAGAATAAAGAATAAATCTATGCTTTTAACAAAGCAACTCTGAATCCAAATATAGAAAAAAAAAAGCTAAAATTCTATTCATAGCGGTAGAGAAAATACAAACACAGGTGCCATTAATAGGTTTCTTTAGTTTCTCTACAGCTATTATCTTCCTATAATTATTTCTGCACTATCTTTGTATAAATCTAAAATCAAATGATTAAATAACTTCCTTAGTGACTAAAATATATTCACCAACTGGTCTCAAAATTTAACATTAACTGAGTAACATACTGTAGGAATTTTCAGATCCTTAGTTTTCTAAACAATATCTGGTGTTTAATGTACCTCATCACTTAGACTAATAAAGACAATTCTGCAACCCACACTAGTGATGAAAATGTGGCTTCAAAATATCTTGTCTTATTTATATTCAAACCCTTGAGCACTTTAAATCTACTACCCAAATTGTGAATGGCAGACATGGCAACAAAGAGGATAACAAAGAGAAGAAACTAACATTTATTTAGGACTTTCTATGGGACAGGAACTACATTAATTTGTTTTATGATGTGCAATACTAACATTTCCAAAACACTTATGATGTGCCGGGCACTGTCCCAAGTGCTTTACAAGTGTTAGCTCATTGATCTGAGTTAAAGTTAGCCCCAAACCACAGGGCTGGTAAGGAGAGGCCAGGAGCCGCAGTGCCCGAGTCCGCATTTTCACCAGCACCCCTCACTGATGCAGCAAAGCAAAGGCCTTTACTTTAAAGGGAGGCCTGCGGAGCTGGATTCCCCACCTCGTGCAGCCCTCATAGCAGCCTGATGAAGGAGGAGCTGTCCTTGATTTACAGGGGGGAAGCCAGGCACCAGGAGGGGTGAAGAGCTTGCTGAGTTCACGAAACCTAGAATAGGCAGCCAGGCTGTGGACCCACAGCTGCCTGACTCCAAAGCCAGCGCTTTCCTTTTCCTACACTGCCATCCTGCCATTTCTCACAACTTACACGTGCACCTCCATCTCCTACACTGAAACACTTTCCCAAAGACAGAAATTACTTTCTAAAATCACAGGATGCTAGAAGTGCCCCAAAGTGCTAGGGAATGGCCCACCCTCGGGGACAATTCCACTTGTCATGCAGATGGCCTGTGACAGCGCTGTCCCTCTGTCAGCACCCAGACCATAAATGCCCTGGAGGGCATCACAGATGTCACCTGTAAATGGCAAACCGGTGCAACACACTACCTTGTTTCACATGGGCCCACGACTACACGTTTTGCTTGATCTTGTTTATTGTCTATTCTACCGTCTCCTACTACATAAGCCCCGTGGGGACAGACCTTTTTTTTCATTAGAGAAGCTGTGAGTATACAGAACAATTACATGTACCATACAGCACACAGGATTCCCATACATGGCCCCACCACCACCTTGTGTTGTTGTGGAACGTGTTTCAAATGATGAAAGATCATTGTCAAAATATTACTGCAATCTATAGCCCATAGTTTACATTTGGTGTATTTTCCCTACAAACTACCCTGTTATTGTCGTGTATTAGTGTTGTATATTTGTTATAGTTCATGAGTGAACACTCTCTTATTTGTACTGTTAACCACAGTCCATCTTCCACCATGGGGCTCACTGTGTTATACAGTCCATGCCTTGTACATTCTATCCAAAGTATACACTCAGTGGCTCTCACTTTCATCAAAATTGTGCTGTCACCACCTCAGTCAACTTTAGAATGTTTTCATTACTCAAAAAGGCAAAATCCCCTATGCCCTTATAACGCCCCCAATGTTGACCTTTAGAATTGATATAGTACTGTCTTTGCCATTGCTGCAAAAATATTACCATATTACTGTTAACTATAGTCCATAAGTGACATTAGTTATATTTTCCCATGTATCACCACATTCTTAACACCTTGTAATAGAAATTCTTGTATTTGTACTATTAATCACAATCGTCATCCACCACCGAGATCACTATGATACAGTCCCTAGATTATCCTCTAGCTGTCTTTCAACTGACATTTATGTCCCTAGACTACACCTTTCAGCCACAATCGCATTTATAAATCAGCAGTGTTAGTTTTACTATAATACATTACCATCAACTCTATCCATTTCCACACATTTACAATCAACCTTATTAAAAATTCTACAGGGGCAGGTGTAGCTTAGAGGTTGAGCACCTGCTTTCCATGTATAAGGTCCAGGGTTCAATCCCCAATACCTCCTAAAAAAAAAATTCTATATACATTAAGCATCAACTTCCCTTTCTCAACCCAAAATCTATCTCCTAGTTACCTATATCTATAGTTTACTCATATTTAGTTCATACTCATGAGATCATACAATATTTGTCCTTTTGTGTCTGGTGTATTTCACTCAACAGAATGTCCTCAAGGTTCATCCATGTTGTCATGTGTATCCTGATTTCATTTCTTCTTACAGCTGAATAGTATTCCATTTTATGTATAGACCACATTTTGTTTATCCATTCATCAGTTGATGGACACCTGGGCTGGTTCCATAGTTTGGCAATTGTGAATAATGCTGCTATGAACATCAGTGTGCAAATGTCTGTTCATGTCCCTGCTTTCAGTTCATATGAATATATTCCTGGTAGCAGGATTATTGGATGATACAATAGTTTTATATTTAGCTTCCTGAGGAACCACAAAACTGTCTTCCACAGAGGCTGCGCCATTCCACATTCCCACCAACAGTGAAGGAGTGTTCCTGTTTCTACACATCTTCTCCAGCACTTGTAGTTTTTTTTTTGTTTTTTTTTTAAATAATGGCCATTCTGTAAGGCATGAAATGATATTTCATTGCAGTTTTGATTTGCATTTCCCTATTAGCTAGTGATGTTGAGCATCTTTTCATGTGCTTTTTGGTCACCTGTATTTCCTCTTTGGAAAAATGTCTATTCAAGTCTTTTGCCCATTTTTAAATTAGGTTGCTTTTTATTGTTGAGCTGTAGGGTCTCTTTCTATAACACAGAAATCCAACCTTTATCGGGTGTGTAGTTTCCAAATGTTTTCTCCCATTGTGTAGGCTGCCTTTTCACCTTCTTGACAAAGCCATTTGAAGTAAAAAAAAAAGTTTAATTTTGAGGAGGTTCCATTTATGTTTTTTATTTTATTGCTCATGTGTTGGGTGTAAGGTTTAAGAGACCATCATCTACCACAAGATCTTGAAGATGTTTCTCTACATTTTCTTTTAGGAGTTTTATGGTTCTAACTTTTATATTTAGGTTTGTGATCCATTTTGAGTTATTTTTTGTGTGAAGTGTGAGATAAGGGTAGCTCTCTTTCTTATTCTGGATATGGCTATCTAGTTCTCCCAGCACCATTTGTTGAACAGACTGTTCTGACTCCACTGGGTATGTGTTTGACAGCCTTGTCAAAAATTACTTGACCATAGATGTGTGGGTCTATTTCTGAACTCTCAATTTGATTCCATTGGTCAGTATGTCTTTTTTTATGCTAGTACCATGCTGTCTTTACCATGGTAGCTAAGTAATATGCTTTGAAGCCAGGAAGTGGGAGTCCTCTAACTTCATTCTTTTTAAAGATATTTTTGGTTATCTGGGGCCCTTTACCCTTCCAAATAAATTTGATAATTGGCATTTCCATTTCTGCAAAAAAGGTTGGAATTTTTACTGGGATTGTGTTGAACCTATAAATCAGTTTGGGTAGAATTGACATCTTAACCATATTTAATCCTTCAATTTATGAACACAGAATGTCCTTCCATTTATTTAGGTCTTTGGTTTCTTCAAGCAATGTTTTACAGTTTTCTTAATACAGGTTCCTTATGTCCTTGGTTAAATATTTGACTTAGTCACTATTGTAAATGGAATTTTTCCCCTGACTTCCTCCTCACATTGCTCATTAGTGGTATAAAGAAATGCTACTGACTTTTGCTTATTAATATTGTGTTCTGCCATTTTGATGAACTCATTTAATAGCTCTAGTAACTTTGTTGTAGATTTTGGGGGATTTTCTAGGTATAGGATCCTAACATGAATAAATACCGAAAGTTTTATGCTTTCCTTTCCTACTTGGGTGCATTTTATTTCCTTTTCTTGCCTAACTGCCCAAGCTAGAACTTCTAGCACAGTAGTGAACAACAGTGGTGTCAATGGGCATCCTTGTTCCCAGTCTCAGTGGGAAAGCTTTCAGTCTTTCACCTTTCAATATAATGTTAGTTGTGGGTTTTTCCTATATTCACTTCATCATGTTGAGAAAGTTTCCTTCTATTCCCATCTTTCAGAGTGTGTTTATCAAAGGATGCTATATTTTGTAAAGTGCCTCTTCTGCATCAATTGAGATGATGCCATTTTTCTTCTTCAGTTTATTAATGTGGTATATTACACTGATAGATTTTCTTGTGTTGAACCACCCTTGCACATCTCAGATAAAACCCATCATGATCAATGCATAATTCTTTTAATGAGCTTTTGGACTCAATTAGCAAGTGTTTTGTTGAGGATTTTTGCATCAATATTCATTAGAGAAATTGGTCTGTATTGTTCTTTTTTCTTAGTATCTTTATCTGACTTTGGTATTAGGGTGATGCTGGCTTCAAAGAATGAGTCTTGTAGCATTCACTCTTGTTCAATTTTTTTTGGAAGAGTTTGAGTAAGATTGGTATTAAATCTTCTTTGAATGATTGGAAGAATTCACCTGTGAAGCCATCTGGTCCTGGGGCTTTCATTTTGGGGAGGTTTTTGATGACTGCTTCACTCTCTTTACTTGTGTTTGGCTTGTTGAGGTCTTCTATTTCTTCTAGGGTCAGTGTAGGTTACTCATGTGTTTCTAGGAATTTGTTCACTTTCACTACGTTGTCTAGTTTGGTGGTGACAAACTAAGACCTTATTCCTGTGGGGTCATAATGGCCCCCCCACTCATTTATGATTTTATTTGCATCTTCTCTTTGTCAGTCTAAGGATTTACCAATTTTGTTGATTTTCTCAAAGAATCAGTTTTTGGTTTTGTTGAATCTCTATTCTCAATTTCATTTATTTCTACTCTAATCCTTTTTTCTTTCTTTCCTTCTGCTAGCTTTGAGATTAGTTTGCTGTTTGTTTTCTAGCTACTACAGGTGTTCAGTTAGGTCTTTGATTTTAGCTCTTTCTTTTTTAATGTAAGCACTGAGGGTTCTAAATTTCCCTCAGAACTGCCTTTACTGCATCCTATAGGTTTTGGTATGTTGTGTTCTTGTTTTCATTCATCTCAAGATATTTACTTATCTCTTGCAATTTCTTCTTTGACCCACTGTATTTAAGAGTGTGTTGTATAATCTCCATATATTTAGGAATTTTCTCTTTTTGATTGATTCCTGGCTTCATTCTATTATGATCAGAGAAAGTGCTTTGTATAACTTCAATCTTTTTAAGTTTACTGAGACCTGTTTTGTAACCCCCATCTGGTCTATCCTGGAGAAAAATCCATGAGTACTTGAGAAGAATGTATACACAGCTGATTCGGGGTGCAATAGTCTATATTCGTATGTTATGCTTAATTCATTTAACCTATTATTCAAGCTCTGTTTCCCTATTTATCCTTTGTTTGTATGTTCTATCCAATGATGAGAATGGTAAATAGAAGTCTCCAACTGTTATTGTAGACGTGTCTATTTCTCCCTTCAGTTTTGCCAGAGTTTCCTTATGTATTTTGGGGCACCCTGGTTAGGTACATAAATACTGTTATTTCTTGATAAATTGCCCCTTTTATTAATATATAATGACCTTTTTCATCTAACACTTTTGTATATAAAATCTATTTTGTCCATACAGTGTAGCTACTCCAGCTCATTTTTGGTTATTATTTGTGTGGAATCTTTTTTTTCAACCTTTCATTTTCTGCCTATTTATGTCCTTGTGTCTAAGGTGAGTCTCTTATAGATAGCATATAAATGGCTCATATTTTTTTAATCCATTCTGCCTGTGTCTTTTGATTAGGGAGTTCAACCCATTAATAGCAAATGTTGTTACTGTAAAGGCTTTACTTCACCCACTTAATCCTTTGGCTTTCCATTGTCATATCTTACTATTGTCTTTTAGTTACCCTTATACTAATAATCTTCATTTCTACACTCTTCTCCAAGCCTTTCTCTCCTGTCTTTTCCTTTCAGGCAGCAGCACTCTCTTTAGCATCTCTTGTAAATCCAGTCTCAAGTTTTGTTAATCTGTGAAGACTTTAAACTCACCCTCAGTTTTGAAGGACAGTCTTGCCAGATAAAGAATTCATGGCTGCAGCTTTTCTTGCTCGGTACTTAGATATATCATACCACTACCTTCTCTCCTCCATGGTTTCTGATGAGAAATCAGCACTTAGTCTTATTGAGCATCCCCTGTATGTGATGACTTGCTCTTCTCTTGTGCTTTCAGAATTCTGGCATTTGACATTCTGAATAGTGTTTCAGAGTAAGTCTATTTGGATTTATTCTGTTTGGGGTACATTGTCCTTCTTGGATATTGATATTTTTGTCTTTCATAAGGGTTGGGAAATTTTCAGCCATTATTTCCTCAAATATTCTTTCTGCCCTTTTTTTCCTTTCTCTTCTCCTCCTGGGACACCTGTAACATGTATGTTTGTGTGTTTCATCCTGTCATTCAATTCCGAGACCTTTTTCAATTTTTTTTTCCCATTCTGTTCTGTATTTTCAAGTTCAGAGCCTCTAATTCACTTGTTCCTCAGCCAATTCAAATCTGCTGATATATGCCTCTAATGTGTTTTTAATCTCATCCATTGTTTATCTTTCATTCCCATAAGCTGTTTCTTTTCTTTGCAAGCTTTCAAATTCTTTATGCCCACCTAATGTCTTCTTAGTATCCTTTATCTCTTTAGTCATATTTTCTTTCAACTCCTTGATTTGATTTAGGAGATTTGTATGAACATCATTGTTTTAAATCCTGTGTCTCATCGGGATTTTTAATTTGCCCCTTTGGCTGGGCCATAGCTTCCTGTTTCTTAGTATGGCTTGTAATTTTTTGCTGATGTCTAGGCATCTCATTATGCTGGTGAGTTTACTCTGATGGTCTAGTTCTCTCTCTTGACTAGTGGTTTTGTTTCATGGCTCTTCTTTGATTTTTGATTCAACTGTTTGATTCAAATTGTTCTGTTTAAGTTATCAAAACAGGGCCAGGGACCTGCTAATGGGGCACAGACCCAAGAGGGCCTGGGTATAGGGACCAGAGAGACTCCAAGAAGTCTTCTTTTCCTTCACTTTCCGGGCCTGCCAGCAGATGGCACTCTTCGGTGTACCTTTTCACAGAGGTGATTCTTCCAACCTCTGCTGGCTGGTGTTTCTGAGCCGGTTAAAGCCACAATTCAAAGTGGGCCTAGGCTGTTAAAACTTGCTCAAGAGAAACCACACTCAGACCTCAGCCGCACCCGCCACAGGACTTGCCGAGGCTGTTCACCTCAAGGGTGGGAGATAAATGCTGCTCCCAGCTGTGAGAGTGAGCACCTTATGGTTTTCTGTTTTTTTTTTAAAAGAGGACTGGGGATTGAACCCAGAACCTTATACATGGGAAACAGGTGCTCAACCACTGAGCCACATCCACTCCCCAGTGAAAATTGTTTTTGTTTTTAGGAGGTACCAGGGATTGAACCTGGGACTTTGTACATAGGAAGCAGGAGCTCAACCACCTGAGCTACATCTGCTACCCTCATAATTTTTGTTCTGGTCTCTCTGTCTGTCTCTCCCCACTCCCTCCCGGACAATGCATGCAGCACTCTCCTGGTCTACAGATCCCCAGTGCAGCTCTTTCAGACAGCTTCTGCCCTTCCTCTGCTATTTTTGTAATAGAAGGGAGCCCTGCGGCTTCTACCCGAGGCCATCTTCCAGGAACCAGGGACAGGCCTTTTTATTTTTGTTCAGTTCTGTATTTCCAGCACCTGGAATAGCACTTGGCACAACAGGCACCCACTAAATATTTATTTAAAGGTTGAATACATAAATGCATGCCCAATCTGAGGATTAAAAGAACACCAATTAATAATATAAATACCCTGTGCACTATTAGCTTGAACATCTTTGAGATGTTTGGACTTTGTTTTTTGAGTGAAATTCTGAAATGAAAATAAAATGGACTGCATTAAGATTTAGATATTCTTAGTTGGGAGACTTTTTACAAAACTAAGTTATATTTTATATTTTGTGCAACTTCCTCCCTAGGTGACCCCTCGGCAAGTTACTTTATTTCTCTGAGTAGGAACTTTATCTGTAAAATGAAAGAAATGAGTACCCAATCTTCTGCCTTTGGAGCTTGGGAAGGATCTAAAGATATATGGCTACAGCCCTTGCAAAGCACTCTAATATCCCCCTTCCCATTTCGTTGTCATATTTTTCCAAAGTTTCGGTGATATGTATCAGTGTCACTTTTATTTACTGTCTTGCCCATTATCCTGTAGATTTCAGGAGGGTAAAGAGAATGTCTGTTGTGGTTACCACTTCATTCCCAGTCTAGCACAATGTCTAGACAGGTGAACCATAAGTACTTATTGAAGGAATAAGTGTGTTAAAATCATATTATAAATGTAATGGAAAATTATTATCCTATTAGAGAGACTGATACCTACTAGACTTTAAGCTTTTCCTCACATAATCTTGGAACTTGAGATGTGAATGTTGGTGTACGTTAAAAGGATATTGAAAACATTGAGTACTTATATGTTGGGTAATTTCATAAGTATCTAATCAAAGGAATGAAAGGACAACTTGAGAAATCCAGGACGTCTCTCTAGCACTGGCTGGGGCAAGGCACAGAAACCCAACAGCAGACATCAGAGGGACAACTCATGTGAGGAATCTTCTTTGCTCTGGGGTTTCCTACATTTGTACTAAACCACCATCTGATCTTATTTCCATTTCCCAATAGGTTTTTCTAGTGGGAAAAAAATAAATCCTTTCTGACCAACATGAAATAGCACTGGCTAGGCAGTCCTATTTCTTACCTTAATTATTCAATTAGTTTTCTAGCACAGATCCATCCTGGGTTGAAATGGAGCCCCTTTCTTCCATTAATGTTCTAGACCTGCTCTGCTGAGAGGCCAAACCCTGGAGTACAAAGCGGTAAGGGCGACCCTGAGACCTGGCCTCACCATGGCAATGCACGACTGCTATCGCAGTACTAGGACATGCAATCAAGTCAGCTCTCTTAGCAGAGCTACTGTTTTGACTTTTACATCTGTAGATACAAAGCTGTATAATAAAACACAAAGGACCTGAGTTTCTCAATGAAATGATACTGAAGAGTAATATCCACACTTAAAAAAAAATAAAATAAAAAAGGCAAAGGGTAAACCTTTGGCCAGGTCTAGAAACCTATAGGTCAATTAAAAATGAACCAAAAGGGGGCGGATGTGGCTCAAATGGTTGAGCGTCCGTCTGCCATATGGAGGGACCTGGGTTCGATCCCCAGGACCTCCCGGTAAAATTAAAAAAAAAAAAAAAAAAGAACCAAAAATGCAAGGAGTTGAATGGACTATTTCAGGCTACAAGAATGTGGGTCAGGTTGTTTCAGATCCATTTTACACAGCTCTGTAATGTGGATAGTTTCACAGTCCAACAGGCTTGAGTCAGCCATGCTGGCAGGTAAAGAAATCTTAAGGCACCTAATTTTAACAATAAACTTTAATAAAATAGACACAAGTAAGTTGAGCTTGACAGCAGAAAGTTGATAGAAAAAGTTTTATGTGCTCACTAAAGAGAATTTTAAAATACCAAAAGGCATAAAAATAAACACTTCATCTACAGACCCATTACCCTCATATACAAAATTTATATTTTTATTTGTTTTCTTCCAATCTTTTTTCCTATTTCATAATTTTATGTTTTAAACATTTATAATTGCATGGTATAAATAATTTTGTTTGGTGCTTTTTACATTTAATGTGTCCTTTTCCTATGTTACATAATATCTGTAAAAATTTTCATAGACCAACATGTTATGTCAAGCAAATAGTCAGGGTTTACTTAGTGAAGGTTAAGATGGACATTTAAGATATTTTAAATCTGTCAGTATCATTAAATAATGTTGTAAAGTATGTCTTTTTTTAAATAAAGCTTTTCTGTATTTAGGATTACTTCTTTAGGGCATTCCCATAAGAGAATTCATAGGTCAAAGGGGTAGAAATCTTTTAAGGCTCAAGTCATATTGCCAAACTGTCTTCTAAAAGCACTGAAAAACATCTTTGTTTTATCTACTTCACACATCATATGATTGAAGGGGGAGTCAAAGGCCTAAGGAATATTATTTAATAAAAAAGATATTTTAGAACATTTAAATACTTATTGACTTACATTCGAACTTTATGTCGCCCGATAATGAAAGAAACCTTCCGACTCCATGGGTTCACAAAGCTGGACCAACTGGAATCCAATATGATGTAATCTCCATTCTGAGTACAAAATCTAATGGGTGAATGTTCAAAGGGAGGCTGGCCTGCATACTGAAAGACTAAATAAAATAAGACCAAAATAGAAAAACCATATATTAATTACAAAAATGTCTTTTTAAAGGCATGCATTGGTAAATTTTTTACTATGTCAAAATAGAAAAAAAATTGTTTTTGGAGTTTCAATACATTGCTTACCTGGTTAAAGGCTAAGCTGTAATGATTGTTTGAAAAATGAAATGAAAAATAAGAACAGATCAATGACAAAATTTTTCTGCCTATAAAGAAGTAGGTCTTTACCTTTTTGGTGAATGGCAACCATTAGAGAACGATCTTCTGGGTGCAAATACATTAGGATGGACGTCCCAACCAGATCCTGAGGGAGGTAACCCAGCAGAGGCACCGCTCTGGGACACAGACACACCACGCGTTAGCACAAGGGAAGAAGTCGGGAAACAGAATCCCTCTTACTAGAGGTACGTGCTATACTCTCATCCAGCGATTTCTGAAATGCATACTTCAAAAACTTTTTTTTTTTTACTTAACTCTAACTATGAAAAAACTTTATCCAAATAAAGGTCCATTTCATCTGACCTGTTGGACGAAAATCATTTATGCAACTTGTTAAAAAAACAGATTCAAAGGCTCACTGCAAACTTACTAAATCAGAACTCTGGGGGTAGGACCAGGAATCTGTAATTTTAACAAGTTCCTCAGAGGACTCCAATGCTCAGCCACGTTTGGAAGCCACTGACCCACACAGTGGCACATACTGCTGCCATTTAAAGTCTACAGAGATCATAATGATAAAGAGAAACGCTTCAATGTTAAATGAACTGAGAAAGCCACAAATTCATAAGGTATGAGTAAAATTTTGTAAAAACAAAACAATGCCTTGTAACTGTAATGTGAAATAGAGAACTAGCAGAGAAAAGCCTTGTCAGAACAAAAGCTCCCAGGAGACTTGTAGTGACAAGACTCTGAAGTTGACTCAGAAAAATCAGACTCCATTAAAATCGTCCATTCGTAAAAATCTGTAAATATTTACTAATGCTATAAATTTAAGACAGCTTCAGAATTATCTTTAACTTCATTTTCTTACTTTATATAGGTTATTTTATATAAAGTATCTGACCAATTACTGTTTGGTCAAAGTATTATTAATAAACCCGTTTTCAGATGTTAAGGTTTTTTAATATGAAAATATAACTGGTTCCAGGTTTTTGACATTTTTCCTGTACATTTATATGTGGCATGGTATATTGTTTCCCAGATTTTCAGATTTCATAAATAAGTAAAAGTTAAAAATAAATATGGGGGGAAATGGAGAATACTGACGTGGGGATATCAATTTTATTTTCCAAAGATATTTTAAAAACAATTAGCCAAGAGTTACTATCCGCTATCCTTTAAATAAGAAACACTATTTTAACACCAAAAAAGTAGGAAAGATATAAGTTCAAAATAAAGAACTATCCTTTACGTTAAATAAATTAAATTTCACACAAAAAATCTGTCCTTATATTTCTTTGTTTTTTCCTTCCTCCCCACTTTCCCTATCCTCCTCCTTCAGACTAATAAAAAATTTCATCAAACACTGGTTTGGGAATCACTCATTTAGTTTCTGATGTGACACTGGAATAGGTGCTGAGCGACCAGAGTCATCTTCAGAATGAAACTGTCTGAGTGAAACTGCAGACCACATACCTCCTTGGCTCACTGCCCTCTTCTATAAAGCAGAACGATAATTTCTGACCTATCTACATGAGCAAGCTGTTGTGAAATCAAATGTGGTAACTTGTAAATCACTCTTTGCAGGATAACATGGCACAACATTATTTATATAAAAAATTTAGACGACACAAATAAATTTCAAAGTAACTCATAAAACCAAATAGGCAAATGGATAGATGTCAGTTATATAATGTAGAGAGGTAAGTAAACATAATGTAAAATTTCTTTATATTTTTTGTTTATTTTCAGAAACAAATTTCAGGAATTAAAGAAGTATTTACCTTTCATCTACTTCAAGAAAAATACACCCTGTGGTGTGTGTTGTGGTAAATATTCTTTTATCCACTGGAATTCGAGGAGCTATGAAAAACAGACAGACCCATTTAAAAGCAAATAACTAATTAATTTTTCCCTTAACATATAAAAGAGAGAATGAAATCTCTATATTAAATGGTAGAAATTTCACTTAGGGGTCTGACTGGCCTTACATTATATACTACATTTTGATTCGGTCAAAATGTGACATCTACTATGTGGGTTAAAAAGGGAAATTTTAGGTTGTATATATGTTACTAGAATAAAAATAATAATAAAAAAACGACTGTACAACACAAAGAATGAATCATAATGTAAAGTATGGACTGTATAATTGACAACACAATTATAACAACATTCTTTCATCAATTGTAACAAATGTACCACATTAAAGCAAGGTATTAATAACAGAGGGACTATATGGGAACTCTATATTCTGCATGATATTTCTGTAAACCTCCAATTTCTCTAATGTAATGACTACTGAAATTAGTTTTTAACAGAGAGAAAAAAGGCTGTACACAATTTTCAATAATGGATAGAACATCTAGACAGAAGATAAGGAAATAGAAGACTTGAACAATACTATAAACCAACTTGACCTAGCAAACATATATAAAACACTTCCCCTAACAGCAGCAGTATATATTTTCTTGTAAGCGCCCAAGGATCATTCTCCAGGATAGACCATATAGTAGGTCACAAAACAAGTTTCAATAAATTTAAAAAGATTGAAATAATACAAAGTATCTTCTATGACCACAATGGAATGAAGCTAGAAATCAATAAGAGAGATAACTGGAAAATTAAAAAATATGTGGAAATTAAACAACACACTTTCTAAAAAACAATGGGTAAAAGAAAAAATTACTAGAGAAATTAGAAAATATCTTAAGGCAAAAGAAAACACAACATACCAAAACTTATGGGATGCAGCAAAGGCAGTGCTCTGAGAGAAATTTATAGCTTTAAATGCTTACACTGAAAAAGAAGAAAAATCTCAAAATTGGAGACCTAACCTTATAATTGGAGGGTCTAGGAAAGAAGTGCAAACTAAACCAGAAGTGAACAGAGGGAAGGAAATAACAAAGATAAGAGTGGAAAAAAATGAATTAGAGAATTAAAAAAAAGAGTCAACCAAACCAAAAGATAGTTCTTTGAAAAGATTAGTAACACTGTGCAAACCTTTAGCTAGACTGACAAAGAAAGGAAGGAAGAGGATACAAATAACTAAAATGAAAAATGAAAGAGGAGACATCATTACCGAGCCCTCAGAAATAAAAAGGATTATAAAAGGACACTATGAGCTGTACACCAACAAATTAGATAACCTAGATGAAATCACAAATTCCTAGAAACACACAAACTACCTAAACTGATCAAGAATAAATAGAAGGGGGAGCAGGTGTAGCGCCTGCTTCCCCTCTACAAGGTCCTGGGTTCCATCTCTGGTACCTCCTAAAAAAAACAAAACAAAACAAACAAATAAAAAACAAAAAACAAACAAAAACCCACCCCCAAATAAATAGAAGACCTCAACAGAAACAATAACAAGAGACTGAATCAGAAATCAAAAACCTCACAACAAAGAGAAGTCCAGGAAGCTTCATTAAATATTCAAAGGTTGAAGAGTTAACATCAATCCTTCTCAAACTCTTACAAAAAATTGAAGAGGGAGACCTCCTAAATCATTCTACAAAGTCAGCATCACCCTAATATCAAAGCCAGATAAAGATATCACAAGAAAATTACAAATCAACATACCTTATGAATATAAATGCAAAAATTCTCAGCAAGATACCAGCAAACCAAATTCAATGTACTATACAAGGATTATAAACCATGATCAAGTGGAAGTCAAAGGTGTTTTAACATAAGAAAAACAATGTAACACACCACATTAATAGAATGAAAGGAGAAACACCACATGATCATCCCAGTTGACAAAGAAAAGGCATCTGACAAAATTCAGCACTCCTTTTTAATAAACACTCAGAAAACTAGAAATAAGAAGTACTTCCTGAACATGATAAAAGGCATATATGAAAAACCCGTAACTAACACCATATTTAACAGTGATCAGGAACAAGACAAGGATGCCCACTGTAACCACTGTTATTCAACATTATACTGGAAGTTCTAGCTAGAGCAATTAGGCAAGAAAAAGAAAGAAAAGGCATCCACATTGGAAAGGAAGAAGTAAAACTATACTATTTGCAGATGGCATGATTCCATATATAGAGAAAATCTCCAAGAATCTATAAGAAAGCTCAAAGAGTTAAATGAATACAGCCAAGTGATGGGGTACAAGAATCAATACACAAAAATCAGTGTTGTTTCTATACAGCAGCAATGAACAATATGAAAAGGAAAGAAAACAATTCCATTTACAATAGGAACTGAAAGAATAAAATATCTAGGAATAAATTTAACCAAGGACATAAAGGACTTTATACACAGAAAACCATAAATTATTGAAAAAAAAATTAAAGATGACCTAAATAAATGGAAAGACATTCCATGCTCACGGATTGGAAGAACTAATATTAAGATGCCAATACTACCCAAAGTGATTTAGAGATTTAACACAATCCCAGTCAAAATCCCAATGGTCTTCTCTGCAGAAACAGAAAAGCTAATCATTAAATTCATATGGAAGGGCAAGGAATCCCAAACAGACAAAGCCATTTTGAAAAAGAAAAACAATGTTGAAGGACTCATACTTTCCAGTTTCAAAACTGATTACAAATCTACAGTAATCAAAACAGCTTGGTACTGGCACAAGGACAGACATACAGATCAATGGGATTGAATTTAGAGCACAAAAAGAAACCTACACATCTATGGCCAAATGATTTTTGACAAGGAAGCAAAGATCACTCAGGGTGGAATTAATAATCTCTTCAACAAATGATACTGGAAAAATTGGATATCCAAATGCAAAAGTATAAACGTGGACTGGGGGTCGGATGTGGCTCAACTGGTTGGGCGTCCGTCTCCCATATGGAGGGACCCGGGTTCGATCCCCGGGACCTCCCAGTAAAAAAAAAAAAAAAGTATAAAAGAGGACTTACAAAAATTAATTCAAATTGGATGAATGACCTAAACATAAGAAACAATAAACTCTACAAACAAACAAACAAAAACAAACAGGGAAATATCTTCAGGAATTTGTTATTAAGCAATGGATTCACAGACTTTATACCAAAAGCAGGAGGAAGAAAATAAAAAAATAGATAAATTTTACTTCAAAAACATTGCCAAGAAAGTGAAAAGACAACCAAACAGGTGGGAGAAATTTTTAGAAATCACGTATCTGGCAAGAGTTTAATATCCAGAATATATAAAGAACCCCTAGAACTCAACAAAAAGATAAAAATCCCAATAAAAAATGTCAATTAAAAAATGTATAACACAGACCCTTAACCAGAGGCACCCTCCAACTGGATACCCAGGACAACACCGAGCAATCCTATTGGAAAAGGACAACATGAGCTCCAGGGGACGACAGGGACAGAACTCTGGCTGGTGCCGAGAATATGCTCCAACTGTTTACGTAAATGGCAGCTGTAGAAGTAATGGAAGAGATGGTGCACAAGCAGGATTTGGCGTTTACTGGGGACCTGGCAATCCTCTAGATATAAGTGAGAGCGTTTCTGGATGGCAGAGAAAACCAAATGCTGAACTGAAGGCAGCCCAAAGGGCAACTGAACAAGCAAAGAGCCAAAACCTAGACAAACTCATCTGTTCTCATCACTGGAACAGACAGCAAGTTTGTCATCAAAGGCGTAACAGAATGGATGCCTAACTGGAAAGCAAATGCATGGAAAACCACCTCTGGAAGAGATGTCAACAGAAAAGATTTTGAGAGGATCGATCAAGCTATCCAAGGAATGGAGATTCAATGGAAGTAGGTTCCTGGTCATTGTGGCAGCAAAAGCAATGAAGCTACTGATAGATTGGCCACAGAAGAATCTAGAAAATCTAGAAAATAAGACAATTTTCATCTAAGGAATTACATTGTCTCTAGGAGCTATATCTGCTGGTGCCATTTCTTACTATCCTCTCAAGAGCATCTCACCCTTGTTTCTACTTTTTTTTATTTTTTTATTTTTTTACCTCTGATATTACTAACCTCTTTATCAGGTACAATATAATAAAGAAAACTACTTGCTTTAAAAAAAAAAAAAAAAAAAAGTACAACACAATGAACCCTAATGTAAACTCTGAGCTAGTTAATGGTACAATATTTTTTGTCAATTTTAACAAATGAACCACACTAATGCAAGGTGTTAATAACATGGGGAGTATATGGGAACTCAGGAACTCTATATTTTCTGCAACTTCTCCAATAATAATACTAAAGATAAAAGGCAAAGGACATGAATAGACATTTCTTCAAAGAAGATATACAAATGGCCAACAAACCCATGAAAAGATTCTCAACGCATTAGCCATTGGAGAAATGCAAATCAAAATCAGGAGATATCAAATCATATCCACTAAAACACCTATTAATTAAGAAAAAAATTATGTTGAGTGAAGCAAGCCAGACACAAAAGGACAAATACTGTATGAATGCATTGCTATGAACCAAATATATTGTGTAACATATTGTTTGATTCAAAAAAAAAAAAGGAAAATAAGTGTTGGCGAGGATGTAGAGAAATAGGAACCTCAGTAAGTTGTTGGTGGGAATATAAAATGGTGTAGCTGCCATGGAAATGTTCGGTGGTTTCTCAAAAAATTAAACCTAGAACTATCATATGATCTGGCAACTACATTGCTAGGTAAATACTCAAAAGAACCGAAAGCAGGGACCAGAAGAGACGCTCATACACCAATGTTAACAGCAGCATCATTCACAACAGTCAAAGGATGGAAGCAGCCCACATGTCCGCCAACAGATGGACGGCTAAACAGAACGTGGTGTATGTGTGCAATGGACCAGAAAGCCATGAAAAGGAATTAAGTTGTTTTTTTTTTTTTTTTTTTTAAAGATTCTATTTATTTATTCATTTATCCCCCCCTTGCTGCTTGTGCTCGCTGGGTCAGCCAACCACGCCGTGCGGGCGGGCCTGCCCCCACCAGGAGGCCCCGGGAACCGAACCCGGGGCCTCCCATATGGTAAACGGGAGCCCTACTGATTGAGCCACAGCCGCTTCCCAGGAATTAAGTTTTAATATATGCGACTACATGAGTGACAAGTGACGACATCAGGCTGAGTGACAGAAGTCAGGTATTGTATGAGTCCACTTACAGGAATTAGTGAGCGACAGCAGCTTACAGGTTGTGGGGTCGGGTGGGGGGTGGAGAACAGGGAGCTAATGCACAAAGGGTACCGGGTATCTGGGATGGGAGATTCTGGCGACGGCCGGGCCAGCTCATCACCGTGAACGTCCTTACTGCCACTGAACTGTAACCTTGGGAGTGGTTAATACAGCAAAGTTCACACTGCATATGTGTTGCCAAGATTGAGAGAGAGAGAGATGAGAGAGACAATAACAACTACACACAATACAAGATCCTGGACCGGATCTAATAATGGAGAAGAAAAGGCCCCAAAGGACATTACTGGGACATATGGAAAAAAAAAAAAAAAAAAAAGTACAGATTTTAAGCTTTATATCAATGTTAAATTTCTTGAACCTGGTAACTTTTCTTGAGGTGGTTAAACAAGTGAATATCCTTGTTCTTAGGAAAAGTACATGGAAGTATTAAGTGTTCAAGGAGAATTATGTATACAACATACTCTCAAATGTTTAAATGTTTAAAAAATGGATGACAGATGGACAGATAGATGGGTAAACAGGAGATGGCAAAATAGTAAAAGGTGGTGGATCTGGGTATCTGGGTGGGGGTATACTGGAGTTCTCTGTATGGGTTTGTATTATTTCTGCAACTGTCTTGTAAGTTTGGAATTATTTCAAAATTAAAAAGTTTATTTTAAAAAGTCCATACACTGAATAGCTAATCTTCTCATCACAAATAATAAAATAGTCAAAGCTGAAGCAACTTAAAGTTGAAGGTTAGTCATATTTACTGGCTGTACATAGCTAAACAAATAAAAGGGGTTGAAATATCACTTAGTACTCTATGGACATTTTCTGTTTTTGTAATAAAATTGGTCTAGCCAGTTCTGTTATAATGCTTGTTTTGAAAAAGCAAATCTGTTTCAAAGTGACTGATACATTACAGAGAATGTATCAATTTGAAAAGAAGAAGAATGTCATGTTTGCACCTGCTTTCGTTTGCAAGAAACACTAGGTGAATGCAGAGAACAGCAACCAGGCGAATGGAGCCTATGAGGACATGCACACTCATGGACACACACGTGCACACACGCACCAACAGCCCTCACACGTCTACCCACTACCTTGGTTCACCATGTCTTATGAGCCACACCCGTTCACATACAGTGTTACACGCTTCCTCCTCATTCAGAGAACCCTCCTTTTACCATGCCACAAGAACTCATAAACTGCAACCCTCCCAGCACCCCATTCCCCAAGGAAACTCCAGGTTTTTTTCAAGGTCAGGCACCATATTTATTGTTGTGTTTGAGTATTTCATAATCATTCAATATATGCAAAAATGTTCTACTGTTTTTATCAGGTTTCTATCTTTGTTTTTACTGTGTCACTGATGAAGTTTTTGAGCTTGTGCTTTAAGCCCTGTCGTTTTTATGGTATAATTTTGGCATAGGGCAGTAATTATTAGGAAAGTAATTATTAAAAGGGAACTGCTCACATCATGGACCTCTGTGCTGCCCCTTGCCAATTCTGTGCCTTTGGGCAGTTCTGGTGCTCTCTATGCCCCAGGTAGAACAGAAAAGTTATGACACGAGGGCACATGTCACATTATAGCAGAATAGTAAACGAAGTGCAGCTCTACCATTTAGAGACATAAACTACACTTTTTACTCAGAGGGCTTCAAAACGCTATAAAAACAAGTTCATTCTTGTGACCTCTCTGTGAAACAATTTCAATACGCTTACTTCTCCCGAGACAAGAGCAAAAGGCCACGTGCCATGTCACAGTAGAGATGGGATGGAGGGCTGTCCTGCAGCCACGTCCTGCACTGAGACCATCAGGCCAGGCTGCCCCTGAGGAGATGGCTGTACGGAAGTCCAGGCTGGGACACAGGCCTCGTAGAATGAAGAGAGCAGGGGCCGAATTTAAAGACTCAAGCATCTTTTCTGGTTCCATGACTGCAGTAAGCATGCTTTTCCATATTCCCATCTCATAAACTGACATTTATGCATTTTTATAAAAAAGAGGTCTAGACTTACCTTCATAACCAGAGTGAATCTTCTCCACCAGTGTGAGACAGCAAGGCTCAGACTCAGGCTGGACAGAGCGGTGCACGTGAATCAGATAGGGGATAATCCGGAATGGGTAGTAATACTTCTGCTCTCTGACTTCACCACCACTGAAGAAGTTAAAGATGGTTAGCACCGGGCCTGTTACACCCCATCAGCCCAATCCAAAACAAGGTGGGGAGAATGCTTTATGGCAGTTTCCAAGAGAGACATACCCAAATCTTTCAAAAGGGAAATGTTGCTCTAACTGTTCCTCAATACTCCAAAGGTTTAATGGAGACTTGGCCTCGATCGCTAAGTGTAGCAACAGAGCAGGCTGCCCGTAACCTTCCTCCTGACCCATGGGACAGGCTTAAAGAGCCACCTGCCTCCTACGTCTATACCAAGCGCCACAGAGACCGGGTCCCTTCTCATAAACCGCGGTCAAAAGCCAATTCTCACTTTCAAAGAGCCAGCCCCTTTCCCACGCTGGGCCCATGCGTGCTGTGAAGAGGGGCTACAAAAGTCCACAGGGGGCCTTCTCCACCTCTCACCAAGGGGATCCTAGTCAGGCGGCACTGGCTTGCAGCTGCCAACTGCCCCAGCTGCCCACAGGACATTTCCACTTGGATATGCCACTACCCCCTCAAAGTCAAAACGTCCAAAATTGAATTCAGGCGCCCCTGCTTCTGTCAATCATGCCTCTACTCTCCTCAGCTAAAGAAATCGTGCCACAGAAAGGACTGGTCTCAGTCCAAACACGAGACTTCTAATCTTGCAAAGTGGGCCTTCCAGAGATTCCCCGACATCACCCCTGCCCGCTCCGGGTCCAATTCTTATTTCATTTTCTTTGCTCCTCAAACTCCAGTATCCCTCAACTTCAGACACCTATCTAATCCATTAATAAATTCTGGTGACTCTCGCTTCAAAAATACCCAGAGTATCCAAAACATTTCTACCTCCACCCCACCACCCAGACACTATCGTCTCTCACCGGCACCCCTGCAGTAGCTCATTCTGCTTCCTCTCGCTCTGCCACAGTATTTTCAAGATGCCAGCTAACATCCTTTTATAATGTAGATTGTTTTTTCACCTAAAAAATGTAAATTTCCTACCTTTATCCACAGAAAATTCCTAGAAATAATGATAACCCTATAGCAAGAACGACCCCTACCATCCAAGCTGGGTGTCTAAATATTAATGATCTTTTCTACCAGAAGGAACAAGAGATCTTTGGAGAAACGACTGGTCCTAAGTTTGTGGTAGGAAATGTCTAAGCTGAGTCTGGGACATCTCATGCCTGAAAGAAAGGAAGCTGTTGAAGATCCCAGGGTTATTCACCATTGCCAAAAGTTGGAAACAACCCAGGTGTCCATCAACAGATGAATGGATAAACAAACTGTGGTTTATTCACACGATGGAATATTATGCAGCTGTAAGAAGAAATGAAGTCATAAAGCATATGGCAACATGGATAAACCCAGAGGACATTATGTTGAGTGAAGTAAGCCAGACACAAAAGGACAAATACTGTATGAATGTGTTACTATGAACCAAATATATTGTGTAATATATTGTTTGATTCACACACAAAAAAATTTACATGTATCCATTCCATTTAACTGAGAAATGTATATATATTTATTCATCTGTGTTTACTTTTTAGTTTTTAATTGCTTATGTTTTCAATTATTAAATGTACAAAATAAAGTTAAAAAAAAAAAAAAAAAGATCCCAGGGTACACTCACAGCAAAGAGGAGCCCTAAAGGAGTTCCTACTGGGCAAAGATGGGACAATTTGAGCTTTAAAAAGTTCGGGGGATGGATTTGGCTCAAATGGTTGGGCGTCCATCTCCCATATGGAGGGACCTGGGTTCGATCCCCGGGACCTCCTGGTAAAAAAAAAAGTTCAATGAGAACCTTATCTTTCAGAATTATATTCTGAAACACTGATGGGTGAAATGATATGAAAACAGATTGCTTCCAAATAACTGGGAGTTGGCAGGGGTCAGATGAAATGCAATTGGCCATGGCTTAAAGTTAAGGGAAGCAGATGTGGCTCAAGCAATTGGGCTCCCATCTACCATATAGGAGGTCCAGGGGCCTCCTGGTGAAGGCAAGCTAGCCCGCACAGGAGTGCTGGCACAGCAAAATGATGCAACAAAAAGAGACACAGAGGAGAGACAATAAGAGGCACAGCAGACCAGGGAGCTGAGATGGCACAAGAGATTGAGCACCACTCTCCACTCTAGAAGATCCCAGGATCAGTTCAGGTGCTGCCTAAAGAGAAGACAAGCAGACACAGAAGAATGCACAGCGAATGGACACAGAGAGCAGACAATGGGGGGGGGCAGTAGGAGAAATAAATAAATCTTTAAAAAAAAAAAAAGCTGGGCGGTAAGTTCATATGGGTTTGTTATACTATTTTCTCTACTTTTCTATTATGTTCGAAAATTTCAAAAGTAATGGTTTGAAAAATAAATAAGTGATTAAACTGAACAGAAAATTTCATTCAGCAAAGTCTTCGCAATGGTCTAGGAAGCGCCCTTCCACTGGGCTCGAGCTCCTCATCTTCCACACGCTCGTCCTCACTCATGCTGCTCCAGCCCAGAAGCCAGGGCTGCGCCGGCTTCAGGGCCACCGCACTTGCCGTTCCCTCTGCCAGGAACGCTCTTCCTCAGACACGGACACAGACACACACGGTTCCCTCACCTCCCTCAGGTCTCCCACCACCCTGAACAAAGCAGGAGACCCCCAGCCCCGGGCAAAACGCCCTTTCCCAGCCTGACTGTTCTGCACGGATCTCCATACCTGCTGGCACACTGTATGCTACACTCTGTAATAGATATTCACTACGTCTCCCCAGCCCCGTCCAGAGAATGTAAGGTCCACGAGAGCAGGAACTTTGATTTCCAGCACGTGTAACAGGGCCTGGCTCAGAGAATACACCTAAAGAGCTTTATTAATATAAACACAACAGCGCCTACTATGTACCAGGCACTGTTCTAAGACCTTCCTAATTAGTGCGCTTGGGAATGACGGAATGAACTTAGGAGTTCCCCCTCTTCGTCCAAAGGCTACTTGCTCTAGTCCCTCCAAGGCCGCAGAATTTCTGACAAGGATTTTTCTCTTCATGAAATATCTGGAGCATTGTCACTCCAGTCCTAATGTTGGCAATCACACTGTCATGTAAAAATACTTTTTTCTTTTGAAAGCAACATTAACATCTTAATTTGTAAAAGGAAAAAATTGCTAGTAATTCTACCCTAAATCAAGTACTGCTAAAATTTTGGTCTATTTTCTTCTAGTTCAATATCTCTGAACCTTTCAAACCCTTCTCTCATAAGTATCTCACTTTCCTTTAAGATTATTAGACATTTCAAAAATGTAAAATGTGACTGAAAAAAGCAACAAAAACAAATGAATCGAAAACAATGGTCATTTTAAAGTGTACTTAATACCCAGGGATTCTTATGGGTTAAGAATGGTCTTCTGTTCTTATTTCTATTACTTTATGACCCAACTTTCTTGTTTCCTATCCTCAATCAAAATACAAACCCCTTGTGTTCTGCAAGAACTAAGTCTTGTCTTTTGTATCCACAACAGAATCAAAATAAATACTGAATAAAATCAGAGCCACATCCCCCAATTATGGCTTCCTTGAGCCCCCAGACTTACCGGATCCTGCAGAAAAAGGATTTCACTGGAGCATAGTCATACTGGGATGCTGCTAGAAAAAAAGATGAATCGTCAGTCGCTCCTCCTAGAGAAGTCCTGTTCAACAGCTCTTCCCTGCTGAACCAACGCTGCACTATCACCAAAAAAGTAATAAACTATCTCTCTCTTTTAAGATAGATATACTCTTGGTTTGAAAACAAAATTCTTCTCCCCTCACTTTGAAGGTTATTTACATTTCACTATTGCCCAATGCCTTTTGCATTCTAATGTAACCCTCACTGAAAGTAGTGAGAGTTTCTGATTTACGTCTTTCTCTTATTACTTTCTATTGTCCTTTCCCTATTTCTATAACTTTCCATATGTATTAGTCAGGGTTTTCTCAGGAAACAGAATCAACAGGCGATATCTGTCAATAATATGAGATTTTATAAGAGTCTCTCACGCAATCGTGGGGATGCACAAGTCCAGGTTTTGCAGGCAGGCTGTAAGCCAGGGGCTCCGATGAAAGTTCCTTGATGAGTTTCTGGGAGAAGTTGGCTGTCCAAAGATGAGCTGGGAAATTCTCTCTGAATGTTGAAATCACTTCCCCCTTTTAAGGCATTCAACTGATTGGATAAAAGAGTCACCCATTGCTGATGCAATCTCCCTGATTGATGCAGATGTAGTCAGCCATCCATGCAGTAAACTCATTGGTGATCGAAGTTCATAAATGCTCTTGTATTACAATTAGCCCAGTGCTTTCTGGACCTAACACCTGGACACAATTACCTGGCCAAGTTGACACATTAGCCTAACCATCACACCATATTTGTTATTTAAACTATCAATCAGTAAACCTTTGATCCAACCATAATTTTAGTGGTAATATCCTACTCCACTGCAATAGTCTGGGTATTTCACAACAATTTGAAATTGAGAATATTGCCAGCCTTTGGTCATGATATATAAGGTTCTTTTGTTTATTTTTCTTTCCCTTTAAATACTTTCCTTGGATAAATTCCCCAAAGCTGTGTTCCTAGATTAAAAGACAGGCTTAGAGTACTATGACTCTTGTTATGTATTGGCAAACTAATCTCCAAAAAATGAGACCAACTTACAGTGTCATTAATAACATTTTAATGTTTTCTCACAACCCTGATGCACAATTGGTTTGCACTGATTCTATTGATTTTTGCAATTTTGCTGGTGTGAGATGGCAATTCAGAACTGTTTAAATTTGTCTCTAATTATCAGGGAGCTGAACCTTTGTTTAAGTGTTTGTTGACTACCTGGATTTCCTCTGGCTAGAGCTCTTGGAAGCTATCTTTTGGGCATTTATTCACTGGAGAGAAAAGTCCCCAGTTATAGAAACCAAGGAAAACTGTGGGATGTTCCAGAAATACAGCCTGACCACACGTAGACAAGAGCTCTCAAGAGCTAAAATACTGGGCACAGGCCAGATCTTTGCACTTCCATGGCAAGGATCACAGACGAATGGAAAAATGGCCTTTTGAACATTTGGGGAAAATGTACCTGATTTTAAAAAGTATTCCAATTTAAGGCAAAGGAACCAATGATCAAATTATAATTCTCTAAATTACGAGAGTTACAGTGCCAGAATACTGGAACCAGAAGATAGCTCTTACAGTGTGTCTGTGAAAAATAAACGGAAGAACTTTATAAAGGAAGCAAAAGGAATTAATTACTCTAGAAATTATTTCAGTAAAGGCCTAAATGAACTCATGGAAAAATCAAGGTAGGATAAGGACTTTTCAAAAACATCTTTCATTTTGCAAGACGGTTTTATGGAAGGGATCTCACCTCCCGTCAAAGTTTGCCTTGGTGCCGCTTCAGTGCCAAGCTCGTGTGTGGTTTTCCTACATGAAGCCAGTGCTTAGGGCAGCCCCGTGGTGAAGAGCAGGGGCTCTGCGTTCAACCATGAGGGGAACCGGCCCCCCACGGGTAGCGTGACAGCGGGTGAGTGGCTGAACCTGGGCCTGGGGGACACAACTGGTCGAGGGCTGCAGTTGCTGCCCCTCAAGCCTCCACTGCCACCTTCATGCCCACACCAGGCTTCCGGGAATAGGGGGAGGCAGCCCCCAGCCAATGCCCGTGTGCCCTGGGGGACTGAGGCAGGACCACTGAGGGGACCAGGCCCCCTCCAACATGCGACTCTGGCTGCCTGAACTGTGCTGTGGTCCAAGACTCTCTACCTGGTCCTCGTTCCCTCCCACTCCTTCCCCAGAAAGCTGCCCTGCCCAGTGGTCTGAAGGCTCTTCCCAACTTCCACTCCACCCCAAGTAAATCTCTCACATCTCTAACCCAGGCTGGCACCTGCTTCTCAGCAGACCCCAGCTAACACAGAGGCCTATCTGTAAAATGGGGATAACAGCGGCTACATCACAGGTTACGGTGACGATTAAGCTAGTCAGTCCACGTGAAACATTGAGATGAGTCCCTGGCAAGCAGTAATCATTTGATAGATGAGAGCGAGAACATGCTCCTTCGTGTTTGTAGAAAGCTCCAGTACTTTCCCAATCGTTAGCTTGTTTGAATCGCACAGCAACCCTGGGTTACTAGGCTGGTTGGACCCACTTATTCTCATTTTGCAAAGAAGCCAAGTGGTTTCCAAGGCTTGTGGAGGGACAGAAATCAATTTCAAACTGAGACCTTCAAATTCCTAGTTTAAAAATCTTTGCACATAGAAAATACCATAGCTCTACTGTAATGTAAACTTGCTTATACTATTTACACATTCTATCAGGCACCAGCACCCCAACTGGAGTCTCCTAACCTCCTAATACTGAGGATTAGTATTAGAGATCACGTCACACGGTGACCTCAGACAGCAGAGGGGGCCCCCTCCCACGTTTCAACGCCAAGGCTGTGAATGTGTGAATCCCTGCTGTGTTCTGGAAGTCCATTCTGAAGAGACAGTGGTCAGTTCCTTTTAGAGGTCTGTACAATTAACCGCAGTGGAAGCCGATTCTAATACAGCCAAGGAGAGCGCTTCCGTCCAAGGAAGGGATGGAAAAAGATGGCATGGGCACAGCCCAGACCCAGTGTGAACTAACCAACTGTCCTCGACTAGAACAGGGGTCCTTGAGATTTACCGGAAAAAGGACAATATGGGGAATAAACTAGGTGGGCATCACATTTTTATGCAATAAGTAAATTTTGAGGTGTAAAAGGCAACAATTTCAGGGTATACTGGTTTTAGGGGTTTTTTAAAATTTTTGTTTTTCTTTTTGATTTTTGTTTATATACTGAGTTTTTACCCAGGAAAGGAAATAATAGAGTAGTGACCAGTAATTAGCAAAGATTAAGAGGCTGTAAAGACAAGATAGAGACTACACAGGCAATGTTGAAGGAAAAATACTTGGGGAAAATGGGAAAGAGCTGGCAAACAGTAACATCAAGTGTCTATCCTGTCCGAGGCTGTATCCCTGCATCCAGAAGTAATCCTGGTCCACAGTGATTGCTCAACAAATGTGTATGGAATGAATAAATGACTAAATGAAAGCAGAGAAACAAACATGAACAGTTAAAGAATGAGAAAATGTATTCAGGAAGGAGGACGAGGCATGAGATTGATGTTTTTGAATGATGAGAAAAGGAGAAATGAGGAAGCAAGAAGCAAGGAAGGATGGCAGAAGTATGCATTTAAAAACTTATAAAAATATGCAAAAAAAGATCAGGCAAAGATCTATAATTAGAAAAAGAAGCCCGAAAGACTATTCTTCACTGGACCAAGTACCGGATTAAAAAATTAGAGAAAAGGGTTTGGAATCAACAAGATGGCAGACATAACTTCACAAAGAACAGAAAAAATAATAAAGGATGACTTTAAAGAAGGTCTCTCTCTCTCTCTCTCTCACACACACACACACAGACACACACACACACAAACTGAATAGGCAACCCCAGTTCAGAAAATGAACAGATCTTTTAGGAAAAAAATCAAAGTAATAAGAAAAACTGGCAAAAGAAGCTAATCATCAGAATTTTCTCCAAAGTAAACTCTATTATACAAAAAAACAATGACATCACTAAGAAACACATTTCATTTTATTAACTTAAAGGAAACAGAGCTTTTACATCGATTAAACTGCTCTAGAGTATGCTGGTAACCAAACCATTTTCCATGACATTAACTTGACAAAATCAAAGCAAACTTACTGGCTCTTCAGGTTATTAGAAGCATTCAAAATGCTCAATTACATTTTGACTTTTTTTTTTTAATGAAGGAAAACAGTACTGTTTACACATCCTAAACTGCATTAATCTCTCACTACTTCTGGAAGCATGAAGCTGATCTGCCTGAGGCAAGTCAAGCCTCAGAGTATTGGCCCCCTTACCGTTCTGGGTCCAGCTGCTCCAGATGGGAAGCCGAGCATGGGCAGTGTGTGCGTAGAACACCCTCACATCTTGAGGGGCAAGCAGTTCAACAAAATGCGAGGACTCCAAGAACTCTCTTTTACAACTCAGGATAGATGTAGCCTGCTCAGAAATGTGCACTAACCTTCCAGACAGAAATGAAAAAACTGCCACAAAGGTATCCTATGAGAAAAATGTTAAATTCGAATATTGAAATACTTACTAGCAATAATCACCGAGAGGTAAATTTCTTCTGGATTTCTACCAGAAATAGCAGCTTAAAACACACATGCATATATTGCAATGGCAACGAAACTCCCAAAATAACATTCTCCAACAAACTTCTTAAATATCATAAAAAACCTGCAATTTGCTTTCTAAATGTTTCATTTCTGTGTCCAAAATAAATAAATAAATAAATAAAAATCCTAGCTCATTCTCTACAGACTAAACACCCGTGTTATATACACTGCTGGAGGGGGACTGGCTTCTCCTCACCAATGCATATTCTGGGTTTCTTCAAGGAGCTGTCCTTGACAAACCTTATTTCATGAGAATCATTTCTCTACATTAGACATAAGCATAACTTATTTATAATCAGCCATTGTATATGTTTGCTAGCAGTGGCATATATTTTCCTCCCTAACTTTATTTTTAAAAACCTTAAAGGGTAAGTGTTTTCTTAAACTCATAAAAAAAATCTCCCTAGTACCCACTTTGGTCCTGTGCACACACCAGTTAGTAAAGAAACACGATTACAATACTACAGATAGCTCATGTTCCAACAGTATCAAATCTGTAAATTACAATTATGTTGAGGTCTAGACACAAAAAGTAATCTGTTTATATCAATAAAACATGAAGTTTAATAATTCTGTCAACATGAAGAGATTCAAATAAATACACTAACATCTCTTCCAAAATTTTATAAAAAATGACAGCATCTCAACTCACCTGTTCTATAAAATCCAGATGTTACAACTTGAAGTAGTAGATATTGGAACTAAGAATGATATAAATAGAAATTAATTCTGAGATTACAATAAGATGCAGGAAATTACTCTGCAGTGTGTGGTTTATTTTCCCCTCTTAATTTGAAAAAACTCAGGGATGCTAAGGAGACAGGTACCTCATAATCAAAGTAAATCAAACTACTGCTTGATGCACTGCTTCCTGTTTTGACGTTTTCTCTGGCAAAAACACAATGCTTCTTTAGCAGTTTTCTCTTGTTGTTTACCTCTTATTGTGGCCAATGAAATGTGTAGTATTTATTTTTAAAAATCTACATCTAGAGAAGGCCCCCAGGAAATTCATCCCATTGATACGGCAAAATTTGTGATTTCTTACTGTGTTTTTGGAAGTGTGTTCTGAAGCAATAGTGGCCAGCTCCTCAAGACTGTACGTGGTCACATCTGTTTGAAGTGCTCCTTTTTGACTGAGAATCGGGAAAAACTCACTGTTTGCTACGAAATACAGGAAAATAAACAGGTAGTCCAGTGACAACAGTATCTTTAGAAAATCATTTTTATCACTATGAACTGGCTTATCTGTTGGGATGAAGAAAACTCATGTGTTTTCCTCAAATCCACATTTTAAAAAAATTTCACCTAAAATATTGATAGTTCTGCAAACTTAGGACAGGGATTTCTCAAAAAATAATGTCTTATGAATTCTGTATTTTCTAGATCACACGGAACAAGATACATTTAAGGTACTAACACAAGGTACTGAAACCAAAAATTCCAAACACACACACAAGTAATTTTTTTTTTTTTTACAAGTAATTTTTTATGACAGAAATATTACTGCAGTACTCAGTATCTACATTGGATATATGAAGCCACAGAAATTTGTGCTAAATAGAACATGTACTTTATGAAATCCCTTGAGGAAAGAGAAAAAGTATTTACAATTGCTTATTTTCAATTTGGTAAATTTCTAATATAACTGTGTAAGTATGCATATGGCAAAAACACAAAAGGACAAATATTGCATGGTCTCGTTAATACAAACTAAATACAAAAAATAAATGCATGGAATTAAAACCCAGAGTACAAGCTATTAGGAAATAGAAGGGCTGTGAAGAGGTACTGATGCTTAATCCATGTAGACATTTTAATCAACTTGATTGTATATGTGTGGAAATGGATAGAATTGATAGTAGCACATTATAGTAAGTAGCAGCTGGTTTATAAATGGGATTGTGGCTGAAAAGGGTAGTTTAGGGACGTAAATGAACAACTGAAAGAAAGAGAATAATCTAGGGACTGGATAACACAGTGAACCCAGAGGTGAATAAGAATTGTGGTTGAGGGTACAGATGCAAGAATGTCCTTTTGTTAACTAGAACAGACGTACATCACAATTCCAGGGTGGTGGGAATGTGGAGAAGCATGGGAAAAGCACAATTAATGTAACCTATGGACTATTGTTAATAGCAATACTTTTTTTTTTAAAGATTTTATTTATTTATTCATTTATCCCCCCCTTGCTGCTTGTGCTCGCTGGCTCAGCTAACCACGCCGTGCAGGCGGGCTTGCCTTCACCAGGAGGCCCCGGGAATCGAACCCAGGGCCTCCCATATGGTAAACGGGAGCCCTACTGATTGAGCCACAGCCGCTTCCAATAGCAATACTATAAGTCTTGCATCAGTGCCAAAGATGTACTGTGTTAACAATAGGGGTGTATGGAAAAAAATGTGCCAAATGTACGTCATGGGCCATAGCTAGTGGTCATAGTCTGATATCACATCATAATCACTAACAAATGTTTCACAATGGTGTGGTGAGTTGGTGAAGGGGTGCTGTATGGGAATTCTACACATGTGCATGATTGTTCTGTAAGTTCACAACTTCTGTTAATAAAAACATATTTTTAAAAAGTATGTGTATGGCAAGAAAAGATAAATTGCATTTAGTCAAATGCATTTTTCCTAACATCTGTAGAAAACATTGTTCCTTTAAGAAGTTAATCTTCAAAACGTGCTTGCACATTTGTTGCAACAAATCAGCAAATTATTGCATATTTGTGCAACTATTAAGCAAATAAGATTCTCCTGGTCTTCCTAATTTGAAAAACAAAGAAACTAATAAAGTCAGTGTAGATCTCTTCATCTTACATAAAGTGCCTTAAAAAGCTCAAACTATTTTTGTGAGCTGCACTGGCAACTTCTTTGGCTGACATTTATGAGTCAAGGTGCATTTGTATGGATGCATTTTCTCTCCAGCTAGTTTACCTTGTACACTGTTTACACAGCGAAGGGCATAGGTGAGGGCATCTAGCATGCTTGGTTTACTGTGTCTCTCTGATGGGAAGTATTTTTTCATTTCCTGGACTACCATCATAAGTTCTTCAGAAACTCTGTTTCGATCTTGCTTGTCACTGTAAGATTAAGAACAAACAAAACAAAACACTAATGAATAAATTCACATGTTCAGTAATAACAGGAGCCAATGTTTACTGCATGAAAACTACGCAAGGCAATCTTAAGTGCTTTCCACGCATCAACTCACTTAGTTCACAAGTTTCTTATCTCTACTTTATGGGTGGGAAACCCCAGGCAAAGAAATTAGTGTCACAGATTTTTCACTCTCATTCCCACTTTAAGCTGACCACTTTTTACCCACTTCTGGTAACCTCAGTTAATTTTCTTCCATTTCCCAGAGCTTCTAAGTCATTTGAGTCCCCCCCCCCCCAAAAACCTACCCCTCGGCTTAAACACAAAAGGATAATAAAAATAAGTAAACAAACGAATCCCCCATCTCTCTTTACTACTCGCGTTAAAATAACCAGAGCAGGTGGTCAAAATGACAACCAGAGTTCTCACCTTCTGTCGCCGTCCCTGAATTCGGCCGGCAGCTGGTACTTCTGGCTCCACCTCGTACCCGGGTCTTCTCCACGGGCCGCTGGTGCTGGAACCTCCCTGGGCTCCCGGGCCCCGGCCTCGAGCGCTGTCCTGCTGGGCGTCCCGAGGGCTTCGCCCCGGTCCATCCTCGGCCTGCAGCCCTCAGGTCCGCTGCCCGCTGCTTTTTCTTTTTTACTTTGCAATCGGGGACAGCAACTCCCTTCCCGTTTCGGTCGCGGCCATGGCGATGGAGAAAAGGCCCGCTCACGGCAAGGCAGTCACCTGCGCTCACCTGAGGTACTTTTCTCTCCGGTTTTCCCAGAAAGCCGCGGGCTTTGCCACTCGCAGGAGGTCCAGGCTTGGGGGAAGGAGACAAAAGGTGACAAGTGTCAGGGGACGCGCTGGGCGCCCGGCCCTGAGGCTGCAGAGGGAGCTCGCAGGCGCGCGACCCGCTGCGGGAAGGCGCCGCGCTCCGCCAAACGCCGCCAGCTTCCCCGCGCCCCGCGAGGCGGGCCCGCTGCCCGCTCGGGCCCTGCTCGCCCCTCGGCGCGCGGCTCCGGGCCGGCCCCGGGGAAGGGGAGAGGGTCCACCGGCGGCCCGAGCTCGCGCCCCGGGCCCGCGCACTCACCCGCCGCCGCCACCCGCGCCCCGCGCGCACCTCGCCCCGCCCGGCCCGGCCGCCTCCAGTCCCGAGGCGCGCCACGTGCCGGGCGCCCGCCGCCCCGCGCCTCCCGCGCGCCTGGTGACCGCGCCCCGCCCCCGGACCGCGCCATTGGCCGTTGCCTCCCACCCCGCGGGCTCCCATTGGTCCGGGGGCGGGGCCCGACGCCGGGGCGCCGGGGTTACATAAGCCAAGGTGAGCCGGGCGGGAGCCAAGGCCCCAGAGCACGTTACATAACGCCGGGGGGCCGGGCCGGGGACGGCGCTCGGCCAATCAGCGCAGGCTGGCGCTTAGCCAGGGGCGGAGTGACCCGAAGTGGGCTCGGGCGGCGACCGCGCCAGTCAACCGCCCCGCCCCCTCCCCGGCGCCGGGGGAGGGGCTGCAGAGGGGCTGGGGCCAACACGTCACTGATAGGGTACTGGCGCTGCCAGTCAGGAGGGGGCGGGAGCCGGGCGGTGGGAGTAGGCGGGGTCTGTGCGGCCTCCACGTGAGGTGTGGGCGGGGACGTGGGGCGGGCGTAGGGGGGGCGCGGGGCGGAGCGGGGCGCGGGGCGGAGCGGGGCGTTGGCCGGGTGGAGGGCCACGGAGCGCCTCCGGGAGGGGAAGGCGGGCGGGCAGCCCCGAGAGCCCCCCGGGAGCCGCCGGAGGGAGGACCTGGAAGCCGAGGTGCCGCCCGTGGCCCCCTCCGTCTTCCGTCGCCTCTTTGACGAGCAGTTGTTCTCCTGTCACAAATACCGGCCAGTTTCCGTAGCAGTCGCCGGAGAGGGGGGGGCTCTGCTAATTTTAAGAATTTACACGTCAGCCACCGAATTGAAAAAAAAAATCAAACCAGATTTCCCAAAACGGAAGTTTGCCAGTGGAACTTTAACATCTCCCCGGTCTTCCTAAAGTTTCAGATTCCTAAAGTTTTGGAGGAAGACAGTGTACATGAACTAGACTGCGTTTTGGAAAAGGAAGAGGTAACGAGTGTGCGCGCGGGTGTGCTGTCACCTGCCTGAAAGCCCCAGGCGGTGTCTCCACTCACTAGAGAGCAACAGTGCGGACCTGCCCCCTCCCCCGAGCCTGGTACAGGAAAGATAAGCACTGTTTGTGGCATGAATGGAGGGAATTGTATGTAAAAGGGAAGTGTGGTGATTGTCCATATCATGCCTTGGAGAAACCGCCTTGTTTTTCCAAGGGATGCTCCGCATTGGATCTCTGAATCCAATTGGATCCCCCTCTGAAGCTCCGTGGCTCTCAGGCTCGTTCACCAGTGAACATCTGCGGAGTGCACACCTGGGCAGCCGATGGTTCCAAGTCCTGGGGACACAGGGGGACGAGACAAAGTCCTAGCCCCTTGGGGTCCACATTTTACTGAGAAAGACAAAACATCTGAGCAGTTAACCCTCTGGGGGGTGCCAGTGAGGGCTCCTCTGAGAAGGTGATGTAGAACTCTGCGTGATCAGGGGCATCTGCCACGGAGAGGGGGCCCTTTCCCCAACAGAGAGAGCAGCCCTGCAGGGGCCCTGACTTGGAGCCAGTCTGTTGTTCAGAGGCTGAAAGGCAGTGCACTTTGCCTGCAGGGTGAGGGGATGAAGCAGGGAGCAGATGGGGCCACTTTGTCAACACCTGTTCCCCATGCTCCTTTCCTACTGCAGTGATAATCTCGAAAGAAATGGTTTTTGGGAAGCCCCTCCCTGAGTGACTCTGATGATTAAAGCCTCCCTGCTGACTGGCATTGGACATGCATATTACATGAGTGAGGCAAAACTTCATGTCAAGCCATTGAGGTTGGGGATGTTTGTTACACAGCATACCCCCAGTGTATCCTGAGTAATATGGTAGTCAGTGGACTTGCCTACCATGGACACTGGGTGGATGATGGTGCCATTCTCTGAGATAGACTATCAGTGGTAGGAGGAGCACAAGGCAGGGAAATGGTTTGGGGGAATTCAGGTTTGAGAGGTATTTGTCCATAGGCCAGGAGTCATCAGCACATTAATGATTAAAGAAGTTGTAGCAACAGATAAGATTGCCCAGGAAGAGGAAGCAAAATGCAAAGAGAAGTTGGTTGAGGAGCCAGTCCTAAGGAACCCTGACATGAAAGGGAGGGGCGGACAAAGAGAGGCCCGGACAAAGAGAGGCCCGGGTTATTGTTGATACATATTTTCCACCCAAATCTTGAAAGTCCAAAAGTTCACACAGATTTCATTATCAACAGGCCCTGCACAAAAGGAACAACTCCACAGGGAGTTCTTTTCCAGGACACAATAGGAAGTCATACCAGAAAAGCAGTGACCATCTATCCAAGGCAATGGAAAGTTCATCTGTTGTACCAGACATCTCCCAATAGAATGTTATATAGAAAACTAGCATTTCATTGTGAATATAAACCAAAGTCTACTTTCACCCGTAGTGTATTATAGTTGTCCTCTTGGGGTGGTAGAATAAGAGTAAAAGTATATTCCAGGGGAAAGAAGATACACAGAATCAAAATGAGCCATGTTGTTAGATAGGGCCTTCACCTCAGGTTTCACATAGGCGGCCCTCTGGTCTATCATCTACAGGGCTGACTCTGCACATCACTTCTGAAAGACCCTATATTTGGATAATTCAGCCAAATCCTAAAACTTTTGACAATCATGTGAAACCAATTCCCTGCTCATCTCCAGTACTGGAAAGCATTTTTCACATGGGAGTGGTTTGCTTCTGCTCACTTGGGGATGGAGAAACATCTTGTTGTACAACACTGAGTTGCAGGGAACTGAGCACCCGGCAAGTGGAGGTAAAGTGGAGTTTGGTGTTTATAAGGGAAAGTGAGTGAGCAGCAAGCAATGCTATTTTTAGGACACGGTCCAGGAGGACTATGCTTACTTGTCTATAAGAAACACAGGTACCAGAAGTCTGTTTACAAACATTTTATTCAGTTCATTCTAGTGGGCAGATTCCCAGTTAAATGCACAGATACAAGCAAGGCCTTCCTGGGTTAACACCAGAGCCAGTGGGTTACAAGGGACTGAGCACTGAAGCCAAGGAAAGAGCACCAAGGTCTCAGGGTCAGGCCTGGCCAGAGACCCTGAGCTGAGGGCGGGCTAACGTCTGGATGCCAACAGCTGTTTTCGGACAGATGGACATACTGCAAGGCATGTCTCCAACAATCATTTCAGTGACATCAGGGGAACAGATATTAAAGAAACAGAACCAGAGTCTGCATGCACCTCAGCCATTTTCCCTTGGTAAGTCACGTGACAGCATGTGATCAGGAATCTTAGAATGTTCCAGTAACAATGGGCCACAACTTGGGAAAGCCTCTGGATTTCTCCCTTAGTGCCCCCTGCCTGTTTTCATGTGGACCCAGACTCTGGTCTTTAAGCCACACATGCTGATGTGGAAAGTCTCACAGTACTCAAATTTCTCGGAACACAACAGCTATTTCCAAAGTCTCATCCTGTGCATAGTTTGTGACATCAAAGAAAGAGAGCATCTCTGGTTAGCTATCCCCTGTGAAGAGAGTCATCCAGCCTTGACAATGCCTAATTGAAAGCATAATTTAGAAGACTGATTTGGGAAATAGAATATGGAGTAAAAATAGGAAACACACTCCAAAAAGCTATAGTCTATGTGGCTCGGGCCAGATAATGATCGAATTCACAAGTGGTCTTTCCAGAAGGCTACAAATTGTTTCTCACATAATTATTAGAAACGTATTGGAGTCCACGGCTGATAATCTGCAAATTGCTGGCTAGAACTCGTTATCCATAGGTATGAGAAGGTCAGAGGCTGGCTCAACCCTTCCCTAACCCTGGGGAAAATGCCGAATTGGAGAGGGAGCAGCAGTACCTACAGCATTTGAACAGCAGGAAAGTCCCGCCAGGACGTAGGAGGTTCACAGCAATATTACAATTTTAATTGTGAAGGAACCCTTGAGCTCCATTTGGCACTTTTTTGAATTTATCTGTCCGAAACTGACCTAAAGGACATTTTGCTGGGATTTAACTTTTTGGCAAAATAGAAACTTTGGTCATAGCCATAGTTATATAGAAACAGTATTTTTAAGGGATTATTATGTCTGATTAATATTTTTAGGAAGTAATACATAACAATAACAAGAAAGTAAACATCTTCGTATCTAAAGGAAGAGCAAAAAGTCTTTATCAGCATCTTATTTTACACACAGTGAAAGAGTCAGTAGTGCTTACCAACAGTAGCAGATTCTCTCCTAGGGAGTCAGAAAAACATCAAAATAAGGCACAGCCTGTTACTGTCACAGATTTGTGCTAAGCAGTAGTGTTCTTTCTGGAAGGCACACGTTGAAAATATGAATTCTCAAAGGCTTAAAATGTGGTTCTGCAAGTAATGTCACATGAAGACAACTAACTTGGGACAAATTCCCTTAACTGGAATCAATGGCAATTAGTCAGTGACAACAGTACTTCTAGATTACAACACTCTGGAACTTAAGAAGTATTCATCAGCCCATTTGTAAATTTGTAAAGGCACTGTGCAAAATGTGAGCTGAGCTGACAACACTTCTAGTTTGAGTGCATATTAAAAAACAAAGGCACATTTTCTAGAAATCAAACTTCAACTAACAACAAAAAATAATCATTTTAGTTATAACAGTAGGTAAGCAGGTTCTGAGTCAAAAGGCTTGAGGAGGCTTCTTGAACAGCAGGCTTGAGTTTCTCTGGTTATTCATGAAGAAAGACTCCACACTAATAAGGAGGGAGATGGAAAAGAGCAGGGAAATAGTAGTTTAGTCTTTCAGTGCAAATCCAGAATTAACACTGAAGGCTGCAGTCTAACTCAATCAGTTTCTAACTGCAGATGCTATTCACTTTGGCTGATTTCCTATTAGTGGCGACTACACATTCTCTAGAGGGCGAGAGGAGACTGTCAAAAGAAAGGATTCAGGTAACAGTACCATCCGGTTCAGAGGAAACATCTACTCACATCGACCTAGCATTAAAGGAAGAAGTTTCCCCCAAAGAGATCCCAGGTAGAACAGTGAGCTGGGCCCACGTGGGCCCAGTGGGTGTTACCAAGCCACCAAAGGAGGTGGCAGGAACATATCATAACTTGCTTAGTATTTTTGTGACTAAGTTAAATGAATCTTCTGCCATTTTCCCTTACCAATTGTATGGCCTTGTTCCCTTAATATTAGCTGATTTTGCATTTGTGGATTAGGCAAGCTTTGCAAACACATCTTCTACATTTTGCCATTGTATATCAGCTTTGGTAATTTCTCATCTCTTCCCAGGTCTCTTGAGAGGGGGTAAGAAATCAATAAACTCCCTGGCTCCTAAGGAAGTTTCTGGGTACCTACTAATCAAAGGTCTCTGTTTGGGTGAAAAATAAAATGTACATATATTCCATGCTAAAAATGGCAATGGATTATTTCAGTAACTATAATAATAAGAATCATAGCATACACACATACAGTTATATTATTATTACTATATGTCAGGTACCATCCTCAGTATTTGTTTTGGCTTTTTTTTTTTTTTCACATAGTAACTAATTTGGTCCTTATAATCAACATATGAGGTAGGCATTCATCCCCATTTTACAAATGAGGAAACTGAGGTTTAGAATATTAAATTACTTGCCCAAGGCCACACAGTTGGCTGGTGGTGCAGCCAGGATCCATCAGACACTGCTTTTTTTTTTTTTTTTAAGGAGGTACGGGGGATTGAACCAGGAAGCAGGGGCCCAACCACTGAGCTGCAACTGCTCCCCAGTCTGGGCTTTTAATCACTGCACTGCTTCTCATCACAGGAAATATATGATGAAAACATGTTCTGGGAGAAAAACTGATTAGAGAAATGAATACCTTTCTCTTTTTTTTTTTTTTTTAATATATATATTTTTTATTTTACCAGGAGGTCCCGGGGATGGAACCCAGGTCCCTCCATATGGGAGACGGACGCCCAACCAGTTGAGCCACATCCGACCCCAATACCTTTCTCTTTTTTTGATGGATTAATGTTTATGTCAAAAATCTCAGGGTTTATTCATATAAAACTGAAGTGTTTTAAAAATGTACTGAAGAAAATTAAAATCCTTGGAATAAAGTAACATTTCTGGAGGAACTTTTATTCCAAATTCTTGTACATCAACTGAGAACCACATTGAGAATATTTTTACGATGCGTTTAGAAGAGACTGACTCACCAACGATGATGATGATGATGATGACCACAACGGTAATGCCAATTGCCCACATCTGTAATGGAACATATTTCTATTTCACTCAAAACTAGTGATTAATGTGCTTACTGAAGAGTGTCATATCATAACATACTATTCTAGTCACTGAAAGAGAATTTAAGGTATACTACAATTGGAAATAATAATTAGTAATTTTTAAAGCCTAAATTAGTTTTCAATTAGGGCCTAAAGCTTACTTCTCCATTTTTAAAAAGATATTCAAATGATTTGTAGTCCCTAGATAGGTATTTACATACAAGTTTTCCACATAAGAAAGGACTACCAAGCTTGTCCCATGCGTCTGAACATTTCCCCTCTACACGAGGAAGGGATCAGGATATATTTGGGATCTGATCACAGCACATTTATCCAGTAACTGTGTAAAATCTGCTTTGGGCCCTGCTCCCAGGGTGGCTGCACCCTGGGGCTCTCCAGCAGCTCTTTCCCTCAATGCTGGAGCCAGTCACAGAACCACAGACAAACTGACCATCACCTCCAGCCGTCTCAGGAGAGGGGTCAGAAGGGGCTTAAGTCTGTGATTAATTTGGGACATTCCTGTTCTACTCTTAGGTCAGCCACAGAACACGGAGAAATCCTAGTTGTGGGGGCAGGGAAAGGCATGAAGTCAGTGTTCTGGACTCATAGTTAATCCAGATTTCCATGTGTGGGAGGTAGAACCCACCTCCCAGATTTATCCTCGTCCAGTATTTGTAGCCTCTGTCTAACCCCTGAGAATGGAGTCAGTGACTTAATGTAAATATTAGTTAAAAGGAAATTACCTTGCAATTCTTCCACCAATATTTTCTCTTCAACTTGGCAGCACTTGTCTCAAACTGGGAAGCTCCTGCCTGCAGCGCATCTGCGCGGTCGTCTAGCTCTGAGAGCTTCTGATCTCTCTCTAGCACTTTATCCACATTGACTCTCATAATGTCCACAACCTAAAAGGGTATGTCCTCAACAAGTTATCCAGAATGAAACACAAGGACAAAAATTCCCAGGAAATTTTACCAGCACTTTTTTTCAGATCAGCACTTTATTATTTTGGATAAAACTTTCTTTTTCTTTCTTAAATGGGCCCAATTTGATTTTGTAAATAAAAGTTTCAGGCAGAACAGAATGAGAATGAGTTTCTTAGCATGAAAATGGGAAAATTTCAGAATTAAACTCATAAATGAAACTGTCATCAGATGAAAACATTACTGTATGCTTTAACAACAGCATCTAAGGTGTTAGCTTTTTTTTTTTTTTTTTTTAGGGCAGCTAAATACAGAAAGACCAAGATATCTTGGTTAGACAGTAACAGTTCTCAGGAATATAGAAATAGTAGTCTGAATTTCTCAAACAATCTTCTATTGTTCTGCATGTATAGGGCAGAACACAAAGATGTCATGAAGGCCCTCTAGCTCAAGAATTCTCTATAAATAAAGATTTGTTGGGCTAGAGCAATTTGTCAGCATTTGTCTTCTGAGTGTCAATGGACAGCAGTTAGAGAAGAATTCTACAGCATGCTCAGGCTTGAGAACTGCTAAGTCAAGCTCCTGGACAAAGCATGTTGATCAAAACTCTAGTCAGATTAATCTTGGCTTCAGCAATCAATGGATCCAATCCTCAAAATTCTTATAATCCTACTTTATCAAGTGGTTCTTAGGGAACATCCTCAGGAAGGGCTATATTGTTGTAGAGATGTGATTACGGTCACAGGAAAGCAAGCATGAAACCAGAAGAGTGCCTTCTGCTTAGATCAAGGCTTCCAGCAAACAGTAGGCGACAAGATTTTGTTACAGTTATGATACAATCAAAATTTACTTCACACTCACGCTTTTATGACACTTTTTCTAAATGGAATTATTTCCAGAGTGCTCCCATGTTTGTTTAAAGTTTGTTTCCCACATTTCCGAGCAATACCTCGTCTACTTGGTTTTGTGTCTGCTGAAGTCTTCGATTACTGCCAGAGGCAGTGCTTGAACCTGCAGAACCACCTGCAGACCTAAAACATACAAAGGTACCGGCATGAATAAATTATGGTTCCAAAATCCCCTTTTGTAAGCATAAAGATGTTATTGCAGGACTCTCAGTGTTAAGAATTGCTTACATCAGAACTAAAGTAAAAAATGAAGTCCTTTGTGCATTAATAAAGATTTTAATGACATTTCTTCTAATTGCGCCATAATTTCCAATATTCTCTCACATGTTAAAACTGACCAGAGTCTAAAGTGCAAGGTTAATAGGATCTACTTTGTACTGCTCAAGTACCTGATTCCAGGAGAGGTAAACTATACTTTGCAGTTTATTACTTTTTTTAAGGCACACGCCTACTTAAATGCATTCAGTACTCTTCAGATCTTTTAACTGTGGCAAGTATAGTTTTTACAAGTATGAGCAGTTATAGAATGCCCTTCCAATATGAAAAAATGGATTCATTTATAAAAACAGGGTCAGGACACGGGGATGGGGGTGCCAGGCAGTGGCAGAGTGGAAAGGTGAGTTGAAACAAAGTGCTCTCATGGAGACGGAATCATCTTTTAAAATCCTCACCCAATGCTCAGTACTCTACATGCAGGTCTGTCCTGACCACTCTGACTTTGAGGTCCTACTGCCTCCATTACTTGGTGGGCATCACTTTGACTTTTCAAGTATGTCCAGTGTTGCCTTCCGTAACAGAGTACAGGCTCCTGTGTCTGAGAATTTTCTCTGTATCCAAGACAGCACAGAGCATGTGTCTTGCCTAATGCAGCCACTGAGTCACTGATTCAACAGATAGTTGTTGAATATCTACCATGTGCTGAAGACCAGGGAAGACGTGGGACACAGTAAAGTCCAATCCTGCCCTCAGAGTGTAATTGGTAGGTAATAGGGAAGGACCACGCACTGGTGCTAGGCCCTTTTCATGCATTTTATCACTTAATCCTTATAACCCCTTTGAGGAGGGATACTATTATCACCTCCGTTTCAAAGATGAGTAAAATGAGGTTTGGAAAGTCAACACACCTGGCCGCGGTTATGGGCAATTACAGAATGCCCAATATGGATCAATGAATGCATTTACAGAAACACGGTCAGGAACAACGCGTTTAAACCAGGCCCTGTGCAATCCCACAGATCGAGATCGCAACCATCGTGCTCTTGGCACAGCGGCGTCAACGGAACCTCAGAGAAAGCACCCATTCTTTTTGGTTCTGCAGGTGAGCAAGGAACAGGGTGGCGGCGGTGGGGTACACAGAAGGTCGTTACGATTCTCACTAGTTAGGCTTCTCAATGTACCCCTGCAGACGCCGCGTTCTCGCTACTACAGCAGTGCTTTCGCACCACAAGCGTGAGAGGGGCCGCAGCTAAGCTGTCATCCCGAGCCCGGCTGTTCACCAAGTGCTCGGGAAGGGACACTTCTGCCGCTGTGACCGCAGGTGCCTCAAGGCGGGGCCGAGGTCGTTTCCCTTGTAATTTCCGGAGCTCACACCGGCAGGGAGGGGCGCTCCAGGCAGAGCGCAGCCTTCGGCTCCCTTAGGGACCCCGAGGGGCTCGCCGGGGGCGTGCGCCCTTCCTCCGGGAAGCCTCCGCGCGGCGCTGGCCTCTTCCGCGTCCGCCCGACGGTCGCCGGGCCCTCCGGGGTCGCGGGGCCTGCGCCGGCCGCTCTGCAGCCCGCCCCCCGGGGCCGCCGCCCACCCCAGGCCCCCGGCTCCCGGCCGCGCGAGGGTCCCAGCCGCGGGCTGCCGCATCCGGAGCCCGACGCCGCCGTCCCGCATCGCGTCCGCGTCACTCACATCTTGGCGGCAGCGGCGGCGGGCGACAGTCTGTGGAGCAGCGGAGCCGGGACCGGTCGCGGCGGGATGGGCCGGGCGGCGGGCGGCGCGAGGGCGATGACGTCACCGGGCGGGGCCGGGGGGGGCTGGGGGGCGCCGGGGGGGGGGGGGGGGGGGGGGGGCGGGGCCTGGCGGGCGAAGGCAAAGTCTGGCGGGCGAGGCGGGGCCTGGAGGGTGGGGGCGGGGCCTGGTGGACGTGGGCAGGGCCTGGCGGGAGAACCCGTGTCTGGAGGGCGAGGCGGGGCCTCGCGACGAGGGCGGTGCCTGGCGGGCGAGGTGGGGCCTGTCAGAGAGGGCGGAGCCTGACAGGGGGCGGGGCCTGGCTGCGAGGGCGGGGCGGGCCTGGCGGGCGGGGGCGGGGCGCGGGGGCGGCGCCGGGGCGGGGCCTGGCGGGCGTCCGCTCCCTGACGAGGCCGTCGAGTAACCGAAATAACTGTCGCTGGGCCGCAGGGACGCGAGCAGCCCGCGACGCTGTTGACGTGGAGCGCAGAGGCGCGCCGGGCCCCGCAGGGGCTGGCGGTGAGTGCGGGGTCCTCGCCCGTCGCCCGCGGCCTGGCCGTCTGCGCGCAGCCGCTGTGCTCCTCCTCGTCCCGGTTAAGCCAGAGGCTCCGCGGACACCAGGAGCTCCAGGAGGGGTCACTTAGCTAGAGCGAGCCGGGGAGCCCGCCGGGGTATTTGCCGCGGACGGCGGAGGGGCTCGGCCCCCTCGCCCGCCTTCAGGGCCAGGCGCACGAGCTTCGTCACGCCGTGCTCCCCGGGCCTGGCCCGAGCCGGCCCTCCGCCTGGCGATGGCAGCGAGGGGCTCGCCTGGTAATGTAAGGTGGCCCTGAACGTATTCCTACCGGCAAGCTTTGTCCTACATTAAGGAAAACAAAAACAGTGTAACATCAACCGCTGGATCTACTGGATGGGGAGTGAAAAAAACTACTCTTCCGGGTCTAAACAATGATTTGAAAAGGGAGAGATATATTAAACGAGAGCATGTCACAGAGGACGTGGGATTTGAGTTGAAGAAAACTTTCCAGGCAAGGGACAAACAGCATGACGAGCGACAACGGTGGAAATGGGCACGGTGTGCGTCGGCCAACCAGAGGGTACAGGCGAGGGCATCGGTGAAAATAAGAGATGGACAGGCAAGGAAAATGTCATTTAAATGCAGTGGCTTCTAGGAAACCTTCCAGGACTCACTGGGTGGGGAGGTCCATGATGCAAAATCTGCCTGGCAATAACATAGGAGATGGATTAGATGGCAGAAGGGCTATTAAGGAGACAAGAAGAGGCAGCAGTGAAAGGGAACATTGGTAATCACTGGAGAATGTTTAGGAAGGACTGATATTCGTAGCCAGCTGGAAAATGCCTTTAAAAAAAAACTCCAGGGGATTTTAGCTGAAAGGCTGGATTTATATTGATACTTTTTATCTTTCAAATAACCACTGACTTAAGATAAATGATGGATGCTGAGAGGTGCCTGGGAAGATGGATGAACAACAAGTGCTCTCTAGAACAGTGGCTCCACTAACAATTGTTTTTCACTGTCATATCTGAAACTATGTAGCATTCGATGTCAAAACACTACCTAGATCAAAGGAAATAACTGGAATTATTTCATATGATTTGAAACGTGTGCTGATAGCCTTGGGTTTTCAATATCAGGAAAAGTTAAAGCAAAACACATACATAGTATGGGGAAATTTTCTTCATTTTTAATTTACAGCAGAAAGAATATAAAGCATTCAGAAAACATTTTCCATATTTTAAGGGCAATTCAAAACATTTTGCATGGTTTCCAGCAGCTGAGTTCTTCAACAGATCCATTGATTCAATGATGCTTTACATGCACAATTACAAAAATAAAACTTACAAAAAAGAAGACATCTAGACTAGTTTTACATGCAAGTCTCAGGGACCCCCCATTGGGCGCCAACTACTGTGTGGAACTGCCGTAAAGCGACCGTGCAGCCAGAGAGGGGTTCGCGTTATTGTCGATTTCGTTCACACAGTACAGCTGATTTCAAATGGGTAACAAGAATAGCAATGAAATCTTCAGGAGACAGAATAAGACTAGCTATTAATTTTATAATGAAATCCTACTCCTGGCACTTGGGAATTCAGATTATCCAAGAAAGCTGCGCTTTGCCTATCATCATATATTCAAAAGTAAGATTCACAACCAATAAAAAGCAGTCAGAATTGCTTCATTTCAGTGGAAGTGCATTTTTACCTCACCCAGGATTCACAGTTGTATTGGTTACAATGGTAGGTTTTAGACCTACCTCCTTTCCCCTGTGTTAAGAACCCTCCTAATTCCATCTAAGCCTCTATCTTCTGGAATCTTCTAACTTATCAAACTTATAATGTAGCATGTGAAATATTAAAAAAAATAAATGTGAGGGTTAAAGCAAATCCACTGAGGTCATTACTCTTGTCGAGAGCAGATTTTTTTTTTTTTTTACTATAATGGAATAAACATATCTAAATTCACTATTAATGTAGGATATTCTTAAAGAGCCGGATTTCCTACTCTATTCCCATTTATGAATGTAATGGGGTTTGCAAATTTCTCAGTGTCCTCCTACAGGTCAAACTGTGAAAAGTAATAGGTGTTTGGGGGACTGCAACATAACCCACACGTTTAAAAACAAAGTTGAGTCAGGCCAGTTTACAAATGTACAGGTGGCTGCTAGTTGTGGGGCTGTTGTCAAAGCTGATCACGAGCAGTAAGACATGTACTGTACAGTAACCCGAGGTTGGCAGTGAAAGGAAGGGATTAAAAAACAAGTACAATTATAGAAAAGGCACCAAGAGCACTGACCCCAGTTTTTACCACCATCTTTTTGTATCTACCTTCTTTCTAAAGACACCAGTTTAAAAGCTTATTTGTGAGTATTTTTAGGCTTCACAACAAGCCTTGAGTTTTGACTTACAGTTGGTAGCCAGAACCAGGCAAAACTACTGTCATCTCAACTTTACACCAACTGATCCTCAAACTTAACCTGGGAATTTTAAACTGGCATCAGCAAATGCTAACTTTATTCTCTCAATTGAACATGAGTAGTTTAATTTTTAAAAGTATCAGATTTCTTTGGCTCCTCATTATATAGAAATAGTAATATACCATGACATCCTTCAAGACCAGTTTGCATCTTTTAAGTTTTTAGTGTTTGTGCAATTTTTATTACATTTTTTTTTCTGATTTCCAGCAGGAGATATGAAAGCGTGAGACATTTCTTCTATTTTTCTTACTATTTCTTTTGTCAGGTTTTGATCATTCTAAGCGTTCTTTGTTGCAGTGGACGGCGTTAAGCTACATACTGATTCATCTTCTTATGATTATCTGTTTTGCAAAAGTAACTTAATTTCTTGAGCAAGATTAGCATTCACATTACTTGGCACCATTGGCAAAAAAAAATATTAAAATAAAATAAAATAAACTCCTGGTAGCCAAAATTAAATGTAAACATATCCTTTTTTTAAGTAATGTTACTCTGCCTTTTTTTTCCTAAGTCTAAATACAGTAGCTCTTTTTTTTTTTTTTTTTTTGCAGTTTAGTCATGCTTTAGCAAAATGTTCTTCTAAAGAACATTTAAAATAAAGTACTCTTATAGTGAAATAAAGTGTTTTTTTGTTTCATTTTACAGACCATAGCCACTAATGCTTTGCTTTTGTTCATTTCTTTTTTCTTGATTTCATGCACATATCTCTTTGTTTTAATATATACAATATATACAAACAATACATCCACATTTTCTCGCTCAGACAAAACTATATAAATAATTTTATCTTGCCATGTTATTGACCTTTGTGAATAAAATATTTAGCAATTAATATAATCCCTTTCAAATATTTTCTCACTTTCCATTTCTACCTTCTCTATATACACAGAAACTGCTCAGTTTTGATGAGATATAGCCAAAAAATATGGAATTTACTGGCCAGAACGCAGCACCACACTGATCTTTTAGGTGGCAAATGTCCAGGCAAGGTTGATGATTCCTTAGAGTGACTAGTTTCCAAGGTTAATTAAAAAAAGCTACATGCTTTACCAATTCTCTAAGTAGTAGTTCTCATTGCACATGAAAGTAAGGCAAAGGAACCTAAAGTGCTGAACATGAGAAAAGGGACAAGATGATCACTGTACTTGCGGGCTTTTGGGAGGCGATGAGGACAAGAAAATAAATTTAAACTCTGGGAGCTGGTTCTCATTACTTCCCATGCATTACCCGTTTACCACACACCTCCCCTCTGCAAACTCCCGCAAGACATTAAAAACCTGCAGATTTTAAAAGTTGCATTAAGTGTGCTGTAGAGATTAAAACAAACCAAAAACAAACAAAAAATAAAACAACAGTGAAGGAAATGAGAACACACGGACCCAATAAAGATTTGTATGATCTAAGCCCTCCACTGAGAATCGATCCCAAAGATTCAGCTTCTTGGAAATCACTGACAGGTGCAGGAACAGCATTCTTTTTTGTTGCTAGCGCATCCCCACCTTTTCTTATCTATATTTTTGGTATAAATGTTTGTACAGTTCCACACGATGTTTGAATACAGCCCTATATGAGAAGGAAAACGGCTTCTTCCTAAGAGAATGAAGCCCCTCTCAGATTCCTCCTGTCTGTTTTCCCATGATCCAACAGAAGATTGAGTTCCAAGATGTCTTGCTGATCAAATTAAAAGTTGTCCATGAAAGTGCAAATGCAATGACCAAAACATTACTGTTAAAATCCTGCAGCTGATCTCCCCCAAACTGCAGAGGGATTGTGTGTGTGTGTGTTTGTGTTGTTGTTGCATGTCTCTGCTAAAAACAGAAATGAAAACAGTCTGAAAAGCAATGTCACATTGCTACGGGATGCTGCTGTAGGTCTTCAAGTCCCTTGGCCTTTTTCAATTCTTTCACTCTGCAAGAGAAACAAAACAAAGCACCAGCAGATGACTATTTAGTGGGACTGACAGAATAAAGGACAGGGCTATTACCATTCCCTCTGAAATGGAAACCAAGACAAAAACTCTTTTGAGGACTGATGGCAAAAGAAACTCCTGTTAGACTGTTGTGGAAAGTACTTAGAGAAAGACATGACCCTTCTTAAGGTGATTCTCCCTACCCCCCACCCCGCCCCAAAGTCCTAAAGCGTTGCTCTCTACATCAAATGCTCTAAGAGCAGAACAAACCCCAAGTGGACTGTATGAAATGAAGTGTAACAATAACATGCACATCTTAGAAAAACTTCACTGCTCAAATATCTGTTTAGCCTGGTGACCACAATGCCCTATAATCCCCTATGATTCAAGTTAGGGAAACTGCACACACATTTATGTAGCTTGTAATATACCCAGGGACTGAACTCCTGCTTTGCTCATAGACTCAAGAGTCTTAGAAATCTTGACCCTGATTATACAGTTGCATAACTCACTATTTCACTGATGCATTGTGGGGTCTTTTTGATTTTCGTAATTCCTTATTTTCTCCTGTTCCACACTATAACTTCAAAATATATTCAGGTTACTTCCTCTAGTGCTCCCAGGGTACAATACTGATAAGATACTTTGTTCTGTTATAAAACATGTTATAGTCAACAAATTTCAATGAGATTGTTATAAATTGAGTCATGGGGAGTTCACATTCAGCAAATTATAAATGATCACTTCTAATCTATGTATTTTTTAAAGCAAAAATCTGTCTTGGATTTGGAATGTGACTGATGTAGATGGAGCGCCGAGAAAGTGGCGGTTACCTGGAAGACTATTTTTCTCCATGCTGACGACTAATTCAGAGCTCGCCTTTACAGCACAATGATCAAATACAAGTGTGATTTTCAGGTCTAACTTCTGCAGGCAATGCATGCTGTATAACCCACCGTGTGTAGTAATGCAAATCATAACTGACATTTGTTTCCCCCAAAAAACAGGACTTTAGCCAAATTAAAGCATCAGTTTCTCAGGACACGTATATTCTACCTCAATAGTAGGACTAGGAAAAGCCTGATTTTTCGTTTCTACTGTGGGCATAAACAGAGGTCAAGAATTCCCGAACAGATTTTTCTGTCTGAGGTCCCTCCTGTTATCTTAAGTTATACAAATAAATTATAATTTTATTTAAAAATAAATGCTAGTTTACTTTCTAAGTACATTCTTGATAACACCTGGGCAGGCAGAAGACTTTTTGTAATAAGTTATTGCAGTACTACAGAGGTTGGGATTCAGTGGAATGGTACATAAGCTATTAACAGCAATTTAAGAAAACAATTATATTTACCACCTCCAAGCAAAATCATTTCTGCGTGTTCTGCAGAGTTGATATAATCTCTTCAAAGAGAAAATGCTCTTTCAGAAGAAAAGCTTTATCATTTTATCATCATACCAAAAAGAAGGATAATGTTTGAAAACTTATTTGTCTGATTTATTTATTAAATATACCAAACCCAGCTTGGTCCTAGCCATGTATTTAAAAACGACAGTGATAAACAGTGTATTTCCACAACTGTTAAATTTTAAGAGATACATTTAGATTACATTGCTATGTTCATTGCTGGTCCAGGTATTATTTAGTTTTTAATTTTATGATTAAATATACCAGGGGTTATTAAATTTTAGGGTGATTTGAGTCATATTACAGTACAGAATTGTGCATCACTATAGCGCCCTACTTTTGGACATGCATACTTAATAAATAAATGACTTTTTAAAAATGGAAACATGCTATATTCTGTGTTCAATTTTTAAACATGCAATTTCTATACTAACAGTCCTTTGGCTGGAAAAATGCAAGGCATGCACTGATGCCAACTTTACTTCTGGACATGCAACATTCTGTACTGATGCAGACTTTTTTTTTTTTCCTGATTTACTGCAAAATACGCATGCTACTTCAAATACTACATCTTTTTCTGCATTAGTACAGAACTTTAATCATAAATATGCAACAGTGACTCCATCCATCACTGATGAGATTTCTAGAATTTGAAAAATTCCGAACTCAAAATCTAAAAGTATAAACACAAAGATATCCACTGATAATTTTTCTAGAGGGAATGAGATTGCCTTAAAAATACTATCACTCACTGAGTTCATCACTGAGATGAACTAAAAAGGAGAGAGTGAATTTTAAACCAGAAGTGTTTTATGCAGTTTCATACCAAAGAATCTGTAATCAACTTGTCAGGGTGGGTATAAGTTAAACATTTTTCATCTAGTTAAAATGTCCACATTTGTGTTTTGCAGCTTTTGCTGTTTCTTTTAAGAATGAATTAAAAAGCCTTTTAAGATTTTAAAGTTGTCATATAAAACCTCTGCTATAAAAGAAGTGATAGTCTCTCATATGACTCAGTTAAGTAGAGATGCATGCCCACACATGATGGCTACGATTCTTTACATAGGAAAAATGACAAACATTCCAATTTTCAGATATATTTTCTAGGCTTTCAAAATTCCTGAGCTAAGGTAGAGAATTTCATTCTCAGTTTCATGATGACGTTACCACAATATGCCAGCATTAGAAATGAATACACAGAAGTAACCAAAATGGCATAGGAGGCATCTTTACAGAAAGTGGTTAAAGGAGAAATTTGAAAAAAAGGGGGGAAAGTAAGAATACTTATGTTCCAAAAGCTATACTATGGTACTCAATATTCACTACTTTATATATTCTCCCAGCACCATCACAATCTCTAGTTTGTAAATGTAGAAACTGAGATTTAGGAGTTAAAATAACCAGCCTAAAATTATGAAGTTAGTAGACGGCAGAACAGCGGGATTTGAACCCATGCCTGTCCCACTTCCAAGTCTGCAGTTTCATGACTCCACTCCACAGCTTCTAACGATAACCTCTCTCAGGATTATACACTTTTAAAATATTTTATTGGCTTTTCCAAAAGGCTTCATAGAAAACAGGCATTTGGAAAAATTTCCATGGTATGAGCTGAATACGTTGTTGAAAATTGATGACAACAATTATATTTTCTCAATTCTAAGGTGTCATCCTTTATAGGATACTATGTTAACTTTATGACAATAGTTTGGGGAAAATAAAGCCACATAAACTCATCAATTTTAAGACAATTCGATTTACAAACTTCAAACGTGAGAGGAATGTGCCTAAGAATCAAGGAAATGGAAGATTTTTAAGCCTCATTTTCCAACTTGTGATTTGTCAGACCATGTTGATGTGACTTACCTCTAAGCGTTTACATGAGATTGCGAGAATTTTACAATCTACCCCACTGGAATCACAACTGGATTTTTATGTTATTTGAGGGTAGATTATTAGGATGACATAGACAGGAGTGCTTATTTTTTGTTGTTTTGTTTTAAGTCAAATGTCAATTAGATAAAATGTTTTGATGCTATCTATATTGCCTCTAAAGAAACAGAAAACAGTCATATTACCACAATGATTTCGAATAGCTAAAGCTGGACTTTTTAACAAATTCTAAGAAATAGAGGTTTCAAATAGTTAACAGAAATTTTTGCTGCCTTGTTAATCAGTCAAGGAAATGAGCAATCGCTTAAAAGGCATATAAACTAAACTAAAGAGAAATCTTTACCAACAAGAAGGATACACAGTAAACATTTAACAGTTATCATCTCTGGGTGAGTGTCCTTGCTTATTTGTATTTCCAAAATTCACTACAAGTATGTGCTTCTTTTGTAATAAAAATGAATTCTGCTTGCCATTCTTTTTTAAAAAATGAAACTTGTACATTATTTTTCTACTGATCTGTCACTATTATGATGTCTTAAAAATTGCGATTTCACAGTTCAAAGCAACTGAAAAATTCAGTGGAGGAAAACAATTCAATTAAACTGGTTACTTTGTATTTCATAGGCCAGAAAATCAGTTGATCAAACTGGTTTCATTGACATTACCTGTGTTATAAGCATATATTTCACTATACAACCTTGGCAAATACAGACCAGAATTTTTGAAATTGGAATTGTACTTGAAAATCCAGTACCTATGTTCCCTTTATCATACAGAATTTAGCACATGCTCACAAAACTTTTGTGGAGTTATATTACACATACTCAGCTAAGGGTTTTGAGCCGTTCGTCTTCTTAAGGAATTATAATGGTTAGACTAATTCAGGGCTAAGAAAGAAGTAAACCTCAAAAAATGGACATAACCTAAATGTCCAGATTATCTAAAAAGAAAACCATTGTAATTACACTTTTGTCTAAATTCCGTTACCCAAAAGACAGGCAAAGCAGGCTTCCTTGAGATTATAAAGACAATGAATGCAGGATGCAAATTATAGCTTCTACAGGTTCAAGGCTACTGGCAACATAAGGAGTGCTGCAAGGACCACATTCCTGAACCTCACACCAGTAACCTGGAAACGATTATTTTTTAGTGAGTAAATGGCAACTGAATTTTTGAAGATTAAGCTTCAAAAGTTTTTCTGCCATAGGATAGAAATAAAACTCATGTTACAAGCTTGCAGTTGAGGTCATTAGAATAGCAAGACTTTGACCTGTGACCTTTCAACTATTAAAATCACAAACCACCCCAGGATTTCTCCCAAGCATTCTAGGGTGAAAATACCACCACTTTGGGATATTGTTGAAGTCTCAACCCCTCCCCCCCCCCCAAATGTTGCATCACAATGTACTGAAGTGAAGTAGGAAGCAACAGCACCGAAAGCCAGCAAAAGCCCACAGGGTTTCTTCCCGTCAGACGTCCAATGACCATTTATGGATAAATGAAGTAGGCCTGTTTCAGAAACTTGTAGCAAACAATGGCTCATGGTCAAGCAGGAGGCAAAGCTGCTTTATCACATCTACTCAGTAATGCTCAGCCAGAGAAATGTTTCATGAGTCAGTGGATTTCAGCAGGTATATTCTCGCAATGCTGGACGTCAAAAATATACAGGGCAGCCAGATGTGGCTTTCTAATTAGTTACCTGTTACTCTGAGAGCTGCAATAGCTTGTGGGTAATTTAGGAAAAGAGAGATCTTGCCATTTTCCAGAAATCTCATTTGGATTGCAAAACAAAAAAGACAGAGAGGCCCAATAAGAATGGCACAGAGCATGTTGCCTGCAATTCAACACACACCACTGTGTTCCAAAAATATTCATTTCCTAAAAGAGGCAAGTGAGACAAAATTACTTTGGAGATTGAGATTACATCCATGATGACGCATTCCACATTCACTTCTTACTCCTCGTTGAATATACTGGGCCAAGTGGAAACCTCATCTCATGTCAAACTTCACTAAAGAAGTAGGACATCACGGTTGACCTAGAACACCGCTGACTTTCTCAATCAAACTGTATTCTTCCAGGCATTGTTGGAGAATTTCCCTTGGATAAAATGTATATAACAAAGGAAAAAGTATAAGCATAACCTTCCAGAACTTGGCAATGAACCATTGGAGATATTTCACAGGGACCCTCTCAACAGTGCTGAAATCACTACTTACCAAAATGACTGGCAGCTGCTGGCAAAGTTAAGTGTCTGGAAACCCAGTTATCAAATAGAGAGGAAATCTATTGTTGTAGAATTTGTGACCAGTAGGCTGGCCGCGCCCACCTGAACACAGGCCAGACAGTTAGAGGAACAGGTCACAGTGTCTGCAGTGACTGCTGCAGTTTAAGAAGCCCCAGCCCACAGGCACTGTCTCAACAGGGAAACAAGGAGTTTATCCAGGACTTGCTTGTCAGAGTGGTCTCTCTGATCTCTGAACACACTCTAAAACCCACACACGAAAAGAAATGTCTTTAAGGGAGAAGGAGAAAAGCATTTTGAGAGGTAGCATCCTTTTTAGACCAAGTCTCAATAGTTTTATTGAAGATAAGTCTGCTGTGTGTTTCTAATTATTTCCTACTTTCTTTACATAAGAGATGTCTTATTTTTTCTGCTATATGACTGAATACTATTCTGTTAGATAAACCCAAAATCCAGCCAGAAAGAAATATTTTCAGCATGTGCACTTTAACGGTTTCTTCAACCTTAAAATCCTCCTCAGTGATTTGCTGAAGTTGTATAAAACCTAAATTAACGGAAATAGTCAAAGTTGTTAATTTAAATATCTCCGTGTATAATGAAAGTTCTCAAATATACAATTATTGTGTGCAAGACAAAACAAATGACTATGACAGGACCAAGAATTGGGGGACTCCAGTTTCATTCACTGGATTAGGGGCTAAGCTTGGAAGAAAGGGTAAGAGTGGGCTTGACTCAGTGAAGATACTGGGGGCTCTGTTTAGTATCCCCAACTGAAAACAAAAGACTTCAAGGCACAAATGGTCTTTTCTGATTGTTATGCTGCTGGAATTAGCCTAGTAGGCCTTAATTCTGATGATGACTCCTTTTTAGGTGTCCTTCTCCTTCATTAACCTAGGAGCTTGGGTCAATAACAGTTTATAAACACTACCATAAAACCAAATTCTTTAAGTTTCTGAATATTTTTTTCAGTGTATAGACCTTAAATATCTTAAATATGGTATATTTCATAAATTAGTAAACTAAGTATAGATATCATTTTCTTTGATATAAATTTCAGAATATATAAATCATCCCCAGAGAATGTTCTGCCTCCCAAGAGTACTTTCCACTCCAGGGCCATAGAGGGAGAGCCATCCCTGATAGAACAAAGAGGGAGTGGAGATCTACCAGGTAATTGGACAGAGCTGAACGGAGGCGCTAATCCTCAGTTTATACAGATAAATGTCATCATACTAGGAGGAACCTGAAAGCTTCTCAGCTCTTATCTCTCAAACTCCCTAAAGACTGCAAAGCATAACAGATGTTATGAAATCCCAGCTTTTCATGCATGAGGAGGTGTTTTAAAAGTTCACAAAAGAATGCAGCAGGCACTAAAGAAATTAAGGGAGGGACTTGGGTTGGCATTGAAAAGCGCCTTTAGAAAATTTACTATTAAAAATAGTCATTAACATACCAGAAACTAACAAGCTTCAAAAGTGCATAAGCAACCGCTTTTTTTTTAAAAAAAACTAAAATATTGGTTCTTTGCAGCAGGCTACATTAATTGCATATAACATGCAAGACACTATGACTTCTAGTTAAACTGAACAGTAGGGCATGCATCTGTTCTCTTGGAGGCTTTTCAAATGGAAAGAAATAGTGTCTATGTACGCAGAAGATGAGAAGGAATAGGAGGGAAATTTTCTTATATTTCTTTATAAGCACAGACATCTCTGAGCCAGCTCGCCGGTATGAAATGTGAAATATTCCAATTGTAACCTGCCTAATTCTAAAGAGGATTAACTAGTCAAATTTACAAAAATGAGTGTAGTTGCTGGTGTTTTTGTTTTTGTTTAACGCATTCCTCCTTCAGTAATGACTCATTTTAAACATATGGGACTTCAAATCTTTTATAGAAAGACCACTAACAGAGATGCAGGCAACTGCTGGTCCATTCTAATCCCTTCTGGCACATAAAAACTAAGGCTTGCGATCCATTCATCAAAGAAATAGCTGGATGATGGCATTTTTTAGTTCTTCCTCTGACACACTTTATACAGTAACCTAGAGGTCTAGGTAAATTTATTTTGAAAACTTCACTTAATGTTTTTTTTTTTTTAAACATTTATTTTTATTTATTTATCCCACCCCTACTGCTTGTGCTCTCTCTGTGCATTTACTTTGCATTTTTCTGTGTCTGCTTGTCTCCCTTTGTTGTATCATCTTGCTGCACCAGCTCACCGTGCCGTGCGGGCCAGTTTGCCTTCACCAGGAGGCTCCAGGAATCGAACCCAGGGCCTCCCATATGGTAAACGGGTGCCCAACCAATTGAGCCACAGCCGCTTCCCTTAATATGGTTTTTATTTAGGGAGAACTTACAAAAGACTCAATTCTCCTATTATCTAAGTCAGCAAACTACTTAAAATTTGGCCCAATGCCTATTTGTGTGAAAAAAGTTTTATTAGAACACTGCCACAAGCCTTCACCTATGTATTGTCCACGGCTGCTTTTGTTCTGCATCAGCGTAGTTGAGTGACTGAGGAAGAGACCGGATGGCCCACAAAGCCTAAAATATTTGCTATCTGGGCTCCTAAGAAAAAAGGCTTAAAGTATAATGAATAAATATAAATAGCCATGTAAATCTAGATAAAACAAATAATATCTCCAGAAACATGAAAAATTTAAAGATATTTTGAATAATAATCTATTTTCAGAAATCTTAAGGATGACTAGATAAAAGAACCATTGTAAATTTAAAAAGGGGATATTTGAGTTAATACAAAGAATTCCCGTGTTATATGTAAATTCATCTCCTCTTAGATTAGGTATAGGGAAAAGAAGTGGTCAAATTAATCGAAATTCAAGTCTGATCTTGGTGAATTTTATTCCTGGCTTAAAAAGCTTTCTGGTATTAAATCTTTTCTTGTAACTTAAGACATGTTACAGTCATATCTGGCAGAGACTTTTTTCTCTTGCCCACACTTAACAAATCAGCATCATTTTCTAAAATCTCAGGAATCCTAATAATGTCTATTGAATACCTATTTATTATAATTTCTTTAAAATACAAATTTTAATGGAATGTACACTCTTAACTACAATATACAAGCCACACGTTTAAGATACTTTACACTGTGTTCGCTTTATTCAGCTTTGCCATTAAATGCTGGAAGTCTAATTTACTCACTAGTTTATAAGTGCCTGGGCTGGTTCTGAAAGGACAACTTTGTGTATTGACTTACCTCATAGCACCGGGAAAGAGAGATTAGAAAATGAAACTATGGGAGCAGGTAATGGGGAAACAATAATTCTCAACAAGAAATAGATCAGTATAAATATATATATATATATATATTTTTTTAAAGATTTTATTTATTTATTCATTTATCCCCCCCTTGCTGTTTGTGCTCGCTGGGTCAGCTAACCACGCCGTGCGGACGGGCCCGCCCCCACCAGGAGGCCCCGGGAACCGAACCCGGGGCCTCCCATATGGTAAACGGGAGCCCTACTGATTGAGCCACAGCCGCTTCCCAATATATATATATTTTTAAAGAGCACCAGGACCAGCTTTACCAGCGAGTGAGCTTTCTTGCTTTAGAAATTTTGACAAAGCAGTAGTTGAAAAAATTTCATGTGGCAGATTTAAAAAATCACAAATAACTGCTTCCTTAATATGCTCTTATAGTGCAGCCTTATTCAGCTTTTACACTTGTACCACCAGCCATTTTTTTTTCATACTGAAGGCTTCTTACACCAAGTTCTAAGCATGCCCTGCGGGGGTTCCAGGAGGTCCTTCCCTTTTACTTACTCATGCACGGGCACGTCTACTCTATGTGACTGCTCTCCTGTTTTATCCAACAGCAGTGTTAGTAGTTAGGGTTAGTTTTTACTTTATCGTATGTCATTCAAAATGGATGTGAAACTTACTGGCATACCTAGGCTGCAGCCCCATGCAAGCAAGCAAAAAGCAAAATATTGAAAATGGAAGATAAAGATAAACTGGCTAGCAGGCAGCTAAACTCACCCTTTTGTACAGCCTATGGTCCACCAGGGGGCTTTAGACAGTAAAACAATACCAAAGAGCTATTAGCATATGAGTGTCACAACAGAGGCCTTATAAATAGCTTTATTTCAACCAAAAAGTATATCAAGTGGTGCCTTTTTTGCAAAGAAAGAAAAGAGTGGTGGTGGGGTGTGTGAAATGAGCAGGTAGGAAAGTCACCAATTCATATTTTAAGTCTAAAAATGTTGGAATCACACGATTTAACAAAATCCTTAAGCAACGGGACATGTCTTTTGATTGCTGAAGGTGAAGTCACTACCTACCTACCTTTTTGAGGAGGTATCATTATGAGGTTTTCTATTTTAATACATATTTTAATGCCTCTAAGGGATGATAAACAAGACAGTTTCTCTTAAAGTAATATTGAATAATCCAGAACAGAAACAGGGCTACACACTTTCTAAAACATGATTTTTAAACAAATTCCTGGGGGAAAGATTTGGATGGATTTTCAGGGTTTCTTCAAATTCCTTAATTGAATATATAGACAAGGAGACTGAACACTGATCTTATGCAGTCAGTATACAAACGTTATTAAAATTTGCCTGCACACTTTTCTAACCTCTGAACTATAAAAGGGCAAGTAAACAGAAGAGCCGATGCATTTATTTCCTTCCAGACAATGAACAGAAATTCAGAGCCCATAATCTAATGCTCTCCTCATAATAAACCTTCTTGTTGGCCTTTGTTTGAAGTTATCACTAGTTAAAATATGAACCTAAGAGAGGTAAACGCTTCAAGCAACTCTCCCCTACTGGTTTACAAAAGGATGCCTCTAAAAGCAGGCGAGGGGCTCCCTCCCTCCCGCCTCCTTTGGCAGCAGCCTTCCCTGCGCAGGCTTCAGTTTAAGCACCTCACCCTCTCCACGCACCCAGCCCGGCTGGGGGACTTGATGGATACTCGCTCATAATCACCAAGGTTGCACTGACTTTACGTATTTTTAAAGTACGGGACAATTCCACTTGTGAATTTCAGTGTTTTTGGAACGGCCTGGAGCAGGGCAAAAATGTTAAGGCGACGTCGTCGTCCGGAAAGTTCTAACTGCAGTCCTAGGAAGTAGGGAGTGATGTGGGAGTCCGCTCGTGCTGGCCAAAGCCTAAAGCTTTCAGTGCTGGGTGGTCTCCTGAGCTTTTCGGTTTGCAGGTAGGAGATGAAAAGGGAAGAAGGGAGCTGGAGCACAGGTGAGATGTTAAGGGCCTACCTTGCTGTTTTCAGCAAATGAAGAAAATTAACAACTCTATCTGGTTTTAAGCATTCTAATGTAGTTTTCTAAGGAAAAGGTCTGATTGGAGAATAAAGGAATGAGATTGGCTTTGGTAAGGCTTGTAGAATTAATTTCCTTACTTCACAGCCATACCCCATATTTGGATGTGCATTTCCTAACAGGACTTCTCGTCTCAAAGTGTGGATATCTGCATCTCATTCTTTGTTAGTTTTCCTAGGGGGAGATCCCTCAATCCCTGCAGGGTGGAGAGCGAGAGAGTTGCTGAAGCATATGATGAGTGCACCTAGTTCAGTTCACAGAGTTCTAACTAGAGGATCCCAAAGGAATGGCGCTTTTTAAAAGTTTGCAGTTTTACGGTTGCTGTGGTAGTGGCTGTGCACAGTCCCTTCTGCAGTCACGTAAAGGAAGGCTGCTGTTAATTCAAGCAAAAGGAAACGTATCCAGAGTTAAACCTTCAAGTCTCAAAGGCAAAATGTTTTCACAGGTAGCAACCAGAGAGTTTTAGGTGTAAGAAAAACGGAAGGAAAATGAGAGAGGAGTCTAATTAAATCTGAATTTTAGGGCTGCTGGGGGCGTACAGCAGGAAGAGGAAGCATGGCATTACGGAGCCTGGTTCTATGGACTGTGCAGCTCCTGACAGAGAAACCACAAGAGCACAAGGAAGGCCACCTAAAGGCAGCTCAGATGCCCCGTTTCAGACGCTGTCAGACTGGAGTAGGGGCTGAAAGAAGCCCCCAAACACCTAAGTAAAGAATCCAGTCTTCGTAAATGTGATGTGAGATGTGAGGCAGCAAGGACAGCTCTGGGAGGAGATGCTCTATCTCCCTGGAGTGCTAAGGTCACAGGACTCCGTCTTCTCAGTGGCAGTGTGTCTGTCATCTCAGATGTTGTCTTTTCCCGCGTCGCTTCACTCCTGGAATTTCTCCTTTTCCTCATCACAGACTAGCTATCACTGGTCATTTAAGAGCGCGTGTTAGCTACGCGCTAGCCAGCAGAGGGCACCAGCTCTTCGGTGGAAATTCTACATCAGAAAACCTGGAAGTGGTGGTTTTCTTTCCTTGCCTTGAGAATATAAGCTTCCTTTATTTTCTGTCTGGATATACCTTAGCACAGAAAGGGCTCAGGGCCAAGAACATGCTGCAACGTGGCAGAGAAACCACAGATAGAAGAGAAACTGAGAATGAGAAGTTAGTCCAGCTAAGTTGTCCTTACGCCCATATGAAAAGAGAACCCCAGCCCCCCATGGTTCACCATGTGGGGCGCAGCGGGAAGCAGCACCCCGAGAGCCGAGAGCCAGTGGCAGCGGCCACGTCCCTGCTTAGAGAGTGCTGCTGTCCGCTGTGCTTGGTTATCTGCTGGGAGGTTAGTACTATGTGGTGCTAAGGACACAGTTAGGAAGATTAGGGTTGTTTTATTGTTCTCGATGGATGACTCCAAGGTTTAGATAAGGATTAATGTACCTGTGGCGACAGCGGCGCAGAAACCTCATTATCTTTCGAGCAGCTTGGTCCTGCTTTTTGGTTAGCAAACTGCTCCTGGAAAAGCAGAGCATTATTGTCAAAGAGGGATACTGTGAAGCCTGATATGCAAACGTTGAGAGCAGGTCAACAGTGATCAAGGAATTTTAGTTAAACAGTTCACCGGGCAAAGCCAATAGTGCAAGTACACGCTGCTATATAGTCTTGCGTCTGGGCACTGCTGGGAGAGAAGAGGGAAGGGGGGGGTGCACTTTCACCTGGTTTTAAGGGAACGCATATGAAGATCAAAAATAAGATGTCACCTAAATGCTCCTTTATGACTCTACATAGCTCATTTTGTTAAAATAAATGAATAAAAAGCATTTACTTTTGGCATTAGACAGGCTTTCTTGGTTCAGAAGTTGATTCTCTTGAGTTTGATACTCTGTTTGGGGAATTACTATCTAAATTTCTTTTTACTTTGCTAAAAGTTTTCATTACACTTTCTAAAACAGAATAGCTGAACCCTAATTACTTTTCCAAGGTCTTCCATGTAGTAACTCTAATATTTAAACTGTTTAATTAGAATCTCACCTTTTTGGGTACAAACGCTGTTCCTGCCCAATTCTGATGTAAGTTGAAATTGGATGGAGACTTCAAAACAATTGTGGGGGGGGGGGGCGGGGGGGGGGGAGAGGCGAGAGAGAAGGAGCTAAATAGACAAAAATAGACTAATAAATAGCACAGACACAACTCAACAAAGTCACAGCACCTAGAGTGGTCTGAAAACAACTGCTAAGTGCTTTAGGCCCCACACAGACCCTAATATTAGCACAGGGCAGTCCTTTCAACGAAATCAGCCTCCTCTTCCCTAGCTATCTTTACCTCCCTGAAACTGTCTCGACCCACCTGAGCTTCTGTTGTACAATCACCGCTGTCCGGCGCGCCTGCCGCCTTCTGCCGCCTTTCTTATAGCTCCGGTAATACTTCTGGATCAGCACAGCAGCACGCCGGCTCTGCTGAAACTTTTTTTGTTCGTAGTAACTCCTGAATTTGCTCTGGATAAGGATGGCAGCCTGCGTCATCTTTTTATAAAGTGCATACTGCAGGGGAAACAAGAATAAGCAAGACAGTAACAACGGAGCCGCCCACGTGCCTGGGTCCGTGGAGCTGACTGGTGGGGCAGAGAGGCTGCTGTCCCCTTTATTATCGTAGTCTCTCTTTCGATTGAATCACTCAAGAGGCAAACTAGGAGTAATTTCACCTACCTTTGCAAAATGAACACTATTACTTTAAGGGTTGCCTTCAGACAAAGTGTCGCTTTACATGTGCTTTTCCCCCAAATCTCTAAATATTTTGCCCCAATTACCCTTCTTGGAAAAAAAATTTAAATAGCAACGAGTTTGGACATAAACGAATCTTAAAGTCACATTTAGAGAGTATAACTGTAAATGTTTATTTTAAGATCAATGTTCACCATCCAATTTTGAAACCATTTTAATTTACCTTTTCCTGCCTTCAAACTCACTTTATACACAAATCTACTCAGTGGTCAGCATCTGACTTCTAACTAGCTCTTCTAGGTGACAAATCTCTGACTGAGTTACAAGGTCCCAAATACAAGGCTTATCATGAAACGCTGACACCTTTAAGGCACTTTAACCTGCAAAGGAGAAACGCTCCTAAAAGGTGAAGCTACGAAACCGGGAAGGTCGTCACAGAGCCGGGGGCTGCTCGGGAGCCAGTGCCAGCAGTCCCCCACCCAGCCAGCCGTAGAGCTATAAAAGGGAGCGATGAGGGAGAGGAGGGGGAGAACGGGTGCTTTTCACTGCTAGTCTCCAGGCACTGAAACCACAGCGCTCTCCGTGTCTTAAGTACACTAAGAGGGGCAACAAGTCTCAACGAAGCCCTTTTCTTTCAAGAAGGCAACTTACCATTGTAAGAGAAAACGCTCCTCAGAAAGCCCCTATGCCTAAGAGTGTCTTGGATGGATGAGGTGGAATGAGGGAAGGAAACTGACTTCTCAGGATGTCCAAGGAACAAGAGCATGCCGCAAGAACCTTCTCTAGTCTACTCTGACCTGCTTTCTAGTTCCACGCCCCACAGAGCTCCAGTGACTCCTGTCACCGCGGCCTGCACACGTGCACCTGCAGAACCTACTGGTCCACGGAGATCTCCGTCGCCAAAGAGGCAGACTGACCTAGCGGCAGCCTAGACTGACAGTCACTGGTCCGCACGGACTCTAGCCAAGAAAATGTCTAATTGTTCTTATAAACCCACTCCACCTAAGCAACCACAGGGTCCCCGGAGGCCAGATGCCCTGTGGTTAGCGGCCTGGCAGCGGGAGCGTGACTATCTTAGGAACATGCCATCTTGGTGGCCTTTTTGCTTGGTGGGTAATGGGTGTGAAGTTTGTGACTCTGGTGGAATGGTTTGTGAGAGGACTTGGGTTTATCATTACCTTCAAGGCTATCCATGTCAGCTTGGGGGAGAAACAGAAAATACAAGATTAACGTTAGATTGCTGAATATGATGAAATTAAAAACCAGAACCAATGAAATTCCCAACCAAAAGGAAAAAAAAAAAAAAAAGGCGCCCTGACTACATTAACTTTTCCAAAGACTAATGTCTTCTGTCTTCCTAGTTGTAGACAGCACTTCTTTGGGAGGGGATTAAAAAAACACAACTCATATTTTGGAATAAATACCTGTTGTAATCAGACTTCAGGCTTTGATTCTGCAGCTCACCTGTGCTAACGTGAAGCCTGCTCACCAAACAGAAGCCAGTACGGTTCCCTGTCACAGAGCTACGGGTACTGTGGTGTCAGCGTTTACACAATAAACCTTCGTCTTCTGGGATCATGAACTCAACTGGCTGAGAGCTTGAGATCCCCACCCCCACTTTCACTACTAGGACTGAATCCTAGAGAAACTTGAGAAGACGGCAGCCCTTATCAGAAAACAAAGCAGCTCATAGATCATAACAGAAGGCCATAACCCCAAGTTTCTATGTGACTATTATACACCTTAGCATTTACTCTTCCTTAAGTAAAAATCTAAAACTTATCCAAAGCACAACCCAACAGAAGACTCTATGACCTACTGATAGCACTGAACTTTATCATACGAACAAGTCAAACCTCCATTAAAACCACCTCGATGGACAGAAAGGTCTAATTATTTATGTGATTTCTTTGAACCTCAGCTTCATCTGTAAAATGGAAATAAAACCATTTACTTCAAGTACTTTAAAGGACTAAATGAGATGATGTACATCTCAAGTGCTCAAGAAACATCTGTTTTCCTTTCCCAATCTCACGGTGCTTATACGACTCTACCAGTTATTCTGGAAACAGTAATACTACACAAAAGAGAACTCGGATATTCTTGCAACTTTTAACTAAGGAACGCGAAAGCAGTCTAAGATGTTCCAAGCGTCTCAAGGTTTCTCAAGACTTTTACAGTTCTTCATTTTAAAATGAGTTAGTAGAAGCTGAAAGGAAAAATGGCCAAAGATGATATAACCCAATGTCAAAGGGAAGAGCCAGTATCTCCCATCTCCACTCACTATCTCAAACTCCCCAGGGCAATTTAATTGCTATGGAGTTTACTGGTAAAAACATCAGAGCATAGATTCTCACCTCAAACACAAGCAATTTTCTTTGTATCAGATCATAGCTCAGGGAGGTGAAAATACTAAAAGGCCAAAAATCTGAACAAAAATTCTTTTGTGACAAAAGTTTAGTTGAAGATGGTTTGTTTTAATTTCTCTGGAACATTTTCCTCTGTCTGTTTTTTTTTTTGGCGGTACCGGGGATTGAACCTGGGACCTTGTACATGTGAAGCAGGCGCTCAACCACTGAGCTACACTAGCTCCCCTGGTTTTTAACTGAGGCACTTTAATAAGTAGTTATGACGAGACATCGGCTGTAATGCTCCTTAGACAAGCCACACCCCAGAGTCCTCAGTGGCCTGGGTAAGGCTCCCTTTCCTACAGTACATGACACAAAACTGCGGTTTACCTGTTTGTATTTTCTGTAACAACGCTGGATGACAGCAGCAGCCACTTCTTGCTGTTCCCGCAAGGGTCGGCCCTTAAGGGTAAAATGTGAGGAAAAGTATCAGTTAATAACTTCATATAGGAAATGTCAACTTTCCTAAAACTTACATGGAATCATTAGTCATTTAATTCTATAAATTTGGAGAAAAAAGAAATGGCATTTGTTTAAGTTTGAATGGCCCTGACTTTCATCTCTCCTCCCTGACCTTGAGAACGCCACAAGGTTGATACTCGAATCTATTTACCTTGTATTTCCGGAAAGCTGTCTGGACAAGCCTGGCAGCTTCATAGAGTTCTCTCTGCTCGTGATCAGACAGAGTCAGCTGAGCAAATTCATTCTCTACCTTCTCGCTGGTGGATGCACTCAGGAACTCAGACCAATCTGCTGCTGAGGGGAGGCTCGGTTTCTCGAAAGCTACTTCAGCGACTGGAGAGCCTATGGGGCTCAGGCTGGTATTAGAAGAAGGGGTTAGAGGCTCGTTATATGCGCTTCTGAAACAAGAGGAGAAAGAGCAGCGCCAGGTTAACGACGGGCTGGCACAATCCATTACATATCAATTAGCAAGGTAAGATGGCATCCGCCAGGAGCCACAGTGGACTATGAAGAATAGGCCTTCACTCATCAGGTAAGTCGCTAAACATACTCAGTACTTTAGCCATCCCTAATAGTGACTGTACAATGAGTACATATTATGAGTTTAATACTGTGCTCAGTACTAAACCCACTAAGTACCTGTCCTGCCCTCATGAAACTTCAATAGAATGGGGGGGGGGGCGGGGAGGCAAACTGAACTATGATACGTGATCTCATATGCCCTGACATGGGGAGAAAAATCGTGGCTGAGTCGAGGTCATGAGCTGGGCCTTGAAGGCAGCAATGGACCTCGTCCTTATGCTTTCTCTTCCTTTGTAATAAACCATCACACCATACAGCATTCATCAGATACAATGGTATCCCATGCTTAGGGCTAAATCCAAGAACGTATCCTAGTTAGCGACACGTGGAATTGCACCCACCTGATCTGGGCTGCATCAGGCAGATGATCGACATCAGCTAGGTAACTGGCCAGCCAGCTCATGGTACTGCTAAAGGTAGCAGTGTCTGTTCTTTCCAATGCTGACGACTCCATGGGCACAAAATTCTCTTGCTTAATTCGGTCAGGCGTGGCTTCAATAATGTGCTCTGCCAAGGTCATCATGTTCACCTGGAATCAGAACACTCGGGTGAGAAAGGAGCTTGGAAGTGTTCTAGCCAACCTTCCACTCACCCATCTTGGACGAGAATAAGGAGCGCAGGCCTGCAGCTCAATCCAACGTACTCAACTACCACCGAAGGCGATGACAAAGTTCACCTGAATAGGCCAAGACGCTGAAACCTGATTATCTTCCAATCAGGGTTGGGCCAAAACCTTTCCTTGGGTCTTGGAGAACTTCTGGCTTGGGCCTTCTCTCAGCTAGGATTGGCCAATCCATGACGTGATGGCCGGGCTGTCCATAGTAAGTTGTACGATGAATGTGGCAACACCATTACTTTCTTAACAAGTACCCAATCCCCTTTGTGTTGCCTAGAAAACCCAGCTGGGTAGAGAGCAGCAATGTGCCAAGCCCCAGGCCTCAGGTCACGGCTGACCTGAGCCGATTACGATGACCGTCTGCTCTCTCCCCTCCATGCAGCCAGGGTTGGGCATGGGACCCAGTTCTGGACAATGAGACTAAGCAGAAGTCCAGTGGGAGGGGTACGGGCAGAGCTTAGCTTTCCTGATGAAAAGATCCCAATGTGGCCAGCACGGCTTCCTGTCTTGACCACAGACGAGCTACAGCAGCCACGTTGTAACCAAGAAGCAACAAGCATGAAGATGAAGGCCAAAAGAACAGAAAACTGGATAAAAACCCGGGTCCCTGACGGCATCACTGAGCAGCTGACCCTCTGGACTTCATATGTCATATGAGGAAAAAAATCCTCTTTTGACTAAGCCCCGATAGTTAGGTTTCTGATACTTGCACACAACATACACTCCCAAAAGATACAATTAAGAATCCTCAAACTAATCGGATTGATATCTATTTTACCAGAATCAAGGATACAGCCAGTTTTCAAAGACATTTCCTTACATACCTCTTGAAAAAGGTAATTGCAAGAGAGCATTTGTGTATGTGTGTGAACTGAAAACGTGAATTGAATTTTTTTAAGTGAATTGAAAATGTTTTGAAAGGCTCTATACAAAGGTGGCAAAATGCTTATGTGACAACATGAATGAACCTCAAAAAATATTTAAAAAAATACTATGCTAGGTGAAAGAAGCCCGGCACAGGAGACTATATATATGAAACTTTATATGAAATTTCTAAAAAAAGCAAAACTACAGAGATAAGAAGCAGACCCGTGGCTGCCTAGAGCTGGGCTGGGAGCAGGGATTGACTGCAAATGGGCACAAGGAAACTTTTTAGGAGTGAAAGAAATGTTCCAAAAAGGGATTGTGAATATGGTTGCACATCTGTATACTTTCATTAAAATTCAAGTATAGTAAGTTTGTTTACTTAAAATGGATGGATTTTATGGCATATAAATATGGCATATAAATGCCTCAATAAAGCTGTTAAACTACTTGGATAATTTTCTAAGTTTTCAACAAAGAACAAGAATTATTTTCATAGGAATAAAAATGAAAATATGAAGGAAAAACATATTGCACCTATTCATTTCCATGAAAGTATTCAAATATTTCATTAGGATCAGAGGGGAATTTCTGAAGTCATCACTCTATAGCTACCCCAAAAATCCCTCTTCATTTTATAAACATTTATCAATAAGGGGAACACTCTGGGATACCAAGTAGCTGATTTTTCTATTGTGATAATGACTGCTGAAAGCAATGAAATTTAAACGATATCAAATAAACGATAAAATTCTAAGCAGTTGAACCTAAAACATCCTGTCATTCATTTCTAAATGTATTGTATTGTGGTCAGAGAAGACAGCTTTAAATGTCTAGTTGTGGGTTTTTATTTTAATTCTCCTTGTGTTTTAGTATATGAGCAAATTTTATAAATGTGTTCTGGATATCCGAAAAGAACAATTATATATATATACACATATTTACTACCTATACTAATCTTATATATCATATATGATTATATATTATATATTGAATACATACATCAATGTTTTTAATTGTATTGTTCATATTTTCCATGTTCTTATTTATTGTCCATTTGAGCTGACAAATCTGAGATAGGTGAGTTACATTCTCCCACTATGGTTGTGGTTCCATGTTTCTTTGTATTTACCAATTTTTTGCTTTGATATTTAGAAGTTATGTTGTTTGGTGCATAAGGGTTCATGACTGTCATATCTTCTTGATAAATTATATCTTTTGAATACTCCACTGGTCTATTTAATACTTTTTTTTTGAATTATACTTTTGATCTTTTCTTGTTTTCATATTCATTTGTCTGTTAAATCTTTTATATCTTTACCTACCACTTGATTTTCATTCTTTCTATTTCTTTTTTTTTTTTTTTTTTTTTTTAACCGGGAGGTCCTGGGGACAGAACCCAGGTCCCTCCATATGGGAGACAGACGCCCGACCATTTGAGCCACATCCGCCCCCTCTACTTCATTTCATTTTTGTTGTGTCTTTTTTTTCCTAATTTTTTTTTTCTTTCTGAAAACAAGTTTTATTTAAATAAGAGTTTAAATACATTACATAACATTAAAACTGAATAGGGGAAAAACCCAAAAACCAGTTCTGCTACTTCACATGGCACTGGGCAGCTGTTGCTAATAAAATACAAGCTCTACAGCTAGCTACGTGATCAACACATCAGTTCGAAATTTGTTCCCTTGTCAAAAGTTTAACTCTGATAGGAGGCTGCCCTCACTTTCTGGTGGCTCTTTGTTTGGACAGTCTTAGCTAGGCCATTATGCCTGGTCAGAAGGAACAGAGACCTCAGTGGCAGGACCTTACTGGAGCTCTGCTCACCTGGAGACACCAGGTGCTCTCTGTTACCAAAAGGCTCCCCTCTTGTGGTACCGCTGCTGTGGCTGCCTCACCCCATCTTTTCTCAGCTCCACCGAGGGCAGGTCAGTTGGTGACATTCTCTCAGGGCAGGGAACTCTCCAGAGGGAGGACCAACGAGCTTCCGTGATCTCGGGGCTCCGGGCGTGGCTGAAACATCACGTTCCTGCTTTGTTTCAGGCTGGACACTGCCAGGCGCCACTGCTTGACCTCTGTTTAAATGAGGGACTTCAAGACTAGACAGCACGGCTCTTTCAGTTTATTGCATGAAGGAGTTACATTAGTCCGAGTTAAAAGCGGACCCCAAATGGTTACATTATACAAGCTGTGAGGTTTTTAAACTTGTGACAAGGACAGAAGGGAAATTTCCTACTCATTGCCCAGGAAATCCTCACTTAAGGTTCAATGAGCCACAAGCACTTAAAACCCATGAACCTTCAGCTGGTGGTCCTTAGCCAGTCCAATCTCCACAAGGAACTGGCACACGTTCTTGCGCTCCTTACCCTGTAGCTGAATCACTTCTCCATATTCTGGATGCTCAATTACAGGACCATTGCAGGCAAATTTCTTCTTAAACGCCTTCACTAGTTCCTTTTTATCGTAATCATCAGTGATCCCTTGAACAGTGGTAAGGGTCTTCCTGCCGTTTATCTGTTGAATTCTTATATGGATATAATCCTCAGTCCCAGCAGGAAGCAGGTCATCACCCTTACTTGCATCAGCAAAGGGGTTGAAAGAGTGGAGGTTCTGGATAGCGGACATACATTTCCTCGGTGGAAATGGCCTGCAGAAGGCGGCAGCAGGAGAAGGTGGGCAAGGTGGACGGAGCATCGAGAAGTGAGGGGGCTCGAGGGGGAGGCTGCTGAGTCCTCAGCGGTGGCTCGGTGACTGGGCTTGTTTTTCCTAATTTTTAATTTTAATGCCCCCTCAAGATGGCTCCCTTGTCTGTCTGCTCGTCTTCTTTAGGAGGCACTGGGAACCGAACCCGGGGCCTCCTATGTGGGAGGCGAGTGCCCAACTGCTTGAGCCACTTCTGCTCCCTGCTGGTTGCGGCATCTGCTGGTTGCAGCGTCTGCTCGTCTTCTTTAGGAGGCACCAAGAACCGAAGCCGGGACCTACCATGTGGGAGGCAGGCACCCAACTGCTTGAGCCTCATCCACTCCCTGTGTCTCTTAATAGTGGTATTTTTTCTTTAGCCAATCTGTAGAATTATCAGTCACCAAAATGTGAATCACATATTCCTACATTCCTAACAATTATCTTATGTTTTCTGTTTATTACTTTTGTTGTTGCTTTTCTTTTTTTCCATCCCTGAACTTTTTCCAAATGAGCCAGTATTTCTTTTTTCCTCTTCCTTAGATTGCTGCTTTTTCCTAAATATGTAATCTTAATTTAGCAAAATAGTAGCCTCTCAAAGCTTAGTGAAAATATGAATTACATTTTTTTCAGGTTATTTTCCATTTTCTGCCATCAACTCCGTCTCAGTGAAGTTGGGATACAAAGAAAACAGGAGGCAGGGATGCAATGAAGAGGAGTAGTTGAGCAATCAGATCTCACCTGGGTATGCTGGCCAGGATAGGAGAACTGGCCAGGCAGGTGAATGCTGATTCTGGTAGGTTGAGAGGGAAGAAATATATTCCCTGTGGCACAGGGAAAAGAGCTGAGCCTATATGTGGCTTCATCCAAGCTGGAGGGTTTGGTGGACCAGGCATTCTCCTCTATGCCGCTTCCCCTCCCTGAATCTACAATCTATAAGCATAGGTATCCTGGTGAATTTCTGGTAGGGATAGCATATTTCCTTTTACATTTGTTTTGGGTCAAATCAATAGGAAGTTGGAATGAGAGGGAGTGAAACACATTCTTAGATTGCCCTCTTGGTCTGCCCCTATGTAATATCTTTTAATTAACGGAATTTGCTTAATAGCCTAAGCTCATCTTTACTTCAATTCACTGCCTCTTGATCTATTTTAAGTTTAATGCCCTAAAAGGATTCTGGATTTTCTAGATTGAATATCAGGGCAGCCAATGATCAGCTTTCGGGATATTTCACCGCACCTCGGAGTACCTAACACCCTATCTGCCCTTGACGATGGCCAGATGATGGCTATGCCAATCAAAGCCACTTAGATCATTCAAATTACATCCACCTGGCGTCCCAGCTTAGCTTGTGTCAGGGCCATGACACTATTTTAATTAGTACTTAAAAAAGGGAAATCAGTCATCCTGGATGCAAGGAGAAAGCAGAAGATTCGCTGCGGGGTCACACGAGTGAGTTCTGAGGAGCTGGTGCAAGGAGGGAAGGCTTTGCTGAGACTTAGGTCACTGGCATTTAGGCCCCATCCACAACGCTGGACTCACCGAACAAAAACGCAGTCCCCACGTGAAGGAGACCAGACCCGTACTCGCTGGTGAGAAAATGACGCGGACTCTGGAATTCGATTGTCCAGGGCAAGGAAGCTGCAACGCGTGAGCGCTTACCTGTATATCGTCCACGGGCTGTGAGCATCCTTCGCTTTCTGCGCTATCCCGGTAGGACCCCATGTCTGTATTCACCACCTCTCTGTTAGCCATCATCAGGACACTCATTGGCTCCCGTGGACGCACCTGTGAAGGTGCTGCCTCCTTTCCTACACTGGTCCCCTTCGGAGTTCCAGTCACCTGTACTGTAGACACACCAATGTAAAGATCTTTGGAATTCCACTTTACTACAGGCTGAGATGCAGAGGCTTGGAATCGCGCAGTCTCTGGAGTGGGAGGGGAGATTTCCCGGCTGTAGTCCCTCACTCCTTCACTGGGGCTGATTGTCTCGGGGGCAGACTGCTTAGAACTAGGGCTCTGCTTCCTGATATTTGGCTGTTCCAGACTCAGTGCAGTGGAAAGCAGCTTCTCCTGCCTTGCCTGGAAGTACTCAGGGTTCAATTTATGCTTTTTGGGAGCCGGATAATCTTTGTGGCTCTCACTGCTGTAGTAATTAGAGGGTTCAGACCGAGGTCTTCTCAGCTCTGAAAAGTACAGTAGAAAGGATAGTCAGGACAGGCGATAAAATTAGGAACCCTAAAGAATTAAACACTTTCTCTATGCCTGAGAGACACAAGGTGCAAAGCCGGAACTCAAGACATGTCCCTAATACTTAAGTATTCCCCAAAAGCATATGTTCTATTCAGATACTCCTCCTCCAAAAATTTTGTATTTCTTGCATGGTCACAGATTTTTCTTATCTGCTAAGTATTTGTATGATTTAGGGGAGGGGTACTAGGCATTCTTGAAGCTAAAAGGAAAATCAAAAACAGTAAAAAACAACAACAACCCACAAAACCCTTAAATGTATGTGAATATCCTATGGACTTTTCTCGGGGCAGCGGCACGAAAGCAATGGGAACCTGTCAAGTTCTGAGATGTAAGGACTTTTGACCGTTTACCTGGATTGGTACTTGCGATAACAGTGACTCCTTTGGGTGTTTCTGGAGAGGTGACGGCGTCACTGTGCCACTGGGCTACCCAGCTGTCCGCAGCAGGCTCTTCGCTGGGCGGGCAATGGATTCTGGGGTTCTGTCCCAGCTGGGCCTGCTCATCTCTCTGCAGGTGTTCCAGACACTCCGCCAGCTTCACATGACCCCGTGACCTGGCAATTCCAAGAGGCAGCCTTCCTAGAGAGTCGGGAATCGAGATGGCCCGACGGTCCCACTTATACAGCACAACAGCAGCTTCCAAGTGCCCCAGGGCACATGCCCACATCTGCAAGACAGAAGGACGAAGCACGCCTTTTTCAGCCAGAGGTTAGAAACATCTTCTCCTTCTGCCATCGCCCCCAGCGGGCAGATTGGTCTTTGCTGGAGCTCTCAGTGGGCTCAGAGGAAATATAACCATTGCAGAGTGTCTTTGGTGAATGCCATAGGTCAACAAGGCACAACAATGGGAACCAAACTGGAAGGACGGCTGGGGGACTGGATGAGCCTTACCAGAGGAGTGCAGGAGAAGTGGTCCACGTTCAAGGGGTCAACTTCCAGTTCCAAATCAATGCTGTCTGCATGTTTTGTGCTAGAAGGGAAAGCGTCAGCGATTACTGTACAAATTACTGCATGTGAAAAGGAAACCGCAAAGTGTTATACAGCCCCACAAAGGTGAAAGCAAACTAGGTCGCTAATGTTCCTGATGGGAAGAAACAGAGTCCTGAAGTTCCCGGCATGGTCTGGGCACTCCATTTGCTAGTGGCCCAGAGGAAATGAAAAGCCCACCATTTAGTTTGTATCTAGTTCAGTACTTCTTGGGCAGAAGTTCATAAAAATCCCTGGGAAGCTGCTCTCAGAGCAAGCCCTTTGCCCCAATGCTACAAAGCTCACTGAATGACCAGATTTCTTTCCACTAGTGGAAATGCTCAAGGAAGCTGTATGTTGACGAGCGAGGGCTGCCATCAGCCTTACCGCCATTTGATGAGGGTCTGGATCAGCGTGGCATAGCCTTGCGCAGCAGCCAGGTGTAAGAGGGTCATCCCACGGAAGGTCTTTGAGTGGATCAAATGCTTGGACTTGGCCCAGCAGGCTCTGCTCATCATCTTCTCACACACGACCACCACGCGGCTCTCGAAGCAGCTCCCCAGGGCCCCAGCCCCGGAAGCACACTGTAATGGAAAAGCACCTGTCAGGGTCTGATATTTCATCCCATGGAGAGGCTCTCCTCCAAGCCAGCATTTTGATGTAGGGGAAACAAATCCAAGCGGAAAGTGCAAAATGGAAAATAAAGAAGCATCATGAAACAGAAGAGGGTGTGCTTCAGCTCAGCTCAGCAGCACGGTCTGTGGCGGTGACACAAGGCAACTTTCCACAGCCCCAAGGACAACAGGGCCTATCCGTCACAGCTGATCACGAACTTCACGCTGATCCATCTCAGGGGACGCGTACACTGCTAAAAAAGAAAATAAAAAGAGCCGCCAGTCTCCCCGTTGAAGTAAACAGTGTGGGCAGGAAACTGTGAGAAAGCAAAGTGGAGTAGCTCTCCTAATGTTTCCATCTGGGGACGTGAGGGTCTTTGACTTCTTGCTTCTTCTGAAGGAGAATGAAGTCACTTAGATGTGGATTTGTTTCTAGAGAAATGCATTAAAAAAATTCAGTAATCATCCAGTCCGTTGTATAAAGTAAAATGGATACTGGGGAAAGCATTAGAGATGTTGAAATTGAGTAACAATAAAGGCATATAGGAAAGAGAAACTCACTGCTGCAACCACTTGTAGAGAAGAAAAATAAAATCCAAGGTTGGTAACCTGGATGGCTTGTTCAAGGCTCTGGGATAGCAGTTTTATGCTTAACACTCCCCAATAAATGGCACTTCTAGTCCGATTCTCACCACTGGTGTTACTTTAAAAAGTATTTTTTCCGGTAATAAACCCCATAAAATTCAATTACAGAAATATTGTTATGCCTCAGTGCTCTTTATTTTTAAATCTGAAAAAATATGCCTCCAAATATAAAAGGCAGATGATGGATGTAATGTCATCCTCCCAGAGGTGCCAAAACACAGTTGGGCTATCCCAACCTGCAGTCACTGCCCTGGGCTCAAAAGGCCCAGACAGAATGTGGTCTATGCATAAAATGGAGTATTATTCAGCTGTAAAAAAAAAAAAAAAGGAATGAAGTTTTGACACATGCCTTGACATGGATGAAACTGGAAGATACTGTGCTGAGTGAAATAAGCCAGACACAAAAGGACAAATATTTTATGATCTCACTTATATGAAATCAGCAGAAGATGCAAATTCCTAAAGTCAGAAAGAGGAATAGAGGATACCAGGGGTCGGGGAATGGCAGTTAATGCTTAATTGGTATGGAGTTTCTGTTAGGGGTTATGAAAAAGTTTTGGCAATGGATGATGGTGATGGGGGCACAACTTTGTGAATTCAATTAACACCACTGAATTGTATATTTGAAAAGGGATGAAATGGAAAATTTTAGATACATGTAAGTAGACACAGACATACAAACCATAGAACTGAACAACAAAAAAAGAATGACCCTTAATGTAAAAAAAGGGCTAAAGTTAATAGCACAATTATAATAAATTGTTTCATAATTGTAGCAAAAGTACTAGGCTAATGCAAAATGTTAATAATAGGGAAAGCTGTACATGTGAGAGGAGAGTTAGATGGGAACTCTGTACTTTGTGCATGATTTTTCTGTAAACCTACAACTGCTCTAATTAAAAAAAAAAAATTAATAAAAGGTCCAGGCAGTGCCACTGTACACATACCAAACACAGCATATGCACAAGTACATGGATATCACCGGAGAGTGAAGGGGATTTTTTGCTATTGTTTACATTAAACATTAAGCAGTAAGCAGTGTGTGTCTATCACGTAAGGCAGACACAGACATTTATTGAAGTCAATTTGAACTGATGAAAGACTATTCAATAGCAGTTAATATGGGCTCAGATTATAACGTGCCAATAAATGTGGGCTCAGATTATAACAGGCCAACTGCCTAATGGCTGTGTCTTAATAATGACATTTACCATTCCCTTTGTGCAACCTCTGTGAATAAAAGGAAAATGATTTCAGGGATTCTCTTGCTTTAGTCACAAGATACATTATACAGTGATTACTTCTTTTCTAAAACTTAGTAATATCATTTGAAAAATAAGCCTGTTTTAGTTTTAATAAAATTTTACTGTATGTCAAGTCTTTCCGTTTTTATTGATTCAGAAGATGGGAGAAAGAAGAAGAAAATTCAAGGAAAAAAAGGTTAGGCTTTTAGATGTGGTCTACTATGCTTTGTTTTCATCTAGTAGTACTATCAAAAATATTACTAACATTTGATAGTTAGAAGACTTAACAAAGCAATTGCTCAAAGGAAATCATCATCAGAAAACCAGTCTCTTTAACTTAATCTCTAAGGTCTTTTGAAAAATAGCAATTTTGGCCTAAGAGACTTTCCCAAAATGAAGCTCCTAAATGAAATTTATATAAAGCCCCTAAAACTAAAGGGAATCTAAAACAAAATTTGGTAATTTCCATGCACTTGGCAATATAATACATTCTTCACGGAATTTGTGGAAAAGCATTTGTGAAAGAGGATATAATGTAAAAGGTTTTCTACACTGAAAAATCCCATAAACAGTTTCTCTGGGCCCTTTTCATACTGATCCTCTTGAATTTAAAAATCATACAAATTATTGAATTCAATTATGTTTTCTAGTTATATTTATAATAGGGATAAAATAGACAAAGCAGAAAGAGTCTAGTCTAAGTCTAAGGCCCAGCAGCTCCGAGTCACCACTGGGTCTCTATTTTTTAATCGTATGCCTTCAATTCCCACCTTCAGGTAACACTAGTGAAATCTGAGATCAGTTAAAACAATTCAAGGATGAGTAGCCGTTACCAGAAGTAAACAACTGAGAAGCCCCACAATCCCAAAGCTTCTGATATAACACACAGATTGGTATACCTAGAAGCACAGGTAGCAAAGCACTACCTGGAACTTTTTGCCTAAATCCAGGGTTGACAGCAGAAGAGGTGAGAGGGGTGAGCAACTGCCTCACCAACCAACCACAACCGGAAACAGCAATGGGGGAAAGTGCCTGACAGAGCCATACCTGAGCTTGACTTGCTCCGCTCCCACTCCCGCTGCCACCTCCACCACCAGCGCCTGCGCCCCCCTGTTTGTGCTGCTGGGACCCCGTCATCTCAGCCATCCTCCTCTCCATCTGCTCCAGCCGCTCCAGGATGGACATCCTGAACTGGTTGTCTAGGACAGAAGAGCAGCAGAGTGAGGCTGTGTTCCGGGAGAAGAGCAGTTAACGCGTGGCCTAGCCAAGCTCGCAGGGCCTGGGATCCAAGAACCACCGCTGTTAGCCCAAGGACTCCCATCACCTCATGCGAGACGGCAGTGTCTGCACTGCCCAAAGTCCCCAGCAAAAGGAAGAGATGACCCCTTTTTACCAGAGATCCTGGCGCCCCATTTGTTTGTCAACTTCCCCAAAGGCAATCTTGAAGAGATCTGGTAGATGTGATAACAAGAAATGTCCGCAATCTAATTTAAATCCATGGAAGCAAGCATCACGGCAGGAAAGGAGGACAAAATAGTATTATCTGTTTTAACCAAACACTGACTTTTTACAAAACTGAGGTTTACAAAAACAAACTAAAAAAAAAATTTTTTTAATTTTATTTCCTGATCCAGGTCCTAGTTTTTATGAATTCATTTTAGGAATTTTATCATTCACTTACTGAGACCCTCACATATTTCTATTAACATGTAATTCAGTCTTTTCAAATACAAATAGGTACTTCACCTCTATAGAAGAAAAAACTTTGGTGCAATACCATAGGAGCCAGGATTATAACTCAAAGAGAAAAAGCTTGTGACCTTGTGCCACTTTACTAACATTATGCTATACATCTCTCCACAGTCACGCATTTACACCCACATGCACACACGTGTGCAGGCACACACATACATTAGGGATGGGTTACATATATATGTAAATTAAAGGAGTTAAAGCCATTATTAAAACCATTAGCACCTATATGCATTCAAGAAACTGTAATGAGCACAGTACCAGATATTTAAGAGCAAACAAGAAGGAGAAGGTCGCTTCCGGCAGTAGCAGAGCCAGATTGCAATAAGTGAAGAGCAGGATGATGTGATGAGGAATGTCGGGTGGGAGGTAGAATCTAGATAAGTCAGGAAAAGTGACACTTGACCTGGACCAGAAAGATGAGAAGGAGCCAGACATGCCAGTAGCCAGGGAAAGAGCCTTCTGGGAACAACACACACATTGGAACAGCATGTGCAAAGGCCCTGAGGCAGACACTCAAGGAGCAGAATGCCATTTGGCTGAGCCACAGTGAAGGGAGTGAGAGAAGAGGAGGTTGGAGAGGTGGGCAGGGACCAGAGATGGCACAGCTGCTAAGAGCTCAGAAGACAAACTCCTGGTTCGGCCATATACTAATTGTATAACTTTGAACAAATTAACCTTTTGGTGTTTCATTTCCTTAATTCTTTAATGGGGATTGCAATTATGCTTACCACAGAGGAGTCATGAAAATTAAAAGAATATAAGCAAATGCTTAGAACATGGTAAGTTCTATATAAAAAGCTTTGAACACAAGTTTCGAACAACCAGCAAGAACTGGCAGAAACATCGTTCTTAAAGCTCCAGAAAACAGTTAAAGGATTATAGTGACAGGACGAGAGCTGAACCAAGAAAAAGGAAACTTAAAAGCGGTAGGATCTCATGGTGCCCTGGCTGGGTCTTTCCCCCACCCCTCACTGGCTCGGCGCAGAGCTGGCCCATGTCCCAATGCAGATCCCTCGCCCCGAATCTGGAGGGAGCGGAGGAACCCTCATACACGTGCTAGGAGCTCTTACGTCTGGCCCGGTCTGTCTGGTGGTGGCCTGAGGGACGCACTGTCCCAGAACCTGCCCTGCACACAGAAGGCGGCTCACTGAGCGCTCCTCCAGGAGACTGTGGAGGGGCAGCTGAGTGGCCGTCTGGGGCAAGGGACCACTGGCTGCAGGACAGACAGTGCAGCGCCAGACCACGAGTCAACTGCTTCCTAGGGAGGAGGGGACGTTTAGGAACTGTGCAAGTGGGGGAATTCCGAGGGCCAAGCTACAGGATACATGTGCAGGAAAGCCCTTACACTTTGGCCTGGCTATTCTCTAAACTCTTTGTCTGATAAGCCCTGAAGGAGAGCACTCACACAGATAAATCTGCAAAGACTGGGAAAGGTGTTATCTTTATTTTCTTCTTCTTCTTTTTTTTTTTTTTTTGTTAGCTCATAGCATTCAAGGAAAGCTCTGTCATAACACTAGCTGCATACAAGCTTAAGGAACAGATGCCTCAGAGTCTAAATACCAGCCATAACCCATTAAGATATCAAAATTCCAGGTTTCAACAAAAGATTAACAAAACACACCAAGAAACAGGAAGTGATGGCCCAGGCAATGGAGAAGATTAAAACATTAGAAACCATCAATGAGGAAGATCAGACCTGGGACATTCCAGACAAAAATTTTAAAAAAAAAGATCCTAAACATGCTCAAGAGCTAAAGGAGAATGTGAACAAAGAACTAAAGGAAATCAGGAACACTACAGGTGAACACAAAGAGAATATCAACAGAGAGATGGAAATTATGAGAAGGAACCAAACAGAGCTGAAGACCACAGTAACAAAAACTTAAATTTCTCTCAAGGGGTTCAACAGCAGACTGGAGCTGGCAAAAGAATGAATCAGTGAACCTGAAAAAAAGACAGCCACTTGAAGTAAAGTGAACAGAGCCGAGGAACCTCGGGACACCATCAAATAGTACCAATAGATGCACTGTGGGAGTTCCAGAAGGAGAAGAAAGAGTTATGGGCAGAGAGGATAGTCAAAGAAAAAATGGCTAAAAACGTCCTAAATTTAATAGATGCTCAATGAACTCCAAAAAGAATAAACCCACAGAGACCACACTGTTATAATAAGCTGTGGGATGCCAAAGATAAAGAGAGAATTCTGAAAACCACAAGAGCAATGTATCACATACAAGGGAGATGCAATAAGATTAAGTGCCGATATCTCATCAGAAACCATGGAGGCAAGAAAGCATCGGGAAGACCAATTTAAAGTGCTGAAAGCAAAAAAACTGCCAAACAAGGAATCTATATTCAACAAAACCGTCTTTCAAAAACGAGGGTGGGATTAAGACATTCCCAGATACACAAAAGCTAAGGGAGTTCGTCACCACTAGCCGGGCCCTGCAAGAAATGCTAAAGAGAGTTCTGCAGGTTGAAAGGAAAGGACAGTAGACAACAGACTGAATCTACATGAAGAAATAAAGATCTCTGGTAAAGATAACGGCATGGGTAAATATAAATACCAATACTTTTACAATTTTGGTTTTTAACTCCACTTTTAACTTCCTACAGGTTCTAAAAGGCAAAGGCACAAAATGCAATGATAAATCAATGGTTTTGGACTCACAGTGTACAAATGTGTAATTTGTGACAAGAGCTACATAAAGATGGGGGGAGAGCAGGGTACAGGAACGTAATTAAGTATATTACTAAAGTTAAACTGGTATCACAAAGCAGATGAGATTGTTATAGATTCAGGATGTTAACCACAAAGAAAATATGAGAGAATATGTAAACTCACAGAGATAGAGCAGAGTACAGGTTACCAGGGGAGGGGGGCAGGGGCAATGGGGAGCGAATGCAAAATGAGCAGAGCGAAGGGAACGTTCTAGTAACGGAAGCTGGTGAGGGGTCTGCACCACTGTGGGTGTGATTAATCCCACCGAACGTGTGCTCGCGAGGGATCGGGATGGGGAGATTTATGTTTTCACAACAAAAAAAGAGAAAGATCAACGAGAGAGACAATGACAGTTAAATGCAATCCAGGTTACTCGACCGGGTCTAAGAATTCAGGAGAAAAGGCTCAGAGGGCATTACTGGGACATAAGGAGAACAGGAATACAGGCTGTGAGCTTTCTGTCAATGCTGAATCTCTTGGACTTATAACCGTACGTAAGGTGGTTACATATATCCTTGTTCGTAGGAAATGGACACGGCAGTAGTGTGTGTTCACGGGCTATGATGTGTGCCATCTGCCCTCACATGTCCAGGAGACAAATTGGTGAGTCAGGGTATCTGGGGTGGGGGAGGGGGCGCTGGCACTCAGGGTATCTGGGGTTTGTATGGTTTTGCAACTGTCTTGGAAGTCTGAAATTATTTCAAAACACAAAGTTAAAAAATACAGCCATTTAAATCATGAAAAGGACTAATCTGGGAAAAATTATTTTATTAGCATTCCTCGCCATCGTGACTGTAAAGCCCAGGACGAGTGAGCAAAGCGCCTCCACTGTACAGGTGCTAACTTTGTACAGCAAAACAGGACCAGAGGCCGAGCTCACACTCCCAGCACGGAGGCCTCCTCGGTGCCAGCCACTGCTCCAACCTCTTGACCGTGGTCACGTGTTCCCTCTCCACACACGAATGTGCGGGCGGTCCTGTTAGTCGCCTCACTTGACAGATGAGGAAACCGAGGCGCGGGAAGCCCACTGGCTTAGCCAGCACACCAGCACGACAGGCAGGAGAAGCAGGGGCAGTTATGGAAAGAGAAGACGCAAGCATTTGGCAGACACAAGAGTCTTACGCTCGGAAAGCTCAGCTACAGTCAAAAGCAGCAAATCTCAACACTGACTTAATAGCAACTTGATTTCCCTTTCCTAAGTTACAGAAGTCTGCTCTCCAAAACGTCATTTTCCAATAAGGTATTGGGTCCAGGAACAGCACCGAGAGAAAAGTTGTCCTTTTAAAGTGTCCAGTTTCACACAGGGCAGACACGGGCAGCCTCTGCACATCTGGCTTCCGAGGCCGCGTCTTAGTGGCAAGCAGCGGACGGGGTGGCACCACTGAATACGCACGGCAGGGGTGAGCTGCCCACGGTCACTTTCATCCTGTGACCACTAATGGGAAACACACAATGACCACAGGGACCCGCCGTTTCCTCGTCTCTATACCTTTCGATTAGAAAACAGAAACCTGGTAGACGAGGGCGCTGAAGACAGCACGTTACCTTTCAGTTCGAGTAAGAATCAAAGCAGGGGTGCAGTTAGCCTTTGTGCCACTTCCATAAATTCTCCCCGCGTATTCCCTGGCACACTTAGCCAGGCAACCATTTCCCTCGGGACCTACTAGGAGGCTCTCATGCCTCCCTCCCAGATGTGAGGGCTTAATTTTAAACCTCCCTAGCCATCCACTGGTGGTTCCTTCTGCACCCATCAAATGAGTTTTCAGGATCTGTTTCGTTTGCTCGGGTCCCTCAAGAGTCTGGGGGCCAAGATGAACTTTCCACACACTGAGAAGGGCCCGGAGGGCCCAGGGCACGCTCCCCTGGCTGTGGGGCGGCACGTCAGGGTGCTGCAGGGCGCTGCGGTGCAGTCCCGGGGTCCTGTGCAGAGTGCGGCCCTGCAGGCAGACCCCCCCCCCCCAGCCTCCCCCGAGCCAGGCCCTGCCTCCAGCAGCCACGACGGCCCCGTGCTTGCTGCAGAGGTTACGGGGGTCCACCCCCACCTGCGAGGCGAGCACCCCGCGCTGCCGCTCTGCCCTGAGAAGCACTTCACCAAGATTCTCGGAAGCAATTATCTGCCTCTTAGTGAAATGATGGCCAGGCACAGCGGCACCTTCGAGCAGCTCAGCTCCGAAAGGGGAAAGCAGTGACGGCTGAGACGAGAAAACAGTCACAAATGGAAACGACTGAGCCAGCATCCGGCGGGCACAGCCCCTTGTTCTGTGCTGAGAATCAAAGCGACTCTTTCCAAGCACACGCCAGACTGCGGCTCTTCTGTTAGCAAGGCTTGGTGGGATGGGTGAAAAGAGGCAGGCACATCTCCACGCCTGGCGAGTCAAAAGCAACAGCTTGATGCTTGTTTAGGTTTTACAGCTTTATTCTGATAATCGAAACATTACTGTAAAATACTGGCATATGCAGAGCTGAGCATCTCTTTAATAGTGAGTGTCGTGTGATTACGGGGATAAAGGGAACATAACTACTTAGAAGAAAGAAACCAGACTCAGTCATTTTTTATTATATTCACATAAATAAGCACATCTTCAAGATTCACTTATTCATGCACAAATATGCATTGAGTACCTTCTATGCGCCAGGTGCTGGGGTGTGCCTAGGATAGTAAGGAAAATATTCCTGACTTATTTGTTGATTGGCAAAGGATTTCTGCAGCCAGAATGAACCTGGATTTTTCAACTAAGAAGTAGGAGGGGAAGAAAAAAATAGATGGAGAAGTAGGGGGCATGATGTTCTTACTCAAGATCCTCAAACAAAGCCAATGGTGACTCAGCTTTGAGGGGTTCCAAGCAGAATGTCCTTAGCATAGTTTGGGGGGGAGTCACTGAACTAATGGTGAGAGCAGGACTGCAGAGAGAGAGGGCCAAGAGCTTCCTAGTCTTCAAGTTTCAAGACCGACCCCAAGGTGGGTAAAACGTAAACAAGACAAGTCCCCCAGAACTCTGTCCCAAGTAAGATGGAGTGAGATGCTTCATGGCTCTCTGTCCCACCACAGAAGCTTTGAGCAACCAGCAAGAATAGAAACATCTTTCTCAAAGCTCCAGAAAACAAAGGACTGCAGTAACAGGGTGAGTGCCGAACCAAGAAAAAGGCTACCTAAAAGCGGTAGGGGGAGCGGACGTGGCTCAAGTGGTTGAGCGGCTGCTTCCCACGTACGAGGTCCTGGGTCCAATCCCTGGTACCTCCTAAAAACAAACAAAACAAAACAAATTTAAAAAACCAACTCTCATTGGGGAGTGGACGTAGCTCGGTGGTTGAGCGCCTGCTTCCCATGTACGAGGTCCTGGATTCAACCCCCTGTACCTCTCAAAACAAACAAACACCGCCAACCAAGAATTCTCTATCTGGCAAAACTGTCTTTTAAAAATGAGGGTGGGATTAAGATAGTCACAGATGAACAAAAACTGAGGGAGTCTGTCACCACTAGACAAGAAATGCCAAAGGGAGTTCTGCAGGTTGAAAGGAAAGGACAGGAGACAATGGCCTAAAGCCACATGAAGAAATAAAGATCTCTGGTAAGGGTACTGACATGGGTAAATAAATGCTATTCTATTTTTGATTCGTAACTCTACTTTTTACTTTCTACAGGTTCTAAAAGGCAAACGCACAAAATCAGTGGTTTTGAACTCAATGTAGAACATATAATTTGTGACAAGAACTACATAAAGACAGGAACACCAGAGATTAGGAACATAGTTTACGTATGCTATTAAAGCTAAACAGGTATCAAAGCAAACGGGATTGTTAGGGATTTTGGATGTTAAATTTAAGCGCCATGGTAACCACAATGAAAATATCAGAGAATATGCAAACTCATAGAGGCAGAAAGTAGAGCACAGGTTGCCAGGGGCGGGGGGCAGGGGCAATGTGGACTTCATGTAAAATGAGTGCAGGGTTTCTGTTGGGGGTGAAGGGAAAGTTCTAGTAATGACTGGTGGCGAGGGTACCCCAACAATGTCAATGTGATCGACCCCACTGAAAGGGATGCTCAGGAGAGGCTCAAATGGAAAGGCCTATGTTGCCTATGCCTCTACAATTAAAAAAAAAAAAAGCTACACAAGTGTGGGGACCCAGGGCCCAGGCTCTCCCCAGCCCGCAGCACGTGGCCACCTGCGGGACCTCGACACGAGCAAGAGGCTAACGGTCCTCCCCAGAGGGGAGAGGAGGCCTAGTCGCTGTCCTAAACCCTAACTCCCCCGAGCGGTGAAGCTCCATTCCTGCGGCATCACCAGAGCCCACATGTGCACCGAGGTACCCAGCGGGAGCTCTGTCCTCACACCCTATGGGATGTCTGTGCTCCGAACCCCCTCTGCCGCCCCTCACTGCCCCATCTCCTTGCGGAGTGCCACCTTCATTCTCTGGACCGCTGCCACTGAAGACTCTCCTGCCCGTAAGTCCAAAAGAAAGCTTACGTCCGACCCAGGGCCAGGGGCGTTGTCTGGCCCCACCCGTGCCCTTCAGGAGCTGGGTTGGAACAAGACAAAAGAGGCCCTAGTAAAAAAAAAAAAAAAACCCAGCTCTTCTCTCTCTAGCACCTGCCCTGCGAATTCCTGGATTTTAGTTCTTCTTCAGAAGTGTTAGGCTTTATCTGTCTCACCAAAAGAACAGGTTATTCACGACAGAAAGATGCTTTATATGTGTTTTAGTAGGTGAACTGTGGACAGAGGGTGCAGGGAAGAGGGAAGCCTAGAGGTCTGCTTCCCGTGCCACGTGCTGGGTGCCTTCTGGGCACGTGAGATACGAACAGAGCATAGCTGAGCATCAACCACCCCAGGCACTTAGCCTGAGAAGATAAAACCTTCAAACAGTATTTTCACATGTTAAAAATAGTAGGAAAAAGCCATCTAGTAAGGGCTCCCTATGTACTGATACAAAGTTCACAAAACTTGGTTGTGATGATGCCCTGGTTTCAAGCGGCCACAATAAAAGGCTGTGACTGTCTACACTGGGGGAGGCTGATAATGGGAACATTAGACTCATGGAATTTCACCCAGCTGCGAAGGACAACCTCTGCAGCGAAATGGTAAGCTTTCTGAGGGCAGGAAAGGGCAGAGCAGGCAAAATCAAAAACAAAATCATCATCTGGCTGGCAAGAACAGGCTAACCTTGCTTTGGGCTGCTGTTCAGCTCTGAAGCCCCTGGTCATACCCCACCCCGACTCCTGGCTCTGAAGGCTGAGGCGAGGCGGGCTCCGAGCACCTCTTGGCTTCTTCGGGCTCATGTGCATCCCGGGACCTCTTGGCGTGGGTGTAGGCGTCCCCGCGTGGGGTGAGTCTGGGCGCACGCCCCATCACCCTTGTCCCCTGCTGAGGGTGTGTGCCACCCTGACAGGTGGCTGTGCTCATCCCAGGGGCCTGCTGCTCTGGACTGTGGTTTGTCAGGACCACCTGGAGGGAGTGCCGGGCCCCAGGCCGAGGGTCTCTGAGTCAGTAGCTCTGGGTGGGGCCCAGAAGGCGCATTTCCAGCACGTTTCTGGGTACCGCTGCGGCTGCTGCTCTGGGCTCTAGACTCCTGCCCGCTTGCCCACGGGAAAGGACACGTGCCCCTCGTCCACCAGGTGCTGATGCAAGAGTGATCCAAGCACCGCCGGCTCCAACCGGCGCCCAGAGCTGCCGACCCCCGCCAGCTCTGCCGACAGTAACCGGGGTGCACGTTTTCTTCCCCATCACACAGCCCGTTCCGACCCGACAACACTTGCAAACAATTTCACATGCACCCACCTGCGCTGCTGCCTGCGGCGATTCAAGCACCCCTCTACCGTCCCACCACCTCTGCCCCTTTCCACTGCTTTCTCTTCTCAGTTCAGGATACGGGGTGAGCGTGTTTGCCTCTTGCTTTGCCCTGAAGCAGACAATTCACTTACATGGTCTCAGGGAGTGAGGACGGACACTCTCACCTCTCGGGCAGCTCGTTCCCCCGCACGCGCACGCGTACATGCACCCCAAAGAGTAATTCCGACGGCTAGCTAACAGTCTGTGCTTCCTTCAAAGCTTCTCTTCACGAGCCCCTTTGACTTGCACCCCTTTTAGTTGAAGTAGCATCTTTAGACGGGGCAGCTATGGTGTGACCGAATGAACGCTGGAGTAAAGACAAGAACCCTGGGTTTAATCCTGTCATTGTGTGACTTTGAAAAAGTAACGGCCACTGCACACCTTTATTTTCTCATCTGTGAAGTGGGGATATTAATATCTACCTTGCTGTTTGTGAGGAGGAACTAACTGGTGATCTTTTTAAGTGGCAAGGCTCTCTTGATGCTGAGCTATTATTAGACTTGGCCTTCCGCCTGGCAGTGTCTATGGAGGCACTCTTTTTTTTTTTTTTTTTTTAAAGATTTTATTTATTTATTCATTTATCCCCCCCTTGCTGCTCGTGCTCGCTGGGTCAGCCAACCACGCCGTGCGGGCGGGCTTGCCTTCACCAGGAGGCCCCGGGAACCGAACCCGGGGCCTCCCACATGGTAAACGGGAGCCCTACTGATTGAGCCACAGCCGCTTCCCAAGAGGCACTCTTAAATATAAAACTTGTCTGCTTTTGAACAGTTTCAGATCTACAGAAAAGTTACAAAAATAGTCAAGTCCTGTATGCTAGTCACTGGTTTTCCCCCAATGTTAACGTCTTCCATAACCACGTATATTTGTCAAAGTGAATAAACTGACATTGCTATATTACTATTAACTTGACTCGAATGCACTAGTTTCTCCTCAAATGTCCTTTTTCTGTTCCAGGATGCCATATAGCATCTGGTCTCTGGTCTGTGACAGCTTCTCAGTCTTTTGTTTTCCATGACTTCAATGTTTTGTTTTGTTTTGTCTTTAAGGAGGTACTGGGGATTGAATCCAGGGCCTCGTACATGGGAAGCAGGCGCTCAACTACTTGAGCTACATCTGTTGCCCACTTCAATGGTTTTGAGGAGTTCTGGTCAGGTATTTTGTAGACTGCCCCTCAATTTAGATTTCTCCCGATTACTCCGAGGTCGTGCGTTTTTAGGAAACGTATTACAGACTGGCCACCTTGTTGCAAAGTCCAGGGGAAATGATGATGTCTGGGTGAGTTTAACCTTGGCCATCTGGTCAAGATAGTCTCCACCAGGTGTGCATACTCAATTCTTTGGAAGCAAGTCATTAAACCCAGCCCACACCCAAGGGGAGGGGAACTAAGCACCACCTCCTGGATGGCAGGGTATCTGCAGATATTACTTGGAATTCTCCAGTAAGGGAGATTTGTCCTCCTTCATTTATTTGTTTATTCAATAATTTGCTTACGTCAGTATGGACACTTGTATATTTATTTTATACCTTGGGTTATAATCCAGTACTATGTTTATTTTCTTGCTCAAATTGTTACAGCGTTGGCCATTGGGAACTCTTTCAGGCTGGCTCCTGTGTCCTTGTGACATGCCCTCACGCTTTTTTCTTCTCTTTTGAGCACTTCTTTACTTTCTAGAGTTATAAAAGAATCGGCTACTTTTCCAAGGAGCCCTGGCTCCTTCTATTGGAGAATGGTGTTTAGAAATCAATACCTGGGCACTGCGTGTGCTCATTGCTACTGGAGTGTCACTGCTTCTAGGCCTTCTCATCAGACACAGCTAGGAAATACATGTATGTATAATAATCCATGGATATACACATATCTATAATTATTTCTGTATCTATCTGCCTGAACATATGAATTAAAATAAACGAGTTTATACTGATGTCTCCAATTCTAATAAAGAACCACAGGGTTCATTCTAGCTTTCTAGGAAGGCATTTTAAACATAGACACAACGATAATGAAAGTGACTGTAACTCCCATAGAAACATATAGTAATAGAGGAATAGTAATATGGTAATTATAATAAACCAATATATTAAATGCTGAAAAGCAATCTTATTAGCATATTAAACTGAAAAAAAAAAAAAAGGACACTAGAGGCCTAATTTTTTGCTGTATTATAAAAGTAGAGGAATAGGATATAGTATGGTAGTATATCTAACTATCTTCCTATACTTGTAAGAACTTACCAGTTCTTAGTTTTCCAACGATATTAGAAAATATAAGTATAAAGAAAATTTACTTATTATCCCAAAAATAGCTTTGAGTATTGCGATGATCAAGCAAGAGAAGATGAAAAAACATTTCCAACCAGCCAATCCCCCAGTGAAGGGATGGCTGGTTTGGGCTTCCCGGATCCTTCTCCTTTGCTGGGTTCACCCCACCATGGCCTCTTGTTTAGGGTTGTTATGCAAAGTGTCACATGGCACAGCAGCAGTCAAGGGACATATTTTCATCTCTCTCTGATAGGGGCTCTTAACTCTCAAAGGGGCTCATTTTTAAATGCCTCAAATTAATACTGACACTTCAGAAATTCCTAAGCAATACAAAACTTTCAGAGGCAGGGAAAATTTCATGAAATCAGACACCCACCATGTGTTCTAGGCTTAGAAAATTTGGGATTTGCCGTGGTACAAGTGGAGAAGTCCAAGTGTTTGGGCATCGAGGTAAAGAAAATGTCTATGGCAGGAAACCAACTACTTGCCAGCCTTCTCAGGCTTCTCAGCAGCACCTACTGTTTCCTCTAGAATTTGTACAACTCACTTTAAAACTTGTTTTCATGGTTGTACTGAGCAAATACAACACGAGGCACTACCTGACACTATACTGATAATCTAGTTAAAAAAATCAAATCCCTCCCTTCTGACCTACAAAATAAAGTTTAAACTCTTTGGCAAGGCACGGAATCCTCCTTCCCACCTGTCCCAGGCTACTTTTCCAGTCACTCTCATCACTCACTGTTCTTTAAACCCACCTGTAATTTTGCACACCTTTGGGCAAATGCCATTTCCCCCATGTCCCATGTCCACCTGGTGAGCTTCTTATTCTTCAAAGTGTGACTCAAACATCACTTCATTATTATTATTAGCTAACATTTGCTGAGCATCTGCAGTGGGCCAGCCATTCTACATATATTATTTCTAATCTTCAAAATAACTCTGAGAGATTTCCTTCTTCATTCTACAGATGAGAAAACTGAACCTCAAAAAATGTGTTACTTATCCAAGGTCATACAGCTGGTAATTATCAAGGCAGAGACTGAAGCCCAAGTCAGACTCCAAGTGGATTCTTTCCAAGATTCCCAGTAAACCTTCCATGTCTTGCCCTGCATCCGCAAAGTATTTAGCAAATGAATGCAGTCATTTGTCTACACATGTGTAGGCTGTGAGTTTTCTAAAAACAGGAGCTTTGTCTTTTATCTTTGGCACTGGATATAGAGTGGGCATTCTTTCAATGGAAAGAAATACCATCCAAACTGGGGCAAGGACTCTGAACTACCTCCACTAGCCACAGCGACCTCCAGGTGGTTTATATACCAGTAAGCAATTTTATCACCTGTTTGAGTGGAAGATAAGAATATCCAAAATGGTCCAAACCCAATGGAGCCCACTTGAAAAGCAGTACACCAGAAGGCTCTACGAGTTTACTTGGGACGCCATTTCCTTTCAGCTCAGGTAAGGAACTTATGCGACGACAGCGTGTTGGTGTAATGCTGGCGGACAGCTCTGAGGAATACCTGACTTCTTCACAGGCACAAACAGGAATTTCACAGCAATGTCACTGTTCTTTAGCTACTCAGTGTCACATTAAAATTCCTAACATTTAAAAATCCCCCCTTTTCACTTTTACCTGCCCATATGGAAAGTCTGGAATCCACGGGACTTAATGAACCTTAACGAAACGAACTTAATGGAAGGAATGCCTACAATGAGTTACCAAAGTGTTTAGCCACTCAGGTAAATTGTTGTAAAAACATGAAGTTTTAGTCATACTAAACAAAAGAAGCATTTTTCTAGAACAGCCTCAGAAAATGTACATGGATTTGAATACCTGAACACTGGCTAATGAACATTTGCAAACACGAGAACTTGTTATTACAACTGCTTGATCTGAGCCACCTCAGGTCTTGCTGTCAGAGTAGAAGAAAGTTTTGCCTTGGCAGGTAAATGAATGAAGGAGCAATCATGAAATACCACCTGCTATTTTAGAACACGTTATTTGTAGCTCGAGTGCACACGTGCCCTCCTGCTGCTATTTGGATTGGGCCTGCGAGGCCATCTCTCATGCCATTTACAGCCCTTGGCTGCACTTGCTGGGAGAGCTGATGAAGCAAAAGGAGGCTTGACGAACTATTTCTGTAGAGAACTGTAACTGCTGCCCAGGAAGTCTCCTAAATTTTTTAGGTAGCTCAGAGAGACGGGGAAAATGAAGTCACTTAATTCCCTCCCAGAATAAACGGGGCCACTAGAGTACATTAAGCTGCTCCTCCCCAGCAGCCATTTAAGATGTCCAAGAGCAGAGGAAAGGGCAAGGGCCAAACTGAGATAAGGCACAAGCTGTACCACTCTGATTTTCCAAAGCAATGGCTAAATTTAGCCTGAGAAAAACTGCTATACTCCAGTTTTTAAAAACTCTCCAACTCCATGTAGCAAAATGCTAGAAAAGGAAATCAGCATTCTTCTTAGACTTTCTTTATTGGCAGTGATTTTGGATTCATTTTTCTTCTCCTTGGTCTTTGTTTCACACTGTTCAAAAATTCAGTCTTCGACATGTCAAAAAAAAATCATTTAAGATGCTGCTAAAACAACTGAATAACAGCAATTTGGATGCAAAATGCTAGAGGCAGCAAAGCAAATCTGCAATTATTTCTCAGGTGAAACTAGAGCTAGAGGTGCATGAGGGCAGACATTTCAAACCTATTTTCCACAGACACTAAGGCTTATAATCTAACACCCAAGGAACAGCTGAGGAACTCACCTATATGATAGCACAGCATCAAACATACACGTGGAGCACAAATTATGCAGGAGTCATTTGCTGGCAATAAAGGAGTGAATCCAACTGGAATTAAAAGTAGAACTGCAGCTAATTAGTGTACATGCAAAAGAGATAAGGAACTCTGACAAAGATTCTGTATCTACCTTTAAAGAGTTTACAAGAGTAAATACTTTTTTTTTGAATTTCCCAAAAGCAAATTTGGAGGACACTGCCTCAACACTTTCAGCACACAGCGAAAATAAGAAATATATGTGTGGATTGAGACATTCTAAAGTAGTAACAGGGAAATGAATGAAGAAGAATGGGGAAAGGCACGTCCACCACTAAGGAGGCCTTTAAAAAAAAAAAAAAAAAAAAGTGCTGTAATGAGCCTTGTGGATGAAGAAAAGTCTAACCTGGGCGTGAAGATGTGACGGTGGAATGAAACTAAAATGGCTTGCATAAAGGAAAACGGAAAATGAAAATCATGACAGAACTGAAACTGCAAAGACAGACTGCAAAACGCATGGGAGTTGTCAGGAGGCATGAACAGTATGAATTAAACACCACAGTCGTTCCGTGGTGCCCAACTCACAAAAACCACTTAAAATCCATTGGGAAGAACCATGGAGAATCAGAGCCAGAAGGGATTCATCCCACCACTATTTACTGGGCACCGTCTGCCAGAACTGTGCCCAGGCTCTGGGGACATAACGAGGGGCAAGACAACTCGAGGAGCTCGGCTGGCCTCCAGGGACACAAGAACAAATGAGATGCAATCCTTCATTTCAAGGACCTCAGTCAAATATAAATCAATGCACTGGGAAATGTCACTAAGCTCCAAGGCCAGGGGCCGGGTTTGTCCTGTTCACTGCTGATTTTCCGAGGCCTCCATAAATATTTACTGAATAAGTGAGTTGATTTTGCCTTTTTGAAATACAGAACATGAATTTCAAGGAGGAAGAGGTAAAGGGTGTTATGTAGAAAAAACTATTCAGTTCCATTAGTCATTTCCATGATGTGCTTTTATCCTGCCAAGTTATTAAAAGCAGTTCCTTCCCTTCTCACACTGCCACCTCTTACCTAATCCTCTCAAATGTGGCAGGATTAGGCATTTAAAAAGAAACAAAACACCTAAATGAGACTGTTGCCTACAAATTCCTTCACTCAGTAGTTCCCGCCTTAGAAACAGCCACACCTGACCACAAGGTCGGGGCAGAGACCATGGGGAAAAGAGGTAAAAAACTCCACTGAAAACAAAACTCTATTAATAGTAAAACGGGTAACATGGTCCCTGGGGAAAAGATGTAAAACGACCCTAGCTGTTTTGAGCTAAAACTTCTAATCACGATGATGTCATCTGCATGGGGCTCCTGGTGGCGTCCAATACCTGACTTACAAGCCGTGTACTCGTCCAGAGGGAAGACTTCTTCCCGGCTGTGGCAGCCTCCATACATTTTTCAGACATCTGCTGTGGCCGTGCTCTGCTCTTACAGCTCATTATAGGGATGCCATCTTCTCAATGTCCCGACTATCCTGCTAACTTCTGAGAGCGTTAAGGTCCAAGATGTTCCAAAAATATTTCAAAAACAAATTTTTGAGTCCTGGAACTGAAGCCTCTCTATGTAGAAGTTTGTTAACCACAATGAGATTTTTTTCATAATGCTACAAAAATCTAGAACAAATATAGCCCTTTCCAAATCAACAGGCTGAAGTGGATATATTTTCAAAGAAATCGCTGTAGTTATCGTTAAATATTGGACATTTATAGGCAAAATATGTCCTAACAGATGAAATAATTGAAGAATACTATTTTACAACTCCTCACAAGCCTTTCTGACAAATGATAGAGTTTTTTTTTTTTTTTAATTCAAGTTATATCACCTCAAACATTTTATTCAGGAAAAAAATCTCTCTCAGGGCATCACCAGAATTCTAGAACATGCTTAGTCATTCAGCTTCTTTGTGGGTGTTATAAGCCCCTGGGGGGTTCTCCTGGCTCCAGAAGGCACATGAGAAGACAGCTAGGTCTGCTCTGCATCTCTCCCCCCCCTCATTTCCACACTCTTGAGTTTTGGAGGTGACACACCCAGGTCAGAGCCACCTTCAAATATCTGTAAATTCCAAGCCAGCGAGGCCCGAATGAATGTACTAGTTTGGCCAGCGTAACAAAGTCCTTTGGACTAGGTGGAGAAACTTCTAGGGCTTCTCCTTGACTTCACATAGTCGTGGGGGTCGTCCTGTCCTGCTACGCTGACTGAAGTCCTCGAAGTGGGATTCCTTAACCTCCTGCTCCGAGTGGAGTTGGCGTGAAGGAAGGTTAACCAGCCATAACCTACTCAAAGGGCAGTGAGCAGCGATGCCCGGAAGCCCCGGCAACGATCCCCTCACGCATCAACCCACCGCCTGCCGTCTTCTTCTCCCCATTCTTCCCATCCTGTCCCGTGTTTCCTTCTCTATCCCAACCTCTTAACTTCCCTCCCCGCCCTCAAGTAACTGGTGACAATCCTGGTCTGTCTGTCTCAAGTGGCTTATGATTAATAATAGACTGAATAAGATCGAGATTGCTGAAAAATGAAGAGTAAAAGCTTGGGTAGAGCTGTTATCCAGAAAACACATACTAACATTTAACCAAAATGGCTAAATGTTAGTCCTAAAATTGGCTGAATGTAGCAAATGAGGCAAAAAGGGAGGCAATAAATTTCAAGGTCACAGTATGTCAGTTGTTCTGGAGAGCACAGCTTTCCCTGGAACAAAGTTCTGAAAGAAATTTCTACCACAAGTACTAAGAAGAGGGGCCAGTGTGATGTAAGGGCAGCTTCAACAACATCTGTGCAGAAAAAGCAAAACCGGGCTTCAGATGCCCAGTTTATTACTGTTCAGTATTAAAGGAGATCACCAAAGCATCATTTCGTAAAAGCAGCTCAGTGGAGGTCCAACGTGGAACCAGCACACAGCTCTGAGGACGTGGTTTGGAAGAAAGGGTAAATTAGACTCTTCACAGGAATATATGGCTGCTATTTATTGCTTACTCTTTCTTGAACAATAGTGTATGATTCTGATTTTTAAATCTAAAAGTGAGTTGAATGTTTCATGTTTCTCTAAAGAATAGCTTTCTATATTTAGCTGGTTTGGGTTATTTATCATTAAGTAACTCTCAACTGATTTCTTTCCTGCAGGTCAGTGGTCCTTAATTTGTAAAGTCTCTTTACTGCAATAAAATAAAGTCTTTTCTTCCCATGTCTGGGAATCGATATATTTGGGGTTTGGCAATGAGGCAGTGTTCCACATAGACAGTTTCTTCCCGAAATTTTTGGTGGAAAGAGGAAGTCGCCGCCAGTTTTTTAACCTGACAATAATTGCAATAATCAAGTGAATAGTCAGTCCCCTGTTTGCAATTTGGCACGTCAAAGTCTTTGAGAAATCCTGAGTGAATGCCCAGACCTCTTGAGTAATGTCCCTATGCTGATATGAAATACACAGATGCAAGAAATTTAGGTTATGAGAGAAGCCGGACTTCTCTTGTTAGGAAAAAAACCTATCGATGATTCTTAACTTTTTTTTCTTCATGGACCCTTTGACAATAATAAAAGCTCTAAACCTTTTTCTAGGGTGAAAAAAAAAAATATATATATATACATATATATATTTATATTTATATATATATATGGCTCATAAACCCTGGGGAGGCCCATAGATTCCAGCTCAGAACCCATTTTGTGGGGATGCTCTATTGAAGCATTTCCCAAACTGCATTCTATAGAACATTTTCCACAAGATGTTGGTCAGTAGACCATAAAAGCAGACATGGTTTTGGCAAACTGTTTTGGAGATACTAATTAAGCACAATTAAATAATTTCTTTACTGCAAGGCTTCTCCGAGTCTTGAAATGCGGATGTACACTGTAAACTGCCCAGAGTGAGCTAGTAATAGGTGTGTTGCCTAAACTTATCAGTCCACAGAACCTTTGGGGGGAAAAAGGGGGGTCCCTAAACACATTTCCTGTAACTGATGTTCCCACAGAAGAGTTTAGGAACTAAAACGAGCCTCAAGAATACCTCTTAGATACAGACACTAACCGAGTTAGGAAGGTCCTGCTACCCACTCTTCCTGCTTCCTCTTTTACTCAGCCAGGTAGCCAGGGTGACCCCCAGCCACCACAGGCCCGAAGAAGGCTATATGAAAGAAAAAAGAAGGGAAAACAAGAAGATAAAATTTAAAAAAAGAGAGAGAAAAGAGGGGAGGGGAGGGGAGGGGAGGGGAGGGGAGGGGAGGGGAGGGAGAAGAGAAAGCTACCTAGCTAGCTACGTGGACTAAGGTGTGGGTCAGCAGGGGCCACTGTGGAAAACGGACCCAACATCCCTTCGGCAGCATCTCCTTCCTTCCTTCTCAGGAGAACTCCTCTTTCTCTGCTCATGGTCATTAGTTCCTTTGACACACACAACTGCCTCTTCACCCCACGTCATCCTTCCCCTTTCATTGCTCTAGCTCTTGAAGATACCTCATGAAGATTTCTCCCACTCTCTCTGTTATTTGTTCCATTTGGGGAACAAAAATGAGGTGGTAATTGTAATTGATAATAGGAGTGACGTTAGGTCCATGTTCTCAACAACTCACACTGCCACTGTCTCTGGATTTATTCTCAATGGCTAGGGAGCAAGACTCTGCAATTTTAAAGAGCCACTTTGAGTTCTCTATGAATTAAGAATTTTCACCAAAAAAGGTTTCCATACTGAATTTCACATATATATTCATTTTTATTCAAGTACTATCATTTAAGATATTAAATGTGCAAGTTCACTATTTCATTTGTTTTGGAACATAAGTGTGCTATTTATTTAATATTATAGAGACCACATAGTTCAATGCTTTACAGCATTTATATATGTGATATGTACATTCAGACACATTAATTATTCTTCTCTTGCAAATGTAGAATATCTATTATGGGTTCAAAAAGGTTTTTGCCCTCAGGCTAGCCTGGGAACCTACACCATTTGTTTAACACTGTCTCTCTGGGAAATTTTATTCAAGTGACATATAAGCTTTTATTTTTTATTTATTTATTTATTTTTTTATCTTGTAGAAAAGCTTTATTGAGTTTGCTCTAGGCAGAGTGAGAATTGTTAACCCATGGAAGAAATTATACAGACTTGGGTTTAACTTAAACCTGAGTAAAGCTGGAAAGAACAAAACAATTTTAGCATGTTATTTTTCTTTTCAGAGTACTTTAATAGGAAAAATGGGACTTTGTGTCCTCATATCATAAACTTCTTTGGGGATGGACATATAAGCTTTTAGAACATCATCTGTTTTAGACTCGGGACTTCCTATTTTCTAAGGTATTAGAGAGGGCATCTTTTACACACACACACAACTGCCAGGGGCATTGTTTCTGGTTGGAGTAGAGGAACAGTTTCTTTCACTAGAAAATCAAAAAGATAATTCTCTGTTGATCACTCCAAACCACAGTATTTGATATTAAGGATGTGAAAAATATTTTCTGAAAATGCTCCTAGGAATTATTAGCACCCATTTAAAGGTTACAGGTGCTGGTGTCTCCCTCCCATTTAAAATATGACCAAGAGAATAAAAAAGATGTAGAACAGCCTTATTATGAGCTTCTGCAGTTTCAGAATGAAAGGGGCTCTCTTTAGGAATGTGTCAAGGGTGAAGATCAAGAAGGATCTTCCTCCGCAGGTTGCCTGCCTAGCACGCACCCTCCCTTCTCTGGTGCTGGCACCTTGGTCTTCCTTGGGGCTATTCCTGCCCCATACTCAGTTCAGGTGGTGCAGGTGGGGATCCCAACTGTTGACTACAGGGGTAGGTATGTGAGCCACCCCTTGCTAATAAGAGAACCACCTCCTTTAGCAAGTGATTGGACATATGATGCAAGCTGGGCTAGGAAGAGACAGAGCACTTCCTGGAACAACTGAGAAAGAAAAGTTGCCTTCCTGGAGATATGTACTAAATTGGCAGAATAAAAGCCTGGAGCTTTGAGTGGACCATTTTGCTACCCACTAGGGAAAACCCTGCCTGAGTATAAAATCAACACAGAGGAAAGCAAAGCCAAGAGGGGGAGAGACAGATTTCCAATGACAGAACTTGAGCATCTGGAACCAGCTGTACCTGAAGATAAACCCAAATCTGTACTTCACAAGGGTCAACAAATTCCCTTTTTTACATAAGCCACTTTGAATCGGAATTCTGTCATTTACAGCTGAAAGAGTGGTCCAAGGTCAATCTATTAACTGAAAGGTGGATCCTTATGCTAAGTAAGTATTGTTAAAGTTTTGCTTTCACTTAAAAATAAAAAATAGTACGCGCCATTAAATACACGTTAGTAACAATACACAAATTGCACTAGAATCCCTCTACAAAACAAGGGCTAAATTATGGAGGAAATAAGTTAAAGGGCTTACTTGAAATGTTTTAATTACCCAAAGAAATCAGAAAAAGTATCTTAACTTTTTCAGGCCTTAGGTTACTGCCAAATGCAAATGTTCCGCCACCACACAACAGATGCACCGCACAGAAAAGAATGGCTACAGAACCTTCGAATTTAAAGAGAACTCAGCAATTATCTGGCCTGGTGGCCCACAGAAATAAATACAACCCAGTACACACACACACTCCTATACTGAAACAGAAATTTCCCAAACCGATACCCTCACTATGTGCATCGCACTGTGATTTTAAACAAACAAAAAACTGATATTAAAAAAATAAAAAACAAAAAAACTGATGATCATAACCCCACTGAACTGACTTCTTGAACCACTAATAGGTTTGAAAACAGGTAAGATACTGAGATCCGGAGGTTTTTGGTGATTTATTTAAGATTTCACATTTAGCTAGTGGTGGCACTTAAGCGAAAGCATAGCACTTCCCCTGCTACAGAATACTAAAGCAAACAGTTGTCACCTACACACATTCCCCGACAGCCAGCTTCTGGCCAATCCTAAGAAACGCAGCAAGATGATTCATTCAGGAGTCAGGACTAGACAATCTACACTGGGCGGTCTAGCACTTTCAGAGCCACCGCAAGACCACCTACCTACCCGAATCTACCAGGCACCTTGAGCTGACCTGAACTGGAGAGTGTGCGGGGTCTGTGACTGAACCCGATGCATGAAGCAGGCTCAGAGTCCGGTTGGTTTATAGAAACAAGTTCTTGTGCCATATAATCTCTTTGTCAACTGATAGTACTTGTGAGATGCCAACTCATTATGCCAGGTGTGGCGGGAGATTCGGCAGCACAGGTGCCTCCCGCAGGCCCTACGGAGCCTAATCTGGGAAGTGATAAGGAAGCAGAAGGCTCTCCCTTAAGGAGAAAAGCCTTTAGTCAGGCTCAGAGAAGGGCTTACAGCAAAGACAAGGAGGTAGAATTTAGCACCAGGTGTGGGATGGGGGGGCGCACCCAGGAGAGTGAGAGCAGATCTGGAGGCTTGTGAAAGTCAGGGGAAGAAGAAAAAGAAAAGAAAAAAAAAAAAATAGAGGGACTAAATGCTTATTCTGGGTGGTTGATCAATGTTAATTTAATATATTCAGAGAATTTATTTACATTACTTACCTTTAGTTTCCGTATTACAAAAGCAGTATGTAGTTACAGCATCAGTAATTTAACTCCTATAAACATTTACCCTGGTTACATTCCTCCCATACCTTGCCTTCTCCAAATAAATATTTAATTATTAGTTATAATTTGCTTAACAACCCATTCACTCACTGATTGCTCCACAAGTTCTGTGTCTAATGCTCTGCTTTATTTTCAATGCTCACAAGATGGAATCAAAATTAAGCAAATTACAGGCACCAAGATACTTTTGAGACTAAAATTTCAGTTCACACATGAAAGGAGCTTGACTGAAATGAAGTATCAGGCAAGACCATCCTGGCATTGTCTGCGTCCCTCCCCTCCCTCCACTGAAAACACAGCATTATTTACATGGAATCATCCCACGTTTCCACTAAGCCACGTGCCACGTCGTCTTAATACTGCTTGGCAGGGAGGGGGTTGTGAGAGCAACGATTTTCCTGACAGTAAAGGCATCTGTGCTTGTCTGTCAAGCAATCCAAAAGTTTCTCCCAGTGCCTGCTGTATACTACCCCACGTGTCGGCACATCAGAGAACAGCAAAGAAAAGGTGGCCATCTGCCTTCAGGAAAATTCACTCAGGAAGCGGATGGGACTGTCACGGATGATCTTCACGATACAAGTTCCAATATCCTCCTGGTATGAGGTCCCAGTACCCACGGGTGTCACCCAGCAAGCTTGAAGCACTTCCTAGATGTTAAATGCGACTACTATTAACGTGTGCTCTTAAATGTAATTCAGCACATCTCATCTGGATTTCTTCTCCAATCATCAACTAAAGTTAACTGATGGCTGTCAGGCGGCACGTGGAGTATATAAAAAAAGAAACATCTCAAGGCAAAATCAGCCACGCGTCGCTTGTTGCTTGTTGTCCAACTGCCTAGAGGCTAGCATGCAGTCTGTGGCCTGCCTCTAGAAAGGGCAAGCGATTTTAAGGGATAAGCGTTGTTTACTAACTTCATTAGTTCTTCCACCTCACTTTCCTTTTGCCTAATCCTTCCTTAGTCCATCTAGTTCCATTTTATCTTGCTTTACTGTACACTACGCATCTCTGTAAGCTTCCTCCAATAACTTTTTTGAAGCCGGTGAGGTGTATTCAAACCACAGCGAAGGCGTGGGCCAAAAGCTTTGGGCAAAGGATTATATGACCGAAACTCTCACTGTCCGGCTTATCACTGCGACAGCATGCCACAGCCGATGTTTCAGAATCGAGGCTTGGCACCACCCAGAGCGTCTTCTGAAAAGATCGATGGGGTGCAAGTATCACCCACAGTAAACCAGAGAAAGCAAAGCCCTTTAAGCGCGAGAGGACATAGCAAGTACGCAAAGAACGGCTGGGGAATGGGGCGAAGAGCTGTAGGCCATGCAGAAAAGCCTGTTCAGAGAGAATGAAGGACTTCCAGAAAACCACAGCACCAGCTAAGGAACCACAAGAGTCTTTATTGAGTTTTCTGTAGGATCCCGAAAGCTGCATTTTAAATAAACGTCATCACTTTCCTTAAAAAAATTTAAAAGGCAGCCCAGAAGCACAGTCCCACAACTTCAGAACTTCACACACCAAGCAACAAAATGTCAGGAAAATTATACAGCACCCAAAGGAAACACTAGATCCCAGAGGTTCACATCTGCTGCACTGCCAGAAGACAAGTGATCCTGAGCTGGGCACTGGAATCTTAGCCGCCAATAAGAGCTTCGCATCTCTTTGTAAAAATCTGAGACCGCCTGCCTTAAGTGTTCACTGTAAACCAGCTTAACTTCACTCTCTTTCTCCTATGAAGACAAAATTTTTCATTTTCACCCGTTATCCCTGTTCTCAGGGCAGTCCAACACGAAGATGCTGCTGCAATGACAGCTGTTGTGGACAGAAGTCCCCAAGAGAGGACTGAAAAAAAGCCTGAAATAATGTGTCTGTGCAGCAGCAAAGGTGATAAAAAAAATCCTTAAATAATACAATATTGTTATTAGCTACTATATTAACTACTGTATTTCCACTTCGATCATTTATAACATGATCAGAATGACCTGAGGTCAGATAGGAATTCACAGCAGTCCTCTGCTTGTTTACACTACTGAGCGAAATGTATTTGGGAAATGCATATCTTAGAAGGAAATGCTATGTTCTAGAACATTAAACATTATTACTCCCTCAATCTAATACAAAGAAAAAGAGAAACATAAGCTTATTTGCTATCATCTAATTCTTGTCTTAAAATAATAAACTCTTTTCCTATGAACAGTGACAGTGCCACTGCTCTTTCTGGCCATCAGGGTTTCATGTAATGGTCTCTCTATATGACACAGCTTCTGTAGAGAAGCTCTCCCAACTGTTACCTTAGGCAATAAGAAAAAAGGGCTCATTATATACAGCCAGCCACTTCACCACAACACGACAAAACTTGCTGGGTAAAATTTCAGGTTTGGGCTTCACTCGTGGACA
>JAKSZT010053883.1:3499454-3531322 GCA_026826555.1 Tolypeutes matacus | reverse complement strand
GACGCAAACGAATGAAGCCGACAGATGTAAAGTGCTCTTAGCAGTGCCTGGTATGTAACAGACCCTCCTATTGCCGCTATTAGAAGTCAAGCGCCGTGGGGGTGGTGGGTAGCGACGGGAAGGGCAGCAGAGGAATGCTTCTGGCCTTCTGGTGATGTCCTGCTCTTGACCTGGGCACCAGTTACAAGGGCAGGTTTGGTTTGTGAAGTCTTGTTGAGTGGCACACATAACAGAAGGTGCTTATGCATGTGTTAAGGTTAATACAGTGTATTAAAATGTTAGTTGTTACGAGCGCCAACAGAAACTGCTGTCATCTTGAAGAACAGGAGCAGAGTTTACTTACCCTGACACCTGGCACACAACCGGGCACGCTGTTGAATTGCTCGGGATGGACTGCGAGCAGCAGAGGCCAGCTGGAGGGCTGGGACCGTGAGACTCACACCTGCCTTTAGGCTCCTAAATGCAAGGGAACCTGGGGTGGTTTGGACCTAGGTCCCCCGGCACCTTGTCCCCTAGCTAAAACTTCCAGGCTCTTCTCTCAGTTCTTTTTCCCAAGTTTGATTAAAAAGGCAGGGGTGGGGTTCAGCTCTGGGCATCCCTGCTGCTTGAGAAGGGCCCTTAGGGGGAGCCCCTGACCGCCACCCTTCCTCCAGCAGCCCCGTGTCCGCCTGGCACAGGAGGCCTTGGCAGTGCCCTGGGAGAGGGCTGGGGGCACCCCCTGCAGGCCTCCTTTCTGCCTCCATTCTCACTCTCCCTCGGCTGGGCCATTTCCCTCCGGAAGGCCTCCACACTCCCCGTGGCACCTCGGTCGTAGCATGGAGGCCGCAGGAGGAAGCACCCTTCTCAGGCCTTTGTGTGGAGAGTCAGGCGGAGCTGGGGCAGCGTTGGGGATTGAATCGGGTCCTCCACAGACGTATTCATCTCTTTTTTTTTTTAAAGATTTATTTATTTACTTTATCCATTTTAAACCCCCTCTTCCCCATTTGCTGTTTTGTGTCCATTTGCTGGGCAATTCTCTTTGTCTGTCTCCTGCCATCTCTTCTCATCCTCCTCCTCCAGTCTTCACCAGGATTCCATCCTGGAGACCTCCGATGTAGGAGAGAGGTGTCCTGCCACCTGCGCCACCTCGGTTCCTGGCTTTCGGAGCATCTCGTCTTGACTCTCCCCTGCGTCTCTCCCCTGTTACGTCCTCATCTTGCTGCATGGCTCCCGGGGCCTGGCGGCTCACGGGCACACAGAGCCTGGCAGCCCATGCACCTTCTGTATATATATTTTTTATTTTACTGGGAGGTCCCGGGGATCGAACCCAGGTCCCTCCATATGGCAGACGGACGCCCAGCCATTTGAGCCACATCTGCCCCCGTATTCATCTCTCGACCTGCCTTCCTGTGGGTGGGGAGCCTGTTTGTAGATAGGACCTGTGAAGGTGCTGTGATCAGCCCCAGTTTTTGCTCGTTTGTGAACAGGCTCCTGGAGGATCCTATGTAGAGGCCAAGCCGAATCCGAGTGGGCCTGGTTCCATGTGCCTGCAGTCCTTAGAGCCAGAGGACACTCAGATGCTGCCCGTCAGCATAGCCAGAAGGCAGACAAGGCCCCAGGAGGACACTCGAGACAGCTCACCGTGTCACAGCGGTAGAGGTGCAGGCCAGGGGGCCCCAAGGAGTGTGGCAGCCGGCACCAGAACGCTGCCGACTTGGAGAAAGCATGGTCTCTCCAGACCTTGATTTTGGGCTTCGAGCTTCCAATGCTGTGAGACAATCAATTCTTGTTCAGCCCACTGTGTGGAATCTCACAGCAGCTCTAGCAAGCTAAGATAGGCGGGGTGAGCTGGAAGCTTCTGAAGCAAGCTCAGAGCAAGACAGCATGCTAGAACTCAACTCCTGCAGGGTGTTTCTCCTCGTGGGTGGGAAATGGGAAATGACGGAGTAAGTCATGTATGTGATTCAAGCAAATGATTACACTGGATTTCAATGGGGTTTTGAGTGTATCTGGGTCATTGTTTAAAAGAATTTTTTGAATTCCGCTTGGCAGCACGGGAAGGGCTCAGGGAATAGATCTGTGAGTGCCACCATCTCCTGGGTGTCTGCTGTCTTCACGATAGGCTCTGGGAACTTTTGGGGTAGCCGAGTCTTTGCCGTCACGGTTGAAATGTGCTCCCCTTCCCTGAGTGCACAGGAGCTGTATGGTGAGGGGGCAGCACAGATCAAGGACAGGGGCGCCTAACTAAATCCTACTTTGTAGTCATTCAGGAGAAGCTGGAGCAAGAGCTTGGTAGGTGCCAACTGAAGAAGTCATGAGTCCCACCTAGTCCAGCCAGAACCTGCATCACTTCACCAAAAGTCTCGTCTGTTCTAGGTTCCTCCTGGAAAAGGTGGAGCACCCTCCATAAATCTGAAGGGTGATCAAAGTCCAGTGAGGAAATGCCGCCTGGGGAGGGGGAGAGCTGCCACCACTATCATCATCATCATCATCACTGTCATCACCACCACCGCCACCTTCTCATTATCACCTCCACTACCACTATCATAAATCCTGATCACCACCACCACCATCACCACTGCCACATCATCATCATCATCATTGTGAAACGATAATATTTACTGAGCACTGAGTTCTTTACACCTATTAATTCCTCTTATCTTCACAACAAGTCTATGCAGAAGGGGCCACTGTTATCACTGCTTTACAGGGGAGGAAACTGAGGCACAGTGGGATTAAGCAACTTACTGTGGACTAGTGAGTAGGAGAGCCCCCCCACCTCTCTTCCTCCAAAGCCGGCACTCTTAGCTACCTCTTTGCTTGGAATCACAGGTGAGCTAGAGGCACAGCGTCCAGGATGGGTACCGGCAGGTATAATGAGCAGCCAAGGGCAGGGGGTCAGGGCCCTCATTACCCAAAGATCAGGCTTGGCTGCTTGGCTGGCCGGGCCACTGCCCCTTCCTCTTTGTGCCTGTCAACATGATGTCCACTCTTGGCCTCCAGGGGCCTGGGTGGCACCTCTCAGACATGTTCAAGGAGACAGGTCATGTCGGGCTTGAGGGCTCTCTAGGTTGGACCAGCCAAGCCAGTCTGTGGCTGGGCCTTATGTGGATTGAAGCCTAAACCCATAGCAGGCGAGTAGCCAGGTGGCTGGGAGCTCTGCTCAGCAGTCAGGAGGATCTGGGCTGGCTCCCGGGCTGCTGCTTCCCAGCTCCGAGACCCTGGAAAGGTGAGCTCTCTACGCCTCACTGACCTCATCTGTAAGATGGGGCTGAGGCTCTGGCAGCACCCTGGTGAGGTCTCAATGAGATGATATTTGTGAAGCCCCTAGGCCAGTGCCCAAAAGGTGCTAGCGCCCCATCTTAGCGAAACCAAAGGGCAAGGCAACCAGCCCACACCTTGGTCAAGAGAGCAGGAAAGCTCAGACACAAGTGGCAACTCTCCCACTGAAGATCCCGGTCTGGGCCCCCATGAGGTCTCAGAGGGCAGGTCTAGGGCCTTGGAAAAAGTCCCGATACCAGGGATGAAATCTCTTCTGGGCAAGACTTCCCGTTTTTGTTTTGTTTTGTTTTGCTTGGGGGAGCAGCTCTTTCTTCAAAGCATGAATCCTATACTTCCACTCATCTCTTCGTCGGGCTGAGGGCTCATAGACCCCCATGTGCAGAGCTTGTGGGGGGGCCACGGCCCCCTCTGTGGCTCTCTGGCCAAGGCTGCTCCTGCCAAACCAGGGCCTGACCACCTAAATCCTTCCAGAGTGGAACCCAGGAAGCCCCAGGCTCCAGGGTCTGAGAGAACACCCCGGTGCCCACTGGCTGCCCTGGCCCCTCCAGCTGAGCCTCCGAAGAGGATGCTGTGGCCCAGGGGAGTCGCATTTATAAACGAGCATTTTTTACCGGAAAACAGTCCTAAGGTACGTTCAAAATCCACTTATTAAAACTGCCAGGATGTCCTTTCTTACAAAGTCGATACCATTCATTCTTTACGTGGGATTTGATTAAAGAGCAGAAGAGAAAAGAATGTTTTTCCGGGGGCGACAATGGAGTGAAGACCCAGATATGTATGGTGAAAACCATTTTTGCCAGCGCCCCCCCCACCCCCCCACACACTGCTGCTGTCAGTCAGAACCTGAAGGTCATGGATTGGTGAAAACGAGAGCTGGCAGATTCCTTTCTAGGGAAGCAACTAGCTACCACCTGAAAAGAATAAGCACTGAGATCCTGAGCAAAGGAGTTACACTGTCACATCAAGGCCTCTGTGTTACCAAGAGGGAGAAGAGCAATCAAAAACGGCAGGTGCAACGATATACCAGGGCCTTTTAAAATCACAGCCATCTCTTGGGGAAGCCGAGTTGACACGCTTTAGCTCCGGGAGAGTTTTAGACACCTTAGGTGCTAAATGCCATTTCTGAGGAAAAAGGGGGCCAGGGGAAAGCGCAGACGTGTTACACACACGCATGTTTCCCTTCCACGGGGCAACCGCAGCCCTGGAGAGGCCAGCAGCCCACTGGCTCCAGGACCACTCAAGTCGAGTCAGTCCCTTTGCTCAGCTCTGTGGCCAGGAGGCCAAAGAGTGAAGTCACCCGGACTGCTGTCTCCAAGGCAGAGCGAGAAAAACAGCCCTGCCTAGTGAGTCTCCTGGTTTTAACTCACTTTCAAGTGGCTTGGACTAACGCCAGGGCCTTTCACCAAGTATAAAATGAGCATCCCCTCCCTTTCCATCTGGGAATAAAGAAATGAGAACGCCAGGGGAGGGGTGGTGGCTTCCAGTGCCGTCAGAGCCCTGGGGCTTCCAGACTTCCCACCTCCTGCTCTCTGCTCAGAGCTGCCCTTCCCTGCTGCTTTCCAAGGGAGGGCTGTGAAGACCTTGCTAAATGCTTCCGGCATTGCCAAGTTCCAGAGCACTGGGGGCTTCGGATGCATCCGGCCCAGCCTCATGGGGCCGTGTCTGCAGCATTTCTAGGGCTGTCCCTGCTACATACCCACTTCACCTGGATCGAGCTATTCCTCGTGACCTAGGGCAGGCCTGCCGATGTCATAATAAACATCACCCAGCTTATAAAATTAGAGCGTTGATACATTTTTCTATGCCTTAAGAATCACACTGACTTGCTACCATCTCAGAAGGCGGCTGAATGCTGCCTTTGTTTCTTCCCTCTCCCTTACTTTAAAGGTGAATTATTGAGCAGGTGCCCACCCGGCCTGAGCCCAGCTGATCACCGACTGTAAGGTCTGATCCACTCCCCTCAGTGTTGGGGGAAGGAAGAGAAGCCCTGTTAGAGGTGGGCAGTCCCAGAGGAGGGGGCACTGGTTCTGGGGCTTTCTCCGGGCTTCCAGCACCCAGCACAGGAGAGGGAGAGGAGGGACAGAGGGAGAAGCCTGGGCGGCTCAAAATGGACCTGCTCACAGCCCTGCAGCAGCACGTGGGGCCATGGGGAGAAGGCTTTACTGAGAGAAGACTGTCGCTGGAGCCGGGGCAGCCACAGGATGCAGGTTTGTTGGAGAGCATCACGGACCGTGCCATGGGTGAGTAACCTAAAGAGGTAACTGAAATAATACGTTTGAACGATAACCACACAGTCAAAGGCTCCTGGAATTTCTCATTTCACTTCACATTTAGTTAGACTGATCTGCAATCTCATCCATTTCACATCTCTGCCCAGGGAGACAAGTTGGCACAATATTCTCTGCCGTAGACGAAGTAGCCACCCAAACCATTTTTCACGATCAAATGTGTTCTCCAGCCCCAAAGAACTGCTGAATACTTCACAAGCTCTTGTGCAACATTAAACAATAACAAAAGTGCTCCAACACTCAACACCCTTTCCTCCTTCAATAAAGGTACCAGTAAGAAACCAGTCTGCTGGGGTGAGGAGTGGCAGAGCTGTGCAGTAAAGACTTTGCCCTTGGCTGCTGGAAGGTCAACTCTCAGCCCTTGGGAAGCCATGCCTGACGAGGTGTCTTTGTTTGCCTGGAGGCCCTGGGTCATGGCATAGTCTAACAATATGACTTAGGCTGGGGGCTGGCCACCCAGATAGGCTGGGGGGCAGGGGCTGGCCACGCCGGAAAGTGGGACTTAGGGTGAGGGCTTTGGGTCACGTGGTATCAGTTGACCTCCTCTCAGTTGACACCAGCCACTTGAGCAACCAATTATGTCTACATGATTGAGGCCCAATAAACATGGAACTCGAGGCTTGGGCGAGCTCCTCTGGTTGGCAATACTCCGTGTGTGTTGTCACACATTGATGCTAGGAAAGTAACGCTGCTGTGACTCCTCGAGGAGAGGACAACTGCGGCTCGGCATCTGGTGCCCTCCTGGAGCTCTGCACCTCTCTTTTTTTTCCCCTTTTTTTAAAAAAAATTTTTTGGTTCTTTTTTGTTGTTGTTTTGTTGTTCTTTTTGTTTTCTTTTTTTTTTCTCTCTGCACCTCTCGACTGATTTGAGTCTGCATCCTTCCCCATAAAATATCCTAACTTTCATTGAGTTCTGTGGGTCTTTTCTTATTGAACTCAACAGTGGCCTTGGGGACCCCAAACTTGCAATCAGTGTCAGCAGTGAAGATAGCCTTGTGTGGCCTTTGCTCCCTCTAATTTTGCACTTGGCTAATGCTTGCATTCTTTCTACAAATAAATGTAGAGATTTCCCACTCTTGAGAAAAAATCATTTCCATGCAGAGAGGCCAGGGACTCCCCCGGGGCCTCTCATGGGCTCCCCTAGATTTGGAACCCTCCCTGGGGAGCACTTATCAGATACAGCTGTGGTGTCCAGTCGGCCTCCAGCCCTGGGCTAGGAGCTCCTGGGGGCGGGGGCCTGCTGGTGGATGGTTAGAGCCCTGGGTCCAGCCAGGTTCCTCCTAGGTGGCTGGAGCTCAGCAGTTACCCATGCATGAAGGACGGCTGGAGGTTCTGCCTTCCGCCAAGGCTGTTTCTTCCCTAGTGATGCCTGACCGGTTGGGAGGGGAAGCTGCCACCTAAGGACTGAGAACCTGAGGCCACAGTGCCAAAGGCCCGGGGTGCTGGGAGTATTCAGCAGGGTCATGAAAGGGAAGCGGTGGGCCCTGGGCCTGGCTGGTGGCTGTTAACACTGCCATACCAGTGTTTGGGTTCAATGTATTCCATGATCTGGGTATGGAGGGGCAGGTTTTCGTGGCCCTTGGCTCTGCCATCAACTCATTCTTTCATTCATTCACTCACTGGGCTAAGGTGATTCTGGGTAAGGTGATGGGGGGGTCACAGAGGGTCAGCAAGGCCCAGAACACAACACTCTATGCAGGGACCCGCCAAAGACATGAGCAGGTCCAACTCCACAGAGATGAAAGGAGAATTCTTGGCCCTCACCTGGTGGCCCCTTGGGAGCTCTGAAGGCACGTCAGGGCACATTTAGTAAAAAAGGAGCTTTGGGTCAAGCTTCTGCATTCTTGTCTTGGGTCACCTGCCTGAAGTGTGCCCAGGGGAAGGGGGTGACAGTGGGTACTGGTCAGCTCTGGACACCCTCTCCAGCCTGGTTGTGGCATCAGCAAGTACATCTGAGCCACTGTAGCCTAGAGCCAAAGTCTGCCAGCTGGGAGGACGATGGTCAGAAAAACACCACTGTGTCACCTGTCCATCTATCTAGCCACTCTTCCATCCATCTGCCCATCCATCCATCTATCCATTCATTCATTCCTGAAGGAACATTTATTGAGCACCTATTATGTTCCTGGGCTTTGTAGCAGATATTGGGTCTGATGATAAGACAAAGAGTCCTTGGCCTCAGGACTCACCTATATTTTCAACCTCATCAATTTAATTCCCACCCACTGACCCATTTCATCCAATGTCACCGCGATGAAGACATTTCAAAGATTTCCATCTCCTGCCCTTATGCTTCTCTACACTCTGGAGCCTATGTCCACTTGACATTGACTTTCCACAGGGATGTCCCAACAGACCCTCACACTCAGCCAAACTCATGACCTGATCCTCCTCCAGGGTAAATGACATGGCGCCCCCTCATCTAATCTACTCACAGGTCCTGTCGATGCCACCTCCTAAATATCCCTTGGATCTGTCCCCTTTCTCCCCAGCACCACCGGCCTACATCATCTCTAGCCAGGACAGTTAACTGGTCAGCCCACATCTGCTCTGGCCCCTCCCTTTAATCTGCTCTCCACGCAGCAGCCAAGGGCACGTCTCAAAATGCAAACCTGATCACGTCACTGCCTCTTAAATCCCCCATGTCTTCTCCCTCCTGTGGATAAAAACAACTCAGCCCGGCCCACACGGCCCTGCAGCTCTGCCAGGCACCCTGAGCCCCAGTCCAGGCTTCCTCCCTGCCCTCTGCCTCACTGACCTTCACGCCCTCCCTTACTCTCACAGGCTCCCTGCCACCCAGAGCTGTCCACAAACGCTGTTCCTGCTTCTGAAATCAGATCTCAGCTCAGGGGTCATTTCTCTAAGAAATCCCTCCCAGACCCCCCTGAGAAGTTGCTCTCCTCCGTTACAAGCTCCCCAAATGCTCATTTGTGTGGAGGCTTGATCAGGCCTGCTTTCCTCCAGTAAGCTCGGCAGGCACAGGGACCTCATCGGTCTTTGTTCATCTCCTGATTCCCAGCACCTGAGGGAGACTCGGTGAATAGTTATTAAATAAATGATTGCAAAGAAATAATCACTAGTGGAGGGATTTACAGAGCATGATGGGAAGGTCAGCTGACAAGGAGGCATGCTACCTGTGTGGGGATGACATGAGGGGGACCCAGCTTTACAGAGGAGGGGAACCTTTGAGTAGAAATTCTAAAAAGAGCGAGAGTTCTCTAAACCAACCACAAGGGCCAGCGGGAACAGCACGTGCAGAGGCCCAAGGTGGGAAACTGCCCAGCAGTATGTTTAGGGAAATCTGAGCATTTTAGTAGAGCAGAGGGTAGAGGAGTGTACAGAGAAAGAGGGAGGACTAAAGATGAGCTGAGAAAGAAAGACGGGCTGAGGTTAACTTATAAAGGGTCTTATATTCCATGCCGGACAGTTAGAGTTTACCCTGACCTTCCCAAGAAACAGATGTGCCCCCTTGTCCCAGTAAGTGCTCCCGCGGCCCTGTACGTCCCTCTCTTACAGGCCTTACATCACGGTGTTAGGGTGGCCAGCTGACTCTCCCAGTGGAAGCCCCATCAGTCCCTCCTGAATGCATCAGTGGTGGTCTGGATGGGAAGGGAAAGGACGCGGCAGCAGCGAGACCTGCTGGGAGGCTCCAGCCCAGGTATGCGATGCAAAAGGCCTGAATTGGGAGGTGGCAGAGGGTCCAGAGAAGAGAAAGCCCAGGGGAGGGGAGACCGGGGGAAGAGAAGAAGCAGGGACAAGGGATGCTTCTAGATCAGCTTGGGAGGCCAGCTTGGGAGAACTGGAGGGGTTGCAATAGGATGAAGAGGGTCAGAGGAAGACCCCTGTTGCGTGAGGTCAAGGGCAGGAGACTGGAGTCAGGCCACCTGCATGTGAGTTTTCTCCGCACCGCCTGCTCACTGCTGTATCCCCACCCGTGGACTGGGGCCCTCATCGGTGGCTGCGTGGTTTCAGTGAGCTCATCCACGTGAATGCTTCCTGGATGGGGCCTGGCAACGGCGACTCAGCCAAAGCTGCTTTACCCCTGGCTGAGCAGCTCTCAGCCGAGATGCAGGTTTTGCTGAAAGAGACAATCACGGGTGGCTCAGAGCCCCAACAGCTTTCCCAGGCATCTCAACACTGAAGTGACCCCAGATGTCACCAGCTCTTCTGAACGTGCGTGTCCCCAAATGGGGAGAGGGACTGGGGCCCAGTTCCCAGCTCACATCCTGGCACATCTCACATTCTTGCAGAAGAGCCACTTGCTGACCTCCACTGGGGACTCCCCGTCTGCTGATGCCTGACCTGGCCCCTTCTGCATGAGGCGGTGGAGCCGAGGGCGAGTGCCAGGCCACTGCTCCATCCCCTTGTCGTAAATGCTGGGAAACAGTGACCTCAGCAAAGAACCCGCAATCCACCGCCTCCCGGGGCTTCCGGGTGAGGCGGCTTCTCGCCCACCTTTGTGTCCTGGTTTGGCGGGGGGGCTGCAGAAGGGAAGCAGATGGCAGGGAGGAGAGGATGCTGGAGTCAGGAGCTGGCTTCTGTCCCGATTCTGTAATGGTTTGGGACGGAGGTGGGGGACAAGGCTGCCGGGCTGCTTGGAAGGCATCAGAAATGTGTGTATTTGAAGAGTGTTTAAAAGGAGAGGGTCTTGCTCTGGACCAGAGCCTGAGCTTTGCCTTCTGAGTCCCGCGTGGGTCAGGACCGGGTGGGAAGTGTCTCCTCTGGACGCCAGGAGCCTGTTTCTTCCCTGAGGCTGCAGCCAGCTCCAAACCCACCCCTGTCACTTCTCTTCCTTGCCAACGATGCCCTGAGTCTTGCAGTCTCGGGGCCATTTCTTCCGGCTGCTGGACAAACAGACTGGAGGCTCCCTTCTTTTCCAGGGAGGTAGATTCTGGGAGCCTGATTTTGGGAAAGGCTAAGGAAGCTGGCAAAACCCTGGCCCAAATCTGAGCACATCTCCAGGCTTGCCGGTCTGTCTAGGGTCTCAGCTTTGCCAAGAGGCCTTTCCTGGAGGAGCTGTGCCTTCTGGAGAGCAGCTGCCCCGCATCCAAATGACATGGGAGCAGAGTAATCCACTGAGGCCTGCCCGGCACTCTCCCTCCACCCCCACCCCAAGTGGCAGCATTTTTGCACCCCACCCTACCCCCAACATGTGGACAGTCTCTGCTGGGTCCAGCACCAAGACACCATTTGGGGATGACCCCCAGTTTGTTCTGCTTTGGGGCTCACCTCACCCCTGTACCCCACTGGGGAGCAACAGGGAGGGGGTCTGTCTCTGGAACTCGGGGCAGTTGTGGATATCCCCGAGCCCAGGGAAGGGGGCTGCCTTCCTGGGGCCACAGACCTATCGCAGTTTGCTTGACCAGTACCTGGGAGCAAGGCGGGAAAAGCAGGGCCCAGTCCTTCCCTCTTACTACACAAGGAGAGGGTAGGGGCGGTGGGCGACACAAGAGCTCCGGGACCAGGCAAGAGTCTGAGAGGCCCCTGCTCCCTCCTGTCCTGCCCGGTCTCTGAGCTCAGAGGCTCGCCACCGTCGTGTGGATTTTTCAGCCACTTTTCTGGGTTATTCAAACACATGGAGCTCCCTTTCACTTCAGGGTTTGTCGCATGCTTGTCCCTCTGCCTAGAAGGTTTTCCCCAGCTCTTTGCTGGGATTTGACACGGCAGACCACGTCCTTTCTCTTGAAAGGCCCTCTTCTCTCAGCCTCCGTGGCATCGCGCCTTCTGGTTTCCTTCTATCTGGCGGCATCTCCTCCTCAGCCTCTCTTGCCAGCTCTCTTGCCAGCTCCCCTTTTGCCTGACACCCAAATATTGGGGCAGCCCCTGGCCGAGCCTCCTTCTCTCCTTTGCCCTTTTCCACAGGGTGACCTCATTCAGACCTGCCGTTTTACATACCATCTGTAGTAGGGCGACTAGTGTCCCCCAAACTTCATGTCCACCCAGACCCCTCAGAATATGATGTTATTTGGAAATAGGGTTTTGCAGGTAAAGATGAAGATGAGATCATAATGGACGAGGGTGGGTTCTAAACCCAATAACTGGTGTGCATCCTTAGAAGAGTAGAGACAGACACACAGGCGCGCAGAGAGAAGACGTCCACGTGACGGCGGAGGCAGAGAGTGGAGTGATGCATCTATGAGCCCAGCAAAGCCAAGGATGGCCTACACCCACTAGAACCTTCTAGAAGGGACCAACACCTTGCTTTCAAACTTCTGGCCTCTAGAACCGCGAGAGAATAAACTTGTTGTGTTCCGAGTCACCTGGTTCGTTGTGCTTTGTTAATGGCAGCTCTAAGAAGCTGATGCACCATCTACAAGCTGACGGGTCCTACCTTTTATCTTCACCCTGGACCTCTCCCTCCACTCTAGGCTTCCACACCCAGCTGTAAACCCGGCATCTCCGGTGAGGAGATCAACCAGAGCGTGACCAAGCCCAAACTCTCAAGCCCCTCTTCCCCTAAACTTGCTTCTTCAAACTCCTTCATCTCAGGAGATGCCACCACTGTCCCCCCAGTTATCCAAGCCCCAAATCTAGGTGACACGACTCTTTTTGCTCCAGCAAATCAAATCATCAGCAGGGCCCTTGTGTCTACCTCCAAACATTCCCCAAACCCACCCAAACCCACCCTCATCATCACCAGCCTCGTCGGAGCCACCATGGTCTCTCACTCACGTAGCTGCAAGGGCCTCCTGCAAGTGGAGACACAGCTTCTCCCCAAACAGAGGCGAGGGTCGCCTGGCATGCCAGGACAGCCCTCAGCAAGCCTTCTGGTGCCCTCTTTGGGTGGGTCTTGTCTTCGGCCAGGTCTGAGGGAACTGTGATTCTCTGGGTTCCCCCAGGGACAAGCCCTCAGTAGGTGGTCAAGGAAAAGCTGGTTGATATGGACCATGAGAGGGTCTGAGCCTCCGACCTTCAAGCCTCGGGATGAGCCACCTGCAGCTGCCAGAGCAGCCTGCCCAAGGCCTGGGGCCTCCTCCAGAGCACTTACTTTGCTCTTTGCCTCTTGCTCTCCCAAGCCCAGATGAGCTGGCAGGGGCTGCCTCCTGGGCCTCTGTGGGGGCTGAGCTCCCTCCCAGGCCACTTCTCTGCAGGACACCATCCGTCACGCTTCAAGGAGCCTGGGTCCGGCCCGGCCCCAAGGTGACTCACTCCCTGCCCAGATCGATTTGGTGTGGCCCCGGCTGCAAACAGTAGGGGATCATTTTCCCCCAGGCGGCATCTGAGAACAAGCCCCCTGTTTCCTGGTGGAGCCACGGCTGGTTCCTCGGGATCCCAGTAGCTAAGGTGCTCCCAGGGGAGAATGGGCACTGACACGGCCCCCACTCCCCCGGCGTCTGAGGACAGCGTGCCAGCAGGGCACACGGACCCAGACAGACAGACAGCCCACCCAACCCGCAATGCATGCGGACTCCCACAGAGGACAAGAGAGACTGATCATGGGGGTGTGTGTGTGTGCTTTGGAGCAAAGTACTGACTGGGTGGGCCGCAATGCAGAGAGAAGCCTGCTCCTGCCACCCAGTCTCGCCAAACCAGCTTCTTACACTGCCACCTGCCTCTCGTGTCCCTGCTGTGCCAAGACGCACCAAGAGACCCACACGCTAACGAGCCTGTGTGTGCCAGACCCACCCAGGTGAGCACCCCAAAGCTGCCGGCAGCACCCCCTTCTTACTTACAGCTAAGGACCTGACCTCACTGCGTTGCAAATGTCTCCTCCAAAGTGCTCCTGGAGGCACGAGAGGGTGAACGCAGACCCTCAGGGTTAGGCAAGGGGCATCCTCCAGGCAGCTCTCCAAAGCCAAGATGATTCACTGATGCATGCATCATCTTAAAAATGTGTGTGTATTTTGTATTGTACTCCACAAAACACTGCGTTTTAGTAAAACAAGACACTTTAAATCCTTAAACAACTAAACAACCTAACCCTTTCCCCCTCCTCCCTCCATCAGCTGGTAGAAGCTGTGCTCTTAGAATTTGTTTCCAGTTTCTCCCGTGGCCCTATGTACATTCTCCTACGTCGACAGCTTCAGCATCTCCAAAGGCCAGATGAGGTGGTTGGAAAGTGGCTGGACAGGTCTGTAGTGGGGCCAGCCCAGATGCATTGGTCAGAAAGCCCTAGGTGGGGTCACCACGGAAGGAAGGGAGACTCCAGATTCCTCCTTCTGGAACAGTCCCTCCCCACTGCCCACTGGGCTGCCCTGTGGTCTCCAGTCAGGTGCGGTATCTACACTTGGCTGAGGGGCTGTGTAGAAATTGGACACCAGCCCCCAAGACCAGAGCACATGCCGGGGACAGCCCCTCTCACTGCCAGGGCGGCAGTTCCGAGGAGGAGGGTTAGAGCTGGGGACCACACCAGCTATGCATCTTTCACCAGTCTGCACAGAGGGCTTGCTCAGACCAGGAGGCCGAACCAGGAGGCCAGATCTTGCTTTTCCATCTGTCCACCTCCTGAGACCACAGCAGAGGCTCTCAGTCTTCCCAGAACCTGCCCCAGAGCCAGGCTGTCCCTAGAGGTCAGCATCCTGCTGGCTTCACCTCCCCTGGCTCTGCCCAGCTAGAGAGGGAGCCTTCTGGGGTGTCTGCCCTGCCCGGAAGCGAGCCCAGACCTGGGCACCCGCATGATGAGTTGGAGCGCCAGGGCCTACTCTCCCCGCTGCTGGAGATGACAAGGTCCCACCCATATCCCCTCCCCAAGGGATGGCAGGAAAAGGCCTGCCTGGATGGCCAAGCCCAGGAAAGCAGCGTCCAGGCTCCTGATTCTCTGACCCAGGCACGAGGCTCAGCAGCCTGAGAAGTGATGGAAAATAGAGGGGACACCTAAGCAGCTTAGTGGGGCTCCTAGAAGGGGACCCAGAGGGTTGGGGGCGGGGACGGGGGAAGCCTTGGGCAGTCCGAGGGGTCTGCAAGGAGAGCAAGAAGCGGCACAGGGGAATCTCACTCACCTCTTCCTGAGGACACAGGGGCTGCTTAAAGGTGACCCAGTGCCCTTGGCCAGGCCCTGGCCAGCCCCAGCCCCTCAGCTCCAGAGCGCGTGTTTAAGGACCTGGGTTTATTCTCTTTGAAAACCAAGACCCTTTGGGGCATCTGCAGGGCCCCATCCAGGCCAAAGTGACATTTCCCAGAGTCCTTCCCAGACTGGCTCCGGGTTAAACCTGCTGCCAGCCTCTAGCCTGGAAGAGGTCCCTGCTGCATCACCCAGTGCTCGGCTGGCCTGCCCCTGATCACCTTGGGGTCCTCGCCCAGCGTGGACCCTCCTTCAGGGTGCAAGTGGTTTGAGGTCAGGCCCTGGGAAATTTGCTCTGAATCTGGAACTTTGGGTGCAGAAATGGTGGACACGGCAGTTCCTGGAGAGACCTGGCCAACCCCCTGCACAAAACAGCCACCCTTGGCTCCCCGGAGCTCTGGCTCTGATGCTCCCACCTCCTGGGATACTCTCTCCCACCCAGTTTGCCTGGGCTTCCGCGCGGCGGAGGAGTCACCTCCGTGAGGCCCTCCTGACCCCTAGGCTGGGTTCATCCCACTGGCACGCAGGCAGCACTCATTCCTGCCTCCCTACAACAAATGCGCATCTGCCAGCCCCGCGCTGGGCACCGGGTGGGGCAGGCAGGGCCTCTGCCCGCCACAGTCGTCAGGCAGCCCCCCTGGGTCTGGGGACGCTCAGGAGCCCCCGAAACTGGAGTGGCCCAAGGCCCGGCCAACAGCTGCGCCAGCGCCCGTTCCTTGCTGTCTCTGCCCCTACCCCAGTCTTGGCGTTGATTTTGGGACGTGGGGAGCCTGCGCCGCAGCCCAAGGCCTTCCCTCCTGCGAGGGGCGATCGCCCCCTCCCCCCAGGCACGTGACGCTCCCGCGGCCAGGCCCGGGCGCACGGACAAAGGCTGCGCCACCGAGACGCAGCCTGAGCGCCCGGGGACAAAGGCTGCGCCGCGGCAGCTGCGTGCGCCCGCATTCGCGGCGCTGCGGGGCTGCGGCCCCACCCGGCCTAGAATCTGGCAACCAACGCACTTCTCCAGTCGAGGGAAGGCAGGAATTCTCTCCCCCAAGCAGCCCCCGCCCCCACCCTGGGCGGGGAAGGGGCAAGGAGCGCTCCAGGGTGCAGGGGAGGGCGAGGAGGGCCGGGCCGTTTGCCGCAGTCCGCGCCCGGGCCCGCACCCGCTCGGCGCCGCTCGTCCAGCCCCCCTGGAAGGGCCCCTGCACTGCAGCTGTCCGCGTGCCTGCGTGTGTGCGCGTGTGTGCACGCGCGCCGCCGGTCGCCCTGCCCCAGATTGCTCGGTGCTGCAGTCCCCTCGCCCCCACCCCTTTCCTCCACCCTCCCCCTCACCACAGCACACAGCTCCATTTCCCAGCTATCTCTAATTGAGAATTTGCCAAGGAACCTGGGGGCGGAGGGGCTGAGCCAAGGAGCTGCAGAGAGAGGGAGGAGGGGAAGGGAGGGGAGGGGAAGAGAGAAGGCTGCCAACGGTGGCCACTGCAGCATCTCCTGGACGCAAGTTCCCTGCTAGCCAAGGGCCCTGGAGGCCCTGGGACCCCCACCCCCCGGCCGCCCGGCTGGCTTTGAACTGGGCGGATCATGCCACCAGGGCTGCAGCCTCCATCCTGAGCCCTGTTATTATTTATCAGGTCGGTGAAATGCTGGGAAAATGAGCCTTGCATGGATAAGTCACTTGTATTCTTTTAGGGAAAAAAGAACAACCAGGGACGCTTCACCCCCCACCCCCACCAGCAGGGGAAGCAAAAGGCCGTGCTCTGGGGTGGGGTCGCACAGTTCCTCCACCCTGCTGTTTGAAGGGTCACCTGATCAGAGGGCCTCTCTGCTCTCTGCAGGGAGCCTGGACCTGGTTGGTGCCAGGCTGGGCCGGTCCCATTCAGCAGAGGTGAGGCCACTGGGGAGCTGGTGGCCCTCCAGCTGCATCAAGGCTGGTGGCGACACAGAGCCCACACTGCTCAGAGACCCGCGCCTTGGTGCCAGACGGAGGGTGGCACTGCCACGTCCACTCCCGGACTCCCGCTTTCCCTCTGTATCCTGCCAAGGGCCGGGAGGTGCTGATTTGGAGAGCTGTAGAGGGTAGAGTTCAAAGCCTTGGTGCCTGGCTTGGCAGCAGGCCTGTGGCCCAAGGGGCTTGGTGTGCCAGAGGACAAGGGGGCGCGTTTCTCACAAAGCAGTGCTCCGAGGCCCAGGGCCCCTAGCATGCGGCCTCCCCCATGGCAGTCCCCCAGGACAGCTTGATCCCTGGCTTCCGGGGATCTGGCTGATTCTTCCTGGGCTCCACGCACTGCCTGGCTGAGCCTCTGCTCTCTGAAAAGGCTCCATCTCCCAGCAGGGTCCCACGCTGGCCCCACCGTCCTTTAGGGTGCCCCAGTAAGGCCGACCAGGAAGGCCACTTAGGGGGAGACAGGGCTTTGCAGGGTTCCCACTCTGTTCCCTGGTTGTTCTCCAAAATTGAAACCGGATTTCCTGAACAGGAGCCCCTGGTCACCCTCCCCTTCTCTATTACGTCCTGCGGGCCGTGGCACAGCCTGTCTGGCTCCGGCCTCGCCCAGGGATGCTGCCAAGCCCGGGGTGGCATCCCAGGCGGTGAGTGCCAGGGTGCAGATGCCTGCTGACCCAGAGCCGCCTCCAGGGTCTGCTCATGAGGGTCAGCAGCCAGGCTGGCTGCTGGGGCAGGGATGAGGCTGAGGTCTGCACGGGGCGGCCCAGGAGAGCTGCCTGGGGCAGGTATCCAGGCCTGGGAATCCTCCCGTGGCCAGCAGCAAGGGCGTTTGAGAGGTGAAAAGGCAAAAGGGCTGCTGTGGATAGGGGATGGGGGGTGGGGATGGAGGAATTGACTCTGGCCCAGACTCAACTCAGCAGCGAGGTGTTCGGGAGGTATCCCACTGCCCAGCACCTCCGCTCCCCCTGGGGCTGCAGGAAGCCATCCCACCAACTCCATCTCCTATGCGGAAAGCAAGGCCATCGGCTCAGCTCCCCAGGCCTTGGCCAGCTCTGGGCGTCCCCTGCAGCAAGCCCAGGTCAGGACAAGCAGCCTTGGACCCAGGCAGTCCCCAGCCTGTCTTTGGCAGCTTTTCTCGGCAGAGTGGCTGGTGCCCGAGGGAAGCAACGGACCCCATGGACAAGGATGGCGGCTCTCCTAAGCCCCTGCCCCTCCTCGGCCCCAGTCCTGTCTCCTCCGGTGGAGCCTCTTGGGGTTCTGGCGCCCCACCCTTTCCTCTGATGGGAACCTGGTCCTGGGCTTGTCTCAGATGTTCTACGGGGCAGCCGCTTAAACAAAACAGCCTAGAAGCAGGTGGTGGCCGTGCTGGAGGGCGGCGCCGGAAAAGTCTGGCTTATTAGCGCTGAGAGGCAGCCGCACTCAGTGCCCGGCCTTGCTGTCCAGGTCTTGGAATCGGAAAGAAGCCCGGCCCAGGGCGGCCTCCTCTGGGCCTCACAGAGTGTCTTCTTCGCTAGGAGGCTTGGGACTTGGCGTCGGTTCTGAGGAAACCCTGGAAACTGCCCTGGAGGGCAGCAGAGGGTCTGTGGGCCCTGTGCTCGGGGTCTGCAGAGAGAGGGACCTCTCAGCAACTGGGGGCTCGTCTGCCGCTCGGATGCCCTGGTCAGAGTGACGCACGTGGGCCAATCCTCCCATGTTCCATTCTGTCCTGGGGTGAGGCCAGGATTGAGGATGTGTCCGAGCAGTGGTCAGACATGGGCTCCCGGATTGCGGAGGCTCACACAGCCTGATGGCAGAGACACACAGACCTACCGCGGAGCTCACACCACCCAGCCGCGGAAACAGGCACGGCCTGACCCCAGAGACACACACAGCCCGATGGCAGAGTCACACAGCCCGATGGCGGAGACCCAGCTGGCCCTTCTTGGGCGGACGCTGTCACCCCTCCCCACCTGCTTCGAGCAGGAGCTGGGAAACCTGGACGCTTCCTCCTTTCCCATCTTGTGCCCAGATCCCACACATGTCCCTCTCCTGCCGTGTCTGGCAAGGGACCCAAGCGCTGTTCTTACCATCCAATGAGAGCCAGTCGTGCTGGGAGGAAGGGAGGGTGGGCAGAGCCCGGGCTTTGTACTCAAACACCACCGAGTTGGAGATGATCTGGTTGTTGAAGGCAACTTGGAGGGTCACAAGACCAGTGTCATGGGCTGAAAGCACAAGAAAGAGAGGTCAGGGCGGGGCTGGGCAGCACCCGTCAGCCTGGCACACCACGCCCGGCCTGAAACGCCCCCTCCCTGGTGCCCTTCCCTGGTTGACGTCTAGCTCCTCTTTCTCCCAGCTCCTTTTCATTCCTCAAGGCCCAGGTGCAACGCTGCTTCTTCCCGGAAGCCTTCTCTGATGTTCCAGACTCAGCCAGGGCCCCCTGCCCCTCCCACGGCCCCTGCTGGGCTCCCTCATCATAGCAGGTGTCCTCCGAATGGGAATGGCCTTTTGGCTCCCCTGCTCCCTGACTGCTGCTAACTTGACAAGGGCAGGGACTGGGTACACAGTGCAGATTTGCCAAAGGAAGGAAGGCGAGAGGGAGGGGGGAATGGAGGGAGGGAGTGAGGGAGGGAGGAAGGAAGGCATCCTTGTCTCTACTCCGAGGCTGGCTGACTTCTCCCCTTGTCTGGCACCACCCTAGAAGAGCTTCAGGTGCACAGTCTGCTTTGGGTTCTTATGTATTTATTTCTGTTCCACCTTTTTCCTACCAGGCTTTTCCTGACTCACTTAACATGGCATTCCATACATTTCTAGACGTTCTTCTGCCTCTCTTCAGCAGTGCCTCTGTGGCTAGTCCAGCCAGTGTGGACCCAGCAGGTCAGCTTCCAGAAGGCAGGTCTGATTAGCTGCTATGGCCCAACACAGTACTCAACAAACACTGTGTTTGCTGACTAAATGAGTGGAAGGTTCTCATCGTCTGCAAGAGGGAGGCCAGCCCACGGTGGAGAGCTGCTGGAGTTCTGGGGCTGAGCTGTTGCCACGTGTGGGCTGGCCTGTGGCCCATGGCCTGTGGCAATGGCCCGTGGGCCTGTGGTGATGGCCCGTGGCGGCTGTGCAGGCTGCTCTGCCCTGCCAGGCCTCCTCCTCTGGTGGACGTCAGGGTGATGTGCTCTCTGCCCTGCTTTCCTGGGACACGAGACACCCAGGGCCTCCCTAGGACAGATTTCCAGGCAGGACACACATGGGGATCACGTTACTGTTTGGGCTCTTGGTTTCCGGAAGCTTACGGGCTCGAGGAAGTTGTCCAAGTCAGCTGCTCCCCGGGAGAGAGCAAAGCGCTCGGATTCCCTCGGTGACCCGGGCAGATCCCGCTTCCCGTGGGAAAGCTCACGCTTTGACCTGTGCTCTCCGTCCATCCCACTTCGACACGTTCAAGGCAACCACCATTTTGCCGTTGTTCCCAGAGCAGGTCTTCAGGCCAGCAGGCCCGAGGGGGGTCAGTGGGTACCTCCCCTGCGCCGTCCACCCTGCCTCGGCCCGAAGCGGCTGGCTCTGTGGTGAGGGCACTGGGACCTCCCATGGTGCCTTTCTGGGCAGGGATCCCCTCCCAAGTCCAGAACCTCCTGTGGCTCTACAGCTTCCCCAGGCAGCTCTCCAAGCCTCACCTGCCTCTGCTGGAGATTTGCTGGGTTTACCGGTGGGAAGGACAGGCGGTCGGCACACGCCGCCTCACCCGAGTCCACTCCGCTCTCCTCTTAGCAGCCTCCTGCCCTTGGCTGGCCTCAGCAGAGCTCAAGGCTCCCCTGCCACCGGGCGTCCAGCCAGGAGGGCCCCCTCAATCACTGCCCTTCTCCCGCCTTCTCCTGGCACTTGTACAACCTGCACGAGGCTGGAATGCTGGCAGATTCAAAGGCGTGCCTTCCGTTCCCCCGAATGGAGGGGCCTGGCCTGGTCTGGGGGTCCCAACCTGGCTCATGTGGGGCCATGACCCGGGGGGCTTCCTGGGCTCTCCCCCCACCCCCTGCATCCCTCAGCAAGCCCTGCCGGTTCTACGCAACCCCCCCCACCGCCCCCAAATCCTGGGTCTGTGCACTTCTCTCCATCCTCGCTGCTACTGCCCTACTCCGAGCTGCTGTCGTTCTTTGCCTAGACTCCGGCATCAGCCGCTTACAGAGTGTGACCAAACCACCTCTGAGACATGGCCCCGAAGAGTGGTGGTGGGGGGCGATATTCCAACCCCCTTACAGAAAACCAGCGGGAATATGCGCTGCCCAAGGAAGGCACCAAGGAAGCCCTCCTCCTCAGTGCAGGAAAGATCACCCGTGTCCTCTCCCTGTGATTTCCCCAATTGGTTTCCCTGCTTCTGTTCTTGTCCCTCCCCCACAACCCATTCTCTCATATGTCCAGAATCCTCTTGTGAAGACATTCTTTAGGTCACAGCGTTTCTCCAGTTAAAATCATCTGATGGCTTCCCATTGCAAGGGAAATCAAATCAAACTCTTTCGCATGGCCTGGAAGGACTGATAGGATTCGGCTCCTGCCATCCTCTCCAGCCTTAGCATGTTCAACTCCCTCCACCCCACTAACTACGCTGCAGCCAGCCAGCTTGACAAGTCAACTGCTGCCCCAGAGCCTTTGCACGTCCTACCCCTCTGCCTGGATGCTTTGCCCCTACTCTCCCCATGACTGCCTCTAGCCTGTGAGTGGCCTTCCCTCATCACTCGAGCCGAAGGAGCCACCCTTTTCCCACCTTGCTTTTTCACAAGAGCATATTCTGTGTCAGGATAGTTTTCACCAAATTCTCTTAGCTACTTCTTTGTTTCCTGTTTGTTTTCTGTCTCCCTGTAGTAGGATGTAAACTCCATGAGAGCTGGGGTTGGGTCTGTCCTGATCACCTCTTTATCCCCACTGTCAAGTCCGTTGCCTGGCATGTTATGGCCATTCAACAACTGCTTTAAAATGCAGTGCACCTGTTCACCGCATTTTTTGTTTGTTTGTTTTTTGTTTGTTTGTTTTTTACATATAAAATTTTTTTTAATCAAACAATATATTACACAATATATTTGGTTCATAGTAACACATTCATACGGTATTTGTCCTTTTGTGTCTGCCTTGCTTCACTCAACATAATGTCCTCCAGGTTCATCCATGTTGCCATATGCTTTATGACTTCATTTCTTCTTACAGCTGCATAATATTCCATCGTTGTTCCCCGCATTTTGAGTTTCATAGTTTCATTTCTTGCCTTCTGGTGGCGTCCCAGGAACCCAGGGTGGGCTGTCTGGTCAGCAAAGTCTTCTTGCTGGTGGGTCCCTCTTTTCTCTCCTAAGTCCTGAGCCCTCCTTCGCCACCCCCTTGCCCCCGGCTCTGGCCTCTGACTTGGTGGATTTCCCCGAGCCTTTGAGCATCTGCGGGGTCTTAGAGAAGACAGATTTCATGCCTGTGTTTTCCTCCTGCTGCCTACGCTGCTGTGGGAGCTGCCCAGATGCGACTTCGGTTGGGGTCAGGGCACCTCAATACTTTTGCTTAGGCAGGTGGGCCAGGCCAGTGGCCAGATGCACACCTGTGCCCTTTCCCCAAGGTGGTCTGGCTCATGCTCACAGGCCTCTGAGCCTTTCTTTTCAGGGTGGCCAGTTTGGTTCTGGCTCCAAGTTTCATCCTTCAGGCTCAGCTCAGGCTTCCTGACCCCTGGCAGCCCCAGGACCGGGGTCCCTGGGTCAGGGGCTGGGTCATGTTCTTTGCTCCATCCCAGGCACCTACCTGGTGCCCAGCAAGCAGGAGCCACTCACAAACTCTTTGGTGAATGAATGAATGAATGAATGAGTGAATGAATGCATCCAGAGCTCTTACAGAGTGATATGTTTCAATTTGGGCCTCAAAACAGAGATGACCAAAGGGCCCTGTTTTTGGGGTGAGCTGCCAGACAGAATGGTGTTCAGTGGAGGCCCCCCCCTGCTTTCCATCTGTCTTGAGGCCTGTGGCCACCCCTTCCTTTGTCCGTGGCGCCCTGCCTTGGAGGAGCCTGAATCACTGTGAGAGGTGGTGGCCTGGGCACAGCTGGCCCCCCTCTCCCGCCTCTCCCTTGGGGAAGAAAGAGTTGCCTTGTTAATGCAACATCTGTTAACTGAGTATGGGAGCTGAGTACTTCGTGAACCTTCCCTCACGTACCGCTCACGCCCATTCCAGCAGGTGATTTTGCAAGATGTAGAAATGGAGGCCCAGAGAGCTCAACCTCTGAGCTGAAGTCACCCAGGTGGTGACTTTAGGCTGGCCTGGGATGTACCCCAGGTGTGGCTGGCATCAGCCCTCAGGTTCTCCAGGTCCTAACTGGGAATGTCACCCGGGGGGCAGGCAAAGGCCAGAGGGGCCAGGCAAGGTCTGGGTCTCAACCAGGTACAGGAAGTGGCACCTATTCATAGGCCAGGTGAGTCTGCTCTGGGTGCTAAGTGGGTAGGGTACTGGCCCTGCTAGGGTGGGGGTTGCTGCACTAGCTCTGCCCGTGCTTGAGCTGTGACAGGGCTGCCGGGAGTAGGGGGGCTGCTGGGAGCAGGGGGGCTGCCAGGAGCGGGGGCTGCCGGGAGCAGGGGGGCTGCCGGGAGCAGGGGCCTGCCGGGAGCAGGGGGGCTGACGGTAGGCCAGCAGGGGGAGGCCACCACTGACACCAGCCTGGCTCCCTCAGGTTGGTGGTGAAGCAGGTGCTGGGTCAAGGGGAGACCAAGGGAGAGAAGGAAGAACTGCTTGGTGTGAGCCCAGGGGCCCCAGGCAGGGGGAGGCGGTAGCAGGGACAGCCTTGGCTCAAGTTGGACCACCCCAGGTGGAATGTGGGGGACCACCCTGCTGGCCTGCCCAGCACCGGCCAGCTCTCCTTCTGCCCTAGGAACCCCCCATTCCCCTTTTCTTCCCCATCTTTCCTCCTCAACATGGAGCTTCTCGCTCTCCTTGTGAAGGCTCCCACCTTCACCACCCCCACCCCCTTATCTGTCTCCGGCTCACTGCCTGAGCCAACTGGACAGGCCCTCCCAGAACTAACCATGTGTGTGTGGGATCAGCCAAGGGGTCCTCCCTATACCAGCCCAGGGAACTGAAAACACCAGCTCTAGAAACTGGCTCTGACCCCTAGAGAGTTGTCCCTTCACAAACATGGAGCCTGTTTGCTGGCAGTGCCTGCCCCCACGGACCTGAGAGCCAGCCAGGAAATCGTGACAGCCAGAGGTCAAGGGCCAGCTGGCCAGACAAGGCAGAGGCTGGTGGAGCACAGGGGAGCAGAGGGAGCAGGTCAGAGCCACAGGGACCACGTGGAGGGCCTCCCGCTGGGCTGCGGAGGACAGGGTGAGGTCATGGAGGCCCGGAGAGGGTAAGCCTGCTGTGTGCACGTGCCTGCTCCAGGGCACAGGGCAGAGCGTGCCGCCACATTCTCAGAGGCATTGGTGCTGCCCCTGCCAGGCCCACTCCGGGCTTGTGCGGCCTGCTCTGTGGACTGCACCCCAGGCTCTCTTGCTCCCCTGGCTTCTGGTTGGCTGGTGCCGGTGGGAGGCATTGGAAGGAGGCCAGAGGCAGGCAGGTAGGGGCCAGCCTTGCTGTAGAGGCAGCTTCGGGCCCCAGGCAGCGCCCGTCCAGGCCCCTCGCCCGATCCTGTTCTTGCCAGCGCCAGCTTCCTGCTGTGGCCAGCCCCTGGGTATGTCGACATGGCCTATTGGTTCCCTAGGTAGCTCCTTCCCCACCTTCTCTTCAGATGAGGTTCACGAGCCAAAAAATATGATGTTATAAATAGCCTATGCGGGACCCGATCCTTTATAGTCGAGGAAACGGAAGCCCAGAGAAATGGCACTCCTTGCCCAAGGCCACCCCTAGGCAGACTCCGAGTCCAGTGCTCCTCTCTCCACGGACTCGCCGGAGACTCGGCTTCCTCACCTGGGCAGTAGCAACGCAGCACCCCGGGCTGAATCAAGGACGCAGGCACTGAAATCTGGTCGAACAGGCAGCTGTAGTTATTGCTGGCTTCCTGCCACGGGCCTGTGATCAGGACCTTCACCCCTCCCTGGAGGGAAAGAGACGCAGCATGAGCCCCAGGGGTGCAGTGCGGGCCAGGCCGGCACGGAAGGCCCCGCCCTGCTCAGATGGTGGCCTGCACCCCGCCCAGCCCCCAGCCTGCTGGCGTTGGAGAGCCACTGCTCCGGGCCCGGGGTAGGGGGCTCCGCGGGCTGCCCAGATCCTCCTTGCCTTCCTACGCTGGCATCCGGCACGGGCCCTATGGTTCTGACCCCTGGCCCTCTTCAGTGTCACTTTCAGTTCCAAAAAGAAGGGAACACAGTTTTTCAAAAATTTTCAGCCCTGGATGCACCAGGGAATTGACCAGTGGGACCCCTGGAAGGAAGCGGAGGGGAGAGAGGGACTTTCTGTCGTCGTCCCTGGAGGGATTGCGGGAGCCCCGAATCTTGCAACAGGCTGGAGCATCTTAGTTTCACCCCAGGGGCCTGAAATTCTGATGGGGAAATGAGGGGGGCCAACGACCCCCAGGATGCGGTGGCGACAGAACAAGGGGAGGGGGTCTGGGTGACCAACAAGGTGATGAGAGAAAGGCCTTCCCGAATCAGAAAAATGGGGAGCAGGGCTCTGAGTTGGAGGGGCTCCCAGCTGGGGTAGGGGAGGGGTGGAGGCCTTGGCCTGGGCCATCTCGGTACTTGCGTCTATGCTGGTGCCCGCGCAGCTAGACGGGCTTGCACCGCGCCACGCACCCACACGCAGCCACTGATGCGCCGGCAGGCGGGCCTGGGGCTGCAGCTGCTGGGACAGGGCCTGGGAGAGGGCCTCCCACCACCTTCCTCAGCTGGGAGGGGAAGGCCCCGCCCGCAGGACCCCAGGGCGCTGGCGGGAGAGGGGGGGCACTCCCGGATCCCCTGTCTGGAAGGAGAGGGCCGGGCACAGAGCCACAGGCGGGCCGTGGCTGGGTCACCACTTGTCCCCGGTGCTGGGGGCAGTCCTGCCTCACGACCCTTGTCCCGCTTCCCCGCTTCCTGATAAAGAGCACCTCCTCTCGCTCTCCGTCGTCTTGGGGGTGGACCATAAACTATAGGGTCTCCTACTTAAGGCCGTGACAGCCAAAGGGGGCGGCTTACGCAGGGGATGCAGAGGGGAGCGCCGGCTTCTCTGACTCTCCTGATCAGCCTTTGCCGGCCCACCCTGGAGCGCCATCCTCCATCTCCCCCAAACTGGTAAACGCCTTTCCCAGCAGGGGGGGTGGGGTGGAGAGCGCCACCTGGTGTCCAGGCTGGAGAAGGCCGAGAGGTACTGGTGCCTGGGACGGGGGAGGCAGTGGCCTGAGACCCGCCCCCCTGCCCCCTGAGCCAGAGTCGCCAGCCCCAGCTCTCCCACTGCGGCCCTGTTCAGTCGGCTTCCCTTTGTCTCTGGGTCCTGGGGACTCCCAGGCCAGCCTCTCCCTGCCCTGGAGGGCCTCCATCTCATGGCAGAGCTTGCTCCTGCTCCTGAGGCCCCCCCAACGTTCCTGGCACCCAGAGCTGGCCCAGGCCTGGCCTCTGGCATCCGCAGCAGGAGGGCCGGTTTCTAGCCTGGTCGAGGGCTAACGGGTACGTTCCCTGGAGATGAGGGAGAGGTGGCTCCACAGCCCGGCCCAGAAAAGGGAATTCCACAGCAGAAAGGGCTCTCCCGGCTGGAAGGCACTCCTCCTGTGCTCTCGGGCCAGCCTTCCACTGGGATGGCTTTGGAGAAGTTGTGCTACTGCTAGGCAGCCATGTTGGGGGGCAGCGGAGAGCTCAGGACCAGAGGGACAGTGGGAGGCTTGCACTGCCCTCAAGCTGTGCGTCCTCAGGCAAGCCAGCCCACCCCTCTCTAGGGCGCTTTGGCCCCAGCATTCCTTGTTCCTTCGGGAGCTCTGGAGCTCTGTCAGTGGCAGGGCTGGGGGTCCACGTGCTTGGACCCTGCCCCCCTCCCGCCCCTGGACAATGAATGGGCCCCTGGCCGGGAGGTGCACAGCGTGGTGCAGGCCTTTGGGGCACCCGGAAGCACCAGAAGGCCAGCTCAAGGCACGACGCTTTCTGGATCCTGGGAAGTGGAAGAGCAGTGGCTTCAAAAGGCCACGAACAGTCACCATGTGAGAAAAAAGGGGAAAAAAAAATAACCCCAATCAGCAGCTGCTAGTGTGAAGCTGGGGCTGCTGTGAGGAACAAAGGACCACAGAAACTACTGGAGAACATCAGGCCCTTCTCCATGGAAACTGCCGCAGGATGGCTCAGCATCCATCAGTTTGGGGGACAGTTCCCATGGCAACGCTCATGGGGATGTGCTGACTTGGGCCGTGACGTTGGTGCCTGACAGCTCTAATTGCAACCTCTTCTGTGTGGTGCAGCAGGAGCGTAGGTGGTGGGAGATGACGCAGAAGGGTTTTGGGGGAGGGGAGGGAGCAAGAAATGCCACCGGAGGTCTCTGTGCCCGGGAGCCCTGAGATGAAGGGTCCAGATTTTCAGGGCACCCAGAGCAGATCCTGGGATACAAGGGCCCTCCAGGGTGTGTGTGTGTTGGGGAGGGAGGTTGGTTGCCAGCTGCAGCTGCAGGTGAAGAGATGAATGGAGAAATGGGAGCAGCCCGGGGGGCGGTGACCAGCCACGGCCTCCCTGCTGGGTGGATGCCCGGGGACATGGCACTGTAGAGCTGGGGTGGGGTCCTGAGCTACCGTTAAGCCCCATCCCGTTATTTGCAGCCTAGGAAGCGGGGTCTTGGCTGCTGTATCTTTACGCACTGCCCCCCCCCCCCACGTAAAAGCTGAGTCTGAGCTAGAACGGGGGCTCCTTCCTGGCCGAGAAGGGGAGAGGGAGAGGAGTGAGCAGGCCAGGGAGGGGCTGTGGAGCGAGAGCAGGGTCAGGAGAGAAGGGGCTGCCTCCTGCGGGAGGACCCAGGAGGGGGTGCCGGTCAGAGCTGCGGGGGCTTCCGAGGCCCCGAGGGCCCAGCTGGGTGGCATCTGCTCATTTCCAAATCAAATAAAATGTGAGCTGCCTTTCTCCCCCCAGGTAGCTGGAAGCACCGAGGGCTTCTGGAAAACCAGGGCTGGCTGCTCCCTGCGAGGCGGCCCGGACGCCGTGCTTTCCCTGCTGCTGGGCCGCCCTCGCGTGGCCAGCTCCTGAACTGACTTTCCCCTCACGGTTTAGGATCAGCAGGCGGAGGGATGGGACACGCAGGGGGCCAGGCTTGCTAACGCACCCCTGGCGAGTGCCCGCCAGGCCCAAAGAACCCTGAAGCTGGCCCTAGTCCCAGCCCAGGACCCCGCAGAAAGAGGGGCTCCTCCCAGCCCCCCAGCTCCTGCACAACTCGGCCTCCAGGGAGCCTTGAAGCACCCCGAGGGCCCAATTTCCCAAGTCCTAGGGCTTGGCGCACCTCCAGGCCACTCGCTCAGCCATTTTGCAGATAGGGAAGCTGAGGCCCAGAGAGTCAGAGCCCACAAGAGTTAGGATCAGAAGACAGCGCTCCTGACTCCCGGCCGTGGCCTTCCCAAGACACCCAATCCCAGACCTTCCTTCGTCTCCTTTGAATTGCTCTCTAAGCCCCGTGGAGGGTGGGGAGCTACCGGGCAGGCAGGCCTTTGGCCGCCAGGGAAACGTGATGGGCGCTTTGACGTGGCTGCTGGAAGAGCAGGGCTTCAGAGACAGGGTCCATCGGGCAACACTGTGAGGGAGCCCAGCTGGATCCTTCGGGGGTCTTACTGGGGGCAGGAACCAAGTGGAGGTGAGAACAGGCCCACTCTGCACGGACCCTTTACTGAAGCAATCTTCCCAGGAACGCAAGGAGAGAAGCCCTATTATTACCGCGATTTTAGAGACAGGAAAGCGAGATGCAGGGCAGGCGGTGACCTTGTCCAAAGTCCCTGGCTAGAGAATGTGGCACCGAGATTTGAATCCAAACTGGCCGCCCCAGTCCTGCGCTCCTGACCGTGCATGCCAGCCGCCTGTTGGGTGCCCAGGAGTTTTGCAGAAGCTCCGTGCACAGGTCTGCTGTGAGGGGCAGAAGCTGATCTGTCCAGACACCTGCACACGTCTGCCCTGGGGCTGGGCCACCACCTGGGCTGACGTGGTGGCTTTCCGAGGGCTCAGGGCATTTTTAGAATCGTAGGGGACAGAAGCGCGAGCCTCACAGAGGCCCACACTCTGTGGGGATGTCCCCGCGGGGTCAAACACATTTAGCGAGCAGGAGGGCCAGGGATCTCCTGAAAGGAGCACAGCGGCCCGTGAGCCCGGGTAGTCAGTGGGCCGTAGACTTGGCCACAAAGTCCTCTCACGGAGCCGCACCCTGATTCGGGCGCTGTCATCACCCTCACTTTATAGGGGAGGAAACTGAGTCACGGAAAGGTCACAAGCAGAGCCGGGGGGATGGCGCAGTCCATGCACCAGGGCCCAAGAGGAGACTTTGAAGCAGCGACTGGCCCAGAAGTGACTTCCTTTTTCAGGCCCTGCCTAGGGCATCGGCCTGTGGAGCCCCTGCTGGCACCTGGGTCTGGAAGGTGCGTGGCCTTTGGCCAGCGTCCCTGCGCTGCCTGTGCTGGGGGACCCGGCTTGCAGGGTGTGCTTTGCTGCGTTAAAATGCCCTGGGAGACTCGTTGGAAGTGACCCTCCCTTGGGGCTGCCTGGCACCGGCCTCTGCCCAGCACTGGGCAGTGGGGGCCGTGGGCAGCCGCTTCCCCAGGGAATAAGGGGCCAACCTGGGTGCCCCTGCTGCAGTGAGCTGCTCCCCCAGCACCGGTAGGCAGGGAGGAGTTGGGGTCACTTGCTCAGCTGGCCCTGGGCAGGGGGGCCGGAGGTGGCAGCGACATATTTAAGTGAAGCTCCGGCTGCCCTCACCCCTTGGTATCACGTCCTGCTTTAGAGGAAAAGCAAAGTTCCTTTCCTTAAATACTGCGTCACTGTGGAAAGACTGGAATTTTCCTGGCAGCCCCCTTCTTTGGACCAGGCCTCGGCCCTCGGCCCCAGGGGAGCCAAGGCAGTCCCTGGAGGGGCTGCCGGCGGGAGATGCTGGTCACGTCACATGCATTTGCTTTCGTGGACAGGATTTACCTAAGAAAACCATGTGGGGCTGACCGTTCAGGTGCTGCCCCTCCTTCTCAATTTTGGTGAGAGTCTTTTGCTCATTTGTTTCGATTAGTGAGGCAAAGCACGAGCAACGACTACGGATGATCTATGGTGCTAGTTTACAAAGGATGTTTTTTAGCAGCCGTAGAACCCTTTTTGCAAAAAAAGAAGACAAGCCCGTCCCAGCGTAGGCATCTTAACCCAGGGGCCGGGCACCAGCAGGCCTGCTCTGGCCAGAGCTGGAGGAGGCCCCTGGCCATGGTGAACCGCTGCTCAGTGGGGGGGACACAGGGGGACACCAAGTGCCGCGGGGACCGGTCAAGGAGAACTTGGTCTCCACGGTCCAGAGCTCCGTCCAAAAGGTGCCCACATGCCAGTGAGCTTCCCCGGCCGTGGGAGTGGGGTGGGGTGGGGAGGGGCGGCAGCTTACCTCCGGGTACGACCACTCGGGCGAGTAGTCGGTCACCATGAACACCCGCCCGCTCTGCTGGAGCATGCCCAGGGTGCCCTGGGCGGAGGCGGCCGAGACCACCTCGGCGACGTGCATGTAGGCCATGGTGCCAGCGCCGCCCTCGGCGCTGCTCAGCTGCAGGCCCCCCTGCTGGGGGCTGCAGCAGGGGATGCACATCTCGGCCTGGGCGAAGGGGGCGCGGGCCCCGTCCTCCGCCTGCGAGAGTGCCGCGCTGTCCCCGGCCACCAGCTGGTGCCCGTAGATGGTGCCGCCGCCGCCCTCCACGGAGATGAAGTCGTTGATCAGGTCGGAGAACTGGTTGCTGAAGGAGATGTCGAAGTGGTCCAGGCTGAGCTCCATGTTGGAGGCGTTGGCGAGGCTGGGCTGGGCCACGGGGTAGAGGCCCTGCACCACGTTGCCCGGCAGGATGGGGACGCCGGCGGCGCTGCGGATGACCCCGTTGGTCTCGGGCTGCAGATAGTGCTCCGAGCCGCAGGCCTGCAGCTCCCCGGCCTTGAGGAGGACGTCGCCACCTTCGGCCGCCTGCGTGGTCTCCATGGTGACCTCCCCTTCCGCCGCCATGGCCTGGAAGTTGGCCTGGAACTGCATGAGGTGGAGGGAGGACGTGGACTCGATGCGCGTCTCCACGTGGCCGCTGCAAGAGCTGGCATGGGGCGAGGCCTCCGTTTTCACTGTGGGCATCACGAAGGCGCCCCCAGGCTCGTTCAGGCTGCCGTGGGCGTTCTGCTCCAAGGGGAGGGGTTTGCTGGCGTCCTGCAGGAAGAAGCTCGGGGAGGGGGTCTGGTGGATGTGGGGGCTGTGGCCCGTCTGGCTGAAGCTGGACGTGTAGTCCTTGTTGGAGTCAATGGCGCTGAAATCCATCTGCTCCAGGGTCGTGCTGGGGCTGAGGCCGCCACCCGACGGCAGGAGGCCGGAGCCGGCGGTCAGGCTGAGGGAGCTGGAGGCCGCGGCCGCCGCCGAGGAGGAGTACGCGTCTTTGGCCATCTGCTGCTCGAAGGACGTGTCCTCCGTCTTGATCTCCTTGGTGAGGACGGTGGTGAAACTGAAGCTCCGCTCGGCCGGTGGCGAGTGCCGGATGTTGGTGCCGGCCATCTCGGCTTTCAGGCCTCCGCCCCCGTAGGTCTGCCCCTGCTTTGGGTTATTGAGGAAACAGTCAGGGTCAAAGTTCATGGTGGTCTCTGGAATCTTCCGGCCACCGTCGAGGGTGGTGGAGAGGACCAGCTCTTCGGACACGTTGGTGGGCAGCATGGACAGGCCTTCCGAGCTGCCCGTGGTGGGGAAGGCGAACTTGTGGCCGTCGGAGCTCACGGCCAGGACGAGGCCCTGAGCGCCGTCGGGCGAGAGGAGGTGGTGGTTGGGGCCAGTGGTGGGGGACATGGTGTACACGGCCTCGTTGGTCACCTCCGACATGAACACCGTGGCACTCTGGGACAAGCTGCCCATCACGGAGGCCACCGCCATGCTGGGCACGCCGGTGACCGCGGGGCTGTCCACCATGTCGGGGTCGCTGTTGAGCCCGCTGCTGATGGACACGGGCGAGCTCTGGGTGGTGTCGGGGACCTCCACCTGGTTGGTGGAGGTCACCTCTGTGCTGCTCTGGTGCAGCAGCGCGGGCTTGGCCACCTTGCCGTTCCTCTTCTCGCGGCTCGAGCCCTTGCCCTCGTGCTTGCCCTCCGACACGTCGTTGTGCTGCACCTCCGAGTGGCTCCCGTGCCCCGTCCGTGGCTCCACCTTGGGTGAGATGATCCGGTGCTTGGCACTGCTACACTTGTGATGCACGCTGCTGCCCGCGCCTGCGGAGACCAGAAGCACAGCACACGCACGCACACGCACGCACACGCACACGTGCAGGTACGCACACACCAAATGCACACATG
>JAKSZT010053883.1:3487938-3499444 GCA_026826555.1 Tolypeutes matacus | reverse complement strand
CACACACCAAATGCACACATGCGTGCACATGGACACACACGCCAAATGCACACATGCACACACACGTGTGCAGGTACACACACACCAAATGCACACATGCGCACACATGGACACACACGCCAAATGCACACATGCACACACATGGACATACACGTGCAGGTACACACACACCAAATGCACACACACACGCACACGCACACACACACAGAGGCAGTCAGAGCTGGCTCTGCAACGGGCCCTATTACTGAGCAGCTGGGCGCTGACAGAGCACAGGCCCAGGACCCCCACTGGCCACTGGCCCCACACACTCAGGGTCTCAGGCCACTTACACGTGCCCCGTGCCACCATCCTCCAAAGGCCAGGAAGGCTTTAGTCTTGACACTCTTGAAAAAAATTAGCAATAGCAGGGCCCCAGCATCTAGAAGGCTGGGAAGGAAGGTGGAGAGAGTGCTGCCCTGCAGGGAAGGCCTCTCCACCGTCAGACTCCTGCACGCAGAATGGCTCTTGCTGGCGGAGGAGCTCAGCCCGGGGATGGTGGCCGTGTCCCTAACCCTGCCCTCGAGCTTTCCGTGCCCGCGTAGGCCCTGCAATGACTCAGGAAGCCCCTCTGCTCCAGGCGGTCCAGTAGGGGAGCCAGAGATTGGCAAGGGAGGAGGAGAACCTTGGGCCCTCTCTGGGTTAGCCAACAGCCCCAAGTCTGGGGGAGGCTACGGCCCCATTTCAGAGGTTGCAAGGTATTTGACTGGCCTGGGCCTGTCCTTAGTTCTGCGTGTCGGGGGCAAAACCCTTCTAAGGGCCAAGCAAGGACAAAGCTCTAGCTTCGGTGGTGGAGAAGAAAATGCCCGAGGAGCTGAGTATTTCTGAGCCCCGGCAAGTCTCTCCTAGCGCCCTTCTGTGGGCATCTGTGCCCAGCAGGCCAGGGCAGCTCTTCCCTCTGCTCTGCCATTATTTTTATTGCATCAGATAAGGGCCACTTTGCTTTTGATCAAAGGGCCAATTGTCCACTGGCTCTGCTCTAGCCTCACAGCCCCAGATTCCTAAACTCACGAAGGCTTAGCCGAGCAGTGACGGACCCTCTAGTAGAAATATTTAATTAGGGCAGTGAAGGGAGAGGAAAATGCATATTTCAAAGAGCAAAGACCATTATGAGAAAAACAGACGCACCAGGATGCATTCCTGGAGGAGACAGAGGTTACTGAAGAGGCTTGGCTCCGGTGCTGCAATCCCCCCGGCTTGTCTCCCTGACAAGCCCCGGGGACCCCCACCTAGAGACCTGGACTTCCCGCCGATGCCCATTTCTGGGTCCTGCAGGGCTGGGGGCGGACCGAGGCCCGAGTCCCAGCCATGGCGCGTCCCCCACTCTGCACCCCCAGCTCCTGCTCCCATCTCTCTGGAAAATGCTCCCCTCTTGCTCACAGTGGGTGGCTGTGCCAGCTCCGTGGGGCAGGATGAGCCCTGCTTTGGGTCCCTCCTGGGTGCTGGGGGTCGCCTGTGCTTGGCCACCCCTCTCCCAGCACTAGCGGAGAGCACGCCCGCCGCCCGCAGGGCCCCTCGCTGCCCGCCACCCCACCCACGGGAGCCCGGCTCACCCAAGCTGCCGGTGCAGAGGCAGTTGTGGGTGCGGGGCTGGGGCTTGGTCTGGTGGCTGTCGAGGATCTGCTGCACCAGCTGCTCCACCGAGAAGCCCGAGCTGCTGGTGCCGTTGCTGCACGTCCACTTGATGCCGTGGACTGCGGGGAGAGAGGGAGACAGAGGGCGGCGGCCGTCAGAGGCCACCGGTGCTGCGGGGCCCGGGCGGGGCCCGGAGGGGTGGCACCCAGGCCCTCGGGGCACGGCCGGCTCCAGGCGCGGAGGGAGGCGGGCCGGCCCCCTGCACAGACGGGCTGGCTTGCGGGAGCACGGGGCTCCCCCCCACCGGGGAGCTCCTGCTCTCCTTCCCTTGGGTGCGGCCTGTGGTACCGACCCGCCTGGAGTTTCCTAAAGCCCAAGTGCCCTTGGTGGCCCTTGGGGGGTCCTGGGGCAGAGAAAGGGAGCGAGGATGCAGAAGCAGACTTGGCGGGAGGCCGGGGGCCCTTCGCGGAGACTCTGAGGAGTGGAGGTCAGCAGACTCTGCAGGCTGGACGGCTGGGGTCTCAGGGAGGAGGCCCAGCCCCAAAGGCCCTCTGCTCCCCTGCATCCCAGACTTCTGTACCCCCCGCAGGGTGGGCCGGGGGAGGGAGCCCAGCTGGCCGAGACCGCGGGTGCCCCGTGGCCAGCACTGACGGGTGACCAGCGACCTGGACACGCACCTGGGGTTTTGGCTCCACCCTGGAGTTGGGGTGGGGCCCAGGCAGCCTGAGAGGGGCTCCCCACCCGGCTGGCAGGTTGGGGGTGCGAATCTAAAACAGGCTCGCCCGGCCGCGGGTGGGGACCCTGTCTCACGCCCGCTCTTCACATTCTCCTTTCTTGGCTGGAATGGACGTTCCAGGGTGGCTGAGCTGGGGCTGGCCAGTCCTGGTGGGGCCTGCCCAGCTCTCCCGTGGCTCTGGCGGGGCGGCTTCCAGAGGCAGAGAATCTGTGCCCCTGGAGCTGGAGCAGGTGGCTAGGGCTCTGGGGTAACCCTGGCCACTGTGCACAGGGAGGGTGACAGCCAGTGGTCTGGGAGGAGGGCCAGGGTGCAGGGGTCAGCAGGGAGAGTCCAGCAGCCCTGCCAGCCCTAGGACACCGTCCTTTCTCCCTTGGCTGAAGCAGTCTCCTGCGTCGACTCCAGGGAAGAATGGTGACACCTCGCGGCCCCTCCCTTTGCTCTGTGAGGGGCTCCAGGGGAGACAGGTGTGACCAGGGGACCCTCCGGCACAGTGGATAGGACCTGGGGGCAGATTCAGTCTTGGGTTCGAGTCCAGACTTTGCTCTTTACTTGCTGTGTGAGTTTGGGCAAGGCACTCTCGCCTTCTCGGAGCCTCAGTTTCCTCATCTGTATCATGGGTGCAGTTAGAGGACCTGCCTGACAAGGTGGTCGGGAGGAAGTAGGAGCTACAGGCCTGGCGCTTTGTGTGCCTTCGATGGATCGTAGCGGCTGTCAAGGCGTTCATGGTGGTGACGGTGAGGACACGTGGCATGTGGTGCCGGCTTGCCCTGGGGAAGCGTCTTGCCATGAACACCACGGGCAGCTCAGCCGAGGAATGCCTTTTTTAGAGCTTCGGTGGTTTTTCAAAGCAAAGAAAACCTCACGCGTTGGGGCTGTGTGGCTGGGAGCCCCTCTAGGGAGCGCTGCCTTACTTCTCCGCATGGCTGTCCCCCTGCCCAGGGCTTGACCCTTGCTTCTTGCCCTCTGCCCCATTCCCACAAGGGCCCTGGAGCTCCTGTGGGCCCTGCCTCCTGCCCTCTGTGATCCTGGATTCTGATCGGGGCACAGAGCGGGGACTGGGGCGCTCACCGGCATCTGCCCCGAGCTTGCCAAGTGGACTCACTTGGAAGACGTATCCAGCCCTTGCCTCCGTCACAGATGAGGAAACTGAGGCTCAAGAGGCAAAGGTGACCTCCCCCCACAGCGTGCTCTGGAGGCTGGAAGGCAGGACTTGGGGTTTTCTCTCTTGCCCCTCTCCTGCTGCCTGTGCCAGTGGTCTGTCCCAGCTGCCCTCTACCCTGACTGCGCCCAGCCCCAGCCCGGCGACGGTTTGCTTGGCCTGCGGCGATGCCCAGGCACTTTTTTAAAAGCTCTCCAAGGGTTTCTCACATGCCGCCAGGATGGACAAAGCACAGCTCTGGCCGAAGGCTAAACTCAGCAGGTGCTACAAGTCCGGGGTCAGAAACATCTCCAGGGCCTGACGTCGGAGCTTCCAATTTTGGGGAACTTTTAGCAAATGCCCTTCACAAAACCAGGCCAGAGAGACTCTGCTTCTTTTCTCCAGGGAAAGCTCGGCTGGGCTTGACCTCGGGCCTCCTGAGAGATGAGCTTCTCCTGGGCAGCCCCAGTTCTGGCCTCTGGCCCCGTGGATCCTGCCCAAGGATCCTGGCTCTTGGGGCTCGCTAACCCCTGGACCGGCAGACGCCTCTCCTGGAGACCCCCCGGGCTGGCGTCTCTGACCAGGGCCTCTCTTGGCACTGACCGTGGCGGCTCAGGCCAGGCTCCTTCTCTGGCTCCAGATGGGCACCTGCCTTCTCCCCAGTCACCCTCCTTATGTCGTGAAGGTTATAAAAGGAAAACCCAGCGAAGGGTGACAGATTGCAAGCAGAGAATGTCTGGATGCTTAATGCAAATTACCCACTGTTTTGGCACATCCAATATGCAGATTGCCTCCCTCCCACCTTGGTGGTGTGGGGGTGGGGAGAAGAGCCCCCTCCTCCAAGGCCAGGTGATGTTAGTACTGAATATCAAATACCGTCAGGAAGGCTCTTAACATGTCATGCTCCGCTTCCCGACACGTAATGAATCAGCGGGAAAGGAGGTTTCTAGAGGGAGGCGAGGGCTTTAGGAAAGGAAGGCAACAAACCCGCCAACAGCCCCTTCCCCAGCTTCCGTCGCCAAAGCAGCAAAAGGGGAACTGCTCTGCTCCTTTAATTTAAAAGTACCTCTGGTTAAGTGCAAGGTCATGGCCTGGTAGGGGACGGCACAGGATTCCCAGGAAAGATACCCCGCTGGGGGGCCGGGGGTCACACCCTGCCCCCCTCTGCTCAGGAGGAGGGCGGGAGTCTCCCAGCTCCGTCCTGCTGAGTCCCTGATGGAGGGGCCTGCTTGGTGGTCCCTGGGCCGCTCAGCAGGTGGCGAGAGGTCTGTGTACCCAGGAAGGTGGGGGCAGGGCTCAGGGATGGAGGGATGAGCTGGCTTCCTCCACGGGCCTCCACGGGACGGGAGTGGCCGTGAGGGGTGGGGTGGGGGGTGCTAGCTGCCTTACAGGGACCCCCCCAGCTGCCCCAGGAGCCCGGCCACCCCAGCACCGCCTCCGACCTGGCAGCCTGCACCATGGCGGTCCTTGTGGGCTGCTCCCAGGCTAGGCCTCCGCCCCCCGCCCACTGTGGGGCTGACCTGGCCTGGGCAAGATGTTTACACTAATTACCACCCCCCCACCGGGCTGCGGGCCCCGCCAGTATGAGTCATCAAAATGAAATCAGTGGCGACAGCATGTGGCCCGTGCTTAGGAGAGCATCCTGCCATCAACAATCCACCCAAGAGGCAGCTGGCTGCTGGGAAGGGAGTAATTGAGCTCTGTTCGAGAGGACAGGGGAGGTGCAGTGGCCTCAGCCCGCCGCAGGGCAGGCTGGCAGCCACGACCTCTGGACGTAGGACTCTTCCAACCCCAGGCCCTTGGGAAGAGGTGGAGAACTTCTGCCAAGCAGGACGGGCAGGGCCCACGCAGAGGCCTCTAGGCGCCACCCACCTCCCCAGGCTGCCCGCTGGGCCCTGGGAGAGAGCCCACTGCCCTGGGCACTGTGCCCTTGGCGTGTGCCTGTGTGTGCAGCTCAACAGGGCAGAGTATGGGGGGGTGGTGACTGTCCAGAACGCTTCCCTCTGCGGCCCCTTCCAGCCCAGCCTGGCTCACTGAAGCCCACCTGGCTACTCCAGCTCTCAGTCCCCACAGGAGTCAGAAATCACGAGGCAGGACCTTGCGGGTTGTGCACTGTCCTATCCCCCGTGCTTGGAACGCTCTCCACGAAGATATGCTGAGCAAATACGTGTGCAAACCACTTCCCAGCCCATCACCCCTCGCTCGCGCTGCGCTCGCTTTGTTTCACCGGTTCGTTGTTTCCCCAACTAGCCACAGGAGAGCTAATAATAGCCAAAATGATGACATTCATCACTGAGCACTCACGGGGAGCCGGGCACAGTGCGAGGTCTCTGCACACCAGGTCTATCAAGAAAAGCAGCAAGTGGGCAGCAGCCCCCGACTGAGGGCTCCTGGGTGCTGAGCCAGGGGCTCCCACCTAGTGGTGTCAGAAATGCACATTCCAGGGCCCACCCAGACCTTCTGAATCAGAAACTCTGGGGTGGGGCCCAGCTGTGTCCCAACAGCCCCTCCAGGGGATTCGGGGGCAGCTGCAGTGCGAGAGGCCCCGGCAGAGGCTTGACATCTCCAGCCTTTCAAACACCCTTCCAGGCCAGAATCAGCCCATTTTATTAATGGGAAGACCAAGACTCAGAAAAGCTAAGTAACTTGTCCAAGGCCACACAGCAGGTAAGGGGGAAGATTACTGTGGATTCCAGCTCCTAGAGTCTGCCCAGCCTGTGCCCCTCCCAGGACCCAGTAACTACTGGATGGCTAATTAGTGGGAGGGGAGGAGCCTGAGGCTCCCTGGAGAGGGAGAGTCCCAATTTCCCTGCCAGGGGACTCAGGGGCTGGTGACTGTGTGGGACACTGGAAACTGGGGGCTGGGCCGGGGGCTGCTCTGCCAAGCCCACCGCCCACCACCTACCTCTCCGACTGTGGAAGGCTCAGGCTGCTTCAGAGGCCAGGTCCGACGCTGCTGGCTGGGGGTGGGAGGGGGTGTCGAAGCTCTAAAGCCCCTGGTTTCCCTCACTTGGCCCGCCAACCCATTCAGACCCATGCAGCCACCCACGCAGAGGGCAGGGCGAGCCCTTGCGCTGACCCCGGCTCTTAGGAGCAAGCAGGAGAGGGAGGGAGAAGGAGGCCCAGGGGCCGCCTGCAAGGAGATCCTCTCATGTGGTTTTAGGAGGCCCGGAGGTCTCCGTTTCTGAACCCAGACCTGTGGGGGTTCCCGGAGGCCTGCCCTGGCCTCACTGCGAGGCTGGGGTGCTTGCAGGCTGGGGTGCCTGGGTAGGGGGTGGCTTTAGGGGACATCCATGTGATAGAGTGCAGGGTTTGCAGGGGCAGCCTTTGGTTCCGGGACAGGGCTCTTTGCCTGCATTTCCCATCACAGGTGAGGGTGGGGAGGAGAGGGGACCCACTGCAGGGACTGGGGGTTCCAGGGCTGTGCATTCCCGGCAGGGCTGCGCCAGCATCGGGAGCACGTTGCTCAAGGTGGGCTCGCCTCTGAGCTCACGCACCTGAGTAGCTCTATGGGAAGAAGGGCTGTGGGGGGGCCGGCCAGGGAGGACCAGCCAGCCTGGGGGCCGGGCGCTCTTCTTCATGGGCCGTGTGATCCTGGGAAGGTCCTTGATTTCTCTTGACCTCAGTTTCCCCATCTGTAAAATGGGTGCCTCTTGCACATGATCACACATCATTGTTCCTCAGGAGACTTTGGAAACGCCCCATGCCCAGGTGAGCTGGGGATTCTGGCAGGGCGGGGCCCAGAGGCCTCAGGACAGTGGATGAAAGGCCAAGCCTGGGAGGCTTTGGGAAGGAATTGGATGCGGAGTCAGGAAGCAGGACTCTGGCAGGCCTGCCCACCCCGCAGCAGCCCTGGGAACTCAGAGTGCCAGCTGCTTTGCTCCCCTCTGCTCTGCGGAGCAGTAACTTCTAGAAGGATGGCAGGAGCAGTGGGGCTGGAGCTTCGGTCACCACGGCAACAGAGCAGGTGGCACCCACTGGGATCAACACTTGGCCTTTCTTTGCACTGGAAGGGATTTCTTGGCTTGCGGCGAGCAGGTGACGAGGACAAGTGGCGGTGCTGGTGACAACGATAATCTTCCCCCATCCCTTTCACAGTGGGCTGGGGGAGCCCCTTCCTCCTCATTCCCGGCAACCTGGGCTCCCACCCATGCACTGCCCCCCAAGAGAGACCCTAAAGACGGTGTCCCTTTAATTTGTTGTCCAAACCAGGTCACCTTGGAGTGTGAAAGGGGATGCTGGGTAAGGGTGGAGAGCAGGACTGTGCTGGGCAGGCTGGAGGAGCGGTGACCCCACACACGAGCCCCACGGGAGGCAGGCAGGGCTGGGAGCCGGCACGTGCCTCTCCCGCTTGGATTCCTCGGAGTTGTTGACACCAGAAGGCCATCTCCATGGCAACAAGGTCAATGGGAAATGGCAGCCGTGTTGGTTTAATTTTTCCTGTATTCTTGCTGACAGGAATAAAGGCCCTGCTTCTGGTTTCTTGGTTCAACTGGATGATATTTTCATTAGATTTAACGCCTCCCATCCAGACACCCACATGCTACTCAATTTCCCGAACGCAGCACTCAAGTCTCGGTCTCCCATTGGTCCCGAGGACTAAATTTCCAGAAATCTCATTTTGAGGAGTGCAGAGCTGAGGGGGACCCGTGGGACGTGCATGGGGACGTCTGGGCTGCCTGCGTAACGAGCGTGTAATTCTTGGTTCTGGTCATTTTGCGACGTGGGTGCCAAGCTTCCCCTCTCCGGCTTCTCCTGAAGAGGAGCAGGTCTTGGTTCCAACGTGAACCATCCCAGGAAATGGTGGTGGCAGAGGGTCCGGCGGATAGCTAGGGGTTGGAGAGCTTACTATGGTCCCGATGCTTTCAGGCGGGAAGGAAGGAGGTGAGGAGGACGGCGAGGAGGGCCTGAAGGGGAGCTCCGGAACCAGGACTTGAGACTGTTCAGGCGACCACAGTCTTCCCAACGACACTAGCACGAGGACATCCAGACCTCACCCCACGGGGGGCTGGCCCTCACCTGCAGCCCCTGCTGTCAGCCTCACAAGCCACCTCCAAGGTACTCGCTGGGGGGAAAAGCAGCCTTGCTAAGTGTTCCCCACCCGCAGCGCTGATCGGCCAAGAAGGAGGCATCGCCGAGCCCCCCAGAGGCTCTCAGAAGCTCCCCTGATTGGCTAAGTGGCATCGTTACGAGGCCGGGAATTCTTGGCGCCGTAGTAAGTGCTTGAAGCTTCTGATTTCCTCAGGCTCAGTGATGTCGGAAGCACAATTTGGCAGGGAAAGCGGCAGCTTCAACGGTCTCCACAGCCGGAGGAGCCCCGTGGGCTCTGGAATCCTCTTCTCCCCGCTGGCGCCTAAGTGCAGCCCATCCTCCCCACCTGCCCAGGTGCAGTGAAGGCTGAGGGAGAGACGGCCTGTCTGTCCAGACCCTCCTGGCCACATGGAGATGGGGACAGAGGGCAGGGCAGGGACCAGACGGGATTTTAGCAATTTCCTTCTTGCTTCCTGCCAGACTGCCCTAGGGAGCCTGGACAGGGAGCCTGGACTCGGACCTCTCCAGGGGCCTGGAGGTGGACGCTGGGGGGAGGCAGGCTCCATCTGTGGGGGTAGTCACCTCTCAGCTCCTATCTGGTGGTCTGTAGCCTTTGGCTTTTAAAGATAACCTGGAAATCTGGGGATTCAATGTTGACAACTCATTCTACACTTAACAGAGAACCAAGACAGTACCTCACCAGGAGAAGATGGAAAAGGGGAACTCCTGATACCCCATGTCGCTTCTGGGCACGGGGGACAGTTAGCCTGGCCCACTGTGTCCCCAGCACTGCCCAGAGCCTGGCTCAGGCACCCTCTGTGAATGCTCCCTGAATGAATGAATGGCCATAACGGAGGAGGGAGCTCTGCGTCAGCAGAGGCCGCCAAAGCGGCCAGCAGCCAGGGGGAGGAAGGAAGTCACAAGTATTTCTCTCTCCATGCTCCTTTTTGGGGGCCACATCAGCTAAATAAAATTTAGCCTGAGGGAGAAACACACGTTTGCAAAAACAAACCTGGATTCTCCAAGCAGGAAAACGAAGCAAGCCTCCTACTACATCCAGCCTTCCCGTCTGTCTGCTGCCAGAAGGAGCCCTGGCAGGAGCAGGGACGGGGGCAGGGGCCACCTGGGGATTCAAGGGGTATTACTCTACCTGCTTCCCCAGCCGGCAGCTCCTAAGCAAAGGGAAAAAGCAAAATGTGCAGAGAGAGCTCCTCCAGGCAGGGGGTGGGCTCCATCCACTGAGGACCCCCTCTGCTCCCACGACCTGGGGACACAGGTGCGCTTTCTTTACACGACGCCAGGGTTTCTTACAGGTCCAAGTCACCAGGTGTCGGGCAAGACCCCACTACACGTCCCTCTTGGTTTCAACCCAAGGAAAGCTCCATGGGAGCGTTTCTTCCCCTGGAGACCGTGAAAGGGCCTCAAGGTCCTTGGACTCTGTATGCTTGCAAATGCCTCCCCGGCACTGCTCTCCTGTGCCTGCCCCCCAGATGTGAGAATCAGCTGATCCTCCAAGAGGCCTGTGACCCCCCAAAGGGGCTGACTCTCCTCTCCAGGAACCCTTGGTTGCTTCTCGCTGGAACCTGCTTTAGGTTGCAGTATCTCAATAAGGATGACCCTGGGACCCCAACATCAAAATCACCTGGGCACCTTGTTACCAAAGTCAGGTTCCTGGGGTCCACTGCAGGCTCTGTGGGGTGGGGCCCGGGAACCTGCCTTTTGAACAAACCCCCCAGGTGGTTCTGGTTGGGAACATCTGATTTGGGAGCTTTGTCCCCCTCTGAGCCCCAGGAACAGGGCAGCTTGGGAGTGCCCAGGGCTCACTCCTGACTTTTAGACCAGGTAGGGACACTGGAAAATGCTTCCAAGTGCATCCTCCTGGCCTCACCCCCTTTCTAGCAGCTTCCACCCTGGGCTCATCTAAGCCCCGGCAGCCCTACTCCGCTCCTCCCCTCCGCCCTCCTCACGGTGCCCACTCCTGCAGCTCCACGGGGGCAGCACATTTTGACTCTGACCAAGCCTTAGACCACGCCCTCCTAGTCAGGGCGGCTCCTTGGGGCAGCCAGGTGAGCCAGGTGAGCCAGGAGAGGCTGATTGCTGAGAGGAAACGCGGTGCTTGGGTACCAGGGCCCCGTCTGCTTCTTCCTGCCCCAACCCCACCACTCCAGACGCACGGAGCAGACCTCCCCCTCACTGCAGACGCCTCGTCCCCAGGCGGGGCAGGCAGCACCCCCCTGCAGCCTCCCCATTGCCAGGCTCCAGCAGTCGCCCGCATCTCGGAGCCGGTCTGCTGGCGCAGGCCGCCAGGTGGCGCTAAGCGACCAGGAACGGGGTTTGGCGCAGGGCTGGGAAAAGAAAGCCTTTGTTGATTTTGCTTCTTGATATTCTATAATCACTAGGATTACAATCTAAGCAAAAAAGCAAAACAAATAAACACCACCACCCCCTTACTGGATCTTTGGTCTTTGTCTGAAAAATTATGAGAAAACAAAAGACGCATTATATAAACTACCCAAGGCTTGGGTGTTAGCGACAGCGAGGGCCTCTGGAGATGGGAGGAAGGGGCGAAGGCTCAGGCGATTGTGGGCGCTGTGGCGTAACACGATGGGGTGGGAGGCACCGAGGGCAAGCAGGCCGAGCCTCTGCAGGGGCAGGTCCCTGCCGAGCAGGCTGCTCCCTTCGGAGTTCTCTGCCACCACAGACTCTTATCGGCAATATGGGGCTCCCTGTCTCCAGCAATCCTGGCCCTTGTCTTGTTCCTGGAAACCCCGAGGGGCTTGCGGCAGTGGCCTCAAGGGTCCTGGGAGTGTGCTTTTCCAGGGAGAGCATGGAGAGGGGCTGTCAGAGATCCTGGCTCCTGAAATCACCACCAGGCTTCAAGTGTCCCAGGAACAAGGCGAGGGAGGGACCGGGGGCTGCAGGGACCTGTGACAGCACACTCAAACCTCGCACTCAACATGGCCTCCACCCTACCCAACATGGCCTCCATT
>JAKSZT010053883.1:3296397-3487928 GCA_026826555.1 Tolypeutes matacus | reverse complement strand
CATGGCCTCCATTCCACCCCACACGCAACATGGCCTCTATATGGCCTTCATCTCCCACAGTCAAGGTGACCTTCCCCCATCACATTGGCTCTGTCCTCAACTCCTCACACTCATAGTCTCCACGCCCCCACTCAACAGGGCCTCCATCTCCCACAACCCAACATGACGTCCATCACTTCATGTTTAACGAGCCGTCTAAGCCTCAGTCGTGCCGTGCACCATCACCCCGTCCTTGCTTGTGTCTCTGTTTCCTCCCTCACCTTTTCCACACAAACCTGCCTGGGAGCACCTCTCCGTCCCCTGCCTGTCTCCACACCCCAAGCATTCGTCAAGGCCGAGGTAAGTCTTCTTTCTACTGTTGAGCGCCCCGTGTTCTGAATCCCTGAGTGCTTGGAGGCAGAGCCCTGCCTTCTACTCCCAGTGCTGCGTGGTCATTCGCAGTTGCTGCCTTTCGGTCTGTTTTCCACATCAGGCTGAGAGCTCTGAGGGGCGGGTCTGGGCTTGGCCCACTCTGCATCTTCTCCAGGGCCGAGCGGGGCTTCTAAAAGCTTGTTCAGAGTTCAGCTTGGTGACTGGAGGAGTCCCTGAAGGACTAAGTGACAGTGACGTTGTCCAGCTGGCCTTGGGTGTCCAGCGCTTGGCACTGATGGGCTAAGTGTGCCATCAGCGTCTCAGCAAAGAGACCAGCTCTTGATGATGTCCCTGTATCGTGCGCTGCTGCGGCCCGGACAGACACCTGCGGGCTTTATGCCCCTGATGCCATTTACTGGCCACAGTGACCCCAGGAGGCAGTGTCCAGTGTCCTCCCTTCCCATGAAGGAGGACGGTGAGGTGAAGGCGCACAGGTGACTTGTGCAAGGCCAGCCCGCTGGTCAGAGGCGCTCCAGGGCTCAGGCCCTGCATGTACCTCCCGTCCTTGCATTCCTGGCCGCCGCCCGGTCCTCCTCATTCAGGCAGTACTGTGCTCCTAGAAGTCTTTCTGCAGGTCCTCCTCGGTGGCCTTGCTGCTGTTTGAACCCGTTTATTCACTTTTCAGGGAAATGCCGTGCACTTGTCCTGGCCCACGTGGCGCCCGGCCCTCTGCTGAGGCGGCAGCTCTCGTCCTGTCTTTGCCCAGGGCTGCTGGTCTCTGCTCCCGACACAGAGGCGGGGTGCCAGGGGTGGGGGTGCTGGAGAACCGAGCTTTCGCCCCTGTGAGCCAGATGTGTGCATCCCTGTGTGTGCATGCACGTGGGCGGCAGGGCAGCTGCCTGTGTGTGTGCGTGGGCACGTGTGGGCGCAGGTGCCTGCTGCCTGCCTCGCCTGACGCCTGTCTCACCCTCCCGGTGCTGCTGAAGACATTGGGGCAGAGGTCTCTGGACATGGGGAGCAACAGCAGGTTCTGGGAAGGCGGCTGGTGGAGCTGCCCCGGTGACCTCTGGGGCCGCAGAGGCCTGTGGGGCAGGCCGGGGCCTTGCTCTGTGGATGCAGGATCACCTGGCTAGAGGTGCCCTGAGGAGCCCCCAGGTGGGGACGCTGTGCAAGGTCGCCCCTCGGGGAAGGACTGTGGACAGAGCTTGAAACTCATGCCCTCGGCCGTGCCTCTGGACGGCAGGCCCTCGCCAACTGCGGCCTGGGAAATGGCTCACGGACTTAGAGCCCCACGGAGGGAGAGGCTCAGCTCGGTAGGAACCGGCTCCACCTGGCTGGGGCCTGCCACGCAGACGCAGGTGTTCCTGAGGCAAGAAGGTTCTGGGCACGGTGGTGCAGAACTTCTATGGTCTGGGTGGCCAGAGCTCAGTGAGCACGTTTGCAGCCAGCTGGCAGGACCGCGGCACAGACTCCTGTCTGGCAGCTCCTTCCATCCCACTCGGCCGCCTTCGACAGTCGATCCGGAGGAGAGGAGTCAGCCGCCCAGTCTCTCGCTTGCACTATGGGAGCTCGCGGGTATAAGCAGGTCGGACCAGCTGCATTGGAACAGACCCTGGAATTTCTGGGGTGAGGCACACTGAGCTTGGGATCATGTTCACTTGGGTTCTGTAAACACCAACCCTCACCTGGGCCCCCAATCATCTCCGGGCTTTGAGCTGTAACGAGCAATTCTGTGCATGACGAGCCAGAAAGCCGAGGCCCTACAGGGGCACCCGGGATGAACTTGTTCCCCAAAGTATGTTAGGATAGAGCTACTTAGCAAAAGACTACACTTCCCAGACTCCCTTGCAACCAGGGGCGACCATATGACCAAATCCTGGCCAATGGAAGATGAGTGGAAATAGCTTGTGCAATATTTAGTCCCTGTCCTTAAAGGGAAGAAGCATGCCATCCTCGTTCTTTTCTCCCTTTCCCATTGGTTGGGATGCAGTTGCAGTGGCAGGAGCTGGAGCAGCCATATAAGACCATTGAAAAGAGGGCAACACCCAAGGAATGCAACCAGCCTGGGTTACTGATCCCCAACGCTGTGGAACTGCCACACCAACCCTGAACTGCTATATGAAAGAGAAATGAGGTTCTATTTTGTTTAAGCCATTGTTTGTTTGGTGTTTGTTATAGCAGCAAGACCTGTATTCTAAGTACTGTTGGGTTTGCAGATGATGGGAAGGACCTTTAGAAACAGATTGGAAAATCCTATCGGACATTTTAGGTTTTTCCTTTTTTTTTTTTTTTTTTTAAACCATGTTGCAAGTAGAAGTCCCAGTTGACGAAGGGCACGGTGGCAAGAATCCAGGTGGGATTGTCAGGATCAGTCTGGCTTAGAAGCCGGCACCTCTAAGACTCCCAAGGTGTTTGAACAATGAACTCCCCCACTCTTGCAACAGGTGAGGCAAAGGCTGGGGATCAGAGTTTCACTTTGCCACGGATAAGCACAACATTTTGATTAAATCACTGACAAATCTGCTGTAGGGCAGAGAAATTTGGAAACATCAGGAAATCAAACTGTGAAGTCTTTGAAAGAATGCGATTTATGTGAAAATGTGATGAAGTTAATGTGTTTGGCTCCAGCGCTTGGTGGCACGCCTGATTCTGGAACCAAATCTGATGCCTTCTTGGCTCCCGGTGCACCTCGGCTCTCCCTATGCGTGGTTAGCTGGTGCCCTGTGCGTGTTCCAGGCCTGATTGGAATCGAAAGCTTTTATTTGCTCCGTATTTCCGGAGCTGCATCTCCCCGGCTGTGCATCTGCACACGCATACATTCTCAGTGGTTGTGAGCTGGCCTGTCCTTGCCCCCCGCCCCGAGACTCTGGAGAGCCCCATGTTATTAGATTTATGGGGAGTTTGTTGCGGTTTTACATAATTTTCTTGACGCACTGCAGTTTTTGAACAGGAGTCCAAGGTTCTTTCTGGTAAAGCCTCAGAGCCCGATTTGGGCCTCGTTCCCTCCCCTGTGGGGTTCAGAGCTTGCCTTCCGGGAGGTGGCCTTTTTGTGATGGATGGACAGGCTCCTGCGTGGGGAAGGGCTTTCAAGGGCAGGGCACTTCTGAGGACCTGGGCTGCCGGGGGGTAGGTAGAGGCAACGAGGAGAGAAGAGGAAGCAGGTCAGACACAAGAATGGGGAAGGCAGAGGGAAAGTGGCAAGGACCAGAGCCAGGGAAGAGGGCGGGGGCTCTGACTTGAGGCCACCGAGGAAGGCAGCTCTTCCCTCAGGAGCACCCCCTTGGCAACTCTCTGGCTGATGCAGCCTCCAGAGCTTTTGCTGGGGTCCAGCTGGGATGTGGATGGGGCCCTTGCACAAGCAAGGGGACCCCAAACTTGGAGTCTGATAAGAGGAACTCCCTCAAGCAGCCCAAGAGGAAAGAAGACAGGCCCAGAGAGGCCAGAGAGAAGATTCTTATTCTTAACTGATGACAGCCCAGCAACAGGCTACCCTCTCAGACGGTGAACCCTGAGGGGTTGGCCGAGGCGCAGAAGTGCTTGGACTCTGGCCACCCTTTCAAGGCAAGAGTCCTCTCTTAGGACTCTTATTTTAGCAGTGTTGCTTAGTCTCCAGGAGACAAGGTCCCCAGCCTCCTCCCTGGAAGAAGGGATGATGGGAAGCTTTGCAAGGGTGAGCCTGAAGCCTCTGCAGGGACTCTCCCTCCTGGGAGAAGGGCCACCTTGACCCCAGACTCCAATGGCTTTGGCCTCTTGGACGTGGGGTATGCAGTGGCCAAGGAGCTGAGCTGGCCTCGCTGAGCATTGGTCTTGGGGAGGGAGCAGGACGGCTGACTGGCCTGGCTACAGAGGCCCAAGAGGGCCGTGGCCGTGGCCGAGGCTCTGGAGGGGCGAGGGCCGGTGGCGGGGGGTCTGCATGCCACGCTCAGGAGCAAGGAGCGATTTTAAGCAGGAGGGAAAGGGTCAGAGCAGCAGTTGAGGACGGTTGCGCTGGATGTCGCCAGGGTCTGGGCAGGCCCTGAGCTCTTCTGGACCTCGGTCTCTGGTTGAAGAACCCTGTGCCCCTCCTGACCCGTGTCCCAGCCTTGGGGCTGGCGGGGGCATCCCCGAATCTGAGCTCTGAAGGGCGTCTCAGTATTAGCTGGTCCCACAGGGGCTCCCTGGTCTCAGCCTGGACACTCCTGAGGATAGGACACTCACGGCCCCCAGGAAAGGCCATCCTGCCTGCTTCCCCCCAGGCCAGCCGCCAAGGTGAAGCTGCTTCTGAGGATCCCGTGATCCACTTTCTGAACCCCCAGACGACACCAGGTCTTTGCCCCAGGCCTGATGGATATTCTGTGTCCCCTGGGCCCCAGGCCCGGCCTTGGATGTCCCCCACTCCTCTGGGGCTTGCTTTTCCGGAGCCCGGCAGCCCGGTGGGCAGGAGGGGCCCCCGCGGCCCGGGAGACAGGCGCTGCCCGCTGCTGACTTTCTGGACTCGCTCAGTGTTTTGCATGCAGCAATTTGCACCTGACAGATGCTTCAGAAGGCCTCACTTTGCTGACAAAATGAAATCCAGCTCAATTACCATCATCTGTTTGCCACCCAGTCCAGAGTTGTCGAGGCGGGCTTGGGGTCCAGGAGCTCAGATGGCAGGGCGCGGGAGACAGGGCCAGCTCTGGCCAGCCCCCTCCCCTGTGCCTCAGCCCTTCTCCCCTGCTGCCGGTGCCCCCCAAACCCCGGCTTGCCACCCCTCTCCCACCGGTAGCCCAGCAACCAGCAGACCCAGGGCCTGCTCCTGGCTGGGGGTGACGTCGCACGTGCTGGTTGGGTCCTTCGAGTCGCACTTGTCTCGTCTGCAACGTGGGACTGGCGTTTTGTGCCCTGCCTAGTAGGGCACTGGTGGGAATCGAGCGAAGGGAGGTGAGTGAGCCCCTTAAAAGCTAGGCCGGGCTCGGGGTTCACGGGGTCACTTCAGGCCGCAAGGAATGGGCTCCCGTCCCCAGGTCCCCACAGCTGCGGGGACCTCCTGGCCCCGCCTGGACGATGCTGGCCTGGGCCCAGCACGGAGGGTGCCCAGCTGGCCCCGCTACTCACACATGGGCTTCAGCTGCCCGATGAGCTCCTCTTTCGTCCATTTCGCCCACTCCTTCTTGTCGGTGTTGATGGAGCAGAGGATGGGGCCGCAGGGCTTGCCGCAGTCCTCGATGGCCGGCACGTTCAGGTAGTGCACCAGGACGATGTCGGGGTTCTGGGGGAGGAAACAGAGACCGGCAGCATGAGGGTGGCGTGCAGCCCCTGGCGGGCACAGGCAGAGCCGCCAGGGCGCCCCGGACATTTGGAACCAGATACTTCTCCGTGGCCAGTGCTGACCCGCGCCTCGGGGGATGCCGTGCAGTGGCACCCCTGCCTCCGCCCTCTCGATGCCAGTCGCGCCCTCTTCCCAGTTGTGACAACCGGCAGTGTGTCCAGACGCTGCCCCGTGCCCCCTCGGGGGCAGGATCGCCCCACTTTGGCGCCACTGACCTACACGTGGGTTTACGTGTGAGGGACGTGGGAGCATGCGTGAGGCCCAGCCGTACCTCCCGCCCCACACACCGGCCCCGGCCCTGCTCTCTGCTCTCGCGCACTTCGTCACGGCGCAGAGTCGGGGGTCATCACCCGCCTCTCCCCAAGAGGAAACAGGGCTCCCAGCTGCCAGGCCGTTCAGCGTCCGAAGGCTGGGCGCTGCCTGTCCTAGCTGTGGTCCTCTCCCTGCACAAACAAGCTCGCACAGGAGGCAGCTGTGACCCACAATCCCTAGGAACGTCCCCTTGGGGACCCCTTTGGAGCTTAAGAACGGAAGGAACGCTCTGTCTGAAGACCTTGAAAACACAATTTTGTCCCCAAATGGTTCTGTTTAAACGGCACCACCTCTTTCCATCAACTCAATTCAAATGGATCTCTGTCCTAGTCTGCCCACCACTAGCTCTGACTGCTGCACCCCCAGGCGCCTTGGTGAGGGCAGCAAGGAGTCTGCAGCCTTCCAGAAAGGGGGGCCATTTATTCAGCCACATCTGGTCTGGCAGGTTTATTAAAAAGCAATCATGTCACTTGATAGCGGCTCCTGGGTAAACCTGGCTTGACTGTCCTACCCTAATCAGAAGGTGTGTGCGGAACGCTTTCCCCTTGCATTTTTCTAAGGAAACCTACGGCTCTCTATCAGGATGCTGCAGGGAACTCTGTACAAAGCCTTCTGGAAGGCCCCATCCTGTAGTCGGGGTGTTTTTGGCCGAGTCGCCCCTGCTTTTCCCACTTGGTACTGAACCACGAGTTCCGGGGTGGGCACGGGAACCCCAAGCCCGTTGGAGGCTGAGTCTACGGCCGCCTTTTAGGATACAGTCAGAGCCAGAGTAACAAATGTAGGAATCCATCAGTCCATCAATAAATGACGCTTCGAGGCTCTACCATGACCCGTGTAAGAAAGCAGAAAGGCATAATTTTAAAAGATTTTCATAAGGGTTGAAACGTAGATTTTTTTTCCCCTTGCCAACGCTCAGTTAACCAGGAAATTAAAGCAACATAAACAGGCGACTTCTCGTTGGGGCAGCTCTTCGGGATTGCGGTAATCACGCTCCTTAATAATGATGATAATCCCTGACGTGGGCGCGGCACTGTGTTCTTTTCAAGGCACTTTCCAGTCTTTATCTCACTTGGGCCCTGCGCTGGCAGGGTGGGCAGGGTGGGCAGGGCGGGGGCCCTCGGGTGCTGTGACTTGCAGAGGTCCAGCCTGGACTGGAAGCCAGGGTTCGCACTCCAAACCCAGGTCTGGCCGGGACGTCTGGTGGCCTCTCTTTGGGCTGAGGGTGATCCTGCCTCTCCTTTCACTTCATGCTTGCGAGGGCCCTCGAGCTGGCTGGGTGGGCAGACCTGCCCTGCTCGCTGCATGGACGGGGAGACGGCAAATGCCGTGATTCCCGCAGACCAGCAGGCGGGCTTCCCCCGGGTGGCGTCTGGGGTGGGGGATGCCCGCCGGAGCCTGTGCCAGCCACTGAGGAAGACTGAGTAATGATCAAAGGGCTGCAGGCACCAGCAGGCCACCCAGGGCTTCCTCTGATCCCCACCGCCGTGGCGGGAGCTGGGCCAGGTGGGAGGCAATGGGGATGGCAGAGGAGATGAAAGGGCGACAGCTTCCTGGCCCTCAGGCCCAGGGTGGCCTGGGGAGGGTGGTGGGCCGTGGGCAGGGGCCCGGGGAGAGAATGTCCTCGGTCACATGGCACAGAAACCCCACACTCCGGTGCTCCGTCCAAAGGGCTCCAGGAACTCTCCTCTCTCAGGAAGCTCTGCCCTCTGCCCGCAGGGCCCAACTCCACATGGGCATGGCCAGCTCCACATATTCCTGGAGGCCCAGCAAGCATGCCTCCACCTCCAGGAAGCACTCTCTGATACCTGTCTCGGCACCTCTATCACAGCCGGATGGCAGGGCACTGTAAAAAGGCTTCTGGAAGGCCCCATCCTGCCCCTGGGGTATTTTCGGCAGGGTCTCCTCTGCGGTCCATATAGCTACATCATCTCCTCAAGCACGGGGAAAGGGGCTGGAGCGGGCGCCAGGTCTGAGGTAGCGCCTGGCAATCGTTAGTACTCATTTCAGGTTTCTAGAATTGAATTAGGCTGACTCAGGACCTCGCGTCCTTCCCCTCCGCAGACTGCGCTCTCCTGACCCCTGGCTTCTGCTTTCCAGGCTTACACAGGACAGCCCGCCCCGGCACAGGGCCTGTTCCTAGGAGGCTGAGGCTGGTCCCTAACCTTTCCTGGGGATCTGAGGAAGGCTGTGGATACCCTACTTCCTGAACAATGTCCCTTCAGGGGCTCCCAGGTCCCGGGGTCCCTGGACCCCGTCAGCAGTTGCTGACTTCAGGCTCTAGCCGCTCCCCTAGAACGAGGAGGTCTCTTCCTGGAGCCTCCACCGGGCCTCATGCTTCCGGGCACTTCGATACCGACAGCAGAAGGACCAGTCCCTCGAGGAGACTCGGTTTGGGATCAGAGGCTGGAGACGGGCAGCTCCGGGGATTGTGTCTTTAACACGGGTTACCGTCCCCAGGCCTGGAGTCCCTGCAACTGAAACTCCAGGTTGAGTTTTAAATAACAACTCCCTGGCTCGGGGCTGACTCTGAGACACAGAGTGATTGAGGTATTTTTGGAAATTTGGGGCACACGTAGCTTCTTGGCAGCGCTGTGATTTTATTCATTAGTTGTACATTTGATTGGATGTTTTTTGGCAGGAAAATGGATTAGGCTTAGAGTTGTGATGCGTGGGTTCCGTGGAGTGCGCGTCACGACATGAGTTCCCACATGCCTGACGGGGGTGGCTGGAGGGGGGCTTGGGCTCGGCAGGGCACTCGGAGAAAGGCTGAGTGACAGGGCTGAGGGCCGGACCCCACGCGGGCTCCAGGTCGTCCCTGGACGTCGTGCAGGTGCCACCCAGGTACCACCTAGGTCAGGCCTTTGGGTTGGCGGAGGGGGGGTGATCAAGAGCTTGTCAAGAGGCTCCTCCCTTATCAATGGAATCTCCATGGAGATGCTAGAGGTCATTCCCCTTCCCCCAAAGAGAGCATGACCTTGGAGAGTGACCCCTGAGTGGCCAGGAGGCCTAGTCCAATGTCAAAGGCCTGGCGGAAGAAGCATGATGGGGTGGTCTGTGGCTGGGGTGGGCGGAGCGGAGAAAGCCAAGGAGAAGGAAAAGTCTCAGGGAAGTTCCAGATCCCTCTGGAAAGAGCCATGGACTAGGAGTTGCCGTCCTTGCCTCCTGGTGCCTCAAGCTCCTCCCCTGTAAGTGGAAATGTGCCCCTCCCGCTCTCACCAGGAGCTGGGACAGGCCCTTTGGAAGGCAGGATGCCCCACGTGGCAGAGCCCTGCTGTCCGTGGCAATTGCCATTAAAAAAACCTCCCCAAATCCTAATATTCTTCCTGGGTGAGTGAGCAGAGTAGTGTCTAGTAGGCAGTTACCCACTCCAAAGTCAGCTCTCTCTGCTGGCAGCCCGTCTGTCCTGGCCCTCCTTGTTGGCTGACCCTCCTTCCCTACCGGTTGGCGGTTTGGCCCCCTCCCCTCTCTCTCCCTCCTCCATGACCTTCAGCCAGCTCTGTGACCTTCAGAACCACCATTTTCCCATGACTCCTGGATTTCTCTCTCCAGCCCCAACCTCTCTGCTCTGCTCCAGCCCCCACCCTGTTCTCTTACACACCCACAGCTTCACGGACACGATGCCCGACACCCCAGAACCTCAACCTGCATGGCACTTTCTCCCAGCTGCTGGAATCTGAACCCAGGACCTGTCCTATCTCCCTCGAAGTGAGCGGGTCCACCCACTCCCACCTACCAGTCCCTCTGGGGCCCAAGCCATGCCCCTCTCATTCCGATATTGGAACGGGAGCATCTCTCCCCGCACCCCTTCTTCTCCCCCTTCTCCCTAACAACGAAACCAGCCTCCAAACGGCACCAGCGTAACTCGGGCACCAGCTCCCCAGCTCTGCCAACAGAATCCAGTCTCCGCCACGTTTTCAGGGAACGAGCCACTTTTTTTTTCTCGGCAGCCCTCTCGCCTCATGCTCCCCTTTGCTCGTCCTGCCTCCTCGTTCCCCGTGCTGCTGCCTCTGGCTGGTGGTGTCCCACCATCACCTCCTCATAGAAATCTAATTCAGTGACTGCATCAAAACCAGCCCCTGCTCCCAGCTCCCACCCCTGGCATTTGCAGCCTCCTTGTTTACTTGGTCACTCCTCCTGATTTACCATTTTCTTATCGTTTGTGCTTGTGCTCAGCCTGTGAGTAGAAGGGTGTGCTCCAGGCAGCTCGGGCTCTGTCTGCTCGGGGCTGGACCCGAGGCCCGGGGCCACTGGCCATGGCAGGCTCTCGTGGGCAAGGAAAGGCCTCTGCGTCCTGAGAATGGGGGTGGTGGCCTTGGCGGGGTTGGAGGAGTCGGGGGGACAGCTGTCCTTCCCTGGTGACTCCCAGCTCAAGACTAATCCCTGGAGAAGCCCCAGGTGTGACTTCCAGAGGAACCGATGGAGAGGAGGGACAGGGTGGGGGTCCCCCATAAGGGAACACCTCCAGGGCTGCGGTGCCCAGAGAGAAGGAGGGACAGCCCCTCCCCACCCCTCAGCTGAGCCTCAGTTTTTTAAAATCTGGAAATGTGAGGTTTGGATTTGCCTAGCTCCAAACAGCTGCACCCTTTCGGGCCTGAGAGTCTTCGGCCAACAGCAGCTGAAGGGGGGCTCCAGGTCTGGGTGAGCCGCTTCAGAGACCTCTTCCAGATGGCGCATTTTGCCCAACGCACGAGCACACTCTGGAGTAGAGGGAACAAGCCCAGGACTTCTCCATCCCAAGATTTGTTCTGAAGGAGGCTGAGAACATTCTGCAGGGCAGGTCTGGCCCGTGTTAAACAGGTGCCTTGCAGGACCTCTCAGAGCCTTGATGGAGCCCGTGCAGGGGAGAATCTGGGTGGGGTTGCAGCAGGCAGCCTTTCCCAGACGTGCTTGTCCCTGACACCTCTGCAAGACAGTCTGGGAACCATGGATAGAATCTGAAGCCGAAGGAAACGACGTTTGGCAGCGACTGCAGGAGAGGCGCCTCATGAGTGTCCCGAGTCTCTGGGGGAGGTTGGGCTTCGGATGCCCAGGAACTGCTCCCCCTCCTCCGGGAACCCCATCCTGGCCTGGCCCGAGCCCCTGGACACCCCTGCCTCTCTCCCAGCATTTGAAGCTGCTTCCCGTTGAGCCACTGACTTTCTGAAGAAAATCCTTGCCCGTATCGATGCTTTCTCTCTCCATGGAGCCCTCCCCTCACCCAAAGGGCCCATTTCCCCATAGCTGGGACCCAGCACCCCTTTCTGTGGAGTCAGCAGGACAGCAGCACAAGGGGTGGTTAAAAATGCAAAAAGCTGTTGGTTTTGATAAAGAAAAATGCAGCTGCAACATCTGTTTGACTCTTGTTTGCAGCTTCATCAACGCTAAGTGGTCAATAAATCAGAGTGGCATGGCGTTCCGTTTCTTCTGTAGCTCTGTCATTAATCTCGTGCCAGTTCTCATGAAAAATGAAGGAGAGAGGCCGTGTGATGGTGAAAATGTATACATTACCCAGAAAGTCATAATAGCATGTAACAGTGCAGCAGGCTCCCGGCTGCGGCCTCGGGCCCGGGCGGGGTGGCCAGTGCGCAGCTTAGCTGGCCCCGAGAGCCTGCTGCCAGGGGTCATCTCAGCACCTTTTATGCAGATTCCAGAAGCCCCAGGAGCCTGACCTCAGGGGGCAGAGCTTCTCTGGTACCTGGGCCCTCGGTACACAAGGAGGGTAGACCCCCATAAAGCAGGGGTGCAAAGCCCAGGCTTTATCAGGGGATGAGTAAAGGATGACATGGGCAGTGCAGGACCGCGGCACTTCTCCCCTGCCAAGCAGAGAAAAACCCTCCCTCCCGGACCCTGGCTGCCCCGGGCAGCCGACCCCTCCCTCTCTGCTTTGGATACAGCTGTGAGATGCAGGCGATGGTCACTGAGCCCTTGGCAGGCTCAGGTTCTGGCCTCCTTCGTGGGCAGGGCTGGGGCAGCCTGGAGCCTGGCCCCGGGGTAAAAGGAAATGCAGTGTTCTGCTCCCCAAGGAGGGCCAGGGCGCCTGCTGCACAGGTCTCCGAGGGCCTCTGGGAGCTGCTGTCTCCCTCTAGCTCTCTCTTGCCCGCCACGGACGGGGGGCGCTCGGCATCACCTCATTCTCCCGCCGTCTCTGGACGTACGAGCCTGGCTCCAGCACACACCTCCCGGAGAAGGTAGTTTTCCGCGGGTCAGCTGCGTGCCAGGCCCCCTGCCCACAACCTCACTTTGCCCCTTCAGCAGCCCCCCGATGCAGGGGCTAGCGTCACCCGCCTTCTTGGAGGAAAGCGCGCTGGCGGGGTTGAGAGTGGCAGGCTCCCCCGGCTCTGTGTCTCGGGGGCCTCGCTGGGTGGTGCTGGGAGGGCCGCGCAGCCTCGTGCCCTGGCGCGAGGACAGGGCGGGGGGCCAGGCCGGTCACCCGGGGCGCGGGGAACCTGAGGGCGCGGGATGGGCCTGCGGTGGTCTGTAAGCCCTCAGGTCCCGGTCAAGGCCACGGACGTCTCTGCGTCCACATCCAGGGCCTCTGAGGCCAGACCGGGGTGTGGGGTTGGAGGGGCCGTCCAGCGAGGAAGATGACCTGGACCTGACACGTGGTGTCTGGGGTGGACACACAGGCCCCCAGAGTTGGGGACAGTTAAAGGAGACGCAAAAAGGGAGAGAAGGGAGAGAGGAGGCCCCAAGAAAGGGTCCCTGGTGCCCCGCATCAGGCAGACCCCGTGGTCAGCCAGGCCCCTCCTGGGAGCCAAGCGTGGGGCGCAGGTGGCAGCCAGTTCAGCATGGCAGGGGACGCAGAAGACCTTCCCGCCTCCCTGCCAGCACCCAGCAGGGCCGGGAACTCCAGGAGATGCAGACAGGCGGCTGGGGGAGGCCGGCGCAGGGCCTCCTTGCCTGCTGCGAGCGGGGGCGGAGGCTGCGCTGCCCCGGGAGCCCTCGAGGCTCCCCCCCGTCGGCTGCTCTCATCCAGCCAGTGTGGGCGCCAGCGAGATGGTGGGGCCTGCGGCCCTTCCCTGCTCCCAAGGGGGGGCCGGAGACTTAATTAGGTAATGTGTGTAAAGTGCTCTGGAGATGAAAAACCCCAGATAATTGCCGAGTGCTGCCGACGCTGCTGTTGTTATTACACAATTACCAGAATTTTCCAGTCATGGGACTATAGTTAAACAATTTCCACCTGGTGCGGGGTTCTGGGAACTATGCTGGCTTGGGGGCTGGCCGGCCTCTAGCTCCTTTAGCCCTCAGATGACGTGGAAAAAGCAGGGAAACTAAGACCTGACTGTGGCCAACGTGCCACAGTTCCTTGGCACATCCTGGACTCCAGTGGACGCTGGAGAGAAGAATAATTTATCATCTCCCTGAGCAGATAAAGACGCGTGTGCTTAAAGAGGAGCCAGAGAATACAATCCACCCGGCTTTCCAGAAGCCTCTGAGAAGCTTCCACCAAAGGCCCGGTGGAAGGCCCAGCCTGCCTGGATGGAGGCCACTGGGGAGTGCATTTTAGGAGCAAGACCCGCTGCCCAATAGCACGTATGGGGTGGGACGTGTGGGCACGTTTTGGGATGGACATACGTGAACAGTGAGATGCACCCGGGCTGGGAGTCACGCCTTCTTTACTTAAAATCACTATAAATGACCTGGGGGAAGAAGTGCCCCAGAAAATCGCCACATTTGCAGAGGACACTGAACTTTTACGGGCAATGGAAAGCTGAGCTATTTGTGAGTGGTTGCAAGAGGGTGTCCTGAGGTTGTATAAGCAGGTGGAAGAGTCACAAATGGACTCGAGATCCCCTGCCAGGGCTGGGGGCCGAGCTGTGACCCCTCAAACCCAAGGAGGATCTCTGGGGTACGTGGAAGCTGCTGGGACCAGAAAGGATCAAGCCCGCAGAGGTGGTCCCGGCTGGAGCTGCAAGCAGCAAGGAGGCTTCTTTGTTACAGCCTTGATCGAGAACAGGGGTACAGGGGTGAGGGGAGCGTCCCCTGAGGTGGGGTGCAAGCTGCTGCAGGAAAAGAGAGGCAAGGATTTTTCTGGCTGGAAAGACAAGAGCGGAGAGGAAACGTGATTCAAGTCTTTCAGGACAGAAAGGGGAGAAGAAGGTGAATGCATACTTTTTCTCCAGATCCCAGAATGCTAAGAGAAAGGGTTCCCCCCCGGAGCTCAGGGAGGTAATTTGAGCACAAACAAACTCTACACAGTGGGCAGTAAACTTACGAGACTCATTATCCCAAGGGAGGCAGGGGCTGAAAAGTAGCAATGGATTTTTTTTTTTTCAATTTTTAATTTAATTTAATTTAATTTTCTATTTTTACCAGGAGGTCCTGGGTCTCGAACCCAGGTCCCTCCATATGGGAGACGGATGCCCAACCATTTGACCACATCCGCCCCCCCCTTTTTTTTAATGGGTGACAGTTCCTGGATGGCTGAGCCCTGATGGGGTGTTAAAAGGGGGCCTGGATGTTGGGGTCATCTCTATCTCTCAGTGTCCCCACTGGGTGACTCCAGGGCTGGAAGTGCCAGCCGGGGTGCTTGGCCTCAGCCCATCTGTTTCTCGTGTGCCAGGGACTTGCCAGGGACACGGGCAGGGTTCGCCTGCTCTTGGCAGATCTTGGGCTTGGACAAGGCTGTTGGTTTGTTTCCTTTATATGCTCTCACCTTGAACTAATTTTTGATTTATTAGAAGTCACTGTAAGAGTCTCTCTGACCAGCCCTGGGTGAAGAAGCCTGGGCCTTTGGCTGGGACACAGAGGACTCCTGCAGGGGGTGCATCTTGCTGGGGCAGAGGGGCTCCTGCAGCCCTGGCTCAGCAGAGACCCAGGGAGAGGGGTCAGGGCCAGCCCAGTGATTGGGTCTCAAAGGGCTGCGTCCTGGCTACCCTGCCCTCCCACGAGCCAAATCCACAGGACCCCCTCCCCACCAGCCTGCCCGTGTGGACTGGGCCATCTCCTCCTGGAAGCCAAGTCCCCTGCCCTCCCTGCCTGCCCCTCTGCCTCCAGGGCGTGCACCCACTCCTGCTCCTGGGACCCACGTGTCTGCTCGTAACTGTGCCTCGTCAGGCAGGGGCCGCCCCGCTGATGACAGTGGTACCATCAGTCACCGAGGCCCTTCTAGCGTGATGGCACGCGCATCCTTCTGAAAGCTGGGCACAGGCCGCCACCCCCACTGGCCAGGTGAGGCTCTTCCCACGGCCCATGGCCTCCCGGCCGGCAGGAGGCAGAGCCCGGCACGGCCTCAGTGCTTTTCACGAGATCATCCCAGTTTCCCTTATACAACCACCTCTCTCCCACTCAACTCAGGGCAGGAGCATGTGACTCAGGCTGGGCAATCGGAGCATTGCACTCCCCGGGATAGACCCACGGCCCAATCAGAGGCAGTCAGAGCCAATCCCTGACTCTGGCTGGGGTCACTGCAGGCCAGGGATGTTCTTGTCCTTTGGACTTGACCTGGGGAGGACGGAGCCTCGTGCTCCTGGCAACCGTCTGTTGCCAGCACATGGAGTCCCAGGAAAAAGCCAAATGGAGGAGGTAGAGCTGAGGGAAGTGGACATGAAGTCTTGATGGCATTGATTATACTCCTGGAGCCATTTGTGCCTCAAGTCAGCCCACCTTGAGACTTTTCAGGAACTTGAGCCCCCAAACTCCCTCTTATCCTAAGTCAGTTTGAGTTGAATTTTCTGTTGCATCCGCCAAGAGCCCTAACTCCTAAACAGACCATGGGCCCTATTTTTTCTCTAAGCCAGCACTCTTTCCACCACTGGTTCCCTCCTCAACAGTGATCAGAGCCACCTGCACGTGCCAGGGGCTGGGCACGAAGGGTTTCTCCGCCTGGGCCCATTGGACCTTCACAACTAGCCTGGCGACAGGCCTGGCTGCAGAACACTCTGCTGTACACACGAGGACTCTGCAGTGCAAAGCCAGAGGCACACCACCGGACCCAGATCTGCCTGACGCTAAAGGGGAGGCAGACTGATCCAGAGTGTGCTCTGGAGAGGACGGCCTGCTCCTTCCCAGCTGTGCGCCTTTGGCAATCAATTCTCTGTGCATCCGTTTTCTCACACATAACGACGAGAGAATAACAGCCTCTATCTCATCATGCTGTCGGGAAGACAAAATGAAATAAAGCATTTGAACAGTGCCCGACGCGTGGCAAACCACCAAAGGATGCCAGCTCTTATGACTGACCTCAGCCCGGTGTCGCTTGTCTCCTGAGATTGGTATGGGCTGAGTTTCCCTAAGATCTTAACAGAGTTTTTTATGTGGAGTAAGACCCTCCAGATTTTGCGATTCTTTAAGGCGGGTGCTCATCTCGGCGTAGTTGAGAAGAAAGCCTTCAAACAGGCAGGGCGCATGGCCATCTCCAACGGATGCTCAAGCCAGCGGAGAGGTTTTGATGAGCTCAACGAGACTCACTCTTGTCCAATCGTGAAGGCAAGATCTCTGAGTCAACTCTTGGATATCTTCCAGGAATGGGAAGATAACCAAACTATGTTTCCTGGAAAAAATTCTATAATTTAAATTTCCTTGGATTCAAAGAGTTCCCTCCCCACCCCCACCGCCCACATGGGCTGAATGCCCTGGAGCCTGCTGAGCCATGGGTCACTTTTAATCCTGTAGGTGGCTGAGGAACCCCGGGGCTCAACTCCCAAGCCTGCTTACTTCCTCAACAGGGGCTTCCTTCCTTCCTCCCTCCCTCCCTCCCTTCCTTCCTTCCTTTCTTCCTTCCTCCTTTCCTTCCTCCTTTCCTTCCTTTCCTTCCTTCCTTCTTTCCTTCTTTTTTCAGGAGGTACTGGGAATTGAACCTGGGACATTGTACATGACAAGCAGGTGCTCAAACCACTGAGCTACATCCTCTCCCCATCAACGAGCTTTCTATACTTTGTGCACGAAGGACCCTCGGGGATCCTGCAAAACACAGGCCTCCTGGACCCTGCCGCGTGTTTCTCCTAGGTGACAGAGGTGGGAGGAAACTTTGGATGTCCCAGCCAACATAGCTTCCCATTTCCATTTCCATTTGGGGACTTGAGCCAAGAGGGCTGTGCCTTGCCCAGTGTCACCCCATGGACAGGGAGAGAGTGAGGATGGAAACCACTCGGACCCTGCCGTCTGTTGACTTCCTAGCTCTGCCCCTTCCTGGGGCTTGGAGTCACCCTGAATCAAATGAGCGCCCCTCCTGTGCACTGCGGAGAGCCTGGGCAGAAGGGCAGAGCTGGGAGCTGGGGTGTTTGGAATCGGGCTGGCTTCCTGGCCAGTCCCCCTGCACAGCCTTCACTGTGAACAGGCTCCTGAGACCCTGTGGACTGGTTGAGAGGCCCTGGAGGGGGTGGGTGCCCGAAGCAGGGAAGTCTGGGAGGCTGGGACCTGGGTCTCCTCCTGCTCTGGGGAGCATCTGGGGAGCCTCGCCACAAATCCCATTAAAGACACAAACCCCAAAGCTCTCTCTTGACTGACAAATGGGCTGCCTGCCGAGGCTGCGGCGGATGAATTGTGCCCGGCCCATCCAGCATCTATGGGATTTTTATGCTCTGGCAACTGTAACAGTGAGATTCCAGCAATTGTTTTAGAGGGAATCATGATTAAATTGGGCTGTATGTTTTTTTTAATGTGTTCCCCAGCTCCTCTTTAATACCTTGGTAGGACAAGATAAAGCGTAATCACTGAAGTAATTGTGGTGCTTGACAGTTTAGTCTTGAAGGAGTGACTGGGGTTAGCAAAGCCACTGCAGGGCAAGGTTTGGATTAGAAAATGCAGTTTTTCTTTTTGTTATTTCCTCTTTAAGTCCCTCTTTATCTTCCTCCTCCTTTCAGTGGCTCCTGGAGCCCACTGATAACCTGTAAGCCTCCTCGGGAAACGACGGAGCCCCCGCGACCCACGCGGGTCCCTGGCCGCCTCCTCTGCAGAGCGCCTGCGGCACGCTGGCCCTTCCCCAGAGCCCACGCCCTTGCAGGGGGCGCCAGCTGGTCCCCCGAGCCGGCGGCTCGATATCCTGAATCCCAACACCGAGCGAGACCCCATCTCCACGGCTGCATCCAAAGCCCACCGGCCGGAGCCCAGGTGCGGGGGGCCTGGTGCCGGCCCACACAGCTGGGGGAGGAGCGCGAGCCCTCCAAAGGCACCAGGGGAGGGGGCTGTGGCCCGCCGGGAGCCGATGCCTCCCACCCTTTTCCAGATGATGGGAGCTAGGGGCCTGGGCCTCCGCCAGCTTCCATGACCTGCACAGGCGGTGGGGGCAGAGCCGGGAGGCGTTTACTGCCATCCCACGGTCACAGCTCCTGCAGGATGAACTGTGGAGCTCAATCAGAGGCACCGCTGATGCCAGCAGAGCGGAAGGAGGGCAGGGAAGTGGGAAGGGCGAAGCTTTCCTCTGTCCTCCCGAGGTCCTACCAGGCTCCCTGCCTCTCCCTCTGGCTCGCTCAGCGTCGTTCTAAGTCACATCCCACTTCCGTGGCTCCTTGTTTCCAGCAACGTGACCCAACTCCTGACACCCAAGGCCTCGGCGAAAGGTCTTGTGCACTCCAAGTCTGCATCTCCCGTGGAACCCCTCCACCCTTTTCTCTGTCATCGGGACCCCGAGGCTGGCTCTGGACTTCTTCCACCCCACCTCTGCGGGTCCACAGCCCACCCACCCCCTTGTCAAGACCCGACTCAAATGCCACGTTGCCCTTGAGACTTTTCCTGTTCCTCCCAGTCAAAACCCCACGGCGGCCCTCTGTACCGCCCCCAGCATCAGCGTGTCCTCCTGCGCTCACTGATCTTTGGGCTCAGGCCTGCCTCCTCCTCTGGACTCCAGGCTCCTGAGAGCAGAGCCTGTATCAGGAGGAAATTCACGTCCCCAGTGGGCGGTCAGCAGGTGTCAATGGGATCAGTGGCTGGGAAACCACACCTGCCCTTGGGACAGCGGTGAGCTGGGGTGCCTGGCCTGGGCCTGTCCCTGGGGAGAACCCCGTGTGCTGGGAGCCGGGCTGTGGCTTGGGGAGGCTGCCCTTGGAAGGAAGCAAGCGCATCTGCCGGTCGGTGGCTCGGACACGTGGCACCCGCCCATCACCCTCTCCCTCCAGCTCTTCTGCCATTGCTAAGGCAGAGCTATTGCAGCTGCAAAGACCTTCCGGCACTTCCTCCTCGGAGCTTACCGTCCTCATCTCAACCTGATTTCACCCGTTTTCACCCGTGGGAGCAGGGGGATGCTAGGATGATTTGTTCTGACCCCTCACACACAGATGCCCACTCCCCATCTCGGCCCGTGGAGTTTTGCATGAAATCGTGGCAGACAGCACCTTTTCCTCTGACGAGCGTCAGTGCGGGAGACACACCTGGCCACTGTGTCCGCACTGCCCGCTTGACTACGGGGCCCCCAGTCCTCTCTCCTTGTTTGTTTTTAGGTCTCACCACAGTCGCCTTGAAGCTGAGAAGACAGACGCTAGGCCAGGGGCCTGGCATCAGCCCAGGGTAACTGGGACACCCGTGTTTGCAAAGAAAGCATTTGCAAAGCGAGAAGAAATCAGAACATCGCGGTTCAAAAGCTGTGTTTGAGTTTTGCTCAAAATGTTCAATTTTGTGTAAAGGCTGCAGTCCCTTTAGAGAAACACTTGCTGGCATTTGCAAACCACTGTTGCTATGGTGTTGTTAAGAGAAGTTAGCTACCCAGGGACGGCAATTAATTCTGGTGGCTGTAGGTAAATTAAGCCAGCAGCGCCTTTCGGAGAAAGATTGTGGGAAAGGGAAAGCTGCAAAGCGAAAGGTGAAAGGGCATCTCTTTCTGATGTAGGGTTTTCAATTCTCTGGGGGAAGATGGCTTTCTCGGCTATTTCTTTTTGCTTCCCTCGCTGTCTAAGAGGATGCCAGTGCTCGGAGCCAATGGGAAGGCTAGGCTTTCCCTTTACTTAACTTGAAAGGAGCGGGGTTTCTGCCCAGCCTCTCGCTGGCTGGGGGCCCTTGGGTAGGATACTTAGCTTCTTTGAAGAACAGTTTTTCGTCTATAAAGTGGGGATAACCACAGTATTCATGTCACAGGGTGTTTGTTCATTCATTCATTCATTCATTCCAAGAGCAATGATGTACCAGGGACTGGTGTAGGTTTGGGGTCTGCAGAAAACAAGACTAACTCCTTGCCCACAAAGAACACGGAGGGCATAAACGATAAGCATTTAAATAAAGGGGAAAGTGATTTCAGACAGTGGTAGGGGCTATGAGCACAAAAGAAGGCTGGGTGATGGGTGAGCACGGGTGGGTGTGGGTGGGCGATTTAGCTAGGGGGGCTTGGGGCAGGCCTCCGAGGAGGTGACCTTGAGCCGACTCTGAAATGATGAGAAGCCAGCACGGGAGGATCTGGGGAACCAGGGCTCAGCTGTAGGGCACAGAGAAGGAAGGTGTTAGGACCTTGTGGACTGCAGCCCACCATGGGCTTCAGGGAAATAGCCCTGAGAAGGGAAACGTGGAGGGGTAGCCTGGAGGCGCAGTGCCTGGTCCAAAGCTGGAGTGAGATGGCCCAGTGAACACTTGAATGTTGACTAAGCCCCCACATTGGACTCAAGACTCTGCTTCTGAGTAGAAGGAAAACCTCTACATCTTGTGATTATGTCACCGGGAAACACTTCTATCCCACCAGCCCAGATTCAGCGTGAGATGAAGCAGATAACTTTATAGACTAGTGAGAGAGCTACCAAATCTTAATTTGTTCAAGGCTTGTTCTGAAAGAACAATCTGTTTTGTTGGTTATTTGTTGAATGAAGGAATCAACGATGGACTATAATTAGGTCAGTTATTTTCAAGAGTGGATCCTAATTTTGGAATTAAAATAAACGGAAAGCATGCACCCATCTGTTATATTTCATGCATCCTGTGATGGCAAGAACATGGACGCGGAGTTGGACCTTGGGACAAATCCCACCTGGGCCACTTTGAAAGCTGTGTGATCTTGGGTGAGTTACCCCCCCCACCCCCCAGCCTCATACCCCTAAATGGGGCCATTACATGCTCCCAGCAGGGGGTCACCACTCAGTTGTTGATGAATGAATCAACGAGCAGACCAGTGCCACCCACGTCATCACTGGAGTCATGTGCCAAAACAGCAAGGTCAGTTTTACAATTCTTTTTTGGGGGGAGGTGAATAACTTCCCTTTTGACAGTTGTTTCTATAATGACTATAAGGTCACGAGGTCACCCCAGGGAAGATGCCTGCTTTGTCCTTAGCATGTTCTCTCTAGAGGCACAAGGAAGCCAAGATATTGCAGAGTTGAGCCGGTGCCTGGAATTTTGCAACAAACCGCGGCCAAGTGAAAATCAAAGTGATCTTCCCAGCAGCAATGGCCGCGAGGCCAGGCTGCCTTGCCCTGCTCAGGATTGCACAGGCTTCTCCATCCTTCTCCAGTAAACTTCCAGAAGGGCCAGAACACTTGGCATCCTCCTTCCCGGTCTCCCCGCTTTCCTCATTATTTAAATACACTCCCGATGATGGAGAGTGTTGAGCTGTCACTGCCGGGCAGAGGGACCTGACAGGAAATTAATTTCTTAGTTTCTTATTAACTTGGAGAGGAGCATCTCTGCTGAGCAGTGCTGCAGGGACAAGGTTCACCGGGCTCCCAGCAATTTCAGTATTGGAGACTGGCACCGAAGCCCAACATGCAGCCTCTCGTGCCACCTTCTCAAGCTGGCACCTGGCTTCGCAAATGTCTCTGGAGCGAGTGGAAAATTCCCGGCATCAGAGACCGCAGCCCCCAGTGGAAATTCTGCAGAGCCTGACAGTCAGTGGTGACAGGATCTTCTGGCCATGGTCTGTCACTGTGAAATGAAAGGGCTCTGAGGCCCTCCAGTGTCCGCTCTGGGGGTCCCCACAGTGCGGGGAGCCCTCGGCAGCTCTCAGACCATGGCGGCCTCCCTCTGGTCGCCCCCGTGGACAGCCTCTTTCCCTTGCTTGCCCTGCACCCTCTTGTCCTCTGCCCCCCGAAGGCCTCTCTGCTCATCGCCAGGCTTTATGCCTTTCTCCTTCCTAGCTCCTGCTCTCCCCATCATGCCACAGTTGACAGGCTCAACTGCTGCTCCTCCGACCTCTCCCCAGCTCTCTCCCCCCCCCACCCCCTCTGGCCACTTCCTTCTTGCACCCGTTCTCGGGGCTGCCTCCTCTGATAGCTCTTCCCATATTCTCTTGTCAAGGGACCCTTTAGCTTGGTCTGTAACATCAGGTTCAATTTCTGAAGCCAAGCCTTTGAATCTCTTTGACCCTCTCTTGAATCATCTTTGTTCCCCAGCTACGAATCAGCAGCCAAACTTTGAGGGCCCTGTCTCTAAATCATAGCTTCTCCACTTAGTCCCAGAGTTTTCCTCTAAACCCCTCTCTCCCCTCCCTTCCTTTACCCCCTTTCCCACCCACCCGATGTTGCGTGCAGACACAGAGGGGGGCTGAACAGGGGTCTGCTCTCCAGAGGCTCACAGTCTCCCTGGCAGATACACATGTGAGCAGCTTGTCGTAAACCAAGACGGAGTGAAACGCATCTTCTTTTGCTGGAGGTAGAAGCAAAGTTCTGTGGGAGAGGAGGACAACGGGATGGTGACATGGGCTGTGGCAGCTTCTGTGTTCTCCAGCTTCCAATTGCATCTAGCTGGTAAGCCACCGCCCTCTCCCTTCCCCAGGGAGCAAAGCGTTATGGGAATCTCCCGGATCAAGTCAGGCTCTAGCGAGGTTTCTCAGCCTCGGCACCAGCGGCCTTTTGGTGTGGATAATTCTCTGTTGTGGGGACGGCCTTGTGTGTTGTATGGTGTTTGCCAGCATCCCTGTCCTCTACCCCCCAGGTGCCGGTAGCACCCCTCCCTCAGGTGATGAAAATGGAAGATATCTCTAGACATTGCCAAATGCCACCTGCAGGGAAAATCCCCCCATTGGGAAACTGGGTTACATGATGGCCCCAAAGCCCCTCTCACTCTCCAGGTTCCCCATCTTTCAACGTTCAAGACGACAAAAGGGACTGTGGTGAAGACTGAGTCTGGTTCATTCTGGGGGCTTATTGTATTATTACTTTGGCTTCTTATGCCTGCACACATCTCTCTGAATGTGATCAACACACAAGTAGAGCTTGTATCGGGGTTGCGATGCTGCAGGGTTTTCTACATGGTATCTATTCCCCCCACCCCACCCCAGGCAGCCTCAGGGGCTTCACCTCATCCCCACTTCTGGGGGTGCCTGTGATTGGCCAACTGTTCTCCATCCCCCTTGCTGGGGAATATTCAGGGATGGGTCCACAAGCCGGTTCTGGTTCCTGAGACTGAGGAGAAGAGCAAGGGCTTCCAGAAGAGGTTTTTCTCACTGGAAAGAGCCGCAGGCTGTACTGTCAGCTCTTCCTGAGGACAGTTCCCTGTGTGGACGTGGGTCTGGACTGCTGCAGCCACCTCCTTACCAGCTGGAGCAGGAAGCACCCACTGGCAATGGTGGAGCGAAGAGCAGGATGGAATCTGGCTCCTGGATGTCAGAGTTGAGAGTAGAATCCACTACCCCTGTAGCCTCAGGCCCTCTGACCTTCCCTCCAGGTGGTATAATACCTCCCATTACTGCTTAAGCCAGTTTGAGGTGGGGTTTCTGCCCCTTGGGTCAGGAGTATCTTGCCATGCATCACTCAGGGGGGCTGGCGGGAGGCTCAGAAATGGATTGCCATTTCCCTCCTACAGAACTGGAGCTTACCGGCACCTCTTCTCAGGTTGGGTGAGCCGTGAAGGTGCCCTGCTGGGGAAGCTGGGAAGCTGCAGACGCCTCCCTGGCCCCCGCCTCCAGGAAACCTGCATCACTCTAAGATGCAAATTCCTAATCAAAATTCGGACAAATCTGTTCTTTCCCTTCCTAGGTCTGACCCAGGCTCAGGTGAAGAGAAAAGAAAAAGCCAACCTTTCTGGAAAAAAAAAGATGGCTCTCAATTGAAACTCGAATAACGCAACAGCTCTCAAACTGGCATCAGCAATTGGGTTGAGCTAAACTAATTCAATATCAAAGGAACATGGAAGTATTTTAATTATCTCATTCTCATAATGGGAGAAGAAACTGGTTCCATGGGAGGTATACACCCGGAGTCACAAGGCTTCCACGTAAATTACAATGCTCAACTTGAGCTGACAAGGAGAGGGGACGCTCCCTCTTGTTTGATGGCGTTCCCTGATGTGTGGCCTTTTACTATAGTCATAAAAAGGCAGTAAATTAGGAAGGCGCTGTAAAATATCATCAGAACCGGCTGGGATCAACCACAAGTAGCCAAATTTCCAGCCAAAGCCTTGAGAAAATGAGGGCGACATAAGCAGCATAAAGTCAGCATAAAGGCCAGGGAGAAAGCTGGGGAGTAGCTTCCAAAAGTGCAGAGTTGCAAGTCCGGAGTCCCACACAGAGCTCAGAGTAAAGGGGCACCCCAGGGCATCTCCTAGAAAACGGTGTCTGCTGGTGGGGAGATGCCGAAGCTTGGCACAAGGGTGGAATCGGGTCTGGGTTGCACTGAGATGCCATTTTCTTCCTTTACCACTCAGCTACCACTTGCTCCAGTGCCCACAATGTGTCAGGCACTGGAGGTACAGGGAGGAAAGAGACAGTCCCTGTCCTCAGGGTCTAGGTCAGGGAGACCTCAGTGCCAGGGTGATGTGAGCAGGGTCAGCTGAGAAGACAATAAGGCGTGTGATAATGATGATACCCACCAGGCAGCCTGCCTGGGCTGCTACAGGGGTACCAGGTCTCAAGGCCATCTCAACAATGCAGGAGCACCCCCCCTGTGCCCAGAGTGGGCTGAGTTCTTGCCTGGTCGATGCCGATGTGAGCTAACATTTATCAAAGGCCAGCTCTGTGCCAGGCAGGCCCCGGGCTGCAGGCTCTAAGTGCATCCTGCACTGAATCCCCCTAATAGCCCTAACAGTTGCTATTATTATGACCAACACCATTTTAGAGCTGAGGAAACAGACTCAGAGAAGTAGGGAACCTGATTCCTGCCCCAGGTTAATATTAGAGGTGTCAGGAATTGAACCCAGAGTAATCTCATTTTGCTGTGTGTAGCCTGACTTCTACCCTGGACATATGAACCTGAATTACCCTGGATGGTGAGGCTCCTGGCTTCCCATTTTTTGGACTATTTCACAATCGAGAAGACTTAGGATCTAAGAGCAAACTCCTCTGGGGAACACAAATCCTAGAAGTCCTTTGGAAACAGTGCCTTCTACCTTGTGTGTGTGTGTGACCAAAGTCTTCAGGGCGAACCCTACCGGTGGGACATGAACCATCACTGCCTGCGTCCTCTCCTGAGGGCCAAATACAGCAGGGTCAGGGTGGGCAGCTGGGCCAAGGCCGCCCAAGGCTCTCAGGAATGGTTCCTGCACCAGCCTCCTCTCCAGGGCCAGTAAAGAGGGGTTCTGGGGAGGGGTGTGTGGCAAATGTCGATTTCAAGCTTCCCAGGAAAAGGGGCCATTCCTGGATTTGAGCAGCCAGTCCTATTTGAAGCTTCATTTGCTCTGCTGACATACTGGCCCCAAAACCTCAGGACAGAGGACCAGATCCTTCCAGAAATACCCCTGAGCTCCTGGAAGCTTCCAGCCCTTCCCTTTTGCTCCAGGAAGGATTATCTTGAACCGTTTTAGGCAGAGGAGTGTCTACACTTTCAAAAGTCTGCAAACGAGTTGCTGATTAGCTCCTGGAGAATTTTCTTCCTTCTCACCTGACTCTCTGCTACCTCTCCCCGCAACTGGAGGTGGGGAGGGGAAACCCCGACTGAGGACCCTCCTGACATTTAAAGACAGAATTGAGGGACTCCACATTCAAGGGCAGGTCCTCCAGGACCCATGTGTCTGGCCCGCTTGATTCCAGGACATAGAACAACCCCAGTTCCTTCCTTGCTGGATACAAAGGTCAAGGCCACCATAGCAGCCCCTGGCGAAGTACACAGGAGGCCTCGAGCTTTGTACCTGGCTCCTTTTCTTGGCTTCTGGCAGCCACACTTCCCAGTGGGAATTTCTATTTATAAAACAAAAAGAGCAGTTGCAGCCACAATTTACCTGGAGAGCTCAACCCTCCATGTCTTAGAGGAAAAACTTCACTGCAGGTGACACCTGTAGGATGGCAAGACTTATTTGGGAGACAGATTCATAATAAAGAGCCTTATTTTATAGAGCCCCAAATATTTGCACAAAAGTGAGCCCTTCGTATAAGTTGCTCCATTTATCTCCCTGCTGTCACCGGGTGACTCTCTCTACTTTATTACTTTATCTTCCAGTTCCTCCAGCTTCTGCGCTCACCCCTCTCTTCTCATTTCCACTGCAGCTGTCACTGTGGCAGTCCCGCAACTCCCCTTGCCTTGACATGCCTCGCTCTGCCTGCTAGTGCCCCAACCTCACCAACCCAAAGATTCCCAGGATTCTAGGGGGCAACGGGAATGTGGCATTTCATCCACATGCCCTCCACCCGCTGCCTGGGAGCATGGTTTCTTTTTCAGCACCCTGGACAGTTCCCCAGGACTGCCACTTGAACAGACTTGGCTGAACTGGTCACCTTTGCCTCTCTCTCGTCTCTTAATATTTCCCATAGTAGGACATAAATCCCAAGCGGCTTCTCACCTCCATGACTACCCCAAGTCACGGGCGCAATAACGAGAAGTGTATGAAAGAAGGAGCGATTTTAATTTCAAAGTTCTGCTGATGTTCACCGAGGGCTCTCAAGGTTTACATAAACAGAGCATCCTGCTTGAAATATAGCTTTGAATTCCATTTATGCAATTGTGCCTCTAATAGGCTGCTGTTTTGGTGTCTCTCAGCAATGTGATCCTTTGTGTTTTAATATTCAGAGGCACAAGGAAGCAGGAAAATTATAGTTGGGGAAGCCTCGGCTTGGTTCTTCATCACCCAAGTTATATTTGGCTGAATTGAGGGAAAACAGCCTTTTAAAAGGGTGGTAAATGGGAATAATAATCTCTTACATTTACAAAACACTGGGTATTTTCAAAGCCCTCTCACATTCATTATCTTGTTAGATTTTTCACCACAATCCTGTTCAAAATGTCCAACAAATAGCTATAGTAGGTGCTGGATGTAAATTGGGGGCCTGAGGAGGCCTGCTTGGCAAATTGAGAAACTGAGGCAGAGGGAGGGTAAGTGGATGGCTCGAGGTCACTCCACAGTGGCAAAGCTGGGCAGGGCTGGCCGAGGCCGGGGGCAGGAATGCTAGTCACCCTGTTTTGTAGAAATCCTCCTGCCTGGTACCAACTACATGTCCCCTGAGTGAGCTGTCATCTCTTCTCCCATCAAACACAGCTTCTCCAAACTGAGGTGACATGCAAACCCCTCACAGGGGCTTCTGCCTTTCCAGGAGAATTAAAGCCTAAAGCAAAAGGAGAGGATCCCTAAAAAAACACACAGTTTTCTTCATCTGCCAAGCACTTACTTTGTGTCAAGAAGCGTGCTGCATCCTTGACATGCTTTATTTCATCTGATGCTCTTAACACCTCTGAGAATATTTTCCATCCCGTTCTACAGCTAAGAAACCGATGTTTGGAATATTTTAGCTAGTCAGGGTTATGGCCCAGATCCACACTCGAGCCACCAACCCCAAAGCCTGGGTTCTCCATCACTATGCCATACCTGCCATTTGTGCTGATGGGTTTTCAGCATCAGCCAGAGGGAGGAAACGGGTGGACATGAGGCCTGTGTTGCCTTCCTGCCAGTGGTCAGGGTGATTTTCTGAGCAGGGTGGAGCAATTTGGGCTCTGGAATCCTGGGTCTTGAGGCCACATCCTGTGCATGGCCCAGCCATTCATGCAACATTGCAATCACTCAAGCAAACATATTGTTGGGTGGATGAATGAATGAATGATTGAGGAAGAGGGTCTGGCTTTTTGCAAGTGTGCAGCGTCGGGCTTCAGGAAGACAGAATCTGCTGGAGAATGCCACACCTGCCCTGGCTCAGAGTCCTGTTCCTTCCTGTCCTTTTGCTCCCGAATTAAAAGTTTCCCTGGAGCATCCCCCCACCTGCATGTCCTGATATGGTCAGGGTGAAGTGGATGCAGATGGAGCCAGGGGCTCACAGGGTTCAAGGTGAGTGAGGACATGAGTCTCAGGAGGGGGGCCAGAGGCCCATTAGATAAGCCCGGCTCACTGTTTGTGGTCTAGCTGGGGCAAGGCAGGCAGATGGCGGATTGTTCCAGGCTCCATCCCTGGGGGTGGTGTCATTTATAGGTTCTTGAAATTTGCTGCTGTTGATAACAGTGACGAGCCATAAACATCCCCAGGTGGGGAATGCTAATGACATGGGAGGCATTTTCTAAATGGTGGCTTTGGGGAGCCTCCCGAGTGTCAGCGCCGATGGGACGTGCTGTCACTGTCATATATTTGGGAAGTTATTCTGGGAAGGTCGCATGGTGATGTGATTGTCATTACATACAAAATATTTCAATTTTCCAGAATAGAGTCGGTTCCGGCACCGATGAATCTTCATCTTTTCTCCCTTTTATGTCTTCCCATTTGTCTCTAGAGTCTGGTTTTGTGTGAGCAGGAGAGGACAGATGGAAATGGGTGGCTGTAGAGGGGGCTGGGGCCCGGGGCAGAAGGACAAGCTGCTCTCCTTTCAGAGCCCCTCACACTGCCTCTGACCCCACCCAGCTCATCTGCTTCAGCCAAACCGTTCCCTGGACACACCTGGCCCTTTACCCTTGGACCTCTGCTCGCGCCCTGCTGCTCCTGCTGAAATCCCCTCTCTGCCCACCCACCCTTTGGGGTCCAGCTCTAACCTTGTCCTGCCCCAGCCTCCCCGTCTGTCTTCGTGGACTGAGAGTGCCTGTGTTGGGTGTGATTCACCTGACACTTAATCACGAGCTTTCCTGGGCCGGGCTCCTGTCCTCTGCTTGACAACGGGGCTTAAATCTTGCTCTATTTAATGTGTCCTCAATTTGTCACCACCTCCTTGTGGGCAAGGCTATGGCACATGCACTTCCACGTGTCCTGAGGACTGAATGCTCTTTTGTGCCTTTGCAGACCCTCTCCTGGGGCCTGGCTGGCTCCCAGCTCCGACTTTACCCCCCGGGCAGCCTTTGGGGACCACTGCTTGCTGGGCAGGGCCCCCTCTGGCATGCTGTCCTGTCTGCTGGGGCCCATCAGTGTTCCAGGACCTCTGCTGGGACCCCCCTCCCGACTTGCCTGGTCCCTCGGGAGGCTGAGGAGCCTGTGTGTCCATCCCCTCAGAGCACCAGGCACATGGCAGGCCTGGAACAGGTGAAGGGACAGCTGGCAAGGTGTTGGCAGGGAGCCAGGGAACCCTCTGGCTTTGCCCCGCATGCCGATTGAACGTGGAAGAGCGACTATGGGGCTGGAGCCCAGAGTTGCGCGCCCAGCCCTGGTTTCCCACGGATTAGACACAACTGCCTAAACTTTCATGCTCCTTCTCTCCCAGGCCCAAGGCCAAGGCCATGCTGCGTGCCCTGGGGAGGGGTGTAAAGGCTCTGAGATGCTCCCGTGGACGGGGAGACAAGACCGATGCTCACGGGATGATGATAAGAACGCGGGTCCTTCCCGGCCCAGAGGAGTGGCCACAGGGTGGTGGGAGCCACCCAAGGGGCAGGCACTTGTGGGGGGCGAAGGCACAGCACCAAGGGCTTCTGCGATCTTCTGCTCTACCCAAACCTTTCCTTTGAAAGTCTTATTAACCCATGAGGGGCAGTTAGGACCAGTCCACCGTCTCCAGGGTGTCAGTATGCTGTGCCAGGGCCAGGCAGCCCTCCCAGTGCCCCACGCCCTCCCCCCTCCCCCGGGATGGCTGCTGAGTGGGTTGGGGCCAGCACTCCAGGGGCCAGCGCAGGGCTGGGGACGAGGGAAGCTGGGGATGAGGCCCGCGGAGCTTGGGATGTAAGGACAGGCAAGGACAGATGAGCCTTCCTGACCTGCCCCTCTTGTCAGACCCTCGTAAGAAACTTGGGCCCAAGTGGTGCCAGGTACCCCAGAACCCCCCAAATCCCTCCAATCCGGCTTTTCCATGTGGGGTGCAGCCTGCCCCGACTTTGCTGCGCCCGCCTCAGGCTCAGACCCCTGGGCCGTAGAGAAACCTCCTGCCGGGGCTTAGCAGTGGGATCCATGTGGTTCGTGGTTCCCTATCCAACCCCCTTCCTGGGCTCCAGGACCAGGCTGAGCAGGTGAGGCAAGTGAGGCACTCGTCCCGGGCACAGGATTTAAGGAGGCACCAAATACGCAGTAATCAAGCAATATCCTAAACCATCAAAATTATTACGAAAAAAAATAAACAGTTTAAATAAAAGTGGGATCAGCAGCCTCCCGGCTTTGGGGCCCAATCCCGCTCAACTCAGCCTGCGCCAAGCACCCAGCACTGTCCTGCCTGACCCCACGGGTTTCTCTCATCAGACCTCTGAGGCCGGTGCCCCCTCTGGCCCCTTTTCACAGAAAGCTCCGAGAGGTGAGGCGATTGGCTAGGAAAGGCAGAGCTGGGGGTCTCGCCCGGGGCCTGGTCCTGCTGCTGAGCTCCACAGCTGCCTGGGGACCCGGTACCCCTGCCCCCTCGGCACCTGCCTCTCCCACACTGACTTCTCTGGGTTCTTTCGGTGCTCCAGGATCTTCTGTGCCTGACCACACAAGAAGGATGAGAACCCTGTCTTTGTCGTAGGGGGGCTCCCAGGCCATTTAGGGAGGAAAGGAAAAACCACAGCTTCCCCTGGTGGGCTGCATCCCACTTCTGGGGCAGCATAGGCCAACTCTGGCCCAAAAGGGGTTGTGGCTGTGATGGCCTCCCCTCCTGGGGTCAGGGTCACAGGCGAGACCCCTGCCCTTGCTTCTTGCTAACAGGCTCTCTGGGAGGGGCCACTTGCTCAGGTTGGCGCTCCTGGTGGAATCTGAGCATGGGGTGGTTGGGGATCTAGGCCTCTAGCCTACTGCCCTAAGTTTGCCCGGAGGCTGGGTCGGAGGTCTTGTGGCTAATTGCACCAAGTGCGTCGTGCTCGTTGCTGTGTCCCCAATCCTCAATTCTATCTGTGAATTCCATTCATTCAGTCACTGTTTATTAAGCACAGTTTCCGTGCCAACCGCCCTTCCCATGTGCCTGGATGCACAGCTGTCATCAAGGCAGACCCGGCCCTACCCGCGGGAGCTGACGGTGGAGGGGGGTGGACAGCGAACGGGGGGGCAGAAGGATGAGGTCTTGACGGCTGGACCAGCGACTGTGCACTGGAGAGGTTCTCACACTTGGCTCCTGTGCAGGGGTGTGTGCGGCGCATGTAGGCTTATGTGTATAGGTGTGCATGTGTGTGCGTGGCCCGAGGACACACAGCTATGTGTGCGTGTGCATGCGTAGATGCATGTGTGTGCACATGGGCTTGTGTATATGTGTGTGCACTCTTGAAGGCAGGGGCTGGGTTGCCTTTCCCTGTGGTTTTTCAGGAAATGTCCCCGAGAACCTGGCTCGCTGGCCAAGGGTGCCCTTCTCCCCCCCATGACGGCACTCACCGGTTGAACAATCAGGCAATCGAGCCCTACGGGGACGAGGAGGAGACTTGGGGACCACCAAGCTCAACCCACTCGTTTCGCAGATGAGAAAATGAAGGCTGGGGAGAGGGGAGGCAATAGGAGCAAATAATAATGGATACCGTATTTTGACTGTTCCCACACACTAGGAACTTAACCTTCAGGGTTGACTGAAGGGCGCCCTCCTGCTGCCGCTCTGCTCCCAGCACAGGGAGAGGGACCCCCACCTGGAGGCCAGAAAAGCAGTGACCTGCTCAAGGTCACAGAACCACTCAGCAGTGGAGCTCCAGCTGAGATCAAGGAGGTTCAAGGTAAAGTCACCTTCTCAACAAGGTCACCTGGCCATTTGGTGACAGCAGGTTTCCCCACCCCAGAACCTGCTCTGCTCCCTGTTTATTCTAGGGTTCTTGGCTGAGCTGGAGCTGGGCCAAGGGAGCCCCCAGGGAGGCGGGTGGGCCTGAGCACCGCTGCATGGGCCCAGGGCTCGGAGGTGGAATGTGGGGCTCGCCCTCCTGCTGCCGCCCTGCTCCCAGCACAGGGTCTTTGATTTGCTGTTAACACCCAAAGTTGAGTGCAGCTTCATGAATCATTCATGAAGGTGCATCTACGAGATCATTATTTTGAGTGTTGAGTGTCAGGAAAACAGTGTCTGACGAATAAACATGATGCTGGATGACAGGACAGGCGATGGGGTGACCTGGCAGCTGGGTACCTGCCACGCTGCTTGGAATTTTTAAACATTTAAAAAAATCCCATCCAGGCTCGGAGGAGAGCCAGCAGACTTGTCCTAAAGCCCTCGCCTGTCCAGCTCCCGAGGCCGGGGAGGGGACCGAATGTCCTTGGAGCTGGTGCCAGCCTGTCCTCTGGCAGGACGTGACTCAGCATCGCCCCGGCCCAGCCCGCACGGGGCCCAGGCTGCACCACCTGCCTCCTCTCTCTTGTGGGGCTCTCTTGTCAAATAGCTCCTGCCCCACTTTCGCTTAGAGTTTCCCAACAGGACGCCTTTCTGGAAAGCACCGCAGAGGGCTCAAGCTCCCCCCCGTCCACCTTGGACCGTGCTCAGGGCCTGGCCTCTGGGGGAGACCTTGGGTCCGCCTGGTGGGACCTGCAGCTGACCGAGGCCCTAGGGGCCCTCCCGGGCACTGGGCTGGGTCGAAGCCTTTCCTGGGGAGCGGCCGGTTGTCAATAGACTCAGCACCTGCATTATTGAAGGAGAACCTCTGCGGTACCCTCGAGCTTGGATCAATTGATGGCCAGAGTGGAAACTACAAGGAATTAGACTTTCTAAAGAGAAAGACTCTAAAGGGATGAGCGCAGGCCAAGCGGCTCCTGCTGGCAGGTGGGCGAGGCTCTCTTCCCTGCCATGGGCCTCTCACGGAGCCCCCTGCCCTTCCCTGCTGGGGGATGGTCATTAGGCCATCCAACCTTGGATCCTGGCCTCTTCAGGCTTTGGCTCTTAGTAGGGGAGGGGGTTGCCAAAGACAGGCACCTGCCCCCAGAAGTGGGCCCCTCCTGGCACTGGGTGTCTCCCAGGAGCCAGATCCAGGAGGCCCTTCCTTGGCTCTATTCAACCCACCCCTCCAGGGACTTTCTTGCCCTGCCTTCCCTGGCGCCCCCTTCTGCCTACCACATCCCTCTCCTCTCTCGGCCAGGCCTGCTCAGCTGTCACGAGGCGAGTGCCAGGTTCAGCATTTGTGATGCTGCTGGCACGAGAGCGCGTTCAGAGGTGCACAGCAGTGCTGGGGCCCAGAGCCAGGAGAGGGTGCCCGCAGCCTTGGGCCAGCAGCAGAGGCAGAGCAGGGGTCCCCTGCAGGGCTGAGGCCTGACCCCGCTGAGGTCAAGGGCTCCGGAGGAATCTCAGCAGTTCACAGAGGAAAGGCCTGCAGACGTCATCAGGTCCTGCCTCTCACCAGCACGAGGACCCCTTCTACTACCCCCAGCAGAGTCCTCTCCTTGAACCCTTCCAGAGGTGAGGGAGGGGCCCGCTCCCTCTCCACGCCATCTAGTCCTCCAAAAGCCAGTTGGGGGTGTTACATAGCTCCCTGTTAATCAAGTCCATGTCTGCTTCCCTCGAGAATCCACCATGGTTTTGTCCTCTGGAGCCACACAGCATAGTGCTCCACTCTTTAGGACGTGATAGCCTCCCAAAGATTGGAAGACAGATTTCATGTCACTCATTCATCCACAAATTCATCCACCCATCTGTCCATCCACCTAACCGCCCTCCCATTCACCATCCATCCATTGGTCCTTCCATCTACCGATCCATTTACTTACTCAGCCATCTGTCCATCTATCCAGACACCACCCTTCTGTCCATCACTGCATCTATCTATCTACACATCCACCCCCTCCATCCATCCATCTATCCATTCATCCATCCACACACCTACCATCCACCACTAGGCATTTATCCATCCACACATCTACCCATTCTCCTCCCACCCACTCACACATTCAGCTACTCATCCACCCTCCCACCCACTCATCCACCCACACTTCCTTTCATTTAACATGTGTTGAGGACCTGCTATATGCTGACACCTACAATTCTTCATATCGAAGGACACAGCCTCCTCTTGCTGAGGCGGACCTGTGGTCAGAATTGCACTCTAACCTGAGCCTAGACTAGAGGACTGGAAAGCAGCATCCAAGGCTTCTACAGCTCAACACTACCAATTTCTTCCTCCAGCCCTCCCAAGAACTGCAGACCCTCCCTCGCCCTGGTTAACATTCTCTGGATGGCTCCTGGTCTGGACACCACCTTCTCCCACCAGCGATGAGAAGGCTGGTCTGGGGACAGGGGAGGCTCTTCGGCTCAGAAGGTCTGGCAGGGTGGTATCTCCTGGGGTTTGGCCCTAGGGGCAGGGAACCAGCTCCTACACTCCCTTTCCCTGGATAGGAGGGAATGTCTGTGCCCTGAGCTCTTTTCTGGATCATGTTGATGCTTTCTGATGCACCAGAGGACATTTCAAATGAGTCCCTGGAAGGCTCAGTTGGGAAGTTCTTTTGGCCGCTTCTGAATGTAAGACATTCATGTAACCCAATGAAAGCAGATACAGCAAGTTTCTGGTTATTTGTCAGCCATAGATACAGGCCGCTTTTCATCATGCTGAGCATCAAGAGAAGGTAAAAGCAAGAGAATTGATCTGAGCGTCTATTGTGGACACATCACACATGACTGGCATACGAGTTCCAGCTAAGGAGCCATTTCCTGGCCCGTGTCATATCCTGGGCGGCAGATGTTGGGTCCCAGGCCCTTCCCCAGCTCCTTCCCCGAAGAGGCTGAAGCACTCAATAGCCTCTGACCTCTGGCTTCCCCTTGGCTCCTTGCCAAGAGCTCCACAGAGGCTGCAGTTAGTCCTAGCACGGCAGGATGGGGCTGGATGTGTAGCCCTGGATCCGATCTTGCTTCAGAACCAGGACTTAGGGGCCTACCCAGTGCCCCCACTGGCCACACCATCCACTTTCCTCCCACGACCAACTTTTGCAACCTCCTTATTCTCTGCCCAGAGGCCTTACTTGGGTCATGACTCTGACGTGGTGCCTGTCCTTTACTGATGTCCTTCCACAAGCTACCACTGAGGGAGGGAGGTCAGGAACTGGGAGGGAGCAGACCAGAAGGGGTAGAGCCACCAGACTCAAGAGGCCCTGGCACTGGCACAGAAGGGCCAAGGGCACTCGGCTGCTCCTCCTGCACCCAGGAAGCCCTGTTCTGCTCCACCGAGTCTGTTGGATGGTCAAGGGCTGCCCAGCCAAGGGCCAGGCTCTCTCCTCCTCTCTGTGCAGGCCTTGGGCCCAGGGTCAAAAATCACTCAACCAGTCAACATTAAGGAAAAATCATTTCTCTCCCTACGCCTTATTAAGCATTACTCTGTGCCGGACACGGAGCTAGGAGCATGTCAAGGGCATTGTCTCGTCTCCTTCTCGCTCTGATCCTGGGAGGCAGGTGCTATCATCATTCTCATTTGGAATCAGAGCAAACGGAAGATCAGGGAAGGTCAAGTAACTTGCCCAAGGTCAAGTGTAGCTAGTAGGTGGTGGAGCCAAGGCTCGAATCCAGCTTTGTCTGCTCCCACCCTTGTGGTGGGTTCTTGGGCTGGTGTTTACTGGGAAGATTGGAGAGAAGGGCAGTGGTATCCAGGCTCCCCATGTCCCTCAGGCCGAGACGGGTCCAGGAGGGGGCCCTGAATGGGTGACGTTCCCAGGGCTCTGGGGAGCACAGCCCGCAGGGGGCTCAGCTCTGCTCATGTTGGGAGTTACTGATTGCCCATCACCTCGTCCCTCGCTCGTCCAGGTAGAGACAGGGTGGGGGCGGGGGACATGAAATCTACAAAGTCGCATCAACTTGAGTGATTCCCCAGCAGCTGGCTGCCCCTCACTGCTCAGAGAAAGGCAATAAGAAGGAGAACCAATAAAAGCCAGTGGCGTGGGGCTTGATGGATCTGGCTGTCCCTGGTGGGTGAGGGCCAAGTTGGCCACGGAGGAAATGGAAGCAGGAGCAGACCAGCCAGCAGACCAAGCGACCCTGGGAACCCAGCACCCACTGATGGCCTGAAGAGCAGGTTTGTGTGCTGCGTGGAAGCGGGCCTTGGCACAGAGCTGGACGTGGATGTGGGGGCACAACACGGGTCCTGGGGGTGGGAAGTTAGGCGTGCGTGTGGTGGGGGATGGGATGAGCCCATGACTGTAGGCATGGAGGTTGGGAGACTATGCAGATTCCAGATTGCCGAGCCTACAGCCCTCCAGGATTTGTTTCAAGCCAAAGTGGGACCCCCAGAGACAACGCCTTGTTCCTAAGATCCAGTTAGCCCCGGGCACCGGACCACCTTCTCGGGACCTCCCGGTTTACACCCAGGGCCTGGTTACACAGCATGGCTGAGGCCGGGCCTGGATGGAGGACTGAGGCTGCTCTGGGCCCCATCTAGGGCTGGACTGAGGCGGGTGGGACCCAGCCCACCAGCCCACCAGCCTCCACCCACTGGGCTGTGCCCCCTTGCCCTGCTAGCTCCCAAGGACAGCCACCCTCACCTGCATGAACCTCCCCCGCCTCATCTGCAGGTACCCAGGCCTCCTCACCTATCCATGGCCTCTGACTAAGGACAGGAGGAGGAGACGGACTGGACTGGCTCAGGCCGACCTTCCCAGAGGGCTGCTGCTGAGCTGGGGGCCCCAGGAAGCTGGGAGGGGGCTGGTGCCTTCAGCCCTAGAGCCCCTGGACGTGGGCCTCCTGTCTTCTCTGAGTAATGGCACCTTCTCAGGAGCTAACTGGAGACGGGAAAGGGAGGCGGCTCTGGAACCTGGCAGGGGCATCTGTGAGGGGAAGGAACTGCAGGGGAGGTCAGGGGCCTGGATTCGGTGGGGGCACTGGGCAGGAGACTCCCCCTTTCTGGGCCTCAATTTCTTCACCTGGAGGGGGGAGGGCGTGGTGGCTTGGAGTTGTGTACCCCAGAAAACCCCGTTCTTAATCTTATCCATTCCTGTGGCGCTATTGTAAAGGGGACCTGCTGACGAGGTTCCTTCCATTAAGGTTTGGACCAGTTTATCAGGAGGATCTTAATCCTATGCCTGGAGGCGTTTTAGAGAAGGCGACGAGAGAGAAGCTACGCGGGAAGCCAGGAGCTGGAGGGCAACAGAACCCGGAAGAGAGAGGAGAAGATGCCGCCATGTGCATGGCCGTGTGACGGAGAAGCCAAGGAACCCCCAATACTGCCAGCCAGAAGGAACCGACCCCGGGAGAAAGCCAGCCTTCCGGCCTCCGAAACCGCGAGCCAGCAGGGTGCTGGGGTTAAGCCAGCCCGGTCTATGGTATTTGTTTTAGCAGCTGGGAAACTAAAACAGAAGGTGACGGTTGCAGGTTCCCATGGCATCCGCATTCTCTGATTCTGTGAAACTAAAGCACAGTGGATGGCGAGTGGGGGAGGCAAGGGGGCGGGGTGCCTTGAACCCTCCTGGGGGCTGACGCTCGAGGGGGTAAGGGCCCTCTCAGAACCACCACGGCAAGGCTTCTGGTGGCGGGTCCGAACCTGCTGCACCTGGCTGCCCTCGGAAGAGCTCGGGAGCTCCTGGAGACTCCAACCGGCTGGACTGGCAGGTGTAGTTGTGTAGATGTGAATTCACATGGCAGTGGGCGGGACCCTGTGGGGTGGGTAAAACCACAAGCTCTAGGGGTCCTACACCCTGCTCTGACCCTCTGAGCTCTGTAACCAGGGGTGAGGTCCTTCAATCCCCCATCTCTAAAACGAGGTTCAGCCTACTTAGCCTATTATTAATCAGTCTGGGCCTCAGTTTTCCCTTCTATAAAACGGGGGGATTCATATTACTGGCTTCACGTCATGGGCAAAATTAAATGCCTTAATAATCTAAAGTGCTTGGAACCATGTCTGGCCTGCATGGAGCAGCCCCCAAAATGTTTGGGCTCCGTGGCGTGGAGGAGAAGGCAGCTTCTGGATTCTGGCCCAGCAGAACCAGGAGAGGAGACAGCTTCCCGCCTTCCTCACTTGAAGGAGAGCCACACCCAAGTGCTAAGTTTACACGTTAGTTTTGCTACAGACGGGAGAATTTAAATAGCTCTCTAAAAGGTATTTTTAAAAACCTGCATTTCAACACTCCATTAAAAGGCTCTGCCTTGCCTTGGAGTCTCCGCAGCTGCCACAAATGCTATGAAAATCCCTAAAATGCAGTCTCTGCTGGCTCGGAGAGGGTTAGCCAACTTGCTCCGGATAATCTAAAAACCGATCACATTTGATCTGAAACACAAGGCATTGATTTTGATCAGGACGCTGACGCCGACTCCTCGTCGCAGCGTCTCCCCACGCATTCGGCTGCCCTCTCCTCTGGGTTATGGACCCACACGGCTCCCGCTTCTATTGACTTCTAAATGTCGGGGTGCTCCCGGGCTTTCCTATTCTTTTCCTGGGGGGCTCCCCTGGCCTGACTCTTGACTCCCCCCAGCCTGAGCCCCTTTGGCCTCCCCTTCCCAGTAATGGTGCCTCCAGTGCCCAGCTCCCAAAGACCCGAATGCAGTCATCGCCCCGGATTCCTCTTTGCTTTACCCTCTCACCCCATTCATTAGCAATTCCTGTTAACTCTGCTCAAAAGAGACCCCTGACCCCTCTGCCTTCTCTCCCTTCACCTTGTACCCTCCCGGGTCCCAGTCATCGTGCCCTCTCGCCTGGGCCCTGGGAGAACCTTACAGCCTTCTGACTGACCTGCAGGTCCCACTGTACCTCTTTATAAAAATCCCTTTTACCCACAGCAGCCAGAGACAGTTTCGAAAGCACATCAGTCAATCAAGCCACTGCCCTGCTTAAAACACTCAAAGGCTGTCACTGCACATGGGATTGGAGCCACATCCTCAGCTCCGTGGCTGGGACGGTCCACCCTCGGCTGCCACGGCTCTGTGCTCCTTGCCCCTGGTGCTTCTGGCCCCGGCTGGCTTTCTTTTCCACCACCAGCCTCGGTGCCTTTGCACTGCTGGTCCCCCTGCCAGGAGCTCTCTTCCCCTAGCTCCTGCTAAGGCTGCTTCTCTGGCACTGGGTCCCAGCCCCGGGGCCACGTCCTCAGAGGCTCGGCCCCTGCTGTCTCTGCCACGCCGTCCTGTGTGCTTCACGGATCGCACCCGCCTCTAGCAGTTTCTGGGTCATTCATCGTTTGCTCCCTGAGAGCAGGGACTCCAGCACCCCACACCCCAGGCCTGGAGAGTGCCCGCTGCGCGCTCTTCAATTCACGTATCTCGGCGACTGACTGGATGGGGTTAGGGCCCGTCCCAGGCAATACACCTGCCACCTGCTCCCCATTTCTGTCCCCACAGGGTCTCCACTGGCGGGACCCAGCCTCCGCGGCAGCCTCCGGCTGCTCCCCCCGGTGGTAGCTGGGGTCAGGCTTTGCTGTCACTTGTGGTCTGGCCATTGTCCAGCCGCACAAAACAGGCCCCCGAAGCCCTGCCCCGCGTCCCTGGTGCTGTGCGTTCGTACAAGCTCCTTAACGCCTGAGGGACGCGTCCTGCTCCATACAGCAGTGCCGACCTGGCGGTGGACAGTGCCGGATCCCGCACAGGTCCACAAGTGGCGGCAGCTCTTATCCTTCCTGCTACTGTTGACTCAGGACCGAAGGTGGTGGGGAGGTGGGAAACACTCACAGAGAATCCTCCCTTTCCAAGGAAGAGGCCCAGGGGCCTCGGTCAGCCTCCGTGATGGCACAGTGGGCTTTACGTAAGTGACACAGACACAAGTGCTCCTGAGCTGGTCAAAAGCCCCCAAAGGCAGGGACCCTGGAAGGCCCTTGCCTTGTCCTACACAGCGAGGCATCTCACTTGCCCCCCGCCCCCCTCGTCTTAAGGGTCCCTGCCCTGGGCACCAGGGGAGCTCCAGGGAAGCTCGTTCCAGCCCAGGAGCACTGCCCACGGCTCCCCTGGCACCCTGGCCAGTTCAGTCATTCAACGAAGACTCGTCAAGCGCCAGTCGCTTGACCTGGGCCAGAGCCGCTCTCATCAATACACAAACAGTAGGGATTATTAGCACATGGTTTTGAGGCTAGAAGAAGTCCTAAATCAAGATACCGGCAAGCCTCGCTTTCTCCTGGAGTCTGGGATGCCCTGGTGCCGCTTGCTGCGACCTTTGGGGCTCCTTGGCTGCGTCTCTGCCTCCCGTCACCTGCCATCTCTCTTGCTCTGTGTCTGCTCTCCCGGTTTCCACTGACTTCCGGCTTCTCCCCATGGCCTCTGGCTTCTGGCTTCCAGTTTCTTCTCTATAGGAGGCTTCCAGTCCCATCCTCACTCATTCGGGCCACACCTCAACTACAGATGACGTCTTCAAAAGGTCCTAATTACAGTGGGTTCACCCCTACAGGGACGCGGATCACCATTTAGACCATGTGTTAGTTGGGGCACATGATTCAATCTACCACATGGACACTCGGCCGTAAGGTGCTGGGACACAACAGGTAACCCGGGCGAAGGTGCTTGGGGGTGATATATGCTAATGAAGACTCACTGCAGGTGGCCCTGCCTGCCAGGAGATGGACAAGGAGATCAACGGGAATAAGAGGTACTGGCCGGTTATGGGTGGGCGTGGCTAGGGGTGGGCGTGACCAGACCAGGTGGTGTTAAGGGTGGGCGTGGTTACAGTGGGAGTGGTCGTGGGTGGGCGTGGTCATGGATAGGTGTGGTTAGGAGGGAGGCTGAGCTGAGACCCAAAAGACTTAAGGAAGGTGGGGGAGGATGTTACAGGCAGAGGGAATGACAAGGGCCAAAGCCTTGAAGTGGGAACCAGCTTGGCTTGTTTGCTGGAAGGAACGTGGGCCAGTGTGGCTGGAGGGCTGGAGGTCGAGGGAAGAGGCAGGAGGTGAGACGAGGGCCAGGCGGAGGCCAGCTGTGCCAGGTGGGTGATGACCAGGGCTGTGCTTTGGATTTTCCTCCGACAGCAGAAGGCATGGGAGGGGTCCTAGTAGCCACTGGCCTCAGGGACACCACTGCGGCCTGAGTTTCCCACGTGTGATCAGGGGCCCTTTCTCCCATTTGATTTGCTGAAACAATGAAGAACTGATTAGAAGTTTTAATTGCTTCTGGAAACTTTGTGGGCTTGGAGCAGTGTGAAAGGCCTATTTTAAATGTTTTACAATAACAGTCTGTTAACAAATTCCAGACTTAATTTATCCAAGAACTAGTTTAAATTCCCTCTGTGCAGCCACTGAAGGAATGCGCTTTTGAAGTCATTTACTTACCAATAAATTACAATGGTCTGAAATCATTAGCGGCAAAGTAAATTGTTTTAATTGATCTGAACTTCGTTACGACCCAGGGACTCCGTTTCTGTGCAACGTACTTTCTAAAGGTCTAAAATCACAAATTAACCTCTCTTGAATCCTGCCATCTTGGAGGGTCCTTTCTCTCTGAGGTCAGGATGGGGAAAGAGCTGATGGTGGGGACAGGGTGGCCAGATGTCACAGGAACTGCCAGGATTACTTTGGTTGGGGCGGGGCGGGCTGCCTAGTCCCAGCTTACTCTTTCTATCCTGGGACGAGACCGAATAGACAGACGGACAGTGGCCAGACCACACAGGACAAGAGACCCTGACTCGCAATCTGCAGCAACCAAGTCCGGGAAGCCAAACCATAATCCCTGCAGCCAGCAGCCCTAGGCGGCCAGGACTTGATCAGTAACGGAGCGCTCCCCTCATTTTTGTCCCTGCTTCTGACTTAGGACCAACCCGAGCTGCTGGATCTGCCCCCTCCCCAGGTACACGGGATGGGCTGCTTCCAGCGAGCCGCCTCCAGCCTTCCCATGCCACAGCCTTCCTTTTTCCCCACTCTAAGCTTTCTCACTCCTCTGGCTGCCTTGGAGTCTCTGCCAAAAGTAAGTGATGATGGAGGCTGGCTCTCTTGCTACGACAGTGCCTGAATAAACAGGCTTAGTTCTCCTTTGGGTGGTCTCTGTGCATTTCCATGGGGAGGAGAGGAGAGCCTCAAAGAACAAACACGAATTAGCATCCTCTTCCTTGTCCTGCGCTGTGGTCACATGCTTTATAATTCTTTATTCACTCTCCATAGATGACTTGTGCACTCTTCAGTATAAATATCATGTAAGACAATCACTTAAAACTTAAGAGCTGCGTCTAACGCCCGGGATTCCCAGAGGGCTTCTGGGGGGAGACCTGGACTGCGTGCCAAGCTCTTGGCACACCTGAGCCCGGCTTGGTGAGCGCCCCCCTCTCGGGCCCCTCTGCTGAGATCCTGACTCCCAGCGCCTGTTTGCCCTCGGGGTACCCCACAGGTCCAGCCACTTTGAAAGCAGGGACATAAAGTAACCCAAGCCGGGCTCAGACATGCCTGAAATTCTTCTCCCAAAGGAATCAGGACTGTGTGGGGGAGGTGGTGGGGCGGCAGGTTGAACGTTAGCCACATGCCCCCCCGAAGCGTGGCGGAGGGGGCACCTCTAGCCCTAGTCCTCATGAACCACACCCCAGGGCGCAGGCGACGAGGTCACACGTGCACAGATGCCAGCCCAGAGGCCGCTGCGGGGCCCCAGGGTGGGGGGTGGCCCCAGCATCCACCCAAGGGACCCTGCTCTCTCCCTGTGGAATGGGCTGCTCGCCTACCTGGATTCTCTTTCCTCTTCACTCATTTCTCCCGCTCGAGACTCAGTGCGGTCCTGGCCAGGGACCCCCAGGGAGCAGCGAGGCCTGGGTGATCCCGAGCTGCGCACGAATCCTCCTGGGGGAGCCGCGGGTTTCAGGGCAGTGACAGGGGCTGGTGTTCTAGATGCCCCCAAGCACCCTGAGGCGGGAGCCCTGGGGATGCTCTGCACAGCTGAATAGGGAGCTCGGGGTCAGCAGGGAGACCCCCAGGCCAAAGGGCCCACAGTTAGGATTTTGCCCACGAGGCCCCGTTTCCAGAGCATGCTGGTGGTTCTGCTAAGCTGGGCGCACCAAGAGCTCGCAAATCCCATCCGCACACAGCGCCGCCGGGCGCAGGGACGAGGGGCCAGCTGGGCAAACAAGGCCGTGGCCAGGGTGGACTCTGCACAGCCAGGAGAGCAGCTGGCCTTGAACCTCTCACAACAGTTTATCTTGGCCGCATCGATGGCGCGGCCTCGGGAGGGAAGTGTTCAATTTACAGGAGGAGAATGAGCTCCGTCTGGGCAAATCCTCCTCTTTTTATTCCAGGAATAAAAGGAGAAGGAGGCCAGTGCTCTGGGGGAGCTGGACTGGGAGGCTTCCCCAGGGCACGTCCCTAGGCCTTGCCCACCTCCCTGTCCATTCCAGAGTCGAGAATTTCTTACCCTGGAGGCGCCGATGGGCAGAGGCTGTGGGGATATTTGGGCAGAGGGAGGCTGAGAGCCACCGCCAGCCATAAGCCATGGGCCCGTGCATCAGCCTGGCCTCAGGAGGGACAGACTGACCCACGCCACAGACAACTCCCCAGTCGTCAAAAGCGTGAGCGTGGACTGCACTCTCTGAGGGTCTCCAGACGGGGTTGGGGCCCCCCTGCCCACTCCAGGTCCCCCTGCCTCCCCAAGTCAACCTCGGTTCCTTCACTGGAAAGGAGACAGGACTGTCCTGGGAGAACTGGCTCCAGCCCTCAAATCCTGAGTGAGAGTGGGGGTCTGCGGGGGCCCCTGGCCCCGAGGAAGAGGGACCACCTGCCCCCGTCCTGGCCCCATCTCCCTGCTGGACCCGAGGGCAGAGCTGGGTCCCACCCACCTCCACAGACCGTGCCCAGCCTACTGAACCCCTAAGTGACCCCGAAAAACTCAGAAATACTTCGGGGGTATTTGCCAGGAGGAAGGGAAGGCTCCAACACCCTTGCCCCCTGCGCCAACCCCATCCTCAGCCTTCGTGACATCGGGTGTCCTTTGTCCAGGGAGGCTGGAGCAAGACAACCCACCGCCAGTGTCCACCCCCCAGCCAAACCCCAATCTTGTGGAGGAAACAAATGTTCAGGGGAGGCACTTAGATGCAGAAGGAGTCTATTTCTCCTTAACTGCCTCTGCGCGGATCCTGAGAAGCAGGGGAAGGTAAATTGCTTGCTTTCCAATTTTGAGCTGCACTTATCCAAGCACGATCTGTCTTTGCAGAGGCAGAAAGTACCAAGGGCTTACGTGGGGTTGCCCTGGCGCCCCAGATCACGGCGGGCCCAGTCACCCCACTTCATGATGGGAAAACAGAGCGCGTGGTTCGCAGGCTTAAGGGCCCCAGCATTGCCCGGCACTTCCCCGTGGGTGGGTCTCCTGCCTGGAGGCTGCTCGTCCTGCTCTGGGGGCTGGTACCTCTGGTGACCCTGGGGTTACCCCACTGGGGAGTGAACCCCAAGTGGGCCATTTTGGCCGCGAGTGCTCAGATCTCCGTGGCCTGGAGCTGGGGCGGCATTGAGCGTCCCTCCCTGCCTGGCCTCCTGGCTCTTGGGCTGATTTGGGGCCAGGCCCAAGGACGGGGCTTCTCCTGGCTGAGAGGACAAAAGGACCCCCACCAGCATGCCCAGCACACCTGTACCCTGGGGAGGCCCCAGGAGCCCACCCCTGGCCACTGGCTGGCCCAGCCTAGAGGAGGCTGTCCCGAGTCTTCAAACGAATGGACAGACGAATGGCAGATAGCAGCGCTGTCGCCCAGAAGCTGCCTCTGTCTGGCCGCGGGCGGGCGCTGGGGGAGGTGCCTGGGGCCTCACGTGTTCCCTGGGCCCGGCTTCCCTTCCAGGAAGAGCCAGTCCCCCCCTCTGGGGGCTTCTCTGCTCCCACAGTCTGGCACCAGGAGACTGGCTGGCCCAGGGCCTCGGCACGTGGCAGGAGGGATTCCCGCTGAAGCCGAGTGCTCGGGGAGCCAGGGGTTCGAGGCCCTCCGAGGTGCTCATCTCCCCACCCTTAAGGTGAAGATAAATGGCCCCGCAAGGAGCGCCTCCCCCTCGACCACGTAAACACGGGCTAAGCCGCATTAGGTCTGACACGGGGAAGCGGAGAGGAATTACTCACCCTGATAAGTTTAATGTATAATTTAGAAACATATCATCAAAATGGGAGAAAAGGGAAGAACCTCTTAAATAACTCGGAAAGATGCTCAGCTCCGGAATCACGGGCGTTGTGAGCCGAGGGCGCGCTGCAGGCGAGGGCGGACGCGCAGCCCGCACTTGGCGCAATTGGATTTGGATGGAGGGGGAGCAGGGCGCTTGGGGAAGGGGGAAGGGAAGAGGCTCTTTCCCAGAGGGGGCGGCTGGGCGGGTGAGGGGGTGCGGGCCCCTGCCCACGCCCACCCCTGGGCTTGGCCTGCAGCTGGGCAGGCCCTGGCTGGCCGGGGCTCTGGGGTTTCCCCAAGCACCTGCTTCCCTTTGGCCTGGTGCTGGGGTGGGAGCAGGATGGAGGGCACAGGCAGGCAGACAGACTGGCCCTGCTCCCTGAAGGGACAGGGACACTTCCCGGCATTTGTGCCCCTGAACTCCTTGGGGCCCTGGTGGTGGGCGGACTGGGGGCGTTCAGGGTCCCAACAGACCCCTGAAGTGGGTCCCTCAACAACAGGGCGGGGGCAGCCCCAACCTGGGCCGCTTTCTAGTTCCCATCACCAGGCCAGGAGGGGGCTCAGAAGACTCCAGACCTGGCTCAGCCCCTCACTGGCCACGGGACCCCCGGGGTGGCCCCGACCCCCTTCTCTGCCATGCCGCAGGGCTGTCCCAGAAGGTGGTGTGAGGACGGAGTGAGGCTCCTGTGACAAGGAGCCGGGGGCAGAGGAGGGCTGGGGTGGCAGGGAGACGTCGGGGCCAATGGGGGCTGGAGAGGCCCCACTTAGCTCGGCCCCAGGAGCTCTGAGAAGTACCACATCCTGGCCTTGGCCCTCCCCAGACTCTCTGGTCTCCAGTCCTGGGTAGAGCCGAGGTGCTGGCATTGCTTGAAAGTCCCCAGGGCTTCAGATGCGCCTGCGGGGTTGGAAGCCCAGGCTGGGGGCTGCCAAGGGGCCCGGGACCCTGGGCGGGCGTCACCAGGCTGCTGTCGCCTGGCTCATCTCAGGGCTGGGATTGTCCAGGGAAGGGCCCTTTTCCCATAAGGGGGAAGCCACGGTCACGAGAACCAAGACCTTTCCCTCATTTCTGGGGTTTTATCTCCATAGTCACCCTCTTCCCTGCTTCAATGCAAGCTGCTGATACTGTGGCTCGGCCTGGAGAAGATGTCGGTGGCAGAAGGGGCCTGGCTGGAAATGGGAACCTTCCACACTCCTTCCGCACGCCTTCCGGCTCATTCTGCTCCTTCTCCCCAGACCCCACGGACCCTTAGAGTCCTGCTTCCTAGGAACTGCTCTGGTTCCCAACTGCCCTTTCCCAAATCCCCGAGGATTTCCAGCATGAACTCCCAGTGTGGTGAGCTGGGGAACCCTGAGTCCTGGTGCACCCCCTTGGCCTCTCGAGGCCATCGGCTCTTGACTCCTGCAGTCCATGCTCCACCTTATAGCCAGCATGTCTGTCGCTCCTAAAACCTACGTGGAATCCTGACCTCCCATTCCACAGTCCTCCCCTCCTTCCCAGCTCACAGAGAAATCCCAGATCCTCCCAGAGGCTGCAGCCTGGCTCTACCTGCTCCCTGCTCACCCCTGCGGCCTTGTCGCCTTCTTGTCTCCTCTTGGCTCAAGCACCCTGAACTTGGTCCCGCCTCAGGGCCTTGGCACATGCTCTTCTGTCTGCCAGGACTGCTGTTCCCCGCCATGGCCCCTTCCCTCGCTTCGGTCAGGTATTTGCTCAGATGTCACTTCCCCAGAGGCCCCTTCCTGGCCACCCTAAGACAATCACCCTCCATTCCTTCGCAACCCTGCTTTGTTTTCCCTGCAACACTTATCGCTATCTGAAGTGATATCACAGGACAGGCCCACAATCTAGTTCCAAAATCCATAAAGCTCTGAAAACCAAAAGCTTGTTCATAACTCATTTGGTGGCGAAATGAACCGACGTGAGGCTATTTATAGTCTTTGCTCATCTCTCTTACTGTGAATATTCATACATTTTGCTGCAGAAATATGAATGCATTTGATTATGGGGTGCTGTGCCACCCCCTGCTGTGGACGGTACATGATATCCGCTCCACGCTCCGTACAACCTCTCCGCAGTTCCACGTCTGCACACTTAAACCCGGGCTTCCCAGCCTCGGCTCCACTGGCATTTGGGGCCGGATCACTCTTCATTGTGGGGCTTCCTGCATGGTTAGGAGGTTTAGCAGCATCCCGGGGGCCTACCCACTGGATGCCAGAAGCATCCTCTCCCACATTTGGCACCTCAAACCATCTCCAGACATTGTCAAATCGCCTGCAGGTGAGAACCGCTGGCTGAAGCACATCTGGCCCTTGGGTTTTAGAGGAGGGATGGTAGATCTTTCTCTCTTTTTTGTTTACTAATCACCGTTCCGTGGAACGTCAAGTCCACAGGGGCTTTCTGTCGTATTCCCGGCACCTGGAGTACTGTGGCAGTGGTGAATTTGTGTCCCCAAAGGACAGCTGAGTCCCAACACCCAGTCAGTCCTAAGAATGTGACCTGTTTGGGAAATGGGGTCTTTTGAAGATGTATCATAGCTAAGACGAGGCCAGACTGGGGAGGTGGGCCCTAAATCCCAGGGTGTCTTTACAAGAGGAAGGAGAGAGATTTGGACTTGGAGGCGCAGGGCAGGCAGAGGGCCGAAGTCTATGCCAGTGAAACGGCTGCAGCTGCAGGCCGAGGCCAGCCGAGGATCGCCTGGAGCCCCCAGAACCCGGGGGAGGCAGGAGGGCTCCTCCCCCAGAGCCTTCCGAGGGAGCAGAGCCCTGCTGCCACCTTGGTTTCAGATATCTGGCCTCCAGAACCAGGAGAGAATAAAGGTCTGTTGTTTCCAGCCACCCACCTGGCCCAGGTGACTACCGCAGAGCTGGCACTCAACGGATAATCGCTAGATTATTTATTAATGCAACATTGCGATAAAGGATTCCGTGGTTTCTCCAGGCGGTCCCCATCCAAGGGCTTATCTGAATGTCCTTCCAAACCCCTTCCCCAGACACAGCAGAGGCCACACTGTCCCCACCCTGGCACTTCTCTGAGGATGTGATGCCACCTGCCAGAAGAGGGGGGCCCTGGGCAGCTGCCGGCTCCTTCCTCTGACCCCACTGCCCTCGGGACTTCTTGACATCGTTGCTGACCTCAGGCTGTCGGGCCAGGGACAAGGTTCCTGGCCACGTCTTGGGGGATGGCACCTTCCGAACCAAGGAGTTGAACCTCCTTTGTCTTCTTGTGCCCCGGGCACAGGACTGGGCACACAGAAGGGCCTTGTGGGTCAGGACTGACTTTCCAGCTTAGCCTTAGAGGGCCAAGGGGGAGCGGGGAGTCAGAGGTGGGAGTCCTGGATAAGCCCTGGTCTCTGGCTTTTGCCCTGGGAAAAAGTGCTCAGGGCAGATTACACAAGGTGGGAAGGGTTATTGGGTCTCGCCCACAGCTCTGTCCAGCGATAGTTCAGCCTCTGCTTGCTTACCCCCATTGGCGGGGAACTCATCTCCTCCTGGGGCAGCCTGGTCCACAAGAAGACAGCTCTAACAGTTGAAACCCGTCCCAGCCCTGTTCTCCAGAACTCCAAGAGCCAGGTGAATCCTCCTGGCTTGCCACAGTCTTTCTGGCATTCCCGGGCTGCCCTATTTCACATCCAGGCAGGGTGGTCAATTGTCTTGGCTTTCTCAGGACAGTCCTGGTTTAGTCTCTGCAGCTTTGAACAGTGCCCCTTTCACTCTCCCAGTGTGGTCACCTTTCATTTCCATCTCCTCCCACAGAGGTGGAATTGAGGCCCCTCTTCTCCAGGGTGACGGGCAGGGCCAGGAGGGGGTCCAGCTCAGAGGAGGCCAGTCCTCCTGCGGGGGACAAAGCCCAGCCCCTCTCCAGCAAGGGCACGCCCAGTCCTCAGCCTCACTGGCAGATTCCTTCTTAGCTGATTCCCCCGGAAGGTTCCAAAGAGTGGGAGTTCAATTCCTGGGTGGGGGTCTTTTATGGCAAGCTTGTGATATTGAGTATGGGGGGGTGGGGCAGGGTAAGGGCAGCTCCGTCTGGGATATGGTCATGGAGTCCCTGGCAGAGTCTGCTGTGGTCCCCAGTGCCCATTTCTTTCTTCCTTAGTGCCCAATCTCCTGGGCACACAGCCACCTGGGTTCTTTTATTATTATTTTTAAAGACTTGGGGTGTGTGATTGCTACTTTTTTTTTTTTTTTTTAAGGAGGTACCTGGGATTGAACCCAGGACCTCGTACATGAGAAGGCCTCAACCACTGAGCTACATCCTCTCCCCAGCTACCTGGATTCAAGATGATGTTTCCCAGCGGCCTCTGCAGCTAGGCATGGCCCTGTGACTAAGCTCTGGCCAGTTGGGTGTAAGTGAGAGTGGTGTGTGTGATTTCCAGGACGTGTTCTTAAATGGAGGTGTGTACCTTTCTCCTTCCTAGTGCCTGGGATGCAGACGTGTTGGCTGGAGTGAAAGCAGCCCTACCGGGTCAGATATAGCTGTAGTGGAAGGCAGAGCAACAAGCTCCTGGGCCCCCTGAAAACGGTGGAGCTGCTGTACTAGCCCTGGGCTGCCTCTTCTTACACACAGAGAAATTAACCTGTATCCTTTGAGCCTCTGCCCCTCACAGCTGAACCCAACCTTTATGAACCCAGAGTGCACACAGGTCTTCTCACTGGAGATGATCAGGATGGCTTATTTGAGGCCACACCCAAGGGGGCAGGGCAGGGGCAGGTGAAGGTCGGGATGACGAGGCCCTCAGGAGTGGAGGTGGAGGGAGGATTTAGAAAATCGGAGGCTGCTAGAGAACTGCATCCTGGAAGGACAGAGAGCCCCTGCTAACCTACAGGAGATGGCTCCTTTGTTGTCTGAGCTGGTGCCACATGGGCTATCAGATACGGGAATAGCCAGCTCCCAGCAGAAGAGACCTCTGCTTCTCCAAGCTCCCAGAGCAGGCGCCTCCCTTTGCTAGTCTACCCATTACGTGAGAGTTACCGAAGAAACAAATGCTGCCTTCTGGCTTCCAGAAGAAAGCACCCCCAGAAAGCTAACAATAGCGGAGAGAGAATTATAAGACAGGGAGTAAGCTTCCCTGCACGCTAGACTTGTCTAACCTGGTAAGCAATCCTGTTTAACCCTCCGATAACCATGCAAGAAAAATGGGGGATGTTCTGCCCTCCTGGGACAGATGAGGGAACTGAGGGATGAGCTCAGAGCCCCCAGTGCTGAGTGGGACCTGGAACGAGGCTGTTCCAACAAAGCAGTGCTTTCTCTTACGGAAACCGCCAGCAGGGGTTGGGTGCGCCCTGCTGCCTCATGCACCCCTTCCTGGGGAGGAGCCGGGACACAGGGTCCCCCTAGAGTCCCCTAGAGTCCCCGCGGCCCAGCTCGGCCTGGCCCTTTCCTGGGGGGCCGGCCCTTGCTGCAGCCCTCCCAGGCCTGGGGTCCCCTCCTCACCTCCTGTTTCCTGGTGCCCGGCCTGGCCGTTGATTCTGGTACTTTCTCCAATTAAAAACCCATTCCTGCCCCTTCCTAGGTAAAAAGAGTTAATTTCCAATTCGAGCATGTGGGAGGGTGTCCCCGGGGAACCGAGTAATGAAGCCGGCTAGTGCTACTTGCAAAACAAATAGATAAATCAATGTTTCAATTTTCTCCATGTGAGAGAATGGCCACCGTTGCTTAGCAATTCAAAGAACATGACTGCGGGTGCTGGGAGGCAGCCGGAAACGCTGCCAGAGCTGGGCCCTATTAGGGCGACACCCAAACTTCTCCCGGTGGCTCTGGGGCCTCTAGGGGCATCTGTCACCACATCTCCTGGAACGGCTGTTTCCACGAGTAACTGGTGCATTGTACTGCGTCCCCCGAAAAAGACACGTCCCCCCAAAAGCAATGGGGTGTGACCCTATCAGGGAACAAGACATTGGACATGGGACTGGTTACGATGAGGCCAAGCGAGTAGGGTGGGCCCTGGTCCAGTCTGACACGTGCCCTTACAAGAAGAGGGTCATTTGCACACGGTCAGTAGGAGACAGAGAGAGAGGCCACGTGACGGGCAGAGGCTGGGGAATGCCGTCCCAAGCCAAGGAATGCCGTGGACTGCGGCCCCACCAGAAGCCAGGGGAGAGGCGTGCAGCGGGTTCTCCTCCCCGAGAGGAAGCGCGGCCCTGCCGGCAACTTGAGTTTGGACTTCTGGTCTCTAGAACCATGAGGTCACACGTTTCTGTGAAGCCAGCCAGGCCGTGCTGTTTGTCATGCAGCCCTGGCAAACGAAGATAAACCCGTCCTCTTGCCTCTCAGTGCCCAGAGAAGTAGGGGGAGGCAGGAGCCTTGGTGCAGTGGGTGGGGTGGAGCCTGAGCTCCCCTGGCACCTTTCAAGGGTTGGTTCTCTGCTTTTGGGGGAGGCCATCTGTTTCTTCTGGGCTGGCAGGGGGCCCTGGAGGTAAAAGGAGGTGACTGGCTTCCAGGGCACAGAGACCGCAGCCCAGCCACTCCACCTCCACTCCATTGCTGCACTGCCTTTGCCAGGCCCCAATGCTCAGCTCCTACACCCCCCATGGCTCCCCACTGCCCTTGGTGCTGATCCAGCCAGAACAACTGACCATACGGCAGGCCCTTTGTTAAGCACTGCACGTTGCTTATTTTTCTCAATGGCCTCTTTAGCAGCTTCTGTCGTCATCCTCATTTTACAGGCGAAGGCACTGAGGCTCGACGGGGGAAGGTCGCTTTCCTGAGGTCACAGGCTCTGGCCGGGACATGTCCCACCATGCTTTACCGAGCGCTCTGTGTCTGAGGGTCGGGGGGATCTTGGTGAGGACAGGGTACCCAGACCCTCCAGGAGTCTGTGCAAAGAGCACAGCCCCGGGGTCAGCTCCGCCCAGCAGCCTGAGCCCAGAGACGCAGCCCGTGGTGGGTGAGGGTCAGTCCTCGGGCCGCCGTGCCATGGACGTTTGCCGGGAGCCCGTGGGAGCTGGAATGTCAATGCTGGTGAGTGGTCTCATCTGTGCCCGGTCTAAGCCTGTCTTCCCGCCTGCCCCCAGGCCTGCCCCGCCTCAGCCCCTCACCCTTGTGCACCACCCACACCCACAGGGCTCCCTACTGGAGGGCCACCCCCTCTTCTCCACTCGCCCCCTTCCCACCTCCAAGGCCCACCCAGATGCCCCAGGCAGCCCTGCAGGAGGGAGCACTCCTCTTCCGCTCAGAGCAGACTCACATCTGCTGCCACTTCCCCACTGGCTCGGTCATGTCGCCAGGAGACCCCAGCTCCCGGCCCTGGGGCAGGGGAGCAGAGGCTCAAAAATCTCAGTGTGTGCTCCCTGGGCAGCCGAGCAGGCCCAAAGGTGGGACGCTCCACTTCTCACGGCCTTAGGGATTGAGTTGCCTCCCCCAAAAGGCAAGTTCCAGCCCTAACCCCTGTCTCCTGTATGTGGCCCCATTTGGCAATGGGGTCTTAGAAGATGGGAGTAGTGAAGGTGTTAAGGTGAGGCTTGTGGGGGCAGGGCGCGCCCCAGTCCAGTACGGCTGGTTCTGGAACTGGGAGACAGAGGCAGAGCAGCACGCAACGACAGAGGGTCGAAGGCCAAGGGTCGCTGGAAGCCACTGGAAGCCGAGGAAGCAAGCGAGGACCCCCCTGCCCCCCGACAGATTTCGGACTTCTGGCCTCCAGCGCTGCGAGAGGGTGAATGTCTGTAGTTTTACGACCCCCCCCACCCTGCGGTACTTGGGGGCAGCAGCCCTAGGAGTCTAGACCTGGGTAAATGCACGTGCTTGGGTGCCACGTCCCAGACCCGAAGAACCACCTCAAAGCCAGCGACAGAAGGGGGGCCATATTGCTCCAGAAATCTCCGGAAAGTGGCCTTCGAGGTCTTGGCTCTGCCACCTAGGGGCGCCAAGAGCCGGGGCAATGTCCAGCCAGGACACGACGGGCAGCAAGCCGCCCCCTCCCGGGGCTGCCGTGAGAGGACCCGAGGCCACAGGGACGCCCAGGGACGCCCTCCACGCTGCTGCCGCCGCTGTCACGGATCTGCGTGCTTTCTGCCGGCTGCCCCAGGCTGTTTTCACGTCTCCAGGCCAGGCTGGGGACATCAGCCAAGACACTGCAGGTCACCCCAGGTGCCAGCAGAAAATGCCCAATTTCCCAGGGGCAAGCGCCCTCCCAGTCCTCGCCCCAGCCTCTGCTGCCCTCTTCCTGGGCAGCCAGGTCCCAAGCTGGCCTCTCTTGAAAGTGGACAGTGCTTTCTTCCTGCCACTCCTTTTGCACACCTGAGGCTTCCACGCTCACGGAAGGCGGGGGGGCGGGCTAGACCAGCCAACTGTGCTCCCGGGAGATGGGGAACACGGAGTGGTGGTGGGAGCCCCCTTGTCAGGTGATGGCTGAACGCCCTGTACCCCATTTCCATGGGGTGTGGTCATCCATTGCCATGGAAACAGGGGAGGACCTTGGGTCCAGGGTGTGGGGGGAACCCAGCCTTGACCCCGTTTGACCTCAGGCCTTGGGGCAGGGGAGTCTTCCTGGAGAGCCCAGGACTGGGGAAATGGCCAGCCTTGGCTCTGTTCTTGGCACTCCCAGCCCTCCAAGGTACCTGGAGCCTCAGTTTGCCCTTTCTGAAATGGGGACATGACAGAATTCTTGATGCTCACAGCTCAGGAGGCCACATCCCCTTCATCCTGGCTGGAAAGCATTCTTTAGCATCTTTTCCAGACAAAGTTTCAAGCGAGTTGCTAGCAGGTGTGTGCAGGAAAAGGAAACTAAAACAATGGTTCCCGAGTCAAACGAGTTTGGGAAACAGTGCAAAGTGTTATCTGCCCCCTTTGGGGATTCAGATGTGATTTAACATATTAAAGGATCTGGGAAAACCTGTTAAGTTGTTTTACCTGGCGGTTCCCCTCCTCTGGCCATGGAGCTCTGTTTTTTGAGGAACAGCATGTCGCAGACACCGGGAAATCCCGATCTGGAAAGGATGCTTCAGGGCAGGCCAGAGCCGCCTGTTGCTGTCAGTGGAGTTGTATGGGGACACAGCCAGCTCACTTATCTGCATATTGCTGGGCTGCTTTCCCGTCACAAAGGAGAGTTGACGGCTTGAGCTAGAGACTCTCAAAACCCAAAACACCTACTCTCTGGCCCTGGAAGAAAAAGTTTGCGGGCCCCGGCTTTGGACCAAGGCCTTATGTGACCCCTTTAAAGCTGTGCAGGCTGGTGTGAGTGTGATTTTTATACCACCAGAAGAATTTGCTGTTGGGAAGGAAATCTGATGCTAAAAAACGGATCTTTTATATTCCGAACAAAATCCCAGGGCTTGTGAAGCTTCCGGAATGTCTGGGCTGGGGCTTCCCTGTAGGAGGGCTGCACCTGAGAAATGCCAGAGCAGGTGTTCCTGGAGAGTCACAGCCCCCCAGCAGCCAGCGAGCCATCAGGAGCACGGCCTGGCTTCCCGAGTCCCTCCGGTGGAGGTGCACTGGTGAAAAGTAAGCATGGCCTGCTAGGAGAGGTGGGAACTTCTCCCAGCTCGTGGATCTTCAAGTAAGTAAATAAACATGGCCAGGCCTTGCTGTACATGCTGGACGGCTTCTGGGGTGCCTTGGGATAGCCAGAGGTGTAGGGGATCTGAAGATGGTCTCCTCCAGCCCTCTCATCTCACAGCTGGGGAAACTGAGGCCCAGGGAGAGGATGATGCTGGCCTTGTTGATGCTTCACTTTTATCAGTAGCTGTGTCCTGGGCTGCTGGGTTCTTAGTAAATTCAGCCCCATTATCTACTTTCAGAGCTATGAGGCAGACCTTATCGACAAGTGCCAATATTTGCAACCAGTCACCCCTCATCCTCTTCCTTCCTGCTTTGATGTATCCCACACACCCCAGCCAGACAAATCTCCCTAAGATATGCCTTTCACAGTGCCATGCCCCTTCTCCAGGATCATCACTGGCTCCCTAGTGCTCTTCTCTAAACTGCAGTGTCTGTTTCCAGGACTGTCTACAATATGGCCCCAATCCGCTTGGCCAACTGAATAGTCCTCCACAACCCAAGGCCAAATCATCCTGCAGTGCTCCATCACCTTGATCCACACCTCTGTCACCCACCTCCAGGAGGCAGGACCTGGAAGGGCCCTCAGCAATCATCAAGTATGGGCAGAAGTACACGGCACAGGCACCTCACCTTTCCCTACCTACAGCCATGGCAGACATTGCTAATCGATCACAGCATTCTTTCCTTCCGAGCCAGAACTCAGACTCTCCCTTGACACAGCCTACCGGAATCAATGAACTCTGTTTGCTGTGGTTTTGCTGGGTGGGAGCTATAGCTCTGGGAGGGGAGGTGACTGGCCCAAAGTCGCATGGCCAGTCAAGGCAGAGCAGGCCTAGAGCCCCCGTTTCCCTCCTCCTGCCCAGGGCTCTCTGTATGACGGGCCATCTGCAAATTCTGGAGCCATGCTCTATAAATTAGATCCTGCCTCAAAACAAGCAGGAGGAACTTGGCTCCCGGAGGAGCCTGAGCTCCTGGGGTGAGGCCCGACCCACCTCCCTACTTGTCTTTTCCGGGGTATGACTTTGATGCACTAAAACTAATTAGGCATCTTTCTGGAGAGGCTGAGTTGGGGCAGAGGAGGGTGGAGGAGCCAAGCACAGAGACACAGCCTGGGCTGCTGAGCCAGGCTGCCTTGGGCTTGAACCCCAGCCCATAGGGTCGTGAGTCTGAGCAGAGAAGAACCATAAAGGTGCCAGGGACGGACTCAACACTCATCGCAAATTACTTCATGTGCACCTCACCCTGCTACGAGGAAGTAACTATCAGCCCATTTTATGGATGAGACCGTGGAGGTGGCGAGGGGGCAGATTTTTGGTGGGTCAGAGTGCTCGTATGTGGCAGAGGCAGGGGAGGCACGTAAAGCAGCAGCCCATAGCTCAAGACGGGCCATGGCGATGGTTATTATTCGCCTGCGTCTGTCCTTCCTTGGAGAGGCCCCGAGGAGGGGTTTTGCCCAGCGCCCTCTGATCCACTGGTCTCAGAGGAAGCCAAGAGCTGGTGGGTCTGGAATGTGCAAAACGGGGCGCTGGGCACCAGCTTGGCTGGCGTGGGATGGGGGCTGAGACTTGACCCCTTGCCTGCCTCTCCCTGACCTTCCCGAGGAAGGTGCAGAGGGCAGAGTGTGAGGCAGGTGGCTTGGTGGGGGCAGAGCAGGTGGGGTGACAGAGGGAGCTGAGTAAACAGACCTCCCTCTCCAGAAAACGACCCTGCTGACCCTGGAGTTAGAAATCGCAGCCCATCGATCGGGGAGGTGCCCAGCACGAGTCACCAGCGCTTCACGGGCAAAATGCCTTGGCTGCCTCGGCCCCTCGGGTAATTCATTTTTCCACTCAGCTGGCCAGGGAGTGTCCCTGCACACCACCGCTCAGGCTCCAGGCCCACCCTAACTGGGGGTGGCCGTTCCTTCTGGTTCAGCTAAAACTGCTTCCCTGGTAAATTTTTTTTTTTTGGAGGTATCAGACAGGCAAATGTTATTTAACTGTGTAGATTACAAACCAAAGAATGTTTATCTGCTTTTTTAAAAAAACTTAAAAAAAAAAGTTTTTGCATGAAATCCATTTTGACTTAGAGACAGAAAAAAAAAAAGACTGACATTATCTCTCACCAGACCCATGAAAAGGCCAAAAACCAAGGTGGCTACGAAGAAAAAGACATAAGAACACCAAGCAGGGATTCCAAGGGTGAAGCGGCTGTGAAGATGAAATTTGGTCTGCTGTATCCCAAGAGCCCTTCCAGGCTGGGTGGGGCTGCACCTCTGTTTGCCTTGGAGCCTGCAAGGGGCTAAAGATTCCCTGGTAATTAATAAGGCCTGGAAACATCTCTGCTTTGAAGGACTCTTTCACAGGCTCACATGTCGAGCTCACGACCCCCAGCCTGCAGCTCGGAGCACAGCACGAGCAGCAGCCTTCTCCTGTCATTACCTTTAGGGGGACACCTGTGTGGGGAGACCCCGGCCTTCCCTCGGCCCTGGTGATGATCAGAACTGGGCCCTGTCCTGGCTGGGCTCTCAGGCTTCCTGGAGAGGCCCTGGGCAGTGGGGACACTGCTTTTCAGAGAGGGTGGGCAAGATGGGGCGGGCACCGGCTGGACCCGGGGACACTGCGGGGGCGCCTTGACTTGCAGTGGCAGTTCCCCCTCTGAGTGACCCCTTCAGCTTTCCTTCTCCCAGGGATCTCACCCAACAGGGATGCTGATGTTGTCCCTTAACAGGGGTGCTGGGGTGAATAGAGTCCCTCAAAATCCATGTCCACCAGAACCTCAGAATGTGACCTGTTTGGAAGTAGGATCTTTGCAGGTGCCATTAGTTAGGACGAGGCCACACTGGGATAGTGTGGGTCCAGGTCCAATGGCTGGGGTTCTTACGAGAAGAGGAGAGCCACACGGAGTGACCCAGGGAAGACGGAGGCAGGGATTGGGGTGATGTGCTCACAAGCCAAGGAACCCAGGGGTTTCCGGGAGCTGCCAGCAGCCAGGAGAGCGGCATGGGACAGATTCTCCTGTTGACAACCTGACTTCAGACTGCCGGTCCCTGGAACTGTGAGAGGCTAAGCTTCTGCGGTCTTAGGCCCCCCAGTTGGTGGTGATTGGCACAGCAGGCCTAGGAAACTAAGACGGTGGGGAGCAACGTCCCTTCCTAGAAGCTCCAAGCCCACTCCAGGTGGCAGGGAGCAGTGTGGGAAACTCCCCAGGCTTGGAGTCAGAGCCACCGCAGCGGACAAGAGGTTCAGTTTCCTGAGCCTTAGTTTCCTTGACCTTCAAGTGGGAACAATGACCCACCTCAGGGGTCGGACTTTTGGGAGAACCAGTGCCATGGAAGTTACACGGTGCAGTCCGACGGAAAGGTGGTGACCTGGGGGAATGGGCCATGGCACTCTGAGGGCTGATGGATCCTCCACAGATCTCTCCTCTTCAGTCTCTGTCGATTTTTAGGGTGCTAACAACTCCTCCCCCTGTTCCTGCATGTCTGGTGCAAGGATTTGAGGCCCGGTCTAGGGAGAAACCCTCTAGAACTCCAGAGAGGAATATGGTTTAATGCTAAGACATGGCTTCCTAGAGGAGAGGGAGGAAGGTAAGGGGTAAGGGAGGACGGAAAGAGCGCCTGGACAAACAGCTGGAGCACAGACACAGTTTCTCCCAGCTGGAGCTCCGATGGCCACCCCTGACAGCCTTGCACTTTTGCCTCTCCTTTCTCCTCTGTCTTCCTTTATGAACTTTCCTTCTCTTTTCCAGATGGCGGAGGGGATGGGCAAGGACTTACAGGCCAGGAACTGGGGAGGACACCTTCCACCCTCCAGGCAGACCTCGTTCAGTTCTCTCATCTGGAGAGGCTGCAGTGACCACCTCTGTTTCGCAGGTTGAGGAAACTGAGGCTCGGGGAAGTTGAGGAGACTCCTGTGGCCTCCCCACCATGACACTGTCCATCTTCCCTCCCGGGGCAGGGGGTGTTAGAAAGCAGAGGTGCGGCCCATCACACCTAACGACTGCCCTGGGAAATGGGTGCCTGGATGGGTCTGTGCTGACTCAGCGGGAGCCCCTCAGGGACTTGGCCTTGGTGGATGGGGCGGTACCAGGCTCAGAGCGTGAATCAGATCAATTAGCAAGACAATCCAGGTTCCAACTTCCAGGCCAAAGTTTAAAGGCACTAAACAAATCTCCTTAATTAAGAACCAGTGTCAGAACAGTGTCCAGGGCCCTGGCTGGGGCCACATGCAGCCAATCTCCCACCCCTGCTGGTGATCACTGACACCCTGCCCTAGCCCTCAGCACACGCAGAATGGCAAAGTCGGACCTAAGCTTCCTGCTCTGGACACTTCACTCTCTCTGTGCTTCCTTTCTCTACCACCCAGCCTCTAAGCACCCACGTTTTCACAACCCCAATGAAAGGGCCCTAATTCATACTATAGTGTAAATGACCTATGGCTGAATGCGGGAGCCTTCTCAAGGAGGTTGCATCTTATCAGAAACCAAACTCAGAAGCTAGGGGAAGGAGGCTCTCCTTGTTGAATTTCAGGATTGGGCTAGAGGAGGGAGGCAGAGTAAGGGGGTGTGTGTCCTGCAGGGAGCCTTGGACTTCCCACAGCATTTGCCAGGGGAACTCCACTCTCCCTCCCCTGGTCTCAGCAGGAGTACTCACGATGACCTGAGGCCTTAGACGGCCCCTAATTATCAAGGCAAGAGCCGTTTTTGTGAATTGATACACTGTCTCTAATAATTTTCCACTGAGAGTTAAAATAAAAAGATGAGTCAGAGCAGTTAGCTGAGTGGGAGAGCTGGTTTCCTACATGTTCCAATGGACTCAGGGACCTAGCCACCAGGGCTGGGATTGGGGATGCAGCAGGGAGAGAGGGATACAGGGCTGCTTTGGGGCCTGGGGGTGCGATAGTGAGGATGATGATGATGGTGATGGTGATGACGGTGATAGTGATGATGGAGATGATGGTGGTGATGACGATGGCTGATGGCGATGGAGATGATGGTGGTGATGATGATGGAGTTGATGGTGAGGGTGATGATAAATATTTATCGATCACCTTCTCTTTGTCAGGCAATATTCTAAGAGCTTTCCATACATAAACTCACTGAATCTTTGCAACAGCCTGATGAGGTCGCATTATGCCCATTTCACTAACGTGGGACAGTGCTGAGAGGTGAGGGGATGTACATGGGGCTGTGCAGGTAACGGTGGCAGAGCCAGGCTTTGGTCCCAGTCAGCTTGGGGCCAGAGTGCGCCCTCTTCATCCTCCTGCCTTTCGACGGGTGGTGAGTGAGCCCAGGATGACATGCTTGGCCAGATCCGAGGCCCACAGACCTTACTGCCCGTCAGACTCCAAGCCTCAGGGCCCCAGTCCAGACTCTGCAGCCAGGGCCTGGGGCTGAGCATTTTTCATAAGCTCCTTGGGTGATTCCGATGCAGCCAACCCGGGGCCCTGGTGGGGAACTGTGGGGGTGCCGACAACCTACAGGCAGTTGGCTGTGCATAAGGGGAGCCGGGGGGCATAGGGGCTCCATTTCAAAAGCATGTCTCCAGTCTACCCATTTCTTTCCAGCCTCCCTGCCACCCCCACCTTGACCACCCAACAGCCCCAGGGAGCTTTAGAAACACACACCTGGCCAGGCGGCTTTCATGGAAGCCCACCCCTCCTGGGCTCCTCCTGGGCAGCCCACGCTCCAGAAGACCCCAGCTCTCCTGACCTCTGAGAGGCTTTCTTGACCTGCGCGCCCTTGCCTTCTCCTCCCTCGGGACTGGGCAGGAAAGCCACGTCCTCGGAGGCCTTCCCTGACCACACTCCCGGAAGCAGACCCTCTGTGCCCTCTTCCCCACCATTGTCCTTTGGCTACCCTCCTACTGGATGCTCAGGGTCTGCTCTGTCCCCGATCCTGTCCCAGGCATGGGAAGGAGCACGGAGCAAGCGGAGTCTCCGCCTTCACAGACCTGCAATTTCCTGGTTGTTTCCATCTTTCCCATGGAATGTAAGGTGCGCAGGGCAGGCCCTTCTTGTACCCACAGTGGGGGCACACGGGGGCACAGAGGGACACTCAGGAACGCCATCAGATGAATGACTGGGCTGAGACGACACGGATTTGGGGCTGGAGACTTAGTGTCTCACCCCCTCCCCTCAGGACGGAGCCCACCGGACAGGGAAGTGATTCAGAGAGCAAGGATTGCTTCCAATCCCCCTCGGCCTCCTGAATGGAGGGAGCTGAGAGACGGGCGAGGCTCACGAAACGAGATACTGGCGGAGAGGGAACCCAGGGTGCTGCCCAGCACTGCGAGCTTTCCTGGGAGCTGGCAGACAGTTACTCTCTGCATGTCAACTGCCACAGGGAAGGTGGGAGGTGAGAGCGGCTGGCGGGAAGTTGGACAGGAGCCGGGCTGGGGTCTCTTTGGTATTCTGTGCCCAGAACTCAGTGGGTGCCTAATAAATGGTTATTGTTAATAACAAAACCAGCTGTATTTACACTAGGCCCGCCTCCAAAGACCATTCTACATACTTAAAAATAACCTTAATTTTGTCTCTCTCGACATCCTCCAGAGACAGGGTCGACTATTTTCAGTTTATAAATGGTGAAAAAGGCCCAGAAAGGGACAGTGAGTACCTGGAGGTCACACAGCAGCCCAGCCCAGCTGGCCTACAGCCCGCGTCTCCAGCCTCCAGGGAGCACAGGATCCACCCAAACCTCTCTCTTTTTAAAGCATTTTCAAGGGCAAAACAAGCAAACAAGTCAAAATAACTCCGAACATGCCCAGGGACTCCTTTGCTGACGAGCCGCCCAGCGGCAGGTCACGGCTCTCCCAGGGCCTTGGCCATCTGAGTCCAAAGGGGTCGAGGGAGACGCGGGTCCAGCTCTGCCAACCCCTCCCTGCCCGCCCCTCCCCTGCCCTTGCCCACAGCTCCCTCTCGGTTCTTCTTCCTTTCCTCGCCCACTCTTCCCTTCCTCGGCGCTGTCCCCTCTGCCTCCTCTCTGCCCCTCCTCTCTGTGCCCGCTTGGCCCGGCCCTTCTCCACCCGCCTCCTTGAGTCTCCAGATCCCGTTTCCTTTCACTGCTCCTCCCCACCCCGCCTTGTGTCCTGTCCTCCCCACTTCTCTTTGTTCTTGTTTCTTGCTTGCTCACCCCTCAAGCCTCCTTCCCCTTTTACCACCTGGTCTCCTCTCCCCACCTCCAGCTCGCTCCCCCTCCCCTCTCCTCCCCAGGTCTTCCCAAGGGTCCCCCGAGCCCCTGCCCGAGCCAGCTCCCCACACAGCACACAGAGGGCGGGGGACGATGGCAAGCTTGGTGGCCACACACGTGTGCACACTCACATGCATGCACACTTACACACACGCGCACAACACACACGTGTGCACACACCGGCACCTACATTTGCACACGCGTGTGCACACACACAGCTTGTATTGTGCCATCTCATTTTTGGTGCACGGGGCCATCCAGGTAACAGAAGGCGCGGGAGGAGGCTGTGGGGCGGCGGCGGGGGTTTAGTTCTAAAGAGCCAGCTTACGAATGAACATGGCCGTGAAGACACTGCCCTCTCCAGCGAATTTCACTGTAAACACCCGGGGCAGGCGCCCCTCCCCGCAGCTCAGGGTGCCCTAACAATCACATGGGCAGTGGGGACCCCGACAGTGGGCAGTCTCCAGGAAGGGGGAGATTAGGGCTGAGCTAGCACCTCCTTCTGGCCAAGGTCCTGCCCCGGTCCTTCTCCATTTCAGCCAGAGACGGAGGGTCTGGGGAGGACCAGGCCTGGGGGGGGTGTGTGGGGTGGGGGGGGTGTGGAGCCCCCAGGAGCAGAAGCGGGGCTGGACAATCCCTGAGAAGCTTCCGGAGATGCCTGGCCACTGGGCCCATCAGCTAGAATGGCGTTTCCGCAGAATAGGATCTAATTTCTTTTTCATGCACCTCATCTGAATTCTGAAGCGTAAAACCCAAAGGGACCGGGGAGGCTGGGCACGTGGCCCAGCGCCTCCATCCAGCAGTCCGAAGGCCGCCCTCAAATGTCGCCTCCCCACCCCTGCTTCGCTTTTCCTCTGCAGCGCTGCCTGTTGGACAGCCTGCGCGGTGGCTCAGTGCTCACGCGTCTTGTGCCTCCTTCTCTAGAACGGCAGCTTCCTGGGGGGCACGGCACAGGGAGGAGGGCTCTGGTCTGCCAGCTCGTGGGCGCACAGCAAGTACCTGTTGAATGAAAGCGTGAGCCCCTGTTGTGCAAAGTCAGCCACTTATCTCTCTAGGACTCAGTTTCCCCATCCGTCCATAGTAAGAACCTGCCGTCTCTGCGTGTGGTCGGAATACCAAGCCATCCGTAAAAACATGAAGCTACAGTTGTGTGCAAGCACGGGGACTGCTGTCTGGTTTCGAGTCGGGGGTCTGCAGGCAAACCCAGGCGCAGGTCTCTCTGACCCCCTGAGGTGGGGGACCCTGTTCGGTGGAAGTGAAGCCTGCTATGGCTCCCGGAGCTGGGAGGCGAGAGGAGGCTGGGCCTGGGCCTGGAGGGCAGGCTGTAGCCGGCTGTGGGCTCAGCCCTGCTCGGTTTCCAAAGGAGGAAAGGTGCGCCCTTCTCTCCTCCCCTTGGAAAGAGCTGCCCGGGCCAGGCTGGAAGGAAGTCCATTTCCAGCAGGATTGGAAGGTTCTGTGACAGTCCCTGGCATTGAATCCTGCTGGGTCGGCTGCCTGAGGACCTGCTTCACCTCGGTGGCCCTGAGCTCACGTTGTACCCATCTGGGAGGGAAAACCGGGGCGGGTCAGGAGTGGGGAGGTGCAGGGCTGGGGGACAGGATGCTGCAGGGCTGCACCTCCCCACTCCTGAGGAAGGGACCAAACGGGGTCACTCTGTGGCCACCCTGGGGCCTGGGCAGGACAGGGGTGTTCCCCAAAGGCCACAGCAGGAGCTGGCTGCCTTGGGAAGGCGTGGCTGGGGGAGGCGGGCACCCAGGAAGCATTTCTGTGATGGGCCCCACAACCCCAGACCAAACCAGAAGGCAAGGACCAGCTGGGGAAGGTGGACCCTGAGCTCTGGCTAAATATAGACCAGAAGCCTGGGGAGAGTCATCCCAGGCGGCTATTTATAGACTGCAGGTGCCGGGCTGTGGAATTAAAGGGCCAGCCTCCTGCCGCGCTCGGGGGTCGGGGTGCAGGAGAACAAGAAGCTGCGGGCAACCGGCCGACCCCGCGAGGCTTAACGTGGGCTGCGGAAGATTCCGGCTCCTTGTCCCACGCGCGAGTCCCCGGGCCGGCGCGCGGCACAGCAGCCATCTGAGGAACACGCTAGAACGCCCTGGGCATCTTTTCAAACGGCCGTGGGTGACATCTCCGAGCAGGAGCCGACAGCGTTTCTGGGAAGCACAGGTAGCATGACGAGGAGGTGCAGTGACCTGTCAGGGCCGCAGGTAGCTGTCAGAAGGGGGAGGCAGCCGCCAGCTCTCCGGATGGATGTGGAGATGAGGCAGAAGTTTCCGCGGCGGTGGCAAACAAAGCTTAAATTACCCAAACTGCCACGGCGTTTCCAGTCTGCTGCTACAAGCTGCTGATATCAAACTGAGTTATGTCTCGAAACTATGCAGAAAAGTGCTGAATTAAACAGCTTAGTGCCTTTACATATTCAAACCAAGGCAAAAGACCATAAAATACACTAACAGTTGCCTAATGCACATTCCTTAAAGGTTTTTTTTTGGTTGTTGTGAATATAGATTTTGACAGCATGAAGACGCTGGACGCCGAGCCTCAGGACAGGGCAGCTGCGACTTGCTGCTCTCGACAGGGACAAGTGGGAGGCAGGCGGGAGGCGGGGCAGCCTCTGGGCTGGCTTGTACCCTGAGACCATCCCTGCGCCATCTTGGCCAGGCCCCTTGGAGGGGGAGAGCCGAGTAAAACCTGCCCTCCGCTCTCCAGACACTGCCCTTCGCTCTGACATAGATCATGGGGAGGGAAGGGGTCAGGTAGGCAGCGGAGCCTGGGAAAGTAGATGACAAGTGTTTGTGGATGTTGTACCTCCTCCTGGCTGAGTTCAAACAGGGCTTAGAGCTGATTCTGTCTGACCTCTGAGTGGTTCCTGCCTCCTGCAAGCATCGTGCTCTGGGCCCAGCAAGGGCGCTTTGTGCAGGCCGGTCAGCTGCCTCCTGCCTCCCCATGTCTCGGTCCCCTCCCTGGGCCTGCACTGTGTTGTCCTGCCAGGGGCACTCTCTCCTCTGCCAGCAGTGGCATGCGTTCCGCAGGAGCTGACCCCTACCGAGGAGGGCTCTGCTCCCGCCTGCCACCTGCCGGGCTTTCTGCCATCCCTCTGGAGGGCCATCACCCTGGCTGGGGCCCCTGAGATGCTGACCTCAACCCTGGCCGAGCCGGTGTCAGATGAACCCAAGGTGATCAATAATCAGGCCGCCAGATGCTGCTGGTGAAACCGGGCTGGAGGGATGGAGAGGGGGGCAGCACATCACCCACCCATTACCCCTCATCCAACAGCTGGCGGTGTGCCTGGGTGCACCAGGCATCATTTGGCAGGTGCAAAGGCGAGGGTCCTGCAAAAGATTAAATGCCCCGCCCGGGTTCCACCCTGAGAGTGGAGGGTCAGGACTTCGGATGCCTGAGTGTGTCCTTCCCAAGTTTTCATTGGCCAGCCTGCATGAGGGGCTTCCTGCTCCCCGAGGGCTCTTGGGTAGGGCTCCTGGGCAAAACTAGGGTGCAGTGAGGTTGGCACCCAGCTCCCCTTCCAGGCCCTCAGCCCTGCCTGGCCCTGCTTCTCCATGGCCCTGGCTCCCAGCCTTCCCTTGCTCCGTCTTCTCCATCGAGTGCCCACCTGGATCCGTTCTCGGGACTCCTCACTGGTGGCACCGTGCGGTGAATGGCAAAGCCATCCTAGGTGGTTCTGTTAGCTGGCTCACAGGGTGCCGTGCTTGCTAACGCTGGGTCTCAAACCAACTGAAAGGGAATTCCGCTATCCTAAAGCAGAATCCATCGCGTCACGCTCCCGTAGCCCCCTTTGGTCCAGCCCAGCCATCCCTGCCTGTCTGGAAGCCCTGGGGTGGCTGGTTTGGAAGCAGCTCCCCTCGGGTCCTGATAGAGATATGGGCCATCCCATTTCACCCACCCACCTCGTTACAACACAGGAGGGACCTGAGGCCGGGGTGGCAGGGACGCCTTGTGTCCTGGGCCCTGGCTGCCTCCCACACTGCCATGGGGGACCTGCAGGCCCCTCTTAGCCTCTGCTCGGCCTCTCCCTGCCGGGGGCTCAGGCCCACGAGCCTGGCTGCAGGGTGGACCTCAGCAGCTGATGGCAAATCCCCATTGAAATCCATCTTTCCTGGGCCTGGCTCTGAGAGTCACGGATGGTGCCAGAAGGAGTGTGCATTTATTTTAAAAGAATCGCCCACATGATGGAAAAACCACGTTTTCCTTAGCAGAACAGAGAACTAATCTTTCACCCAGCAGCCCAGGCATGTTCTGGAAACTTGCTGGGAGTGTGACTTGTGCCTCGGCCTGGACTTCTCTGCCGGCCAGGACTTCTCTGCCGGCCAGGACCTGGAGCCCCTCCCCTTACCTCCCAGAGCCTGGAAGCTCAGTCCAGACCCAGGCTGGGCCGGGGGCACTCAGAATGCCGGGGAGCAGGGAGTCTGCTTCGGTGGGGGCCCCTGCTCTGGAGCCCCAAGTGGCAGGTGAAGGCTTAGCTCAACCAGGCTGCCCCTCGGTGCCGCTGCCACAGCAGAAATCCTGTGCAGGCCCCCAGCCTGAAGGCGGTCTGAGGCTTTAACAGGCCCTTCCCGGGCAGCTCCAGGCATGCCCGGTGCCAAAGCAGGAGCGTGCGGCCAGGCTCCTGCTTCCCTGTGTTCGCTGATCCTTTAATCTGAGACTATTAAAACTTCATTCTGCTCCTATTGGTAAACCATCAATCACCGTCACCAAGCATCCCCTGGCTTCCCAAGCCCGGCAGGGGACGGTGGCAGGAAGTGCAGGGGATGCCACAGCCAGCAAGGGTCCCCCTCCGCGCCCCTGCTGCCACAAGCTTCCCCTCCCCTGAGGACGGCCCAGGGCTCAGAAGAGCCTGCATGACCTTGACAAGGACAGGCTGCAGAGGCAGAAGGCCTGAGTGGATGGGAGGGGGTGTCCAGGGCACGGGAATGGCCCACGGCCCTCGGAGGCCAGGGTGGGCTGCCCCTGGGGCCCCGCCACGTCCCGCCCTGGGGTGCAGGCACTGAACCAGCACAGTGCCACCTCGTTCCCGAGCTGCAACGCTGGGGGGAAACCTTGTCCTTTCTCTCTGGGCGGCGTCTGTGCTTCCTTTCTGGCTCTGACACCTGCATCCCGCTGTCCCTCTTCCCGAAATGACCCTGGCCTTCAGGCAGGAGGGACAGGGTGCTAAGGCCCAGGTCTTTAAGGAGAACTCACAGAAAGGCCGCCCCGGCACAGTGCTTGCAGGATTATGGCTCTTTTTCTTAATTAAAAAAAAAAAAATCCAATTAAATTAAGATATCAGAACTAAATAATGCTGGAGTCATTAGTGTGACTTTTCTCTTAATGACTACAGCTGCGAAGTCCTTTCCTTCTGGTGTGTCCTGCCACAGCAGCCAGGGGTTTTGCTGGATGGCGGACTGGCCGTGTGGACACGAGTGTCCCCCTGCTTGTCCTTTTGCCCCGTCGGGGGGCGGCGAGCCGGCTGGGATCTCTTCCTGTCCGAAACCCCTGGTGGATTCTATGGCACAACAGCAGGTCCCCAAAACATGTTAAGAATTTTCCCCAGAGGAGGGAACGGAGTTGCTGGAGGCTGCGGGGGGACAAGGGGACTGCCGTGACCCTGCTGGGGTCTCCTTCTCCTCTGGCTGGGCTACAAGCTCCAGCCCCCAGACCCACGTAGAGAACCACACGGGGGGCTCCTGCCTGCTTCTCTCCTCCTCAAGGCCCACAGCTTTGAACCCTCCTCCCACTGCGAAGAGAAGGCCCCTCTGTTCTCAGTCCCCCACCCCCACCCAGGACAGGCAGCCACACCAGGGGATCCGCGCTGCCCCGTGGGTGGGAGCAGGGCTCTGGGAAGTGGGAGACAAGGGGCTTCGGGTCACAGGAGGAGGCTGTGATGGAGACGCAGCCAAGAAGGGACTCGTCAGGGAGACAGAGAAGCAGAGAGAGACTGTAGAGCCGGAAGAGAGGCGGGCAGCTCTGTGGGGGGAAATGCTCATGGGGTGGGGGTCGAACGACTCCCCTGCAGCCCCAGGCGAGTCTCCCTCACTTTCAGATGCTCACAGAAAAAAATGCCCCTGCCTTACTCGGGCTCTGTGCCTGGGAGCTTCCTGCGGCAGGGATGAGGTCTATCTGACTCGCCCCATTCCCCAACATCCAGGCCAGGGTCCAGCACATAGTTGGTGCTTGAGAAATATTTGGCTGTCTATTGACTGATCAAGGGGACCATGGTGAGGACATGGACCAAATCTACCATCCTGCCATGAATTTGTGTGACTTCATCAGCCTTTATTTTTAAAAAGCCGTGGAAGTTACATTTCTCATTTGCTTTTCCATTGAAAAATAAAGACCTCTAAAGAAAGATGCTACAGAACATTCTGGATCCTAGAAAGTCCCAGCTGGACAAGCATCCGGTCCAAATGCTGTCGAGCCCAGGAAGTGACGGTTCAGGAGGGAAGAGCGAGCTGGCCCCACTGCTTGGCAGGCTCTGGGCTCCAGGCTCTCTCTGCCCCATTACATTCCTGCTTTGGGATGTGGTGGGGTCTCACTGGGCCCAGTCAGGGCGCCTCAGTGCCCCCAGGTCCTGGGGACCCTCTAGGCTGGGGCGGCTACAAGGAGGGGAGGGGAGGCCCTGGGCCTTGCACAGGACAGGCCACAGGACAAGCTGGGGCAGGGTGGGGGTCTGCAAGGGCACTGGCCCCAGGAGGAAAAAGCCCCCACTGGCCTTCAGCAGGTAGAGAAAGGGCAGACAGTGGGAGAGCTGTGGCCGGGTGCCCTCCAGCCCCCTCCCCACCATGCCCGTCCCTTCCCCCACCTGCCAATGCCGGTTCTGCTGCCAGAATATGGGAGCCTTGGCGGTGGCATTTGGGAAAAAGCCAGTCTCCTTGGGGCTGGGCCTTGATCACCCCCCAAAGAGATCCTGGGGGTGAGGCTGAGAGGGAAGCCCGGGGGAGGTTAGGGCCTGCCCTGGTCTGCTGTGACTAATGGTTTAACGACAGCACTTGGCTGTGCCAGAGCTTTGGAGGTGGAAGTCCTCACCAAGGCAGAGCCGGCTTTCTCCCCGAGTCTGGGGCGTCCCGGCACTCCTCCGCCACGCAGCCCCCTCTCTGTCCCCTTGCGTCTGCTCCTCCGGCTTCTATTGCCTCCTGGCTCCTATGCCCACGTTCGACCTCCTTCGCTTACAAGGACTTCGGCCACGGGGACGGGGCCTCCATCTAAAGAGGAAGCCTTGCTGATGGCCACACCTCCAGGGCCTGCCTGCAACCCCAGGGACGCGGTTTAGACGCGAACGTGTCTTTTGTGGGGGATGCGAGTCAGTCCCCAGCAGGGGATTTGGAGTAACAGCGGCCTGGCTTGAATTCCAGGCTCTGCCTCCTCCTGAGTGGCCTGGAGGCCGCCGAACCTCCTCAAGACCCCCGTCTCCTCATCTGGAGAACGGGATGGTCGTGGGGATCACTCAAATGGCCGTATGAAGACTTAGGGAGCCTTTGCCTCCTCCCCTCCCATCTGCAGGTATCGGTGGTGTGTGCCCCCTGAGCTAGGCCCTGCTGCGGGAGGTGCTGGGGACACCACAGGAGTGCAAAGTCTAAAGGTCGGGGGGACACTCCTGGATCTAAGGCTCACACCCGCCGAGGCCCGGGCTTTGAGGGGGAGGCACTGATTCCGTGTGGATCCTGGGCAGGCACTGGAAGGCTGAGCAGGTGTGAGTAGGTGTGAGCAAGTGTGAACAGGTAAAAGCAGGTGCGAGCAGGTGTGAGCAGGTATAAGCAGGGAGGACAGGTATGAAATGAGCAGGTACAAGTAGGTATGAGGAGGTGTGTGCAGCTACGAGCAGGTGTGATCAGGTCTGAGCAGGTGTGAGCAGGCCAAAGGGGTAGGATGGTGGCCAAGGCAGAGGGAGCCGCCCATCTGAGGACCTACCTGAGGTCACGGTATCTGGAGAGTGGCAGGGGGTAGCTCACGGTACAAGAGAGCTAGAAGGACCCAGTGGCTTTCACCCTTGGAAGAGTGGGAAAGTGTGTGCGTGGGTGTGCATGTGTGAGCGTGCACGAGTGTGTCTGAAATGATCCAACATGCCTCTTTCCTGGCGTTCGCTGCTGTATGGGGGGGAGTTGGGAAGGACCAGAGAGGGGAGGGCCTGGGGAAGGACCGTGGGGGCTTGGATGGGGGCTGGCAGCGGGTGGAGGAAGTGGTTGGAGTTGAGGCTTATTTATTTATTTATTTATTTATTTATTTATTTATTTATTTATTTATTTTGAGGCTTATTTAGAAGACGAGATCGACAGACCTAGTGGTGGGGTGATGATAGTAAAAGAGGGGGTGCCCTGGATGGCCCCTGAGTTTAGGCCATTGGGGGATGGCATGCTGGGTCCCTGGCTGGGGTGCTGGGGCCCTGGCTTGCAGTGGGCAGACGAGAAACACTCAGCACGAGACGGAAGGATAATGGCCTTTTCTAGAAGCTCCGCGTGGGCCAGGGTCCTTCGTGCCTGCTGCCGGCCCCTCAGAGTTCCCTGCTTGGGCTCCCGGATATCCCAGCCCCGGGAGACAAAGAGGGGGTGGCTCCCTCAACTCATGAAGGACAGCGAAGAAGGGAGAAGAGCAGGGTTGCGGGGTTGTCACGGGGGCAGAGGCCAGGAGGCCGTGGAGGGAGGTGGGATAGAGGAGCCCCTCCCTTTGGCTCTCAGGGGTTCTGGTCTCAGACTTCTTAGGTCCTGCCCACCCCAAGGCAAGTGTCACTACTTTAAAAATGGAAACAAGCTCCTTTGCCTCTTGTGGAGCTTTCTGTCCTGGTAGTTTCCTCTGGGTCCAAATAGGAGTGAGCTCTGTGGGCCCAGTACATAGATTTCCTAGGCCGCAGGCCATTCCGGCTCCCAGAATGCCCCCACCTCACTGGCCTCACCCCCCGGCTGCTGTGCTCGGGAGTTGGTGGAAGTTCACAGTTTACCATAAGGCGGCAACTTTCTCATGGCATTACCCAGTGTTGACAAGGCAGCTGATAACTCTGTGAGCCTCCTTCTCGCCTCCTTTCTCCTTTAGCAGATTGCGTGAAAGAAAAACCTGAAACTTCAGCTCTCAAATTTGGGCACTCACATCCAGCTTGAGAAGTCAACTGGGTGTTTGGTCCTAAAAGATCTGATCCCTGCTTTTGGGGGTTGGAGCAAGGCAAGGTCAGGGGTTGCAGGAGCTGGATCAACCCCAGAAGGTCATTTAAGCTGACGTCATGGGCGAGGAGCAGGACCCCCAACTTGTGGCCAAGGCGGGGGCTGCCACGGGGAGGTGGAGAGGAGACGTGCTCAGTGCTTGTGTGAGGCTGAAAATGAGAAACAGCGCAAAGAGGTCAGAAGCAGGCAGGCTGGGAAGAGAGGCAGGAGGGGGTGAGAGCAGGAGTGGCAAACTGCTTCCGTATTACCCACCAGCTTAGACCAGCAGGGCTGGGTTGAAAAGGACTCTGGGACTGTGCGCAGGTTCAGCAAGACGGAGCGCTGTGGCCCGTTAGCAGCGTCTGCCCTGGGGGAGCTGCCCTCCCTGAGTTTGAGACGAGCAGCTTGGCACTAAGACTGCCACGTCGCCATCATTCCTTCTCTGTGGCACCTGGAGTGTGAGGGGTGACGTGACAGAAGCTGCCAGAAGGAACCGTGGCTCGGTCTCTTCTTCACGGCATCTCTTGTCTCTAATGACTTCCTGACTGGCTAGGAGCTCGCTGAGGCCAGACCTTGCGTGTCTGTCTCATTCACAGCTGTGGCAGCATCTAGAACAGAGTCTGGCACATACCAGGTCCCTGTGGCTGCCGGTTAGAGGACTGGCTGAGTGAATGAGTGGAAGAGCGCAGGGTGGGGAGGGGGAGTTGGATAGAGTGCTTCTGGAAATCCCTAAGTGCAGGCCAGCGAGGGAGAGTGGAGGGACGGGCATTTTGGCGGTGAAACGGCCCTCTCTGGCCTTGGGATAAGGGGGACCCGGGAATGGCTCTCGGCCTCCCTTTATGTTGAGCTCCCAGAACACGTACCCAGGAACTTTAAGTACAGAACCCATCCCTCTGTGCCAGGCTGGGGGCACCTGAGGACAAGCCCCCTGAGAAGGGCGTGGGGCGGGGGGTCGTGGTGGGCTGGAAGTCCAGCAGGTCCACGCACACTTCCGACCTCGATCGCCTCCAGTTCGGGCCTGCGCTCGCCCTCACAGCCGGGGCAGACCTTTGGAAAGTGCACTTCCTTCTCTCTGAATCCCAAGTCAAGCTCTGGGTTTCAGGAGAGAGACTCAGGCCTCCTCACACTGTGCCCCGAGGCACCCGAGAAGTGGCCTGTCCCTTCCCCGGGCAAAGGCAGGAGCAGTGCAGGAAGCCCACTCTCCCGGGTGGAACGGAGTTATCTGCAGAGACCGGCTGTCCTGGGCGAGAGGACAGCAGAGACCACGCACGGGGCTTCCCTCCGCACTCCCCATTTTCCATCTTTCTCTCTGTGACAGTTTGAAGTTCTTTCATGAATCCCCAAAAGCAAAAGATTATGTTTTTGAACGAACCCATTCCTGTGGGTGTGGGGCCTTTTGGATGGACTGCGTCAGTGAGGGAGGCGGGAGCCAGCTTGGGTCTCTGCCCTCTTGCTGGGTCTGGCATAACCGGAGACACAGGGAGCGAGCCAGAGAAAGGAAGCCGCCGTTTTTTATCCTGCCATGTGAGAGAGGACATGAGACTCGCTAGCAGCCAACTCTTAAGCATGAAGCCCCCAAGGAGCTGGGCCCACGGAGCAGCTCAAGGCTGAGACAAGCCCCTCCCTGTGCCTGATGGCCACGTGGCAGGGCCCCAGGCTCACCAGCAGCTGGCTCTGGTGAGAAAGCATCTCTGATGGTGCCTTGATTTGGACATTTCATGGCCTCAGAACTGTAAGCTTTTACCCTAAACAAAATCCCTACTTTAAAAGGCTGCCCGTGGCAAACTGAGTCACCGTCAATGACACGGAAGCAAGCAGGTAGAGACCCTCCGTGTTCAGTACCGTCCCAGCTCCTAGCACGTAGGAGGAACTCAATCATTATTTCATGCTTGTTGTTCAACGGTGTCTTCAGTTTCTCTAAAGGGCTGATTCACATTTCTCTTGCACTGCCAAGGTGCCCATGGGACCCTGAATTCATTCATTATTCATTCATTCGAGATCCTTCCTGCTCCAGGCTCTGTTCTGGATTATAGGTCTCTGTGCCAAAGTTAGTGTATCTGTGATGGTCTGAAGCTGTATGTTCCCAGAAAAAACATGTTCTTAAATCTAATCCATTCCCGTGGGTGTGAATCCATTGGGAAGAGGATCTTTTGATGAAGCTACTTCAGTTAGGGGGTGACCGACCTTACTCAGGATGGGTCTTTTTTTTTTTTTTTTTTTTAATTAATTTATTTTTTATTGTGGGTAAAAATAAAAATTTTCACAATACATACCAATATTTGTAAAATGATATATAAATATATATGCATATATGTGCATTTGCTTACAAAAATGTTATATATATATATTTTAAGAGGTGCTTAGATTACTTAAATATTACATGGAACCTACAGGGATTCCCATGGTCTTAATTCTATTGCCGGAGTCCTTGATAAGTGGAGTGAAATTGAGACACAGAGAGAGAGAGAAAGCTGCAGGAAACAAGAGGCTGGACATCCACAGACCATGGAAGAGAAGGGAGAGACCAGGAGATGCCACCATGTGCCTTGCCGTGTGCCAGAGGAGCCAAGGATCACTGGCAGCCAGCCCCAGAATGCCAGAGTCTTTTAGAAAGTATTGCCTTGGTTTGAACATTTTCTCAGGTCTCAAAACCCGTGAGTGAATAAATTCCCATTGTTTAAACCAACTCGCTTCATGGTATGTTCTTACGCAGCCTAGGAAAACTGAAACGGTACCCCTTTGACCTCTGTGAAAACCAGTGAGAGGGCCGCTGTCCTCACTCCAGCGGGGATCAGCTCCTCTGACGGGAAGCTTCTTGAGTCAGAGGGTCCTCCAATGAGGGGCGGGGGTGCCGGGACCCTGGACTGAGGCTATGGCCAGGTATCTGTGGTGGGCTGAACTGTGTGCCCCCAAAAGCCGAGCTCCAGCCCTCTCCCCTGGGCCATGATGGCGACCCTATTTGAAAAGAGGGTCTTTGAAGATGTGCCTGGTTAAGATGAGGCCCCGGTGGACAGGGTGGGCCCTGAAGATGGCCACGTGACGATGAGGCGGAGATGAGGGGTGAGGCTGCGAGCCAAGGCGCGCCGACTGCTGGCCACCCCGCGGCCACGAGAGGCAAGGAAGGGTCGTCTCCTACCATTTTGGGGTGCTTGGCCCTGCCCACACCTTCTAGGCTCCAGAACTGGGAGACAAAAAGTCTCTGTTGCTTCAAGCCAGCGAGGTTGTGGTGCTTTGCTGGTGGCCCCTGGAGACCAAGTCAGTGTCCCTTGCCGGGGCTTGACACAGCTCCAAGGGCATCCTGTTGCAAATGGAGAGATGGGACTAGGGCCTGGGAAGGAGATGGCTGCCTCCTTCCCTTGCCCTGCACTGCCCCTTGCATGTGTGCACACAGGCACACACACGTGTGCAATGCTCATACATGCACATGCACACACGTGAGCACACACACGCACACACCACAAGTGCCCACGTGCCCTTCAGCCCCATAGCCTTTGTGCAGCTTCCAGAGCCCACCTTGGCCCCTTCAGGTGCGTGGGGGAGACCCAGGGTGGCCTGGGAGTGAGGGGGGCTGCAACAGAGGACAAGGAATGCCTGAGAACGGGGGGGGCGGTGAATGGTATCAGGACATTTCCCTCTGAGTGTCACAGTCACAACTGGCCTTTCCAGATCAATCTGGTCTTTCCTGGAACCTTTAAATGAAACATCTGAGCACAGACAAGCCTCACATCTTCCCCATCAGTAATGTTAAAAAGAGCTGAGGGCATACGGGGGGTGGGGTTGGGTGGGTGCTCTACCTTCTCGTGGCATGTTTAGTTGGAGGATGTTTTCCTTCCCCCTAGCCTCCCTTTGAGGGAATCAGGGGGAGATTCCTGGTAGGGACGGGGCAGACCCAGTCAGATTCCTATTGATGGAACCAACAGCTGTGCCTGGGAGGGAGAGGGCCCGGTGGGAGGGAGAGGCCAGGTGGGAGGGAAAGAGGTGGGAGGCAGAGGGCCAGGTGGGAGGCACTGGGCATCTCCTCTCAGGGCTCTGGGGAAGGGCCATGCTCCAAAGGGGAAAAAGTATGGGAGAGTCTCCAGGCTAAACCTCCACCCCAGGCTCCCCAGTTCTGCCTTTTTCTGTCTTCCTTTCTGTGGCAGTTTGAAATTATTTATGAATTCCCAAAAGAGAGATTATGTTTGTAAACTGGTCTGTTCCTCTAGGTGTGATACCCTTTGATTGTATTAGTCAGCTGAGATGTCTTTGATTAAATTATGTTTAGATTAGGGCTTTGATTCTACCATGTCAGTAGGGTGTAACCCAGGTTAAGTCCCTGCCCCCTTGGTGGGCTCTATAAACGGACAATCACTCAAGAAGACACACAGAAGAAGATACACGAGAAAAGAGAAAGAGCTCCATAGATGCCAGAGGAGAGAACTTTGTCCTGACATGGAAGAGGAGAGAACTTTGATCCTGCAGCCCTGGGAAGAGAGACGAGCCCTGTGCCAGCTTACAGGTGAGATCAGAAGAAGCTGGGACCCCGGAGCATTAAGAGGAAGGAGGAAGAAGAGACTAGGTAGACATCGCCCACCATCCTGCTTCAACACATGGCAACTGACTAGGGTGAGAAAGTACCTCTTAAGGTACCTTGAGTTGGACTCTTTAGGGCCTTGTAATTGTAAGCTTTTGCCCCAAATAAATACCCTTTATAAAAGCCAACAGATTTCTGGTACTTTGCATCAGCACCCCTTTGGCTGACTAATATACTCTCACATCCTGGGGCCTCTGCACTTAACACCCCTCTCCTTGTTAACCCTTTGCAGTCTGCCTTCTCTTCCTGCCATTCTTTGCAAATGGTGGCTTCAAAGGTTTCTGAGCCCAGAGCCACATGGTGCGGCTCAGTTCTCCTCCCCATTCTTTGGGGGGTAATTCAGCCTCATCTCAGCCCCTTCTGGAAACTGGCTCTCATCTATGTTCCCTAACACTGTCTCCTCTTGGTTCTCCCCCTTCTTCCCACATTCCTCCTTCTCTCTTTCAGATTTCTTCTAGATGCTTCCAGCTAGAAGCAACTCTGTGCTCCTCTCCCTTATCTCTGTCTTTCTTGATCTGGTCTGAGCTCTACCCGACTAGAAGCTGGGCTCCCTAAGATGGTGACAGGCTTTGCCCTGCGCCGCCAGGGCCTGGCCCCGGTGCCTGCCATGCAGAAGGCTCCCGAAAGGCTTGGAGAATGAAGCCCGCCACCCCCAGCACTGCCCTGTCACCCTGAGTTTTTCTTTTCTCCATAGCATTCATCACTTTGACATGCCATCGTGACTTACTTTGTGCTTCCCAGTTGTCATTCCCAGTCAGGAGTCTTTACTTTATTCATTTATGTAGCCCAAATCATTCTAGAACTGCTCAGTTTACAGTAGGTCCTCAAAAATATTTGTGGGATGAACAAATTTAAGCTGGACAAATCCAGACCTGCATTTTCTCCAAAGAACATTTTCCACAACTGGACTTTTTGAAAGACCCAGGGCATCGGAGAGGAAATGAGTCATCCCATTTCTGAAGCATTTACTGATGGCCATCTGCTGAACTCAGGCTCAGGGGGCACCAGTCTGGGGACTTAGGAGGAGGGAGGTGGCAGGGGGCTCTTTGCTGGCAGGAGAGGTTGAATCCTGTCTGCTTCTGCCACCACCCAGGGTAAGCCCAGAAGGAAATAAAAAAGGAATCTGTGAGCCTCAAGTAGAAGCCATAGCAGCCTTCATCCTTAACAAGTCTAGTTGGGTGCTTTCCCAGCCTCCAGAAGAGGGGTGGTGAACCAGAAGGGAGCAGATGAAGGAGCTAGAGAAGCTGTAGGTGTAACCCTGATGAAGATGGCCAAAAAACACAACAGTAGACCAAAAACTGTTCTTTCCCAGTATCCAATACTTAGGATGACCAGACACCACCTGATATTTATGCCCATTGTCCTTGTGTTATTGTTCATGTTTATTCATTGTAATTATTATTTTTCCCTCTTAATATTAATTATTAATTCTCTATCAAAATTAAGATGCTCATATTGAATATTCCAAGTCAGGGGAAGCATAGGCATGGCAGGCAGCTCCACATTTCCTATTCCTGTGTCCATGGAGACATTGATCATCAATTACCTCTACCCTTTCCCCTGAGCCCAGAGAGAGCTTCAGGATCCTTCTTACAACAGTATTCCAGGCATATTGGTGGGTGAGGATGGCATCTCCATGGTAGGATGTCCCAGCAAGGGGAGGAGGGTAGTCACATGGGAGAGGAGGTATCCTCATGGGGAAGGGGTATCTGCATGAGGGAGGGGATGGTGATAGAGATAGAAGGTTGGTTATATACAGGGAGATTGATCAAATATGTAAGAGTAATAAGGGTTACATGAGGCGATTTTCTTGCTATTGGAGAAGGGAATTACAAATATAGAAAGTGAAGAAGTGAGAACAAATTCTCTGGTGTTGTATTGTAGTTGAATATATTGAAGTGAATTAATGATTTTCAATATATCTATATGTATATATATATATAGGGATAAATACTGTGGCAGTTTGAGATTATTTAGGAATTCCAAAAGGAGAGATTATATTTATAAACTGGTCTGTTCCTCTGGGTGTGATACCATTTGATTGCATTAGATTCAATTGAGATGTCTTTGATTAAATTATGTTAAGATAGGGCTTTGATTTGACCATCTCATTAGGGTGTGCATGGTTGAGTCTCCAGCCCCTTGGTGGGCTATATAAATGGACACTCAATCAAGAACTCAGAGGAAGAGAGACAACTCCATAGACATGGCAGAGGACTGGGGAAGAGAAATGAGCCATTCGCCTGACAGTTTACAGCTGACCTTGTGATGAGAACAGAGCATCTGAGACAGGAAAGAAATGAGCCCTGGGAAGAGAGATGAGCCTTATGCCAGCCTAAAGCTGAGATTGGAAGAAGCTGGACCCAAGGAGCTTTAAGAGGAAGAGGAAAGCTGAACCCTTGCAGATGTCACCCGCCATCTTGCTTCATCTGCCATCTTGCTTCAACAGAGTTTGGTAAAGAAGTAACCTTGAGTTGGACTCTTTAGGGCCTTGTAACTCTAAGCTTCTACCCCAAATAAATACTCTTTATAAAAGTCAACAGATTTCTGGTACTTTGCATAAGCACCCCTTTGGCTGACTAATATAAATATAGATGTAAATGTTTGTATATGTGTATAATTATATATATCCACTGATAGAGCTTGGGAGAAGTGGTACCCCAATACAATGAGCACACCCACACCCAGATCTTGGCTTCTAAACACCATCATCCACTAAATCACTGGTTGCTGGAAAGCATAAGATTCTCTTGGAACATCTTTTTCAGAAAGCAAGGAAGTGCTCAAAAAATGATGGACACATGTTAAGAGGACACAGAAAACAGCTTGAATGGGCATCCACTAACCAAATCATGGACTATTGGAGCATCAAAATAAAAAAATGATAGTAACAGATATAATTCATTAAATAAAATAGGAAACTGAGTCCATAAGGATATAAATAAATAAATAAATAGTCTGATAAGGGATGATATATTTACATAGGCTCAAAGTGCCACCCCACAAAATACTTAACTAACTCACTACAAAGGGCAAAAGAGGAACTTTACACTGAGGAAGCCTTGCAGACACCATCTTAGTCAAGTGATCAAGGTGAACATCACCAGTAATGGGTAAGATGGAAATCCTGCACACCTGTCAGGACACAACAGGAAGAACCCAGCATCCCTTCTGTGGGATTCCTGCCAAAGAGACACAACCTGCGTCTAATCTCGAGGAAACATTACACAAACCTAAGTAGAAGGACAGTTTACAAAATAACTGGTCTGTGATCCTTAAAAGTATCAAGGTCATGGAAGTCAAGGAAGGAACAAAGGAGTCTTCCAAACTGAAGGACACGACTAAGTGTGATAAGTGATGCTGGTAATCCATAAATGAAGACTGAGGGTTAGTTGGCAGCACTTTATCAATGTTAATTTCCTGATTTTGAGGATTCTAATATGGTTATGTAGGAAAGTGTTCTGGTTTGTAGAAAACACGCACTCAAGTATTGGGGATGGGGGTGGGGATATGGGGCAAAGGGCTTTCAAATGATTCAGACAAACTTTCTTTGAAAAGTACCCCAACTTTTTAGTAAATTTGAGATTGTTTCAAAATTTTAAAATGAAGAAGAGGACAATTGGAAATTCTAAGGAAAAACAAACAAAAATAAATGCATAAGGAACTTGTGGTTCAAATAAAAAGAAGCATAAGATGAGACATGATTAGCTACAGTACCGTAAGTTTTGGTGTCTGAAGAGTAAACTGCAGTGATACAGAAAATTTTCTTTGTGTGGCAGTTCGGAGGCTCGGGAGGAGATCACGCCCTCATCTCTGATTTTTCACTGTCTCGGAAGGCAGTGTGCTTCACAATGGCCCTAACAGTTAGAGGCAGCTTTGCCTCCTCCATGCCACCAGGGAAGGCCCTTCCCTAACCTGGATCAGAGATACAATTTGTAGGACACAATGCAGAATGAAAATGTGGAGTCCCTTGTTAAAAAATTATTAAAGATTTCAAGATAGTGACAGGAGAGCATTAGACAAAGGATGGGGCCCTCTGCCACTGCCCAAGCCTCCTATGACATTTGCCAGTGGCTGCTGCTTTACGAACCTGCCATTTTGTAACACTCAGAAATGAGACGGGAGATTTATGTACAAGGGTGGTCATCAGAGTATTTTTCATATTACTGAAAACTACAAGCAACGTAAATGGCCAACAACAGGGAATGGTTAAGTAAATTATGGTATATCTGTAAGATGGAATACTAGGCAGCCATCAAAAACTGTGAGTTGAAGAATATTGAATGACAGGGGGAAACGCTGTTGACCTAGTGGTAAGTGAAAAAAGCAAATAAACTGCATGGGTACCATATTGCCAATTTTGGTAAAAAATATTCACATACACATGAGTATAGCAAAAAGACTGGTAGGATATATACCAAAATGTAAACAGGAGTTATCTCTGGGTGATGAGATTCTAGGCAATTTTTATTTCCTTTTTAATAGTTTTCTGTATTTTATAAATGTTCTACCCTGAGCATATCTCATTTTTATAATTAGAAAAATATTTAAAAATATTTAAAAATAATTTATTCATTAGTTATTATGAGCCTGTTTTGCTTGTGTAATTTAAAAAATTAATAAAGGAACAAGTGGAAAGAAAGGCCATCCATTCAGCTGATATTTATGGAGGACCCAGGCCTATGAGCCGAGGCTGGAGGGGCGATCCTGTAAGCACAAACAGCTTTGGATCGGTTTACCCGTGTAACTTCCGGGTGTTTCAGTGGTGCACGCCAGGGAAGGTATTTGTTAAACAGATGACCCTTTAGTAAACTATAGCTTCAACAGCAATGGCGGGTTCCAAGTGATCAATACCGTACTGTAATAATTTCAAGCAAACAGAGATTTATATTCCGTGCACCTTGGACTGCAATTACTTTATTCTTCTAATATACTTGCGAACGCTGCTTTATTTTCACTTAAACCAATTTGCTTTATTGACCGAATCAAGTCCTGTGGCCATAATAGCCGCCCTTCTCCCATCCTGTAACTCAGCAAACCCAGTTCCCATCAATAGTTATGACAAGGGTGGTGATTTTTCCCTCAAAGCAAAGACAACATCGATGAGATCTGTCTAGAGGTAGCACTGTCCAGTCCTCCCTTCTCCCGGGGGCCGGGCTGGAATGGGCAGGGGGCTTGCCCAGGCTGTGAGGCCGAGGGCCACAAGGCACATCCCAGACAGTCGACACATCAGAACTGACCATGGAGGGGAGGGGAGGAACGGGAGGGGAGGGAGGGAGGAAAGTGAGAGTAAGAAAGGAAAAAGGCTGGGAGAAGAAAGACGAGAGCAAAATCGGGGCCACATACAGCCGAGCAGCAAGGGGAGGGGCCCCCTTGTCCCACTCACCACAGCCCTTGACTACTTTTTTGGCATGAGCCAATGTGCAGGGGGACCTTGCCCCCCTCCAAACACCCAGTCTTCCAGGCCAATGAGCCCAGGGCAGATTCAGAGCAACTCGCTGGGGCATGCTATTAGCAAAAGACCGATGGCCCACTCTCTCCTTGGGACGGCAAAGCAACTTTCTGCGACTCATCAGCGGATTCATTAAACTTCAGAGAGGGAGGTCAAAGCCTCTGTGATTTAGTCAATTAATCAAGGACTAGAGTTTCACTTGGCATCCAGATTTAGCAATAGTTTTCTTGACCTTTTTTTTGACCATATAACTATCCCTTAGAAGCCTTTAACTTACAGCATTTTTCACCCTCAACTGGCCTGTGGGCTCCCGCCCACACACGGGAAGGGCCAGCAATTAGACCTGTGCGTCCCCGAGAGAAGCGGAGGCAGGGGGCGGGGACCAATCCAGCTATCACGAAGGAGGAAGTGCACACTGTTTCCGGCCTCATTTATACATGCTCCTAAGAAGGGGACATCTACTGAACACACGGCCACGGTACCAGGGAGCAGAGCAGATGCCTGGGAAGCAGGACTGTTACCTGCTGGGGTAGTTGTTTCAGCTGGGGCCAATGTTTTGATGGGTGGGGTGGTGGGAGATGAGAAACTGTCAGGAGCTCAGGGATTTTGTGGCAAAACTCCGGGTTAATCTTGCTCTTCTGGTGAAACTTTGTTCCCAAAATGAGCTTACTCTGACTAAGCCCCCCCCCCTATACTCTAGTTCGAATGCTGGGTCCCAGCCTGGCTCTCCAGGGCTAGAATTCCTATATGGTATCCACCCATCCATCCATCCATCCATCCACCCACCCATCCACCCACCCATCCATCCATCCACCCACCCACTCATCCATCCATCCATCCACCCACCCACCCACCCATCCATCCATCCATCCACCCATCCATCCATCCATCCATCTATCCATCCATCCATCCATCCATCCATCCATCCATCCATCCATCCATCCATCCATCCATCCATTTTCTCACTTAATTAACAATTATTCATTGAGTCCTAAATATAAACCAGGCATCGTTCTAGGTGCTAGGGACATAATCATGAACCGGGAACTGGCCCTGCCTTTGGGAGTTTAAAGGGGGGAGCAGAGAGGCCAGGTCATGTCAATATGTACAACGTCAGGCATGCACAGGGTTTGGGGAGAGTCCAGAGGAGGGCATGGCTAACTGGCTGGATGGTCGGCTTCCTGGAGGAGGTGGTGTCCTAGCCGGGTTCTGAGGGAGAAACAGAAGTTCGCCAGGTGGCCCACAAGATAGTAAGGGCATGCCCAGCCGAGGGGGCTGCTTACGTGAGGGCTACCCTGATCCCCTTTCCAGAACCTCAGTTCCAATGCCAGCCTTCTGCCTGCCCACCTAGCACTCCCCTGGCCCATGACTTGCCTATCAGGCCCAACTCATGTTGCCGTGCAGGGATCTTCCATGCCCCTCCCATGCCTACCCTCATCATTCCTCTCCAGGATTTCTGTGAGACGTTGGGGAGTCTGCTCAGCCATGTAGACACATGCACGAGTGAAGGAGGCCAATGAGGTACAAGAACAATGGCATCTGAAGTGGAATTATTTTGATGTTTCACTTTGCACAGTAAACACAGGAGAATCAGGTTGCATGCACTGTGGAACGCACAACTCCAGGGGGCGCCATTCCCACACGATGCGATGCAAATGTGTCCTTTGGCATGGTACGGTGCCACGGCCCTGGGAGAAATATCCTTCATTCGCACGAGAAAATATGCTGTGTGCATTTCTCTTGAAACACATGGCCCTTTGCTCTCTTTCATTTCCCACTTTTGCAAGAAACCTGGATAGAAGGAAATACTTCTCTAAGAGGAACCCCTATGGGAGCCCTGTGAGAAACGGCAGCTGCCCCTCGGCCTGGGAATTGGGGAGATGGCACGGTACGGGGTGCCACGGGGCTGTGGCTCTTCAGCAGCCCCTGCCCATTGCCACCACACAGGGATTGGGGCTGAGTGAGGCCAGGTCTTCCAGTTTTCCAATAAAAGTCAGAAGTCTGAGTTTTTGTGTGAAATTTTCAGGCTTTTATATGTGGGCTCAACTATGAAACATGATCTAAAACAAACACATTGGGATGCCTGAAAGCTCCAGGTGTGTGGCCCCGCCCTGGAGGGCACAGGCTGTGGATCTGGAGAGCGGGTGCTGGAGAGGAGACTGTGATCTCCGAGCAAGCTCCGACGATGGGGAGGGTGGTGGGGGGCACGACACAGGCTGGGACCCAGGTTCAGACCCTCTGACTGGGACATATTATATATGGTAGCAGATCAGTGCTTGGGCGCATTTTCGGGGAGTTCCAAGTCGGGGAGCCAGGGAACCCCATATTCACCCGGCTCTTCTGCCGTGACAGCTCTGGGGCACCTGTTCCGACCACGGCCCGGTGCAGGGCTGTTCCCACTGGGGGCCCTGCTATTTTCACGTGTGCTTGCTTTAGCAAACCACGCCCCTACGTCACCATCAGAGGCAGACCAGGTTGGTTGGGTCTGAGGCTCGTGGAGCCTCACCCATCCATGCATCCACCCATCCATCAGCTTGTGGAGGCCTTTTTTACGGAGAAGAGCACACGTTTAGAATAGAGAATCAGGCCCTGGGCAGGGCTGTAACAGTGGCAGGTTGCTGTCGGCTTGCAGTGATCTACGGGAGCCAATTATACGTGGCTCTTCCCAACCCCACGTTCGGTGACATCCTGCTGGTGGCTCGTGCTTCACCAGGTGGGAGAATTCACACCACGGAAACTGGCAAGTGGTACACGTCAGGGCCCTTTGCCCCAGAGAGCTGATTGTTAAACAGCTATTAGTGCACCACTGCATGTCCATGTGAGGAGGGGCCCTGAAGCTTAGGCTCCATTAGCTTCACAGTAAATCTGCCACTGATCATAACACATTTATTAGGGAAGAATTCTCTGAAGGACAGAGGGGGAAAAAAAACACAGGGCAGTGATATCAAAGGAGAAGGAGGGATTTTTTTTTTTTTTTTCAGAAATAGAAGAAAATAGGAAAAGAGCCTTCTGAGAGGAAGAGATTTCCCCTGCTCAGTTTGAGATGGGGGAAAAAAAGAGAAAAAAAGAGTCTTTCTTCTAATCCCAAAAGGCTAGACTGAACCTGGAGCTTCCGTTTGAAAAGTGCATGGTTTTGGGGCATTTGCTGAATAAAATCATCCCAAATTAAAATCTCATTTCTTTCATGGGGCTGGGGAGTGTGTCTATTTGTCTGGGACTAAAGGATTTAAATTCGTTTTGAGAGAAGAGATTCATCAGCGAGGACAGGCTGAGAAGCTTCCTGGGGGAAATACTGCTCCAGCCGCTGTGGTCCAGTATCCTCCATCAGAGAGAGGCTCCTCCCGGGGAAATTGGGGGCAGCGAGGCCAGCTCTCTCCCTTGGGTACGCTGACGTGTACCTGGGAGGTGGCCCTGAGGCCCTGGCGCCTGGAAGACAGCCTTGTGGGCTCAGTCCTGATCTGCCAGCTCCCAAGTCTTGGCCTTGGCCCATTCAGGCTCAGCCAGTGGGGACAGCTCGAGCTCGAACCAGGGGACATAAATGCAGCCCTGGCGTGTAGAAACGCTTTTAGCAAGGGGCATCAGGATTCCTGCAGCTGGGGCTGTGCTGCGTATTTGCTCAGGAGGGGCCTCTCTGACCACGTGTAGCCCCTGCAGGGGCTCCCCATGGCTGCTGGCCATGGTCTGGGCAGAGGGAGGCTCCCAGCACCCTTCACAGGGGTCCCACTGGGCCGTCAGCCTGGAGTGGGGGCTCAGCTCGTCTGGACCCGCTGCCTGACTTGCAAAAGGTCGCAGGAAGTGTGTCCTCTTCAAAGACAGCCCTGATAACCCATCTGCTTCATCACGCTTCGCCCCATAAACCGTGCATCCCTCCTGGCTAGCCCATATGCCACCCGCCCTCCGAATGGTGCATTTGTCTGTCGTGCGGGAGGAGGCCGCTTGCCGCAGCCTGCAGCTGTCAATGAATGTTACCCCCTGCCGGCTCCTGGGCACCTGCTAAGCCACGGCTTCCCTACTGGGTGAGTTTCTGCCCTAGCTGTGAGCCAGCAGGAAGGACAGTCAGGGGCCACGGGCCCCGGCACCTGCATCTGAGACCTGGGCTGGCCCTAGCACCCTGGGCTTGCACCCAGCCCTGGACATGGGAGCATGGGACCAGAGCCCCTCCAAGGGCCTGCCCAGCTCCAGGAAAACAAGACCCGGATTCTGGGTCCCCCTGCTGTTTATCAGGACCCCCGATGGTCTCAGAGCTTGGACCCACGAGAAGAAGCCAGAACCTGTTGCCAGCAGGGACCTTGAGGGAGATCACACAGAGATCCTCTCACCCTGCTGCTTTGATTTTGCCATGGACGCCCTTCCCTCCCCATTGCTTCCCCAGATGTGCTGAATCAGGAGCAGTTACTTCTTAATGACAGTGCAAGCAATTTATTTTGCATGAGAATCTCCAACCATCTGCCCCCGTGGGGACCAGCCTCTGCGGGGAGGGAGCTGTGGGTTCCACATTCAGGGTGGGGCCCCCAGGGTGCGCGGCCCACCTCTGCCTTCATCAGCAGTTAAATACCACACGGAGTGGTTAAAGCCCACGTTATAAAGGGTTTACGAGTCCGGTTAGTAGCATCAGGTGGAACTTCAACCCAGGCGGCTCACAGTCCAGGGGCAGAAACACCATGCAGCGCTTTTGTTCTAGTTTTTAAAAAATGACCAGAGGCTGAGAGCTGTCCTGGCCAGGACAGCCCAGACCTCGTGGCAGTTCCCGTGGGTTCCCATGGGTCTCAAAGAGCGCGTGACCGGCTGGGGACCGGTCTCCAGGGGCCACAGGGAGGGGACGGCGCGAGGCGGCCGCCCGTCTCACCCGCCTCCGCAGCTTCATGGCATCCTTGGCCGAGCCTGCCTTTGTCGGCATCAATAATACATCCCAAGGATTCGTCCCACTTGCAAACGTTGGCTCATGTCCTGGTCCCATATCCCAGAAAGCGAGGGGGCCGAAGTGGCTTTGCTGAACCCTGGTGGGCCACTGAGCCACCCTGCAGCCTGGATGACTGGCGGCTCTGGTCCCTCACTTTAGGATAATGCCATGAGCCTCGTGCTCTGACGTAAAGCTCAGTCCACGCTCACAGAGCAGCAGCTTTCTGAGCGAAGGGCAATGGGAGTCTGCTGCCTCTGATCTCCTGCTCCCCCAGCCCGCAGGAGGGGCTCCGGCTCTTAGCGGGCAGCATCCTAGGAGGTGCTGGGGCCATGCCGGGTGTGCCTGACCTCAGAAGACAGGTTCCAGCTAGTCAGAGACCACTGAAGTCATTCATTCATTCATTGAAGGGAACTTCTCAAAGGCCTTTCCTTCCTCCCTCCCTCCTCTCCTTCCTTCTCTCCCTTCTTCCTTCTTTCCTTCCTTTCTCCCCACCCTGCCTCCCTTCCTTCCAACATCTTTATCAAAATGGAGACAGAGTCATCTGTAATAGGTGAAGGTGACCGTGCTGTAGCCGTCCCTGGGGCAGCCTGGGCTTAGCCATGAAGTGTGGCTTTTGCTAGCCTTTCCCGAGAATCTGGGACTGTCGGTGGAGCCCCTAGCAGGAGCAGAAACCCCAGCCCCAGCTCTGCCACCTGTGGCACTTGGTGGTCTCAGGAAGGAGGAGGGGCCCTTGCTGAGGCCTCGGCTGCTCTGCGGTGACCTCCAGTAGTGACCCTGGGCAGCTGTGCAGGGAAGATGGAAGCCCCTGCAGGGCAAGGGCCAGGCTTTCTTCTGGGGACCCCGGGGGAGGGGGGAGGGGAGGAGCAGCCTCAGAGTGGCTCAGGAAGGGGGTGACTGGAACTTGTTTAAGGGGAAACGCATTATACGTGAAACGTGACACAAATGCGCTTGGACAATTAATGCAGCCGCCTAAGCCTGTTCCCTTCCTCAGCGCCCCACGCACGGTCTGTAACCAGCTCTCCTGATCTGGGCCCAGAAGGCGCTGGGGTGTCAGGGAAGATTTAATTTCTCCCTTCCTAGAATGAATGCTGGGAGCAGGATGTTGACGCAAACTAAAAATAGCCCAGGGCCCCCAGCCTCGGCCTCCAGCGGAGAGCTTTGCCGAATTAATATCACGATGATCCTCACGTAAAGGAAAGACTAATGGATTTCTTCCTTGAGGCAATTAAAAAGTGATTTGTCACACACCAAGATGTATGGCTTTGCACTGGCAGATAGGAGTCTGCTGGAGGGAGGGATGGGGGGGCTGAGGGGGCGGGGCTCAGCCAAGGCAGGGCACGCAGGGGGGAGCAGGGGCGCTGGCTCAGGTGGGAGACCTGCTGGACTAGGTTGGCCCTGTGGACATTTCTAAGGCCACTGCCGGCTGGAAAGGTCCTGGAGACCGTGGGCAGTGCCTCTGTCCGTTCCCACGCCCCACCTCTGGCCACGCCCACTGCGGGAAGCCACTCACTTCTAGATTCTCTTGGGGTCCCCTTTCGGCCCCCTGATTCCTCCCCTGTGGATGAGCAGAGCTTGAGTAGCTTTCCCGGCCCCCTCCTTCCTTCACACCCGGGGGCGAGTCCAGTGAGGCCTGAGACTGAGCTCAGGTCTGGCCCCTGGCCCTGTTCCCTTTGTATCACCTGCCACAGAGGGTGGGGAGGGGCCTGCCGCTGGGATGGAGCTTAGGCTGGATCCAGGCACCTGGGACAGGTGGGAAAGCCCTGCCTGATCCTGGGCAGCTTGGTTAAGGAGCCCACCACTGCTGTACACCTGGACACATCCCTGACACTGTTGCACACCTGGGCATGTCCCAGCCATTGAGCACACCTGGGCACACTCCCACCACTGCCGTGCATACCTGGGCACACTCCCACCACTGCTGTACACCTGGACACATCTTTGACACTGCTGCACACCTGGGCATGTCCCAGCCACTGAACACACCTGGGCACACGCCCACCACTGAACACACCTGGGCATGTCCCAGCCACTGAACACACCTGGGCATACTCCCACCCCTGCTATGCACACAGGGGCACACTCCTGCCACTGCTGCACACCTGGGCACAGCAGGCCCCCAGCAGCTCTCTCGTCACCATCTGCCTTACTCTTTTGTTTCTCCAACAGGTTCAGAGCTCAGGTAGGGAATTCGTAATTATTGGGCCCCTCAAACTCCACCTGAGCCAACACTCCTGGCGTTCTGGATGAAATCCCTCCTTTCCCAAGAGCAGCCTCATTTCTGTGCCCAGGGCCTTGGGGGTGGGGGGTGGTCTTCACCCTTCTGCTCCCCTGCTCCTCCAGCCCCCCGCTCTGCCCTGCTGGCTTACTTCCTTTTTCTGTCCTGTCTTCCCTCTTCTTCTCTTCCTCCCCAGTAAGTATTAATCATTCATCTGTTCATGCATTCACTCAGCAGTTAGTGACCGAGCCCCGTCACATCATTCCCTCTGTCAAACCGACCAGGATGAGGCTTCGCCCCAAGATCAACATCACCAGCCCGATAGCTCTTGCCATAGCCAGCTGACTGACGGAGGGAAGAAAGATGCCCAGAAACGAGGCATGGGGGGCACCAGGGTGGGTTCCCCTCCTCCCCCCAATTCTGAAGTTCCCTAAGGAAGGAGGGGGCTTCCCTGCTATCCCCAATGTGGAGGGGATCAAGGGCCACTCCGCATGGCAGAGCTGAGGGCTCAGGTGGGCTCCTCAGCAAGGGCTGCAAAGTCTTTAGATGATTCTGGAGTCACCTGACACCTTTTCCTCCCCTCCCTCCCTCCCGTTCCCGGCAGTCCTTTCATGGCTTCAAACATTTAAAGGCTGGCATTATCTGAATCGCACAGGAATGCCAACAGTCCGGGCATTTTGTAGGTGGGCCTAAAAACGCTTTTCATCTGCTCCAAAGTCCGTGTCCTGCCCGATGCCCTGGGGCTGCCCCGGGTCTGACGGCCTTGAGACCTGCAGGACGCGGCCGGCTGACCGTTCCCGCCGGGCTCCATCAAGGCCCTGCAGCGCCAGCTGCTCCGGGGGGCGGGCATGGGAGAAAGCGGTCTGCTTATTTGCTGTGGTGCTCTGTGAAGCCTTCTGCTCTCTGAGGCAGCTCAGCTTCAAAACACTTTCAGGAACGAAGCAGCAGAGTGAGGGGCTGGCTGAGAGGCTGTGTCCTGGGAGCTCTCCGGGGCCCCCTGCTCATGGCCTCGCCGCTTAGGGGCCCGGGCATTGCTCCCCCAGGCCTGCTCTGGGTCAGGAGGCCCCTGGCAGCTGGAGCTGCCTCCCGCCTGGACCCAGCTCCGCTCCCGGGCGCCCGGAAGGCCTGTGCCTCTGCAGCCCCTCAGCACAGTCGCCCAGGCGGCCCGCGGCCTTGTGCTAAGAGCTTTCCTCAGCTCTTCCATCCTCACATGGCCTGTGAGGTGGGGCCTGTGATTCCTCGTCCCATGTTACGGATGAGGAATCTGGGGCACGGAGAAGCTGAAAGAACATAAAGATTTTAAACCTTCAGAAGATACTCAGGAGCACCAAGGTAGAAAAAACTCTTGGTCTCTTACATCACTTCATTCAGGGGGTGGGGGGGGGCCTGTGCTGGTGCTTTGACCAGGGTTTCACTATCCTTCCTCCCTCCCTCTTGTCAATCTCTCCTTCCTTCCTTCCTCCCTTCCTCCCTTCCATCCTTCCTTATATCCATCCATTCAACCATTCATCCATTGATCAATTGATCAATCGATAGATCACCCCTTCTCCTTCCCTCCCTCCCCTCCCTCCCCCCCTCTCTTCCTTCCACCCATCCACCCATCCATCCATCCATCCATCCATCCATCCATCCATCCATCTTTCCTCCCTTACTTCCTTTTCTTCCTCCTATCTTCCCTTCCTTTCATCTATCTATCTTTCCTTCCTTCCCTTTCTTCCTTCCCTTTCTTCCTTTCTCCCTCCTTTCCTTCCTTCCATCTTCCCTCCCTCTCTTCCTTCCATCCATCCATAAATCCATCCATCTTAATATTTATTGAGCATGTTAAGAGATCAGACTCTGTGCTGGAGATACTTCGAATAAGAAATCCATGTTCTGTTCTCATGGATACAGAGCTTGGGGGGGTGGGGACGGGATTAATAATGCACTTCTAATGAGTCCCAACTGTGCGAGCACACAGCTTCAAAGAGACAGATCCGAGTTTGAATCCTGGCTTTGCCACTTGCTGTGGCCCCTGGCAGCTCTCAGACCCTCAGATCCTCACGTGTGACATATCTCCAAGTGCTGCTGGGAGGATGCCTGGGCTAGTTTGTCAGGTAACATTTATAAGGCGACAAGCTCCCTGGAGTGGGCTTGGGCTCCATAAATCATGGAAGCAAACACACACCTCCTCTGGTATTAGAAACTGACCGAGCGCTGCTCTGCATCCAATCAATAGACTTAATATTTAATAATAATCCAACAAAAGGCACTTCGGCCAGCTCAACACATCAATGCCACACTAAGAACAAATTGCCTCTTAAATTATTAGCCTCATCTCCTTTCATGAAGCTCTGCTTAAGTTTGTCATGGGGAGCGAGGAGGATGAGTCTGGACTGGCAAGATGCGTGGCTGCACCTCTGCATGGCTGCATTTCTGCATGGCTGCACCTCTGCATGGCTGCACCTCTGCATGGCTGCACCTCTGCTTGGCTGCACCTCTGCATGGCTGCACCTCTGCATGGCTGCACCTCTGCATGCCTGGGTCCTTCTGCAGGCAGTGGGTACAGGTGTGGGCAGTGGGGCTGAGCTGCTGAGACCCACCCGGCCTGGGAGAACCCACCTTTCCTAGGCCTCAAGAGCCTGAGTTGGCCCCTGGTGGGCAGGGGGGAGCACGCTGGGAGCGGGTGTGGGTGGCAGGCACCCTTGCTGAGATGCCCTCCTGTGCTTGGGACTTCAGGTCCAGCCCGTGCTGGAGGTGTCCCCAGCATGCAACTGCCCAGGACAGTCTCACTTCTAGAGTAACAGTTTGTCCTGATCATAGCTGTCATACCGAGCACCTACTATGTGCTAGGCTTTACATTATACCATTCACATTTAAAAACCTAACAGCATCTTTATGAAGGAGGAACAACCATTTCCCCCAATTTTATGGACCCAGGAATTTAGGGAAGTCAATTCTCATTACATGCTCTATAAAGTTGCTGAGAACACTGAGCAGTGACTTCTGAACCACTGCTCCTAGGGGAAGTACAGGGTTAGGTTCCTGCGAGTCTCTGGCCACATTTTGGTTAACTAACTTATATACATAAGCTTGTTGTATGTGTGTTTCCATGTAAACCCCCATTATTTAATATAGATTGTGGATTCATTAGCATTGAGCTCACAGCTAACGGCACTATGACTCGTGCCTGGATGAAGCTTCTCTCTAATACGTATTTTCTCTGTAAGGCACATCACAGCCTTCTTGTGCTTAGAAATGCTAGATAGCACTTCAGCACTACACTTGGGGGCCATTTTAAACAGCAAAATCACCAATAAAAAGCACGACAATGTGAAAAACATGTCACTAAACACACCATGTAAGGGACACTTGAAATGAAAAGCTGAAGCAAGAAAGCAGAGTGTTTGTCACCTTGTTCGACCTCAGCTGGGCAAGTGTGCACCAGGTGACTCAAATTCCCTGTCACTCTGCACTTGTCTGCAAATGACCAAGAAAACAGCACAAGTATTGATTTTGGGATTGCAAATAAAATTCAGGGAGAAGGTGAATTCACAATCTGTGAATAATGAGGATCGACTGTGCCCTATCCAAGGTCAATAGCTTGTAAATAGCAGAATTAGAATTTAAATCAGGCTGCCTTTAGTGAACCTTTTAACCTTTGCATGGAGGAAGCATCATAGAGCAGTGAAGAATGTGGGTTCTGGGCCCGATTGTAGACTTCAAATCTCATTTCTCTTCACCCCATGGCTAGTAAGCTCTTTGTGCCTCAAGTTCCTCACCTGTAAAATGGGGGTGACAGTAATGGTACCCCACTCCTAGGTGGTCTGGACTGAGCGAGTTCATAGTGCCTGTGCGGGGCCAGCACGAGCCAGGATGAGCTGTTATTACACTGTCCTACCATTCCCCCTTCTCTGCCAGGAGTCCCCCTGTTGTCGTGCAAACTTCCTCTACCTCACTTCTCCACATTGTTGCCAAAAGAAAGAGAGGATAATGCACGGACCGGCTCATATGAAAGGAGGAGTGATTCAGTCCAAGTTCACTCCCAGAGGAGCAGGTGGAGACATGTCCAAGGTCACAGTGACCTTGAGCAAGCCTGTCCCCCTCCTGCCTCTGTGCATCTCACATCTGTCCTATCCCTTCCTACCACCAGGCAGTGTGGACTGGCCTGCTGGCTCCCACTGCCTTTGTTCTGTCAATCCCAAGAGTCATCCCGGACAGCCATAAGGTGTCTCGACCTTGCCCGGGGTGCTTGGCAGCCCAGCCATGCCATTCTCACACCAGGCCTGCGGGATGGGCAGGGCCCAATGGAAATCTCCTGTTTTCTGATAAGGGAGCTGAGGCTCAAAATAGTAGATGATTAATTTACGTGTCAAATTGGCTAGGTTATGGTGTCCAGTTGTTTGGCCAAATACTGGCCTAACAGTAGAGGCATTTTGTAGATGGGATCAGCACCTACAATCAGTTGACTCTGAGCAAAGAGGATGACCCTCCAACAGGTGGGTGCCCCCATGCAATCAAGGGAAGGTCTTAAGAACTGAGGATTCCAAGGAGAAAAGGAATTCTGCCTGAAGACCGCACCCTCTGCTCCTCTCTGAACTTCCAGCCTACGGGCCTTCCCCGTGGATTTTGGATGCAAGACTTCAACATCAACCCTTCCTGGAATTTCCAGCCTCTGGTGGGCCATACAGAATTCAGACTTGCCAGCCCCCACAATCACCTGAACCAATTCCTCAAAATAAATCTCTTTATATAGATATAAATATCCCTGGTTCTGTTTCTCTGGAGAACCCTGACTGACGATAGCGAGGTGCCTTCCCTGAGGTGTGACAGCTACTTAGTGGCACAGGTGGCACCAGGCCTGCTCCTCATCCACCCTACACTGGGGGACAGAGAGCATGGGGCATGTTCTCACAGCTGTTGTCAGGTGCTGCAGGGCAGAGTGTGGCTCAGTCTTTTGTCACTCATTCATTCATTCGTTCATTCGTGGAATATCTATTCAGTTTCCTAGATTTGAATTTCTGGTTTCTCACTAACTCCACGCAAAGTTGCTCTCCTGAGTGTCCTTTTCTACAAACAGGGTTTGCCATTGCGCCTTTCCAGACCACTGTGAGGGGTATGCCAAGCCTTATATGCAAGTTTCTCACACGAACCCACGCAGACACTGGACAGCAGAAAGTCAAGTGCAACTCTGCGCCCGAGCTGAGATGCCTGGGCTCTTGGAAAGGAGGCCAGAATCTCTTGGTCTTAATGGACACTCCTAATTGTACCATTTTTTTTTTTAAGAAAGAAATAATTTTTTACCAAAATATTACCTGTGGTTATCTGTGGGTATCTGGCTGTGAGGCTATTTTAATTTAAAGTTATACTTGTCTATCTGTAGTTTCTAATTTTTCGTCAGTGAACATGGATTACCAGCGTCATATAAAAAGACTTATTTATTTATTTATTTATTTTTAAAGATTTTATTTATTTATTCATTTATCCCCCCCCTTGCTGCTTGTGCTCGCTGGGTCAGCTAACCACGCCGCGCGGGCGGGCCTGCCTTCACCAGGAGGCCCCGGGAACCGAACCCGGAGCCTCCCATATGGTAAATGGGAGCCCTACTGATTGAGCCACAGCTGCTTCACTATAAAAAGATTTAAAAGGGTGAAATAGTCACTCGCCCAGGCCAGTTCCCTTGAGGGCAAGGCCATGAGCCTCACAAGCCTCCTCCCTCTTCTAAGTGAGACGCTGTCCTCTCCTTCCTGCCGAGGTGGGGCCCCCTGCCCTCCCTGCAAAGCTGCCCCTGCAGCTGGGTGATTTGGGTGCTGTCTGAGGATGCCGCCACCCTCCTTTGCGGCCCAGGGAGGTGCCAAGGGGAGCAGGGAGACCCAAGTCACTCTCTCTGGAGCTAGAAAATAGTCCTTGGCTCCAGGGAAATGCAGAGAGGTGGACAATTCCCCCCAAAGTCAGACCGCAGGTGGAGAGGGATGGAGATGCTTGGGCCGGCTGGTGCCAGAGGGCAGGGGCTTCCTGACCTCCTGTCCCACCCTTTGGGGCTATGGCCCTCATAGCTCCTTTCTAGACTTCCTGCCTTTTGCACCCTCCAAAGCTCCTCCATCCTTTGGTATTAGACTGTTTGCCCCCCTGTATCTCGCCATTTCAGGAAAGGGTGCTAGAGGAGAGTGGGTGGGACAGGCAGGCAGGGGCTGAAGCTTGTGGGGCCTGAGAATCCCAGCCAGTTGAGGGGGGCCCTTAAGTAAAGAGCCCTTTCCTCTTAACTGATGGGGGCATGATGCTCAGAGCTGAGCCTTCAGCCCCCTTGCTCTGGATTGAGTCCGTTTCTTCCAGAGAATTCGAAGAGGAAGAGCCAGGGCTCTACCAGATGAGCTTCCTGGACTCTTACCCCTAAGATGTGTGGCCCCAAGTCGAGTGTCTATTTTCCCTGCCTAGGCCCCTTGCTCTGCCCCTGCCCAATGCACCTCTCCAAGGTCACCCCCAGGTTAGTTCTACACCTTTGGCTCTGCTCCCAGGAAGCTGCATGGCTTTCCCCAGAGTCATTCCCAGCGTGCTAACTAGAGCAGTTCCTCTGTGTTTTGGGGCCTGAGGTTGAGCCAGGGCTGCCCGCCCATGGAAGGCTCTCTAGGGTGGATGGCCTGGGGGACAATGGCAGGGGACCAGTGAATGCTGTGGCTGAGAGCATGGACTCGAGCCAGACCCTGGCCTCCCTCACGGGCAAGTTGGGCAAACTTTCTGAGCCTCAGTTTCCTCCTCTGGGGTCGTTGTGGGGCTTACACAAGACCATCGTAAATAAAGCTGACTGGTGATGGAAGCCCTGGGAGCAGGAGCTTTGCAGGATGCAGTCAGGGCAGGGCTGGAGAGAAGCCCGTGGCTGGCTGAGCGTCGGCCTGTCCAGGCCCCAGGACAGCTGTGAGGGTGGGCAGGCCCCCCGGCACTCACAACCCGTGTGCGAAAGGCTGGGTTCTGGGATGTGCAGGTCCCAGTAGCTGAGCAAGAGGGAAAGTGGTTTGATGCCCAGCGTTGCAGAAGGAGTCGGTTATTCAGACAAAGCTCCTGGATCACCAGCCGGGTCTCGGGGCTGGCTTCCGGTCTGGCCTTTTCTGCTATTGGGAGTGCAAACTCAGGAAAGCCGGAGCCTCCCACCTCTTCCCCAGGCCCTGGGAGGCCCCGAGGAGGCTGCCAGCACACTGCCAGCACCCAGGCCTCTCCCCGTGAGCTGCGGCCCCTGCTCAGCAGCTGCAGGAAGCAGCAGCCCTCACTGCTGGGCATGATGCCCAGAGTCACCCCAGGCAGGCAGGGCCTTCCCAGCGGTCATGGCTGGCCCAGTCCCGGCTCAGTCTGCAGCCCAGGCGCTAGCCCTTTGGTGAGAAGGGTCAGGGAAGTGACCGCTGAGTGTCAGCTGAACAACAGCCACCCAAAGATGTCCCCGTCCTGAGCCCAGAGCTGTAAAGGCCGCCTTCCATGGTACAAGGAGCTGTGCAGATCCAGTGACGCTAAGGCTGTTGAGATGCGATTACCTGGGTGGGCCTGAAGTGACCACAAGGCAGGAGGGTAGAGCTGGAGGTGACAATGTGACTGCAGAGGCAGAGATAGAGAGAGAAAGTCGATGTGTCCAGAGTCATGAGCCAAGGAACGGCCTCCAGAAGCTGGAAACAGCCAGAAAGGGACTGTCCCCTAGAGCCCCCAGGAAGCACCTCGAGGCCTGGTCACACTAGTTTCGGGCTTCTGACTTTCTGAACTGTATGAGAATAAAGTAGTGTTGTTTTCAAGCCACCGTGTTTGTGCTCATTTGTGACAGGAGCCCAGGAGTCTCATAAGGCAGTTTCCTTGCAGGCGGCACGTCCCTGGAAGGCGAGCAAGCAGGGAGCTCAGCTTCACCTCCCTCATGGGCTATTGTGATGACAGCATCAGCCACAGGTCCCCATCTCAGGTGACCCAGGATTAGAGATGGGCAGGTGGGTAACGGGGGGAGGGGGCACTGCACACTTTAGCAGGACGTCGGCCTCATAACCGTCACTGTTACTTGGTTATAAATACCTGCTGTGTGCCAGTCCCCTCCCCAAGCACTTTCATGTAGAATTTCATGCAACCTTGCTATGACCTTAGGAGGCATGCATCGCTCACCCCATCACCCAACAGGCAAACTTCCCCAGACGGGGTCAAGGACCTAGCCCAGGGTCACGCGGCTGGTCAGGCCTGCAAGTAGCCTGAAAACCCAGCGGCGTCTAATCCACAACTCCTGCTTTTCCCAATAGGTGCCACTCCCACTTTAAAAAAGTGTTGTTTGGCTTTTTCCACACCACATGTAAAAGTAAGTCCCGTTCCTAGCCCTGTGGGAAGGACACTAAAAGAACTCGTGTTTTCAAATATTCAACTGCCAGGTGCCTCCCAGGGGTCTGGAACTGGAAGAAGCTGAAACTGAGAGGGCTGGGGGACTTGGGGCTGCTGTGGGGTGGGCAGCCAGCTGGCTCTCTTGCCGCTGCACCTCTGCTTCCGATTCAGACCCCCGAAACGGCCTGGTCTGGGCTCTGCACCAAGTCACCCACACATCAGCAGCCGAGGAAGCCAACTGGAGCTTGAGGTCAGAGTGGAACCCATCAGGGGACATAGCTGTATTTCCCTCTTCGTCCTCTCAAGGGTAAATGTGGAGCCCTGAAGGCTTTGGCAGCCTTTAGACTTGAATTGCCTGGTTCCTGTAAGAACAGTACGTGGACGAAAGGGATAGCTACTATGGATAAAGCGGAGCAGGCACAGAGATCCAGGCCCTGTGTGCTGGCAGGGCCTGGGTGGGCACCTAGGCTCAGCTTCTGGCTACAGCTGGAGGGTGTGGGCCCTGGAGGAATCCTCCTCTTGTGAAGCATCAGGCGGCATGGTAGCCTTTGCCCCTCATCCAGGTCTTTCCAGGCCTGGCCGGGCCGGCTGCAGGGATACGGAATCCACGGGAGGCTATCCTGCCCCCTTCATGGGCCCCTGGTCCCTATGGTCCACTTATTACATCTCCTGAGAAGATGGGGAGAGCGGCAGCCTAAGGTAATGACTTGTGGGGGGCAGTTCCTGGCTGCCCCAGTTCTCCAAACTCCTTCAATCACTGCTGTATCCAGAGCCACCCACACATCAACTCACTATGGCTGAGGAGAACAATTGGAGCCTGAGGTCCCAGTGGAACCCATCAAGTAGAGGAAAGGGCAAGGTCAAGTGCCTCGTGGATTTTTGGGTCACACTGACCTGGTGTACCAGATGTATGACTTTGGGTGAGTTACCCAGAGGGTCTTCATGTGTAACATGGGGGTGGGAACGCTCACCCCAAAGGCCTTCTGGGAAACGATGAGATCTCACACGCGGAAATCCCTCCATGAATGGAGCCCACTGCATGAAGCGTGGCTGGGGTGGGGGCAGAAAGCCCCTGGGGAGAGGCCTTCCAGACCCTTCCAGACCCTTCCAGACCCTGCTCCACCCCTGGCCCTTTGAGGTGCCGGCAGCAGGGGCTCCCAGTGTCACCAACGGCGGCAGGTGTGGCCTGAGCAGCAGCGGCGCTCGCTCCCGGCAGGGCAGGGTGGTCTCCTGAGGCCAGCGCCCCTGCCTACCAGCTCGGCGGCCGCGTGTCCCTGTCCCCATCCCTGCAGCTCAGCAGTGGGATCCCCAGAGACAGCTTCTGGGCTTTGGAAGGGCCGAGAAGCCTTCCTCATGGAGCACACGCCTGTGGCGGGCCCTGGAAGGGGCTTCCCAGGCACTGCCTGACTGAAGACCCACCTGATGGGGTGCAGAGGTGCCACTGAGGCTCAGAAAAGCTGCACAACTCGCGCGCACACGTGTGGCCGATGGGAGCTGGGAGTGGAGCTCACATGCAGTCTGCTCCCCGTACGATTGGGTGCAAGTCTCTGAGCCTCAGTTTCCCCAACTGAAAAATTAAATAAAGGGGTTAGGCTGTAGCAAAACATCTGTTACCCCATCCACAGAGGGAAAGCACACACTTAAGGGCCGAGGATCTGGGCAGCGGGGCGTCCTCAGTCAAGGTTAGTTCCGTCACTCCTGCCAGCTCCCACCACCTGCGAGTCTGTTTTCTTTCTTTCTTTTTTTTTTTTTTTAGAATAACTCTCCTCTGCCTCAGACCAAGACTCTGCAAGTGAGAATTTCCTGTCTTACATTAAGGCAAATATATTAATGAAATCATTGGGGAGGAAGGAATCCTTTGTAATTTTCTCCAATTCATTTCTGTAGCATAAATAAGTTCTTAAGGAGCAAGTGCGAGGGAGTGGGCAAGCAGATGCCCACCCGGCTCGTGCTAGACGCAGAGGCAGAGAACACGGAAGGCGAGCGCAGTGTCGGCTGGGGAGGGAGTCGGCGGGGGGAGAGCCCTTTCCCCACGCGCCCTTCCTGAAATTTCTGACCACGTCTTCTAGCAGTTCATTCTGAACAGCCACCCTGGGCTCTGGTTTCTCTACCCTGCCCCCCGTCCGCCACCAGCTCGAGTGCAAGGAGAATAAAATGCAGACACACGTACCCTTCGGAGATGGGGTGTCTGCACAGGGTGCAGGCCACCGCCTTGACCCTCAGGCGCCGGAGCTGGGGACCACTCCCTCGTGTGGGTTTAGGGGGCGGGGAGGGGTGCCCCAGGGAAATGGGGGAGAGTCTGGTGTCCACCAACCACCCAAAGACATGGCCATTCCAGCCCACTAGCCCAGGGAGGCCCAGCTTCCCGGGGGTGCCGACACCCCTCCCTTCCTATCACTTGTCAATGTGCTACTGGGCAGTCAGCCACCCGTCTCCAATTCCCCCCGGGATAAAGAACAAGGCAAGGTCTGTCCCTGCTGCCCTGCCCCTCCATCCACCCCCTGCCCCCTGGCTTCCCTCTGCCTCCAGGCCAGCCTCTCCCTTCACTCTCCACCTGTCTACAAGTCCCCAGACAAGGAATCCTAGCAGAGCTGGGGGGGGCCAGACCACCCCTGTGATGGAGGATGCTTTCCACGCTGCACACGGGGATCTGTGCACCCCTGCCTTGTCCCACTTTGTCCCTAACCCTCGGATTCCCACCACTGCCCCTTCTATTCTCTAAAGGCTCCTGGTCCTTCCTTCTGACCCCCGTGGGGCTACCTAACAGTGACTGGGTGCCCTGCCCAGGTCGGTGTCCTCAGCTGCGGAGAAGGGCCGTGCACCGGTCCCGGAGGCTTTCAGGGCCAGCACCCTTACCCCAGCAGCCCGCGGGGGCTACGGGGTTAGGAAGGGGCTCTCCCTGGGGATCTTTGCTCAGGTGAGAAGCTGAGGGCCTAGGCGGGATTCTGGACTGACTGGAAGCTGCAGGGGAGGCCTGGGGGCTCCCGCCGACCTGGGACATGAGGCTGGATCCTGCGGGACAGCCTGGAGGTGGCAGGCCCCGGCACAGTCTTCCGTGTGTGCCTGGACATCTCCCTCTGCCACTTCTTCTAGGCTGCTGGTCCCTCTCCTGCAGTCGGCAGTGCACACGCCCCTTCCTTGGGAAGCCTTCCCATACGGATTGGGGCTTTTTGGATTTACCTGTTCATTACGGTTGTTGTTTTTTTTTTTTTTTTTTTGCATTCATTTTGATTTTATAAATATTTCATCAGAATATTATTTGTCTCGATGACTGTGCTTCCTGGTGCTTCACCCTAGTGCTGGTCCTGCCAGGCCCCCCGAGTCTGCTAGGGTGCGCCCGTCGGCCTGCGCCTGTGGGATCGTGGGCCCTGCTGGGTCTCTCACCCTGTCCGGCCTGTGTCCCTTTCAGTCTGTGAGCAGCCACCAGGTCCCACCATCTCCCCCTGCGCAGCCCTGGCTGGTAACTGGCAGTGCCGGCACCCAGTAAACACACGTGGGTGTGCCCAGGCCAGGCTGCCTGCTGGCCAGCGTCACCCAACCTGGCCACACCCTGAGCTAGAGGAGAGGCAGTGCAGGGAGCAGAGGAAGGCAGGGGAGCCCGGCACAGGTGTTCAGATTGGAGCGCGGTAGCCAGGTATCTCGATACCTGCTATCATCTTCCTGGCTGTGGTTGTTCAAGGGAAAATGAGCCCACCTGTCCTCCCAGGAGCCGGAGACGCTCGGCGTCTGGGTGCTGAAAACCATAAACTCGGCCACTCTCCAATTTAGCCAGACCGTGCCTGAGGCCACACTGATAATAATAGCGTTATTATTATTGAAGGGATTTGCACAGAGAGAAATTGTTCTCTTGATTAAAAAAAAGAACAACTTCAGTAGCAAATCATTGCGTGGCAGTGAGGAGTGGGGCAGCTTGTGCCTCTGCAGAAGGTTCCAGAGTGAAGGCTGGAGAGGGGAAGGGAGGAGGACATACCTTCTCTGTTGGGAGGACCTGGGTATGGGAGGGGCGGTAGAATAGGGGTCTGAGGGCCGCTGACTGCTTCCACTTAGCTGCAGGGAGGGAAGGTGGTGGGCTCTATGGGATACGTGCTAGCTGCAGGGAGGGAAGGTGGTGGGCTCTATGGGATACGTGCTAGCTGGAGAAGGAAAATGGTAGGTGGAGCAAGTCCTGGAGCCTCCACCGCTGACGAGACCCAGGGAGAGCCCGGAGGCGCAGACAAAGGGAGTTTGTGAATTAGCCTGAGTTTGTCCAGGGCAAAGGCTCCATTTCTTCACTGCTGCACAAACGGCCTGGCCCAGGGGCTCAGGGCTTGCTGAATGAATGAATGAGTGAATGAAGGGATGAGAATGGTGTCCACACTAGTTTGCCGGAGCGCCTTTCCCTGCCTCTAGCTAGGAACACAGCACAGAAAAGGGCTCCAGCCTAGGGGAGCAGAACCGGTGGGCGGAAGACAGGGTTTACCTCCGCAGTGGGGCCTTGCAGCTGAAGAGAGATAATGGATGTGAAACGCAGCACTGTGGGTGTTATGATCTGGTGGTTCCCAAATTCTCAGAGTCCATGGACAGCAAAGTTCAAAGACTGAGGGAACTCTCTCAACAAGTTAGGAATAGGGGGAGATGACCTCAGTGTGATAAACGGCATCCGCAAAATCCTGCAGCTATCAGAACGTTTAATGGGGAGGACTGGATGCGTCCCCTACTGCCAGGAGCAAGGCTGATGTCTGTTTTCAGCACTGCTGTTCAACTGAGCACAGGAAGCTCTGGCCACTCAAGTAAGGCAAGAAAAAGAAATAAAGGACATACAGATTGGAAACAAAGAAAGAAAACAGTCTTAATTTGCAGATGACGTGATTGTCTATTTAGAAAATCCCAAGGAATCTGCCGAAATAACTCCTAGCACTAATAAGTGAATTCAGCAAGGTCACAAGATACAACATATGCCCACAAAGACTCAATCACATTTCAATATGCTAATAACAAACACAAGGAAACAGAAATTAAAAACACCATCTCAATAGCAATCGCTCCAAAGAAAACAGCAGTCTTATGTATACACTTCACAAAACATGTACAGGATCTGTATGTTGAAAACTACAAAATGCTGATTAAAAAAAAAATCAAAGAAGACCTAACCAGTGGACAGACATACCTTGTTCATGAATTGGAAGACCCAATATGTCAATTCTCCTCAAATTGATCTGTGAGTTTAATGCAATTCCTAAAGAAATCCTAGCAATATTTTTTATAGACAGATACGAACTTATTCTAAAATTTATATGGAAAGGCACAGGCCCTAGAATAGCTAAAACAATCTTGACAAAGAAGAATAAAGTGGGAGGAAATCACTCTACCTGGTATTGAGGCTCACGATTCTGGTGGAGGGATTGACAAACAGATAAATGAAACAGAACAAAAGACCCCAAAAATAGTCCCACACAAACATTCTCAATTGAAATGGATTTTTCAGTAAAACTGTAATTGAATGAAGGAAGGGCAGTGTTTTACAGCAAATGGTGTTGGCATAATCCATAGACAAAAACAAAACCCCACCTCAATCTAAAATTCACATCTTAGGCAAAAATTAACAAACATTGGACCATGGACTTAAATGTAAAATTCAACACTATAAAACTTTTAGGAAAAAACACAGGGAGATATCTTTGGCATTCTAGTGCTAGGCAAAGAGCTCTTAGACTTAATACCCATGAAAGGAAAAAAAAAAAAAGGATAAATTAGACTTTACCAAAGCTAAAAACTTTTATTCTCCAAAGCCTATTTAAAGAAGATGAAGACACAAACTACAGAATGGGAGAAGATATTTGCAAACCGCCTATCTGACAAAAGACTGGTGTCTAAAACATACAAAGAGCTCTCGAAAACTCAACAGTAAAAACAAAACAAAATGACAGCCCCTTCCCACGCACAAAGCAATTAGAAAATGGGCAAAAGACATGAACAGTCACTTCACTGAAGACGATCTACAGATGGCAAATAAGCACATAAAAAGGATGTTCAACATCATTAGCTTCAGAGATGTGTAAATTAAAACGACAATGGGAGATCACCACACCACTACCAGAATGGCTCAAATGATAAATAGTGGCAACACCGAATGCTGAACAATGCAGAGAAATGGGGTCTCTCATACACTGCTGGGGGGATGTACAGTGACGCAGCCACTCTAAAAAAGTTTGGCAGTTTCTTATAAAACTAAACATGCAGTTACAATGTGCTCCAGCAATTGTACTCTTGGACATTTATCGCTGAGAAATGAAAGGCCGTAGCCACACAAAATCCTGGGCACAGACATTCACAGGCACTTTGGTTGTAATAGCCCAAAACTAGAAACATGCGGATGTCCTTCAGTGGGTGAGTGGTTGAGCAAACTGGGGTGCATCCACCCCACGGAATACTACTTAGCAATAAAAAAGAAAGAACAGCGACATGCAGCTAAGCGGACGAGTGTCCAGTCAATGTCGGGACATCAGACTGGGTACCTGACCCTGTACATGTGATAAAAGGGCATAGAACTAAACACACACACATGCACACACACGGCCAAGCGTGCCTGAGCAAGCCTGAACAAGATTGGCAGGCTGTATCCATGTCAACACCCAGGTTTGTACCGCTGGCGAGAGCTGGGGGTGCACACGGACCCTCTCTATTATGGCATCTAGCTGTGTGCGAATCTGCAAGGATCTCACAATTTCAATTTTAAAAATGGGGGAATTGACGGAGATGCTCTAGTTTTGCCAACAGTCATTAAAACACATCCATCGCAGGGAGTGGATGTAGCTCTAGAGGCTGAGCGCCCGCTTCCCATGTACAAGGTCCCAGGTTCGGTCTCCAGTACCTCCTAAAAACAAAACCAAAACAAACAAATGAAAAAAAAAAACCCAACTCTCATTGGGGAGCAGATGAAGCTCAGTGGCTGAGCACCTGCTCCCCAAGTACGAGGTCCTGGGATCGATCCCCAGCACCTCCTAAAAAAAACACAACAAAACAACAACAACAACAACAAAACAAACAAATAAAAAAACATATCCACTGCGTCTTTTGTCATAAAAGGCCATTTTAACAGTGAAAAAGCAGGAAGGTCACAGTGTCAGAAGAAAGTGCAGTTCTTTTAAAATGAACTAATTCAGCTTACGAAAAGCTCAACCACATTTTTTCTTCTCTCTCTCATTTTGTGACACAGTGACAAGAGCTTCATCACTAGCTATAAAAGACTGAAGACAAGCATTTGGGAACGATTAAAATTAAGTACTGGCTAGCGAGATGTTATTATTGGACGATGATGTGTGTGCATGTTTGTCTACCTGTCTGTCTGTCTGTCGGGGATTTGGGGGTGTCCAGCTGGGCTGGGTGAAGGCTGGTCAGGGCACAGTCCTGAGGCTGTGGGTACCTGGGTAACGGGGGATCTGGGCAGGTGCCAGGGCCTTTCTCACACTGCAGGGCTCAGAACTGAACATCTCCCTCCCCCACTCTACAGCAGGATGCAGGGCGCCGTGTGGACCTTTGAGTTCTCTGCCTGGGAGCCCTGGGGGGTCAGCCTCACCAGCCAGTGCTCGCCGACACGGTCCCAGAGAGAGGCCGTTGCTACTTTCTCGGGGAGCTGCCCCAACGAGGCCGGCAGGCAGCTTGCGGCCCCCACGTCCTGCTGCCTTCCTCGCAGTGCGTCCACGCCTGCCCCGTGACACTGGTGATGGATGGCTCAGCGTGACTGGAACCCGGTGCCCTGCCCTGCTCGTGCCACGTCCCTGCCAAGAAGCTCACGCTCAGCACTTTCGAGAGCGGCCTCACCCCAGTGCCCGACCACTAATTGAATAACTCTCAGTTCCAAGTCATTCCATTTGGCCAGGAATTGGATTTCGCCCAGCCAGCTCCAGGCACCATTTCAGCAGAACTTTCTAGAGGAGAGGCCCCAGTGGAGGCCAGTGCCAGCCTGCATCTGCTCGAGATGTGCTGACAGGCACCAGCCCCTTGCCAGCCAGGTGCCCTTTGAACACAGGGCATGACTTTGCCGGATGCCTCCTCAAATGCCCTGCTGTGCAGCTGCAGGGCAGGGCCAGCTGTGGAAGAGGCTGGGGAGGCCCAGCACCCCACTCTCCTTAGGTGGGGGGATGGCAGGCAGCGTGGTGGGGGGAGGCTGGAGTGTCCTCTGCCAGCAAGGGGTCTGCTTCTCTCCTTCCCATACAGAAGAGCCAGCTGGAGAGGGTGGTTATGCTGTGTCTTCAGAGCCCGAGACCCCGAAGCCAGAGCTGAGGATGCTTCCCAAACCAACATGCATATCCTTACCCCAAGAAACCGGCCTTTCATCCTTTCAGCATCTACTGCACCCCGGGCCCTGGGAGGGACCATATCCATGAGGTTAAGGGCCCAGACTCTGGAACTGGACTGTCTGGGTTCGAATCCAAGCTCTGCCACCTAGGAGTTGTGTATTTATGCAAGACATGTAATCGTGCAGTGCCTCAGTTTCCTCACCGTAAAACAGGGATAACTACAGCACTTACCTCTTAGGGTTGTTTTGAAAATTTCCTGAGTCAATACAGGCAAAGAGTTTAGCACAATGCATGAGAGAGTAAGCACCCAAAGAAGTTTAAAAAACAACACAAGCTGCGTTAGACTCTGGGATAGAGGAAGAGGCCAGGGCGGACAGGATTCCCAGGCTCCACCTGCAGAAGTGCTGATCTGGCAGAACAGGGTGGGGATGGGACGCTACACGTCCAGTAAAAGCATCTCATGCTGTGGCCCTTGGGCCACGCTGGAGACCCACAGGTGAGCAGAGATGGCTCTGACAAAGGGGACAGGTGCCACAGGCGCCTGGGCGGGGAGGGCTCAGGTTTGCCTTTGAGGTGCTTCTTGAAGGGGGAGGGAGAGGAAGGAGGAGGCAGCCTGGGCCGAGGGGGCTGAGGAGGGAGGGGCAGCTGGTGTGGTCAGGGAGGCGCAGGTTGTGCTTTGCTGGAACTTGGAGTCTGGTGAGGCTGGAGAGGAGGCTGGGTGAGCTGGCAGGGGTGGGAGGGAGACCACCAAGCCTGGGGGAGCTCTGTCGGGGAAGCTGCTTCTCCCCCGCTGGGACTAGGGGGACCTTGAAGAACTGGGTGGGGAATGAGGTGAAGTGCGGGCCTCAGCGTGGTGGGCGGAGGACCAGGTGACAAACCTGGGGAGGGTGGAGGCCGTGCAGATGGAGAGGTGGGGCAGACTGGGCAAATACTGGGGGTGGAGTGGGCGGGCTTGGAGTTGTCCAGATGTGGGGGTGACTGGGTGGATGGTGGCACCTTTCAGGGAGAGGAAGAACGAGTGGAGAAGCGGGTGGGAGGGGGTCAGGACACCTGGTCATACCTGCAGGACCCCCACCCCACCCCAGCACAGAGCTCAGGCAGCCTGAGGACACCTGGGGCCTCTCACCTAGCAAAGGAGTTTTGGTGATTTTAGAAGATTTCTCATTAGAGCCTCTGTTTATTATCACAACTTCAACGACATGTTAACATTTTCCTCTCCTTTGCCTCCTTCATCTGCGGTGGAGATGGGGTGGGGGTGTGCTGAAGATTCCCTGGGATTCCCCTGTCCTGGTGGTCCCGGGGCCACCTCCCCGACACCTGGGCCACCCCTGCAGAGCTGTGCTGTGGCAGGAAGCCTGGCAGGAGGCATGGACCACTCTTTCCCGGAGCACTTAACGGGGCACTGCCGGTTCGCCCTCAGAGCAGGGAATGGTAAGCCCCAGCGTGGGTGGCTCCTCGTGAATTTCTGTTCCACCATTTGGCTTCCATGGGGACAGGGCTGTGAGTGATGGGTGCCGTGGCTTTCCATCTCAGGAAGAGCTGGCTGTGAGACCCTTCTCCAGACCCAGCTCTTGGGGCTAAAGCCCACCTTCCTTGAGGCAGGTGGGACGGGCAGGCTCCCTGATCCATGAGCGAGGCCTCATGCTCTGCTCATTGGGCTGACTTGGGGGGTGGGGGGTGCTGCCTTGCCCGTAGGCAGCTGCCCTGCAGGGGACTTTAGGGGCTCAGGGGCTCAGCCTCCCCCCGAATGGAGCTCTCTACCCCTGCACTCATCGCAGTGTTGAGACGCCTGACCCTGGGACTGTCCAAGAGCTCCCAGCGTAGTTGGCCCCAAGTGGAGAGGAACATGGAAGGGCAGGAAGAGGTCTGCTGCGAATGGGGCCACGGGGTGGTCCAGCCAACCTCTGCAACGGGTCTAGGGAGCTGGGGGTCCCAAGCCAGCTTTACTTTGCCAGGTCTTCTCTTTTCAAGCTGCATGAAAAGGACAGTGAGACCAGCCCTGGGAATTAACGGCCAGGCCCTGCTCTGTCCTAACCATGACCTGAGTCCCTCTGGCTGGGATTACAGCCACTTCTCACACCGGCCGTCGCTGCCCAAATGCGCTCTTGGCCCCTACGAGAGAAGCTTCTTGGTGCTTTCGGCCCCTTCTCCAGGCTGGGGAATGAGAGTCTCTGCCGGCTCTGTCGGTTCCCTGAACTTAGGCGGCAGGGATCCGCCTATGGGTGAGGGTCCCGACCTCTCAGAGCTGGGCGCCTGCAGGAGGGACCTCTCAGGCCACTTGTGACTGTCCCCAGGGCAGGGTTTTTTCATACAGGGTCTTGGCTCAAACCTCTGCTTGGGCTCCCCTATGGGTTTGGGATGGGCCCAGGGTGCCCCCATATTTTCTTTCTGTAGGGGATGCCAGGACACAGTGTAGAAGCAAATGTTGGCTGCCCTTGCCCGGGTGCTTTGACCTTGAGCCTTAAGGACAGCCCTGCTATCATACCCTCTCTCTATTGGCTCAACCAGAGCTGCCCACCCAGGAACTGATCCAAGCCCTTCTTGAGTCTGATTACCTCTCTAAGGAACAGTAAAATTGTTAGAATAGACAATAGTAAGATGCAAGGAGTACACACACACACAGGAGCACTCTGTAAAGTGAGACTGGGCACGTGACAGCTGTGCAGCGTTCACTGAGCTCCAGGCTCCACTGGGCTCTGCAACTCTCCACAGCTCAGGAGAACAGGAGTTTTATACCCATTTCACAGGTGGGGAAACAGCTTTAGGGAAATGGAAACAATGGGCCGGGGTGGCAGGTAGAAGTGGGTAGGTGCTGGAGGCAAAACCCTGTCTTCCCACTTGGAGGACCAAGTCCCTGTGACCCAGCAACTGCATTTCTAGCAATTTGTCCCAACGGTATAACAAGACCAAAGCAAGAAGGAGGCTCTAATTATTGTGAATAATTAGAAGTTATCCAAATGGCCAGAGCTTAGAGATTGGCTAAAGAGGGCATCTAGAATGGACTATAAGGCAACCATGAAAAAGATCCCGGAGATTTAGGTCCATTGACCTGAAGAGATGCCCGTGAGATGTTATTGAGTAGAAAAAACAAATTATGATAACAATGTATAATATGAGCATATTTTAATTAACAGTCTACATATTTATATGCCTTCAAATTAGCTCGGGGGAGCAGATGTGGCTCAAGCAGTTGAGCTCCTAACTCCCACATGGGAGGTCCTGGGTTCAGTTACTGGTGCCTCCTGAAAAATCAACAAAGTAAAATGAAGAATAAGCAAAACAAACGAAAAAACCAACTCAGGGAAGCTGATGTGACTCAATGGTTGAGTATCAGCTTCCCACATATGAGGTCCAGGGTTCAATCCCTGGCCCCCGATAACTCAAAAAAAAAAAAAAAAAATTAGCTTGGACGTTCATATGCCAAAATGTTAAGAGTTCTTACCTCTATTGAGCTATCGAGAACTATCTATTACCTCTGGATGGATGGTGGGATTTCAGGTGATTTCTACTGTCTTTTGACTTTTCTTCTTATCGTTGGGTTTTTAAACATGGACATGGATTATTTTCCTAGTTAGAAAAAAATAACAGAGGTATGTCCAGCTTGAGAAGAAAAGACCACCAATGGCCCCACGCCTTGACGTCCTTTGCCAGCAGCTCGCAGGCAGGGCTTCCTCTCGTTTGTCTAAAAATCTGCAACATTTCCTTCAAGCAGGGGTCCTTCCTCTGTACTGTGGAGGGTGGGGGCAGGTCTGTGGCATGCAGGCGGCCCCCTGCAGCTATGGGATGGGTCAGCCTCGGTCCCTTCTCCCTTTCCATGTGGGGCTTCTGGGGATAGTTCCCTGGATTTTTGCTTGTACTGGGGTGAAGGAAAGAAGAACTTAGAATCTTGAAACATCCAAGAAGGAAAGGCTTTGGGGGGGTCGCCTGGTCTACCTTTGCCCCCCACTCCAGCTGCTCCTGCTCTCAGCCTGGCCACCTGAAAGGTCCTGGAGGGGGTTTCTCCACAGTTGGGGAGGGAGGTGTGGGCTCCAGACCCTGGCCAGCGAGCTGCCTGGCTACCATTGCCTGTCCCCTTAGCTCCTGCTTCCTCCCAGCCCCCCAATTCCACAGTGTGACTCCAACAGGAGGCTCCAGGACAGCAGAACAATTTAATTCCTATTACAGAATAAAAATTAATAACATTAAATGTCATGATCATCCCACACTAATTAAGCATCTAATGAATAATTAGCTGTGGACACATCTGACATTTTTGGTCATTAATTTGAGCAAGTGTTTTAAGTTCCAAACAAAAGTCCTCTGGGGTGGGGCCTGCAACTCGGAGCCTCACACAGTCAACGTGCATTTCCAGCCTTCCGGGAGGCTGGCTGCTGCAGGCAGCAGGGGCGGAGCAAGCCAGCACCCTGGCGCTGGGCTGGGTGGGGAGGGGGCGCTCCGCCGGGGAGGGGAGGGAGGTAGAAGCGGAGACTTGGGGCACACCTGCACCCTGTCCTCCTGAGCCTGAGCCGCCAGGCCCCGCAGTCCCTCTTCATCGGTTGCTCCTGCTCAAGGAGTGAAATAAGGCAACCATCCTTGCCAGGGGCCTGTTAAGTCTCAAGGAAGGGAAGAGTCGTGCAGGTGTTTGGCACCTGCAGGTCCCGCCAAAGGGGAGCGCAGGGTCGGTCTGACTGCTCAAGCAAAGGGTCAGGCAGTGCCGTGGGAAACCACTGGGGCCAGGATTCCCCTGTCACCCACTGGTGCTTCTCACAGAAAGATGAGCTGAGCAGTGAGGCACATGGCAGACCCCCCGGCTGGGGCAGCCTGATGTCTCGGCAGGAGCCTGGCCTGGGCTAAACCTCAGCTGTGTGAGCATCCCGGACCACGTACTTGCCAGGGCCCTGGGGTCTGGGCTAGATGCTTCCATGTGTAGCCAGAGGAGTAAACCAGGCACAGAGAGGTTAAGGGATGCACCCAAAGGCACACAGCCATGTGTGGCAGAGCTGAGAGGAGCTTAGGCCACCTGGCGCCACAGTCTGCTCCCTGTGGCCTCTTTCTTCCTAACGTCTTTGGGAACCCTCCCAAGGTCACCAGGGCAAGCAGCCGCCAGCTCCAGATAAGCCCCTGTATGCGACACCGCTGATGAGCCATCACTGGTCAGGGCGCGAGTTGGAGGGAGCTGACCAGGACCTGGGCCCTCAAAGCAGAACAGAAAGCAATGGATGTTTGGTTCTTTGGTTTTTTTCTTCGAGGACCTTCTTGAGGCTCTACCACACATTTCAAGCAGCTGCTCTGCAGGTAACAAAGAGGGAGCCCCAGGCCCCCCAAGGGAAACAGCCCCGGGTGGCCCCAGGACCACTGCTCCAGGACCTCTGTATCTGGGGTGCCCGGGGGAGGATGGCTCGTCCCTCGAGGCCAGGAGCGCCCTGCTCCTCTCCACCTGTTCGCACCCCTCACGTTGGCGGGTGTCTGCACACTTGGGGTTCCATCCCGTAGCCCCGGGCACAGGGTCTGCCCACCTCGTTTCCTCAGACAAGTTTCTAAGCTCAGGATCCTTCTTTCCTGCCAGGACAAATCTCCCCTGTCCTTCAAATCTCCCAGGAGGCCACTCCCCAGCCCCTACTTCTCTCTCCCACTCACTCCCAGGTCTCCAGGGAGCCTGGGCACACAGTAGGGGCTCAGGAGGTGCTGATGGAATGTGAAACGGATAACCATTTTCCTTCAGGAGCTTCCAGGCTCCGAGGAGACTCTGGGCCAGGGAAGTGCTGGTCATTGTCCAGTGTTGGGGTAACTGCTTTAACCTGTTTCCTCGGGGGGTGGGGGGAGGGCAGGAGGTTGAAGGAGAATCCCAAGCTCCCTCCCTTGCCCAGGGAGCTGGGAAGGGGCTCCAAGGTGTGGGGTGCAAGCCAGGAGTGAGGGTCCATTGCTGTGTGATTTGCTTGGGCCAGTGGAATGGGAGTGGACGTGACTCCCCCACGTCTGAGCAGAGGCTGTAAATAGCTTGGGAGGCTTGGATGGCCGATGGCCTTCAAGAGCTTCTGCTTTGAGAAAACCAAGCTCCAATATGCTACTGCTTGGTCGAGGTCCTGGAATGAGGCACACGGAACCAACCAGAACCTGACCCTCAGCCTGGGCGAGCCACGGCAGCTGACCTACCACTTGAGTGAGAAACAATCGTCAGCCACTGAGATTCAGAGGCTGCTTGTTACACAGCAGTATTGAGCAAAGCTGACGTACTCATTTCCCTATTTGAAAGTGCAACTTGCCCTCTACCCAGAACCCTGCTAATCTCCTCCCTATCCTTATGACCTTCTATCCTATAATATAATTTTCTTATTATGCTTATTGTTGAGTGACATCTCCCTTGCTACAGTGTAAGCTCCAGGAGGGCAGGATCTTTGTCTGCTTTGATCACTGGCATTTTCCAGAAACCAGAGCAGTGACTGGCATGGAGCAGGTGCTCTGTAGACACAGAATGAATGAACAAACGAATGAATGAATGAACTAAAGACAGTCCTGTGGGTTGTACCTTGCACTCCACTCCTAGTGCTGTTTCTCAGTCAGACCACGCTCCAAGCTAAGGAACCCCGGACATGGCTTCATTTCTACTGGCAAGCCTGTAATCCCCAAGTCTGGGTCAAAATTCCTGGGAAACCCAGAAGAAACAGAGAAAACAAAGTCCCCGCCCTGCAGACCTCCACTTCCTCTGCTTGCGCTCCTGTCCCTGTTCTTGTCTCTGTGGCACCCTGAGGAGAGGGCGTCTCAGGCGCTTCCTCTGCAAAGCAGAGAAGAGGGTGCAGGAAGCTGCCAGCCGCACGGCCAGGGGTCCCGGCTGAGGGAAGGGGCCTGGCCAGCATCCGGGGACAGGGCAGGGCCAGGAGACACCACCCGCCTTTTGGGGGTCCAGCCGCAAGGATCCCATGAAAGCTGCCTCTGATGGAGTCAGGCTACTTTAATCGGAAATCCAGGCATTTTACTTCCATCGTTCCCAACCGTAGGATTGAGAAAACACCTGGCGGCAGTGCAGAGCCAGCCACGGACAGATCTCGGGGGCACCCAGGCAGCCGCAGGATCTCGGTCCTTCAGGCAAACCCCGAAACAGGAGCCCACATCAATAGTGACCATGATAATGGTGGGGTCCTAGGTGCCTGGCACGGCACTGAATGATTTACATTTCTTATTTCTTTTCCTCCTAACATTGAACATAAGGATGATTGCCCCCACTTCACAGATGAGCATGTAGAGGTTCAGAGAGGTGGAGTAACTTGTCCAGGGCCTCGAGCTAACGAGTGGTCCCTCCACATTTCCCCCGGGGGGCTTTCGGATTCTGGCGATGGCTGAGCTTTTCCTCTATACTATACGCATCGTTCTGGTTGAACTGGGAGGGAACAGTCCTACTATGTGCTAGGCAGCCTCCTAAGCTGGAAGGGGTGTAGGTAACAGAGAAGGTGCAAGCCCTGCCTTCAAGGAGGTCTAGCTGACAATGAGGGGAAAGGACGATCCGCAGCATGTCAGAGCCCCCCCGGCCTCGTGGGTGCCAGTCCCCATCCGCTCTCTGGATGGCAACACATACAAGCTGCAGGAAGAGCCCGACCCAGGGGTGCACGGGTCCCTAGAGCCGGCCCAGAGGAGCGACGATGGAAGAGCGTAGCCAGGGAGATGGGGCTGGCGCCAGCCTGGGCAAGCCACGGTTTCCGTGGCGCTTCCCAAACCACAGGCACCCGAGCAGCACTGCCAAGCGAAGGCAGGAGCCACAGCGCTTGTTTCTGCTGGACCCTAGACGGGGCTGTTGGGAGGCAGAGGTGCCGGGAAGCAGAACAGAGGCCCCGCTGCCCAGGCGGGTAAATACGACGGGGCAGCCTCGTTGCATGTGTGTCCCTGGAAAGCCTGGCGGTAAGAGCTGCGCATTCTGGCCCCACGAATTTAAATGCTCACTGAAAAGATCCTCGCCCTCATTTTTGAGGGATTGTCATTGCGATAGTAAGGCCTTGGCATTACGTGCTGCTCCATCCCCCCCACCCCCGGCCACCCGCTGGCCTCTCCAGCCATCTCAGTCAGCTCAGCCTCCTGACCACCGGGAAGGTGGCACTGCTGTCCCTTCCACGGGGGCATGCCAGGCACATCGAGATTAGCGGGTCCCAGGGCAGGGATGGCTGGGTCTGACTCCAGGGCCTGTGTCCTCCCCTACACCAGCCAGGAAATGGGAATCCCCTGCGGAGAGCTGAACAAAACAGCAATTCTGAGCTCTGCCCCCGGGCCAATCAAAGCAGAATTCCTGGGAGTGGGGCCCAGGCATTGACATTTTTCACACGCTCGCCAGGATACAGCACTGCTGGTCTTGACTTTACTTCTGCGTACCAAAGTAGGTGAGCTTTTACAAACCAGCGTTTGAACGAAAATGGGGAGCATGATTTCAGGACCAAGTGTGGAACCAGTCTGAAACGTAGCTGCATTTTTTAAATTTGCAGATTAATTTAGGAATGACAGAGATTGTGCGCAAGGGAGACTCATGAGTAAGCAGGAGAAGCTGCCAAAAGGCACCTTGCCCCTGCTTACTGGAGAAAGGTCTAGATGGGCAGCCGTTTGGACTGTGCAGCGCATCCAGTGGGAGGACAGAGGCGGCGTGCTCACACTCGCCTCGTCCCAGGGCCCAGAGCCCTGGTCAAATTGCGGGAGACGCATGCCCGCTGAATGTCCCCGTCCCTGCCCTGGAAGGGGCCCGGCAGCCGAGTGCCACGCAGTCCAAGCCGCAGGCCTCAGGGCATTTTTATGGCCGAGTTATAAACCTCTGAGAAATGGGGTTTATAATGGAAACTCTGACACCACCTAAAATCCAGCAGCACTGCTGGGTCCTACTGTAACACAGCCCTAATTTATAAACCACTCAGGATCCCTGGCCATTCTGAAACTTATAGACAATAATCCAGAAATAGAGTAAACCAGGAGGGGAAAATGGCACAAATGTCCACGGGCTGCAAAGTCTGCGGAGGCCGACGGCTCAGAAGTCCAAGCAGATTCGCAGGGCTTGGGCTCTGCCCTGGATCCCACACCGCCACAGCCCTGCGAGGGACGGGGGCCCTGCAGACGGGACCCGCTCCGCTCGTCTTCCAGGTGGGCTTTCAGCGGGAAGATTGGATGGAGTGGAAAAGGGGGAAGCACCCACCATTCCGCTTGCTCTTAGATGCTGCTGTAAGAAGGCTCCAATGTGCTCTCGTTTAAATTGAAAAAAAGGGGGTGAAGGAAGCAAACTATTCTCCAGAGACAGAAATTTATCATGCAACTGTGGGGAAAGGCACTGGCTCCCTGCCTGTGCCTCCAGCTCAGGCTTCCCAGGATGAGCTTCCTAGGCAGAGGCAGCTCTGGGGCCTGGCAGGGCCCGCAGCCACTGGGGGTGGGGGGCAGCAGGGACTCCCCTCAAGTCCTCCTTGAGAGCCACAGGCAGGGGGTCTGTGGCAGCCCCAGGAGGGGAGACCCCTTGGAATTCCCTGCACCTTCTTATTCGCCAAATATGCTTCGTTCAGGGCCTGGGGGGGGGGGGCGGCGGCTAGAAAGCCAGGCAAGAGAAGGGGGTCCTGGCGGTGCCTCTTTCCTTGGGGGATGCACTGGTTGCACTTTGCCTTCCTCGCACCCTGCCTTGTTCTGGTCCTTTCCCTCCTCCCCTTCCTTCTCTCTGGTCTTCTTTTCCTGCCTGCCCACTCTCCCTTCCTTCCTCTCCCTTCCTTCCTCTCTCCCTTCCTCTTATCCTTCCTTCTTGACTTTCTATCTCCATTCCCTTCCTTTCCCTCCTTCATTCATTCTATTCAACAAATATGTTCTGAGCATTTTCTCGGAGCCAGGCTCTGTGTTGGGAGCTGGGGATTCACAGGTGACTCGAACTCAGGAGCTTAGTGGGGGAGACACATTGCAAATGAACAAATGCCTAAAGCGGCCTTTCCTTGACATCAGCCTCTGCCTCCTTTTGCTTCCCATATAAACCTCACTCTTCCTCAGTGCTATGTGTAATTTCAGAACAACTGAAATGACTAACGACAAATCCAAGTAACAGACGTTTTGAAGAGTCTTCTTCAAATGACACTAGCCCCACTTCTCAGCTTCCAGAAGATTCTTAAAAGCCTTTTCTGAAAGGGGTGGGGGTCGGGAGACCTCCCCCTCCCTCTGGTGTTCGCTAGTGGTCACCAGTGCTGTGGCAGGGCCCTGCGAAGGGTCTGGGAGCCAGGGGCTTGGCACAGAGTGGGCCACGGGCTCGGGCGTGGGCCACAGACTCAGCACAGTGTGGGCCACGGGCTCGGGCTCGGTCCACGGACTCAGCACAGCGTAGGCCATGTGGCTCGGGCGTGGGCCACGGGCTCAGTACAGCGTGGGCCACGGGCTCGGGCGTAGGCCACGTGGCGCTTCAGAGTGTGAGCTCGGGGCCAGGACGGGTCCACCCCCGCTCTGCGTCCTCTTAGGCAAGCAGCCTCTTCCGTCTGTGCTCCGGTTTCCTAGCTGGAACGTGGCACAACACCAATTCCTCCCTCTCAAGGGGGTTGAGCAGATTTTACGAGATAATAAGTACTTAGTTCCTTGTCTAGAGCACGCCATAAAACCTCGCCATTATTGTCATGATTTGTTGAGGGAACAAGTGGGCATTTCAGGGGGAGCCCCTCAAGCAAAGGCCCTGAGGCAGGGACCAGCCTTGAGCCCAGAGCTGTGAGTGGCCTGGCTTCTGCGGGCAGGCGGAAGTGGCCGGCGTGACACTGGGGAGACAGGAGTCCTTCCCCAGACCGAATCTGGTTAGGACGGCTGTCCCCGAGGGCCGGCGCGGCTGCCCTTCACGGCTTGGATTCTCTTTCTCGGGTGTACAGCAATGGCCTGCTCTTCTCTGCTCATGGTCCGAGGGCCCCAGAGTGGCCTGCTCCAGCCTGGGAACCTCCTGCCTGCGGCTCCCTAACACCCCCCTTCTCCTTGTGCCGCTCCACAGAAAATGCCATTTGAGTCAAGCCACTTTCAATTACTGTGATGCGGTGTCTGAGCCCACAAGGTAATAAAGGGCCGGCTTTCCCTCCTGGGAATGTTTGGGGTTTTCCAGGCGCCAGAGGAGAGAGAAAAAGGAAGTGAAGCTAAGTGCTGCCTGGAGGAGCAAATGGCTTTAGGAGACAGGGATGCAGAGCGTGGAGGAGCAGGAGGTGGTGGCAGGGCTGGGATGAGTGGAAGCAGGTGTGAGTGTGAGTGTGCAAGAGGGAGGGTGAGAGTGTGAGAGTGAGGGCAAGTATGAGTGAGTGTGAAAGAGGATGAGCTGGAGTGTGGCTGTGACAGTGAATAGAAGTGAGTGTGTGAGAGTGAGGGCTGTGCGTGAGTGTGTGTGTAAGGGAATGTGTATGTGTGAGTGTGTAAGAGTGTGTGAGTGTGCGAGAGGGTATGAGTGCATGACTGTAAGTCTGAGTGGGAGTGTGACCACGTGGGAGTGTGCGAGAGGGTAAGGGTGGGCGAGTCTCGCTCATTCTGTTTCCTCCCGGGAAGCTGAGGGCCCCTGGCTTTGCACTTTGTGGGGACCTCGATAAATAGGAGTTTACAAGTCATCCAAGAACAGGACAAGAAAGCCCCATCCAGAGTTGGGGGGTCAGATGGTCGTGAGGGTGCAGGGCCCAGTGTGGGCAGATGCGCCTGCCAGGACCCCTCACTGCTGAGACGTACCCCAAGCCTGCTTTCACCCCTGGGAACGAGCTTGAGGACTGTGGGTGGACATGGCCCTGGCCTGAGAAGGACCCAGACTGGCTGGACACTGCTGAGCAGCTGCGGCGGCCCCCTCCTTTCCCCAAGGACATTCCAGGTCATCTGCCAACATTTTTCCCTGAATGTGCTACCTGGGATGCGGCTCGGGGTGGGCCGCCTCCTGGCTCAGCCCCTCAGGGACCACACGCTGCCCGGTCCTGGCAGATGGATGGATGGCTCTGGCGGCTTGTCTGCATGGCCCCATTTCACTCCTGGCAACATCTGGGGAGTGAAAGACTTCCTTTCCCACCTGCCCTGGAGGGCAGCTCTGGGAACTGTGAAGGGGAAGGGCTGGCCCTGGGGGCTCGCCCTCTGTCCTCTCAAGGCTTGGGCTCTGCCATCCCAGAGACCAGCCATTCCAGGCGAAGCAGGACGCCAGTCACCCACGTCAGATGCCGAGCGCTTGCAGCAGCCCTCAGAGACCAGCTGAGCCCCACCTGGCTGCCCGAGGCAGCTGCCGCCCATCCTCCCGAGGTCCATGAGCCAAAGAATGCTGGCGGTCCCCCAGGGCTTCCCCTCCCACCTCCGGCCTGCTGGCTCTGACCTCCAAGGGGCACGAGGCTCCCCTAAGTGACCAGAGCCCCGATTCCTGTGGGCCATGATCATCTTCATCCTACGTGCTGAGGCAGGAGGAAGGTGGAGGCCCACTGTTCTAGAATGTTCTTGGTTTTGCCCACGCACTGGTGCAGAACTCGACTGCCCTCTGCAAGTAGAGCAGGTGGGTGGAGTCAACCTACTGTGAAAAGCCGGGAGCCGAGCAACCGGATCTTGGAGTCGGTTGGCGGGGAGGTGGAGAAATTCTTAGGGAATTGGGAGCAGGTGGCGTGGAGGCCTGTCCCTGACGAGGCTGAGAACTCTAGTGCAGATCACCACCCTCCTTGACCGGCTCTCTCCATCTTGCAGGGTGCAGGAGGCTGGAGGGAGCCTCGAGCCCTCTGCCCTGGTGTGCTCTGTCAGCACGTGCCCCGTACCTGGCTGTCCGAAGGCCACACCTGGTGGCTTCTCTGGGTCAGGAGAGCCAGAGCAGGGAGGTGAGCTGTGCCTGCAGGGCCTGAGTTTTGCCTGAGACCCCCCTGGCAGCAGAGCTCTCTCCCCGGCCCCTCAGTCCACGTGTGAGCTCCTCCCTGCAGTGAGAGTCCCCACAGCAGCGCAGGAGGGGGCCCGGGACCGGAGCTGCCAGCTCGGCACCCTAAGACCGCTGCTTCCCATGGTTCTGGGAGGGGCTGCTGTCCTGGCCTGCTGAGGGGTGGCCGTGGGCCTCCTGTGGGAGCCATTCAGCCGTGCCCAGAAAGCCCCACTGGCCGCACCTGGACATCCCTGTGCCCTCGGGGCTGAGGGCCTGCCATGCCCCCTGGCGCTCTCCTTCCCGGGACCCCAGGCCCAACTTCCTCCAGCGCCACACTCCAGGGTGCTGCCCCCTCAGCTCAGGGGTAGGGTTTGAAGAAAAACTGGGGACCATTCACACTTGCAGGGCCCCAGGAACAGGCTGGCTTCCCCCACTTTCTGATGGCTACAAACCTAAGAGACCATGAGGTGATCCAGACCCTGTTAGAAGGGGGACCTACGCTACGGCAAGAGAGAAAGCCCCGGGCAGTTCCTCGGAGCCCAAGGGGAAGCCTCCCAAGGCCCAGGCGTTTGGGGTTTGCTCATGACCCAGCGTGGCTCATAGATGACCACCAGCACTGGGTGCTGGGAGTGAGCCTCCCCACGGGCCACGGCCGGCCTAAGGGCGCTAATCGACAACCCTGGTCGTCATCCCATTTCACAGATGGGTAAACAGGTTCCTTGCTGGTGGAGCTGAGAGTGGAAGCCAGGTCTTTTCCCCACGGAGCTGCCCTCGTGAACTGCCTTCTGAGCTATTCCACCCCCCACCCTTGTAGTGAAGGCGTCTGGCCAGGGCCAGGCCACAGGGAGATCCCGGCAAACTGTGGGAGCCTCTGTCTGGATTGGGTGTGTTTCTCCAGGACGTGAGTCTTGTCACTGCAAGGAAACGTCTCTGCTCTTGGGACCCGAAAGCCATTATGTAAGCCCACCCTCTGGCTTAATATCCCCCACCCCCACCCCCATCTACATTTTCTGACCAGCAGCAAAGTACCAGGGAGTGTGTATCGGAACCGAGAGGTGAATAACTCACAGGCCTTGCCCTCAGGGAGCTTGGGTTCTAGCTTCTTTCCCTCTCAGACCATTTGTGCCTGCGCAGATGCACAGCAGGGCCACCGGCCTCTCCTGGGCCCACCAAAGCTTCTTTCTGCACGTGGAGGGTAGGAAACGAAAGGGCACGGCACGACCCCCATCAGCCCCTGTCAATTCATTTCTCTTCCTTAACTAAGTTCATGACTTCATGCGAACCAGGTCCCCATCAAGCAGCCCCCCCCCGCTCTTCACCCAGCTATGGGGTCCCCGTTCCCCGAGCTCGCCAGGGCCCTGGGGCCTCACTCCTTCTTGGGGGCGGGCACCCCTGACCTGGAGAGGCCCTACTTCCGGTTTCCTGGGGGGGCTGGGGGCTGAGGGGGATTCCCCGGGTGGGGGCAGGTCTTCCCGCAAGGGCTCCCTAGCTAACAAGGCCGCCAGCAGCTGAGCTCCTGCCCAAGCCAGGCACCAGGCAAACACTTGGAATGCGTAAGGAGATTCTGCTGAGCTGCTGAAGCCCATCAAATTTTTATTGGATGCATTTCCTCTGGAGAACTTGTGTACTAAATCCTGCCTAGGCTGTATCAGAGGAATAAAAATTCCACACACAGACTTGACTGCAAATGTCCCTTCCCGGAGCAAAGGACACCCTTTCTAAACAGCCACTTCTCTGCACAGAGGCTGGGTTTGGGCTGCTCCTTGGCCAGGAGCTGGAGGCTGCAGAGGGACAGACACTTTCCTTCCACCTGTGAGCAGTGGGGTGGGGCCCCCCATTTGAGTCCTAACCAGCCCCATGTGAGGCTCCTGGCAACCTTGGGCCTCTCCTGGCACCCTGTAGTCCCCTCACTTTTGTAGCAAGTGTTCCAACCCAACCCCCTTGCTGGTCTCCTCTTCCCAAGGGGCTTCCTCCAGCCTCTTCTGCAGCCTCCAGAGGCGCAGGTTTGCTGCAGGTACCAGGGGCGCAAATGCCCTCAGTTGGAAGCCCCAGGGCTCAGGAAAGACTCTGCAGGACACATGGACCACAGAGCCACAGGTCGCCGACAAATTTGGGTTCCGGTGTCCATGAGCCACATAATCACCAGACATGTACTTGGTGCTGAGATAGATGGGAAAGAAGGGCTTTCCCCCAAAAGAAGAGCTCACAGCAGCAGGGTCACCAGATAACATAAAGGATGGCCAGTTAAGTTGGAATTCCAGATAAACAAGAAGTAAATTTTTTTTAGTATAAGTATATCCCATGCAACATTTGGGATATACTTATACTAAACAAGAATTCATTGTTTATCTGGAATTCCAATTTAATTGGCCATCCTATATTTTTATCTGCAAAAGCTGGCAACCCTATGTGGCAGCCTCCAGGGTGTAATGCACAACAGCCGTGTCTCCTTGTCTCACCACCAAAACCCATATTCCACCAGGAGCAAGGCCATAAAGAGATGTTCTTCCTAAGTGAGCCCTGTCCCTTGGCTGGGTTCCAGAAGCCAAAGCTCAGAAACGGCAGCGCGAGAAGGCCTCACTGCTGGGAGAGCACATGTAGCGGGGTGGTAGCAAATCCAGTCGTCTACAGCACCAGGCCCAGCAGCCCACACTTCGAATTCTCCTCAACAAACCATCTGCTCCACCGTTCCTGTTAGCCTGTTTTTCAGCTTGATGCCCGGCTCTGGAATTGCCACAGACTGCAAGGGCAGGGCCGAGGCAGCCTTGCAAGGAGAGGCTCCCTGGAGGGTCTCAGGAGAATGTTCTAGAATCTGCTTATTCAGCGTCTTTCCTCTTGATGAGACAGTTCCCCGCCCTCCAGCACTGGCCAGTAAACACCGGGCACCAATGACAGACAGTGACACATGTCACAAGTGGGCAACAGCCGGCTTCTTAGAAGCTGTGCTCGCGTTCCTGAAAGGGCTGAAAGTCCCTCTGGGTCTCCCTCGGGATGGCTCGTGACTGGGCTACAGGCGCCCAGCGTCTCCAGCTGGAGCCCCTCTTGCTGCTCGGGTCTGACTGATTGTGAAGCCCTGACATTTACTGGATCCCGCAGAGAGCACAAGGCCTCTGCTGGGGCGGCGTCAGCAGGGAGCCCAGAGCTGCTGTGTAAGATGGAGGAGGGAACCGGCATCTGCCCCTGTCTTTCTAAAACTCCTGCAAGCCACGAGGAGAAGGGGAGACAGGCCCGGGCCCTCCGCCTTGGATGGTCCAGCTCACACCTCTGCCTTGGAGCCACGGCGCGTGGAGCTGGGCTGCCAGCATGGAAGTGGCTGAGTGGAGGAGGAGCTGCTGCAGGTCCTGGGGAGCCTGTGACGAGGGCTGACCGCAAGGGGCAGGGCCGGAAGCCTCTCGGGACCCTTGTGAGCCCGCTTTGCAAGGAAAGGTCTACGAGTGCGACAGCAGGGGCCAGCCCTGCGAGGAGGATTGAACGCTAAACCACCACGCCACGCACACTCACGTTTTCAGATGCATACGCACCCACATGCAACCACACATGCACTCATATACACACAACTCACATATTCACATGCACACACATTTGCTCACAGACATATACTCACATGTGTGCACAATCACACACACTCACATGTACACACTCACATGCATACACTCACAATCACATACACACCTGCTCATACACACTCATGTGCACACACTCACATGCACAAACACCTCGCACACATGTGCACACACAATGCATATTCATATACATTCACATGCACACACACATAGTGCAGGGCACTCATGAACACACATGCACATGCTCTCACGTGTACATACAATCACATACACACATGCTCACACTCACACACACACTCACACACGCACATGCTTAGTGCACACACTCACACGCACACACACAAATCCCTAGTAACCTGGTGCTCATCACTGGTTACCAGGGAGATATCCCCCCAACCCTGCACTACCCGTGCCCCCCACTCCCCCACCATCGGTTCATGTGGATGCTGCAGAAAGTTCCAGCAGGCCAAGAAGAGATTCCACAGGGAGCACTAAGGGTCTTGAGCAGGACCCAGGCCACAAGAGGACCCCAGCCGTCACTCTCCGCCCTGGCTGTGAGCAGGCTGCTAGCAGCGCTCGATGCCTCAGTGTTTGACTCAGCACATCAGGTCAGACCGACTTAGTGGGATTCTCTGGGATTGAACATGACCTTCTACATGTCTCGTGCTCCCCTCATTGAAGTGCATTGCTGTTTGTCTTCTTCAATACTGCCCTCATTGACGAGCTCTAACATAATTCTCTCTGGGCTCTGACTTTGTGCATTTGGTAGTCTCCCCAAGTAGATACGCCCTTTGAGAGAAAGTGCAAGGGAAAAATGAAAGTGAGACTGTCCGTGGGAAGTATCAGAAGCGAGAACGGAAGGCACCACACGGTGTGAGAGACCGCGGCTCTAGAATCGCGGAGAACGTGCCCAGAGGAGCACGAGCAGGGTTATCCATGGGCCTCCTGGGCGCCAGCGGCTGTGGATGGAAACGCGGGGCAGGGTTGCCATTCCCCTTCTCTAGGCGTGCTCAGACTGGCCCAGGGCTGCCTGAAGAGGGGGCAGGGGGGCCCGGACTGGCTCTCAACCCAGGGCCTTGTCTGCCGGCCAGACAGTGAGAAGACGGCTCGAGGACCGGGCTGGACCAGCCTGGGCTTGGCTCCCTGCGTGCGCCGGGGCAGCTGGCTGTGACACTGGCTTCTAGAGCCAGGGCTCCTCGGCGGGTCAGGGCAGCGTCCCCGACCAGACGCCCTGCTGGCGGGATCAGGGGTGGACCTGACGTGGGCTCCATCTCTGGGGGTCTCCCTGGCAGCTGCGATGCGTGGCAAATCCTCCACACCACAGTGCCTTCGGGGAGCCCAGCTAGCGGATGACCTTGAGAGAATCACAGGCATTGTTCTTTCTGCCTGTCTGGGGTGATGGATTTAACGTTCTGTGAATCGGAAAGGACAGCGGCCTTGGTGGCCCCCGCTATTTGTCCTGGCCCTGGGTCCCCTGGGGGTGGAGGCGGGCTTGGCCTCCATGCCTGCCCCTCGTCAGGCTGGGCCACCTCTGGGGCCGAGGGAGGAAGGATGGGGGATTCGGGCTGCGCTCAGCCCACAGCTGCGTTCTCTGAATGGGGGGATGAGCAACCCTCGGAGGTGGAGCTGGGGGGCGACCTCCTTTCCTGCTCTGCCCAGGACCACAGCCTCCTGGGACGGGTGGCACAAGCCCTCAGCCTCCTTCCCCTGAAGGGAACGGCATGTCTGGGCAGAGGACACCGCCCGGCCTCTCCCTCCTTTCTTTCCTGCAGCACCCACTTGTTAACTGCGGCTGAAACCAGCAGGCCTGGCTTAGAGGCTGCGATGAGCTCTGCGGGGAGTGTGGCCGTGACCGTGACATCTCAGCATGGTGACAGTCGCTGGCCTACTAAGCAGACGCTGCGGCCTCTCTCACCAGGGGAGCCCACGTCTGGCACAGGCACACGTGTGTGCAGTGACAAAACCACGTGCACACGCAGACCGTGCAGTTTCGCCGGCACCATCGATGCACACATCCTGCCCTTAGTGCTGACGCCCGTGCCCACGCTGGCACCCTCCACGGGCCGCGCCCACACCCCCCCCAGCCCCTCCACGGGCCACACCGCGTCCCCCCCAGCCCCTCCACGGGCCACGGCCACCCACGGAAAGCCCAGCACCCAGCACGCGGGCTCTGCATGTTCCCCCTGCTGCCCCAGGCACAGGCAGCCTCCCTCTGGCTCACCTGCGCGCCCCCTGCCGCCTGCCTTCCCGCAGGCTGACTGTGTCCAAGTGCAGAGCTGCCCTAGCATGAGCACGCCAACCTGTCTGAGGCTGACCTCAAGCAAAAGCAGTCCTGGGAGAGGCAGGCCCAGTGGCTCGCGGCCTTTCCTCTGGGTCGAGGGGCCCATTCTGCTTGGGCTGCCCCCCCCTGGCTCCTGAGGTGGGGCAGAACTAGCCCAGGTCCAGGAGCTAGCGAGAGGAAGTGGTTCCACAGTTCCGAGGGCAAAGAAAGCAGCTTTCATCTACCTGAGATTAAATTATAGCCAGGAGCCACTTCCGAACAAGACCAAAATAGATAACTGGAAACAAGTGGCCCTACTATAAATTCCCAGGATTTGTGGTCTTTTCTCGACCGGTTTATCCTTGAGAAGCTCCAGCAGTCATTCTGTTTGAACAAGATCTAGGGGACTGTGAGTTAAAGGGCGCAGTCTCACTGGTTATCAGAGTCCTTGTTAGCAGAAATCTCCCTGACACACACTCAAATCTGGGAAATGAATCTTCACCGCATACCTGGCCAGGGCTCAGGAGTCTCCTGAGCAGGTGCTGCTTTGCCTGGAAGGTGCCGGAACCTTTAGGGTGAGGCTTCCACTCTTGGGGGGCTCCCAGGCCTTGCTGGCCCTAGAATGAGTGGTCATGTGGCCAGAGCCGAGGGAACCCCTGCCAGACCATGCCAGGGTGTCAGTCCTGCTCCGTCCAGTCAGTAGACACAGGCTGTTTATTCTCTGAGAACCCCGGTTGTCAAGGACAAACCACCTCTAAGTATGAAAACTGGGTTCCAAAGACAAATGGCTTTAGAATGATGGGCTCTGACGTCACAAGGAATTCACGACTCCCTCTCCTCATCCTTCCAAAGCCCCTACCTTGATCCCCAAGCCCCTCCTTCAAGAAGCCAATGGCAGGAATCCATTGAATCCTTATATTAAGGATCAATGAGTGACAAAGCCAAATAAGCAAAACTGCTAAATAACCATTTGTAAGCTTACTCATTGAAATATCCCTAGGTCCTCTGCCTCTCTTAGGGATGCAGCCTTGCTGTCTGGGTGGAAATACTTATTAGATTTTTCAATTATACATGAGCTTGCATCTTGTTCCTCTGCAGCATCCAAGTAAGAGTCCAGTAAGTTTGAAAGAAGTTTTTAAAAGACGGCGGCACTTATGGTGATGGTGGCAAGCATGGGGCTCAACCAAGGCCTAGGGTCAAGAAGAAGCAGGAATGGGGTTGCCCTGAGATACTGGCCAGCCTCTGTCCCCACCTGGGTGGCCCCCTCTCCAAGGGCATATAAAGCAAGGCAGAGTCAAGGTCCCCTGTCCCTGGACAAAGCAGCAGCTGGAGCTGCCCGGCTCCGAGACACATCACGCCTTCCCGACACAGGACCTCCCTGACTTCCTTGGCAGGACCCTTCCTGCCTGATCCTATCTCTTGACCCTTTGACCTATACAGCCCCTCCCCCGGGGCCCAGCAATGCCACATGACTCCACGTTACAGCTGCAGCTCCCCAGAGACTTCCTGAGCCCCCAAATGGCTCAGGCTTTCTGGCAGATGCCTGCAGCCTAGAAGATTGAATTCATTCATATTTCCAGGTGCTGTACATTCCGATGAGGTTCTTCTTTGGATCCCCTGCCCAGAAAAGGATAAATATTTCTGATCTATAGCAAATGTGTTTTCCTTTAGCTAACATCTTGGCAGGCAAGTATACTAATCTCCCAGGAAAATCTAGGGCCTGAATAGAAAGCAGATTTTTTTTTTTCCCCGAGCAAATAGAAATTCTGAGTTGCTTTTTTAATGTTGTCTTTTTTTTTTTTTTTTTTTTTTTTAACAGCAGATCTGGAGAAAAATCACAGTCCATTAAATCTGCATCTCTTGAAAGAAAAACCCAGAAGGCCACCTCCCCATCAAAGGCAAAATGAACAGAGTTTGGAAGTGTGTTTAAAATGCATCAAGGGAGCAGAAGCCATTCTAAATTACCCATGGCTCAGCCTTTGAATGGTAGGGGCTTCCAGAATCCCTTATGAAATGGGACAAGAGAGACCCATGGGCAGCCTGCACAGTGCAAGGAGCAGAGACGGGGAGCAAAATTGCGTTTCCCCACTGGCCTCTCTGCTACTGCTGAGACCAGAGGCCACGGGACCCCAAGGCTGCGTGCAAGATCACAAAACCCTGAAACATCTTCATTTTACATTCCTACACTTCAGTGGCTCCTTTTGTGGCCAGACTCGGGTGAAGAAGTGGCCTGAAGGGGTGTGTAAGCCCAGAGTAACTTTGAGGGAACCCCAAGGACTGTGTCCTGGTTTAACAGGGAAGTCAGTGTTCTCTCCAGGGCAAATTCTTCTCCATCCCATCCTCCCTCACCTGTTCCCTGGAGATACGTATTCTGCTTTTGAGTAATAAAATAAAAAGTCAGAGAAGGAATAAAATATATGGATTCATGGTTATGTTCCAGACACTGTGAGTGGCACTTCCGTGTGTGTTGTTGTGTATGTGTTTTAAGTCCTCACAGTGACATTGTGAAGTAGATGTTGTCATCTCCATGTCGCTGCTGAGTAACATTCTTTCCATCATCCAGTGCTGCCTCCTGGTGCCTGGAAGCTGGAGGCAAGAGGGTGGACAACCCTCACTCATTGTGCACATCTGATCTGAGGACCCCAGGGACTGCAAAAGACTGACCCCTGCTCTTCTGAGCCTCGGTACACACCCCGTGGAAGCCCTGTCCTGCCAAAACCAGGGCAGAATAGGCGCTTGGGCTCTACAGCATCTTCCCTTTCATTCCAATTCACTGGGAAGTTGGTTTTTTTCCCTCTTGCACTCTGAAAGGTGAGCCTGTTGCCCCTGCCCTACTCACTGGGATGACCCCCTCCTCACCCTAGAGGACTTGCTTGGCACCTTTCCAACTGGGGTGACCCATCAAGTTCTCTGCAGGAAGGATATAGAATCCCATCCTAGAGAGACCTCTCGACTCAACCCTGGAACCAGGTGGTTGTATTGACCCCTCCCTCCGAACAAAGCTGGGTGAAATGCTACAATCAACAATGAGGCAACAAAGACTTCTTGGGGGAGCTAGTTTCAGCTGAGGACAGATTGGCCTTTGTTTTGTCTGAACACTAAAGGGTCTGCAGAAGCCAGCCCATTAAGTTTGCATTTTCCATCATGGAGCAAGTAAACAAACCCAGAGGAAGAGCTGCCCATCACTGAGCTGGCTTCCCGACAGGAAATGGTATGAGTGACTTCTTTTTTAAACATTATTATCCTCTTGAAAGCAAAAGATAAAGGACGCCTTGGAGCAGCCAAATTGCTTTGGCTCAAAAATCATTTTAAATACCATTTCCTTTAACAAGGCTACTGCCTGGGCAACAGATCAACACTATTCATTTTAACCTTAGTCAGGAGAAAAAAAAAAAAATCACTGGAGTGCTTGTAATTATTTAGCTCTCTTGCTTTCTCCCCACCCAGCTACGTTAACTAATGACCAAAACAATGCACACCCAAGCCCTATTTTAAACCATCAGACGTGCAGTAGTGCCCACTGAACATAGGGGCAACCATTTTCCTCTGTGTTTATGGTAAACCCAAACATGGGGATTCAGAACTATTCTCAGTCATTCCCAGAATGTGCTGGAAATGGCATTCTCCTCTATTGCTTGTGTTTGGGGAAGCACCAAGTTGTTAAAGCTCACCTGTACCATCACGATGACCAAGCATCGAGAAAGTCTCCTTCTCAAGAATTCTTTAGGAAGCAGAAAGATGGAGGATGGAGTCACTGCCTCTGCCTGGGAGGTCAAGGGTGGTAAGTCTCAAACAAAGACAGGGGGTGGATGAGGTGCTCTCCTGGGGTGTCAGGCAGACTGAAATGGTATAAAAAACCTTGGAGGATTTCAGATGTGTATGTGAAACGTGCTACAGTCTCCTTTTTGTTTTGGAATGGAAAAAAGGTGTTTTCAGTAGTTAGTTGCAAACAAACAAACAAAAACAAATGTTCAAAGTGAATGGCATTTACAGAACAAAGTCTGAGCCAGTGGAACGGAGCTGGAGTCTGATGGGATCGCCCTTGGCTGGTGAGAGACACACACACAGAGGGACACGCCTTGGCCAATACAATTGCAAGGTCTGGACTCCTTCTGGGCCGTGTACTGCCTGGAGAGCTCAGGGTCTCCCTGGGGACGAGGGTCTGCCAGGGAGAGGGCGGCACCTCCAGCCTTCAGCGCCCAAGGAGGCCAGCTCCGAGGTCCTGGTTCAGAACACGGTACCTTGTCCTCCCCGCTAGATCGGAGACAACACACTCACAACCAGACCTGCCGGCACGGACCCTGAGCTCTGGGCCGCGGGCCCGGTTTTAGCACCACCCTCGCTAATCACGGTCCTGACTTTGCGGAGGACTGCCTGCTGTGCTTCCTGGGTGAATCGATACCAGAAATGATGACTAGGCATTTTTAACTGCATCTCCATGGAAATCCGTTCTCAAAACTGCCCAAAGAGCAGATATCAAGCCCGGAAGCATAGCGAGGGGTGCGCAGCATCAGTGCCGGTTTAGGACGAGGTCAGTCCGTCTGGGTCTGGGGGAGGCACGCTTCCCTCCCGGCCATGCTCTGCGATGTTAAACGGAGCGGCTGGGCTGCTCCCAGAGAAGAAAGCCATGCCCTGGGGCGAGCGGGCTGACGGAGGACGCTCCTGGATCGGGGAGCGCCGGGTGTCACCTTCAGGCCCGCGGTGGCAGGGCTGGCGCGTGAGTGCCAGTCTCCGAGCACGCAGACGTTTCCTCTGGGACCCAGGTGCCCTCCTGTCACTGCTGAAAGTCACCCCATCTGCTGAGCAGCCAGAAGCTGGTGACGCCAGTACCAAGTTGTCCCCTCGTGGGAGGGTGTGGAGGGGCCCTCGTGTCCCAGCCTCTTGTAGGGTGAGGGAGGTCAGCCGGAGAACCTGGGAAGGGCACTGCCCAGTCTGCCGTGGCTCTGGCCCTGCGGGGTGGAGGGACGGACCTGGAGGGCAGGGGGTCGCCCCCGTCTTGCCAGCCCCGGGTGCACTGTGATGCCAGATATGCCCCCTTTAAAGAGTCCTTAGACGGGAAAGTCTCTTTTATGAAATGGATAAACCCAGCACGAGTCCTTGCTGTTAAAGCACTTAGCTCCTGCCCTTTGTGATTTTGTGTCTGTGTCGTCCACCCCGTCCCACCAGACGCGAGTTCCACGAGGGCAGAGGTGCTGGCTGCCGGGTTCAGCGTCGTCCCAGCACGGACACCTAGTAAAGGTGACGCCTAAAGACGTCCTCAAGCACATCTCAAACAACTCTGGAGCCGAGCAGGCGCCTCAGCCAACCCCCGGGGAACGACGGGAGGTCCCCTCTGCACAGACTTTCTGAAGAGTTGCCTAAATTGGCCGTGGCCCGCCTGAGCAGAGAGCCCCCGGCGCCCTTTGGCTGTGACCTTATCTCAGCGTCCCGGGGCGTCCGGCCCTCCGTGCCGCCTGGAGGCTTGGCCCTTCCTCGGCACCCAGCACGAGGCGCAGCGCCAGCCGCAGCCCTCCTCCCCGCCGGGCCACCCGGTTTCTTCCGTGGGCCGTGTGCGTGGGGAGCCCCCGGCCCCGTGGCTCTTCCTACTCACGCCCGCAGCAGCTGGGCGAGGCAGGAGAGGAGAAGGAACGAGGCTCGGAGACCCTCAGAGCTGAGGGTGGGGGCGGGGAGCTCAGGCTGCACTGCATCCAGCTCTTTCTCAGACGAGGAAGGAAACTGAGGCTCAGAGAAGGGGAGGGACTGCCACGTGTGGTGCCGAAGCAGCAGCAAAGGGAGCCCACGTTTACTGCGTGCCAAGATTTTTCAGATGCAGCTTTATGAAATTTTTATAATGTCCCTACAAAACAAGTCTGGTAATACCCCGTTACAGAGAGGGAAACCAAAGGGCTAAGAGATTAAGGAACACACCTGAGGCCACCTGGCTGGGTGACAAAGGAGAAACGTCTATGGTAGGAACAGCCACCCCTGGACACCCCCGAACCAGCCTGCCACGCTCTCCTTTGGGACCCGGGAGGTGGAAACAGCTCCTGATTTCCCTGCTCACCATGCACAAAAGGGGAAGGCCGAGTGCCAGACCCCGCGCCCCCCGGGGACGCGTGCGAACGGCATATATTGCATGGGCGGCCACAACACAGGCAGGGGCACAATTTATTCTTTTTTTTTTGAGGAATGGAATGTACTAGACATTCAATAAAAGTTCAGTGTATGAATGAACGAGGACGGTCCTCCAGGCTGGAGCCCCAGGAACGCTAAAGCCACGCGAGGCCTTCCCCTGGCGGCCCGGCTTTATTCCTCAAGTCACATGTTTGAAAACGGGATTTCCACACCCAGTCCAGAGTCACAGGTGGGCCCCGGGGAGGGGCTCCAGGGGAGGGGGCTGGCCAAGCGTGTGTCTCCAGGACAAGCACCCCCACGTCCCTCGCGTCACTGCACAGGTTCCTCCTTGAGGAGGCCCCTGCAGCAGCAAACACGCCGGCGGATTTCAGCAGGCCTTGGAAAGTTAGAGGGCAGGCAGCTGCTGACATCAGGCCAGGGGAGCTCTGAAGGTTTTTTTTTTTTTTCTTTCTTTTTCTGTCTTCTTCCAGAGGGGAGTCACAGGAGAAGGGTTTCATGTGACAGCCCAAGAGGGAAGAGGACCTTGCAAAGGTGACGGGCACCTGCGCTCTGAGCTTTGTCTCGCCACCCAGAAGCTGTGTGCCCTGGACAGGCCCCCGGCCTCTCTGGGCCTTCCCACCTCTTGGCTACTCCTGGGTTTCGCGAGGCCGAGTGCAGTTGCTCTGTGGGGAGGCAGCAGGTGGGGGGTGGCGTTGCTTATTGCCTGTCGGTCCCCTTTCTCTCCCAGGAGGTGTCAGTAGGGGCTCCTGGTGGGTGTGGAGCTGGGGAGGTGGACCTGCTCACGCTGAGAGCACATCCTGTTTGCTGTGGCCTTCACGGCCAAGACGCAGACAGCAGAGATGGGTCCTGTCTGGGTTCGGGGCGTGAACTCCCTGGAGGTTCTGCTCTGGTGGCCTCGGCTGGGACCATCTTCTGTCCTGCAGTTCCCCAAGGTCCCTCCACATGTCTGTGGGGAAGCGAAGCTGGCCGCTACCTCGCGCCTGCCAGGAGCACCCAAACCTCTGTCTGTGTTTGCGAAAACCTGCAGCGCTTCAGGCCTTCTATCCGCATTAGCGCGGCCGCCACGCCTGAGGCTGGGTGGTAAATTTGCCTACTCCTCTGATTCGGAGTATTTAAGCGGCAGCTGGAGCACACGATGGCTCTCAGGTTTGCGTGCCTTGCCATCCATTCTCCGCACAGAAGCAGGCAGGGGATTGTCAATATGGATCAAGAAAGCCAGGGAGTGATGAGAAGTCAGCAGAGCGCCCAAGTGAGATAAAGTTCTCCCTCAGACAGGGCAGGGGCTTGTGCGGTAACCACTTAGCCAGCAGCCCCCACTTCTGACCTTGCAGCCCCTTCCACACATTTTAGCCAATTTCTGAGAGAAAAATGTAGCCTGAGTCTTAATAAATAATGCATAAAAATCTCCAGAGAGAAAAACCCGGTTCTGCGGAACGCTCTGCGTCTTGGAGGCAGGGCTTCCCTGCGCTTTCTCTCCTTTGCTCTCAGCCGGAGGGGGGCCAGCTACAGCCGCTCTCCTCGCAGCCTCTGTGCCCTCAAACCTCGGCCGGTGCTGGGACAAGAGGCGGTGATGAGATGGGAGAAAGCTGGGCGGAAATGGGCAGAGCTGCTCCACCTCCAGTCCCCTTTGCTCCCCGAAGCGAAGCTCGAGGACTTAAGCTGGGGGATGAGGTGGCTCGTGGGAGAGGGGGAGGGTCCCTGGCGGCTCCACGCCTCCACCCCACATCCTCCCGAGAACACACTCCCACTTTGGCCCGGCCTCAAAGTGGCTTCTGGCCTCTAGTCGCGGCGCTGGCTGCCGGGAAGGTTCTGGTCACCTGAGCCGGCTCCTGAGGTGAACGAGCATCTCCAGTTAGATGGTAGATGGGAAGAGTCCCTGAAGAAGGGGAAGGAAGAGCTCCCTCATTTCCAAGCGCTGTCGTGGTTTTCATTTTCCTGGGAGGAAGCAGGGTGGGAGGAGGCAGAAGGAGACCACAGCTCTGAGGTGCAGCCAAGCAGCCCCGGCTGAGCCTGAGGACGGGCCAAGGACACCTAAGAAATGTAGGCGACCAAGAAGGCACCGGCAGAGACCCTGCCCCGGGCGGGAGGGAAGAGGGGAGCAGCGGTGGGGGGAGGCCAGGGGCCTGGGGGCCTCCTCTGGAGCCCACCGAATGCCCCAGGGAGCTCAGGCATTCTCAGTTTCTCACAGTCCCTCGTTGCTTTACTCCTCAGCCACACATTGCAGACCCACTATGCGCCCGCCCTGCCATCGTAGGGATTGGAAGACCCATGTCCTCAGTCTGTCGCACGTCCGAGGGTGGCTTCCTCTCCACGTTCTCTCCTATCATCCCGGCAGGATGCGCACGTGTGGCGGACACGGGTTATTCCTCGAGGGTCGAGGTGGCACTCGCCTCAGGGGCAAGATTGAAGGGGACATTAAAAAAATCAATGATCAAGATGAATGCTGTTTTAATGCAGGCTTTTCACAAATCAAAATGAATGCGAAAAACCCACGGCGAGCACAGTGTCAGTTTGCTGCAGGCACCAGCACTACTCGGAGTGGTCCCAGAGCCGGGAGGGGCTCGGCCCTGAGAGAAGGTTCTTACCCCCAAAGGGCTTGCCCCCCAGACCCCCCTGGGTGGCCACCACTGCCCCCCGCCCGACGGGTTAAGCCAAGGAGACTGAAGAGCAGCTGATGATCGCCAAGGGGCCTCGCGCCTTTGCTACGGGGTGCCGAGGGGGAGAGCAGGGCTGCCTCCCAGGAAAGACCCTTGTGATGAGCTTCCCTTTACTGGGTGCCGGCCATGTGTGCTAGGACGTTTGTGCCTCCCAAGCACCCTTTGAGGCAGGTATTACCATCATCTCCATTGCACAGGTGAGGAAACTGAGGCACAGAGGGGCTAAACGACTTCCCACAGGACTGATAGTCAGAGCTGGGGTTCAAACCAGAGTCTGGGTGTGCTGGGAAGGCAGGCCAGGGAAGCGCCTGCTTGCGCCACTGGTGAGAGATCCGAGGGGGCCTGGGCGGCAGGGCCTTGCCCTGAATTGGGCTTTGGGGAGTGCCTGGGGAGGAAAGACTGGGTTCGCCTGGAGTGCAGCTTTGGCCATCAACGTGAAACCCAAATGCCTCACTGTGACCTGCTCCTCCAGGCACAGGCGCAGGGGGGCAGGAGGGACAGGCCAGGGTGGGGCCTGGGAGTTGGCATTGCCTTGGGAGACCCTGGGTCTGGGGGACCTGAGCCCATCATCTGGTGCAGGACCCTTAAGTGGCAGGGGCACAAGGGGGCAGAGCCCACCCTAGAAGTCAGGTCTCAGATGCCCAAAGCACGCCCTGTTCGGCCTCAGAAGGCTCCATGGTGGCAGATTCCTCTTTCATGGTGAGTCAAGTGGGAAACGCTGCCTTTCACTCCCCAAGGCCTTGGCCTCCACCTTGGTGAGGGGTGGAGAGGCCCAGACGTTGCAGGTGGGCTCCGGCCTCCAGGTCTGTGCTCCATGGGGGCATTAAAGCAGCGGTGGGCGGGAGCTGGCTCCCAAGAGCTGGCTGTTAAATTTTCAGGAATTTTGCAAGCTGACTGACCTCCTGCTAGTCGCTTGACACTGGTCATGGTGGGAGTGTTCACACCGCGGCCCCCGGCAAATGCTCCCACTCAGCCGCGTGGTTTCTCCTGGAGAGCCGGTGGTTAAGCAATCACCAGCAGCCCACTGCGTTTCGGGGCAAAATCTTGACACCTACAAAAATGTGGCTCTCTCCCAATGTGCCACACCAACTGAGGGGGGCGGCTGCACGTCTGTTCCCGAAAAAGGCCGTCATCATTACAACCAGCCGCGATCCCAACACCGTTTCTGGCGCTGGGAGAGCAGGATCTGTTTCTGGCAGGGGAATGACCTTTCTAGGCTTGACTTGGGCTACTGTGGAGCGTGCATGCCCTGATCAGACACCAGCCGCTGGTGGCTGAGTCACACTCCTGGTGGCCTGGGAAGCTGACCTGGAATTGTAAAATTGCTGTGGCTGGAGCACAGTCTCCGTGGAGAGTGGGGCCCGGCAGGCTGGAAGCAGGTTCAACCCAGCTCCTCCACTGACTCACTCACTGGGTGCCCCTTATGAGTCACCCACCTCTCCGGTGACTGCTTTCCTATGCAGGACCAGGGGTGGGCCAGCTGGTTTCTGAGGCCCTTCTGACTCTACTGCCAACAAAGTTGAGACACCAAAATCCAGAGGGGCCTGGCCTGGATGGGGGAGTAACCATGACTCAGCAGGGCCTGGCCGGGTTGGGGCAAGTGACCGTGACTCAGGGGATGGGTCCCTTTGGACCCTGTGCTCCATCTAGCCACCCAGGATTCCCACAATTGAGGACCCGCCAGAGACGTTGACAAGGAATGGCAGAGGCTCCGGCCCAGCCCCAAACCCCACAGGGGTCACACTCTCCCCTGGCTGCAGCTCTCTGTCCCCGCGCTGCCCACTCCATTTGACCTCAGGATGATGGCTTTGGCTAAAGAGGCACCATCCAGTTTGGCTCAGCCCCGTCTTGCCTCCCACTGGCGGCCACCAACGGCAGCTGCCTGCAGGCAAAGGCTGTGGCTGTGTGTCAGGGAGCATCAGGACAGCTGTCAGCTGTGTGAGGCCTGTCAGAAGGCCTGGGGAAGGCACACTCTGGAGAGATGGGGTGTGATGGAAACACGGCCACCAATGGCAGCCTGCAGAGGGGCCGGCCAGGTTCACTCTGATTCATCAGCAATGGCGGGGGCACTGGACAGGCGGGACTGGGGGGCTGGGAAGGGCTTGGTCTTCAAGGGGCAGCAGGAGGAGCTCCTGCTGGAAGAACTTCTGAATTCTAGCTTCTTGGAGGCAACAGAAGACACTGTGTGCAGGTCTGGGTGGCTTTGGGGACAGGCCTAGAGTTGGCAGGGCCGGGCACGCCCCCAGCGAGTGTGAACGCAGGATCACCACCAGGGGGGTAAGACATAATGGTCACAACAACCAAAGCCACGGCTCGGCAGGTGCTTGCCTTGGGGGACCCTGTGCAAAACGCTCGAAAACCTCAGGCAGGGCTTCAGAGGTCAAGGCTCTGGGTCAGTTAGTCCAGTGGCCTTAGAAGTGACATTAGAACAGAGGTCAGGGTGACAGCCGAGGCTCTGGCCTTTACAGCTGCTTCACACTGGGCCCGTGGGGTGGGGGTGCCTGTGACCCCTCCCCAGAGAAAGGGCCTCTATGGCGTGTCCTTAGCACCAGGACTGGCCCTGAGCCGGGCACCCGGGTGAGCCCACTGCCTGCCCACCTTCCCACACTGGGGCTGGCCCAGGACTGGGTCCTGGAGGCAGAAGGGCACCTGCCCTTTCTCCCCGATGAGCTGCCCTGGGTACGCTGAGCCGGTTTTAGCTCTTTGCTTGGTCAGGCGCAAGGTGAAGGTTGGGGGACTGCAGTAATTTGACCCACAACTTGTTGCACGATTAACTGAGCACTCAGTGCACAGGCGGCTTGGGGCTGGCCTAAGGGTCTGGCTCCCACCTGGCCTCTGTATCCAACGCGGCCTCTCGGCCTCTCGGCTGGGGTCAGGGAGGTGGAAATGGCAGCCCCATCTCCTGCCCCGGGGGCAGTGCACTGAGGCCGAGTCTGGGGCCAGGTGGAGCCAGGCCCCCTCGGGGAAAGGCTCTAGGGTCTCCTGCCTGTGGCAGGGCTCGGGCTCCCTGTGTACCTGGGGAAAGCTCTGACTCAGCAACGGCTGCGGGTAGGTGGGGCACCCTCCCCAGGGCAGGCAGGGAACTTCTCCTTGTTCTTCACCCCAGGTCCAGGCCAGTGGGACCCCGGCCCCACCTCCCTCAGAGAGATGGGCTGCAGGGAGCACAAAGTCCCGCTCCACCTCCCACTGGCCCCCACACCCTGGCGGCTTTGGCGGTTTCCTCAGAAGGTCTCTGTGCCTTGGACTGGAGGCTCCTGCCCTTGTTGGGGCCCACCTGGATGGGGCGGCAGAGCTTCAGGGGCGAGGGCCGGACCCCCACGGCCGCTGTCTCTGGGTGTGGTGGCACCGTGTACCCAGGGCCTGGCTGGGCCTCTACCTTGGTCCCTGCCGCCCTCCTAGGCCATCTGAGCGTTCCTGATGGCCAGTGCTCTATGCCCATGGCGACCCCCTCCAGGATGGATGGGTGTGAGGGTGTCCAGGCACACTGACATTTCAGGTGGTGTCACTGTCATGTGACACTGCACGGTACCTGCCGTCTGCCTTCAGAGTTTAACCCCGTGAGTCCCGGAGGCCCCTGCCCCTCCTGGCAGAGAGCACAGGGAGGGCAAAACGAGACCCCATGGGGTCTCATGTCTTTGGAACTATTTTTCGAGAAATTTGTCTCCAAATTAAGCAATCTCTTAGCAATTCGGGATTGACCGACATTTCTGCTCTGAATTTCCTTTGACACGCCCGAGCTAAACTCACGGAGAATCCTCAAGCCTCGGGTTTCCAGGGCAACCCTTCCCGGGCATTTCCAAGACCCTGTAATGCCTTCTCTTAGAACTCAGGCAGTTTACACTGCATCTAAAGAGCCTGACTTCTCCCTCCTCGGGGGGTGCAGGGCAGGCAGGGCTCATGCATTCCGATGTCTTCACCACGCCTGGCGCAAGTACAACGGGGGGCTGGGTGCACTGTGGGCAAGGCTGGAAGGAGACCCGGGAAGGGGTCTATGCTGAGTGAAAGGAGCCTTGCCCCAAAGCGGACATCCTGTCCGAGTCCATTTTTACGTAGTTCTAGAAAAGCACATCCACGGTGGAAAAAATCAGAATAATGTTGTTCTCTCTGGGAGGTGGGGGTGGGGCGTGGTGGGTTGACTTGTGGACCCCGGTTCGGGCAGGTTCTTGGCTTGGTCCGCATTCCTGTGGGAGGGACCCACTGTACGTAGGATCTCTTCCAGATGTTGCTTCAGTGATGGTGGGGACACTGCATCAGGCTGGGGGAGTCCCTTATGAGCAGAATGAAATCAACACAGAGAGAGCAGCCATGGGGAAGAGCCAGGAGCCGGAAGCCAATGGAACCCGGGAGAGAAAGGAGAAGCTGCCATGTGGTCTGCCTGGTGACCCCCAAGGATCCCGGTCAGCCCCAGAAGGCATCACCTTGCTGTCACCTCAATTCTGGACTTCTCCTAGCCTCAGAACTACGAGCCAATAAATTCCTGTTGTCAAGGCCACCGACACAGTTTTACCAGCTGGGAAGCTACCAAGGGTATAAGGGAACTTTCTGGGGTGAAGGTGATATACTACATCTTGATAGGAGCTTAGGCTACAACTGCTGCATGCATTTATTAAGACTCACCAAGCAGTACACTAAATCTTGTGTGTTCCATTGTGTATAAATTTTACCTCAGAAAAAAACAAAAAAGAACTGCACATAATGTTGAACTCTAGCTAATGACACACATGCGCAAGTATTTAGGGGAAGTATACTGCTGTCTGCAATTTTCTTTGAAATGCATGAAAAATAAATAAGATGGATTGCAGGATAGGTGGATATAAAAGTGATAAAGCAAGTTGAGGAAAATGCTAATGGTAGAATCTGGGAGGTAGGTACCAGGGTGCTTGTTGTAAATTTCTTCCAACTTTTCCATATATTTAATAAATTTCCTAATAAAGAGTTGGGAGGGGGCAGAGTGGTTTCCCAGAGAGTGAGGGAATGCTGGATAGATGTTAGAAGAGCCTCACGGAGGAGCTGACAGCTAAGACTAGACCTGAATCTTAGTGTCCACCAATGGAAGATTCAGCGTCAGCCTCCAGGCAGAGGGAAGAACAGGTGCAAAGGCCCTGAGGCAGGAAAGAGCTGGGCTCATTTGAGGAGCAGGGAGAAGCCAGTGCACCTGGAAAGCACCAAGGGAGACGTGCAGACTCTTGTGGTAAGGGTCTGGATGTTAAATGCAGCAGAGAGTTCTTGAACTGCTTGCAGCCTGAGAGTAAGCTGATGTGGGATTCGAGCGGCCCACTCTGGCTGCTCTGAGGAGAGCAGACCCCAGAGGGGCAAATACAGGAGGGCCTCTGGCATTGGTAGGGGATGACAGTGGTTTGGGTTTGGTAGGAGCAGAAGAGAGTGAACAGTTTATGGGTTTAGGGCATATTTTTGAAGAGGAAGCAGGGAATGAGGGAAGGAGGGGATTCAAGAATGTCTGGCCTGAGCCCCTGGGCGGGTGGCGATTCTGTTTACTGCGATGAGGGGGAGCAGGCTCGTGGGGGCAATCAAGGCTCCTGCTTTGGCCCCGTGAAGTCTGAGTCCTATCAGGCATTCACAGGGGACGTGGCATCGGCGGTTGGAGGTCAAAGGTCGGATGCATAGTGGGAGTCGAGCAGACGGCTGGCATCGAAGCCATGGGACTGGATGCGGTTACCCAGGGAGAAAGTGTAGACGGAGAAGGGAAGCCTGAGATGAAGCTGGAGGACCCCAACATACAGGGATTGAAGGAGAAGGGAGGAGATTGCAAAGACAGGCAGCGAGGGAGCTAGCAGGGTGCCATGGCAGCACAAGAGAACCTTCCAGAAGGAGGAAATGGCCAACCCTGTCAGGGGAGAGGAGGATGGTGATGTGACCTTTGGATTCAGCAATACGGAGGCCAACGGGGACCCAAAGAGAGAACTTTGCCTGTGGTCCAGCGGAGAAGGGAACTTGAAACGAAGAATGAGATCGTGCTGAGCCGGGCGACGCGACCAGACTCGTCCTCCGAGCACCGCTGTGAAAGGGAGTGGGACGAAGCTGGCAGCTGGAGGGGAATGTGGGGCCCACAGGGGGCTTTTTTGTTAAGCTGGGGGTATGTCTGTGTGGGATGGAGGAGAGGACGAGGTAAAAGCAGGAGAGTAGAACTGCAGGAACAGCAGAGAGAGATGCAAGGCCAGCCTGCTTTGAGGTGTGATCTTGTCCCTAGTCGCCTGCCATGGGCCCCACGGCAGCTCTGCAGTCTGTGGGCTTTGGGGTGCCGGGCGTGTGCTGGGCTGGGGGCTCCCCTAAGATCAGTTCAATCTCTCACTACAGGCCCAACAAGGCTTGGGAAAGGAAGAGCTGGGCTGCCTGCTGCCTTCTCCCAAGAGTCCTCGTGGTGGAAAGGTACTGCTCCCCCAAACACCCTCCACCAAGGGGTGTCTGGAAAAGGAGAGAGGAAAGTCCCCCAGGATGTCTGCCCATTTTGGGGGTTGGGGTGGTGGTGGAGCAGAGCCTAATTCTGGTCCCAAAGACCTCTCTCCAGGGGGAGAGTGGGAGGACTGGGAGGGGAGGGAGGCGAGGCAATGCCTGGGCTTGTTAAGGCCACTTGCCGTGAGCCCGGGGTGCCTGGCATCTCCCACGGGACCCCTGCATGCCCAGAGCCGCTGAAACACAAACGGGGGCAGAGCAGCCGTGACGCCAAGCGGGGACTCCCGCCCAGCAGGCGGCTGTCACCCTGAGACGGAGGCCTGAGCTGGCTCCCGGTGTCCACGCTTGGGGCGTCACCCAAGACTGTGCCGTCCACGTCACTCTATCACTTACAGCTGAATCTCATTCTTGGCCCTTTGAGTTCTTTCAGAGACAGAACAGAAAGTGTTTCCTTGAGGCAAACTTTTGTCTTTTGCTTTGGAAACCAGAGGGTCCCCTTTGCTCCAAAGGAGACCAGGGTATGAAGGATAGAATGTCAGCAGAAGATGACATGAAAAGGAGCCACATTTACAAGCCGTTTAGAGGGGAAATCAGGCAGCGTTCGCGTCCCCCGCCTTTAGGAACCAGTGGCACTGCCCGTCGCTTCACCTTCGTACTAAAGCAGTGGCTTCGCGCAGCCGACAACCCGCGGGGCGGAGGCACAAGCCCCTGCGCGGATGGAAGGATTAAGAGATTCACAAGTTCGGGATAATAAGACGAATCAATAATTTCCATCTCTAAGGAACTGCGGCTCTGGAGCTTCACCCTTCCTCTGTCTGCAGGTCAGGTCTGGGCGGCCCGAGCCTCCAAGCGCCGAAGGCAGAGGCGACGGGCCAGGCCGGGCAGGGAGCAGAGGGGCTGGGGGCCGGGCACGTGCAGGAGACGGGTCGCCGGAACACGGGGCTCTATCTCACTTTAACCGCACATCAAATTCCCACCCGGGGCTGCGGAGACAATGCGCAGAGCAGCGGCTTCAGGCAGACGTAGCATCGTGCCAGCAGGGACCCCCAAACCGCACCCACCTACCCAGTCCCGTAGTGAAAGAAATAGTCACAGCAGTGCCCACGTCCTGGGGAGCGGGCACTGTACTGGGACCTCCGTGGGGTTGGCACGATCCCCCTGCCGGTGACCTTGGACACCAAGTTCACCGGGCCAGCGCACATGGCTAGTGTGAGGCGGGGCTGGGGACAAACTGGGCTGGACGGACCACCCACCCTTCGTGGGCCCAGAAGGAAGCCAGCAGGGAGCCTTTCCTCATGCTTGATGACCCTCCCCCTGTACTCAGTACCCCCCTTATTTATAAGGTGGGGGCAGAGGGTCCGACTTCCCCTGAGGCTCTGGTGGCCTGAGAAGCCTTCTGGGGCAGCTGCCACTTTGCCAGGAGAAGGTCAAGCATCTGGGCCTGCAGGTCACGCCACAGGAGGCTGTCTGGGTGCACCCTCCCCCCCCTCCCCGGGGACCAGCTGAAAGAGCCAACTCGTCTGCCTGCCTGGACATACCCCCACCCCAGAGAAGGGAAACGGATAAGACGTCCTTCTGGAAAATGCCCAGTGACTTTCCATAGGCTAATGGCCACTTTTGGGGGAATGCCGTATTTTCTGGAGGCTTTAGGTGGGTACAGCAGTGGCCTTGGCATCGTAAATTGCAATCAAGCAAAGATGTCTAAGAAGGAAATAATATGAGCTCTGCTATGCAGGCTTGGCAAGGATCCTGAAATCTTAATGGAATTGAGTAATTTTTTGCATAACACTGTAAATTTCTAGTGTCTACCTTACCTTCTCATCATGTTATTCAAGGGACATTAAATGGAGCAAGATGTGGAAGCTACCAGTGAGAAGAAAGCTGGGACAAGGATGCAGCTCAAGAATTACCTGGCCGATTCCACAATTCATTTTCTAGTTCTCTTTTCCAAAACCTGCCCCTTCCCTGGCCACCAAAGTGCTTCCCTTCCACTAGCTGCAAGCTCATGTTTCCCCAGACACAGAGCCTTCCGGATGGCTTTGGCTTAATGACTCTGTCCTGTGGCCTTCTGGCCTTGGGCTCCTCTGCTTCTTCTCTGCCTGTCCAGCCGGGGACCTTCACAGTCTGTTCTTTCTCCCCAGAATGTCCCCCTGTGCTCTCTCCCCACCTGGCTCCTGCCCCATCCACTGCCTCCTCCCTTTCCTTCTGGAGGGTCATTCTCCTGAGCCTCGTCCTGTTACCCATAGCACCCTGGACTTCTTTCAAGACTTCGCCCATCGTGATGACTACTGAAGGAAACGACCACTGCTAGACTGTAGGCGCCGAGAGGTCCAAGTCTTTGGGGGCAGTTGTCCCTCGTGCACGTCGAGGCCCCCCGCCGACCCACTGACTGACCCCAGGCACATGTCTTGATTGTTCCCAGTCTCATAGCCATGTGGCAACAACGAGCTCCGGACCTCCCAGGGCAGGTAAAGTGCCGGGCTCAGCGCGCCCACAGCATGTGACGGCGCTGTCACGGTTATGGCAGTAAAACCCGGAGCGGCATTGTTGGCACTGTCAGCCGTGGAGCTGCTCTCAGTGATCTGTCCCGTCTCTCCCGAGCCCGAGTGGGGACCAGAGATGGGCGCAGTGCGGTCTCCCTGCCACCCCTGCACGCCACCTGGCTGCCACCGGCCCCGGACAGCTGTCCTGGGGCGCTCTTCCCGACACCCCGTGGGGCTCTGTGGAATGGGGGTCTTGGAGAGCCAAGAGCCCCGTGCAGCCGCAAGCCCACCCCTGCCGTGTGTCAGAAAGGGTTTGGAAGAAATCCTCGCCCCTTTCTGCCCTCTTCCAGCTCACACTGGCCTCTTCCTCCAGGAAGCCCCCCGACTGCCTCAGCCCACTGTTTGTGTCCTCTCTGCAGTCTTTGCATCTGCCACTTGCTAGGCACAGAGTTCCGGGGTTGGAAGTGACCGGACCCTGGAGGGTCTGTCCCCTCTTGCTCCATGCAGGACCCCTTGCCAAACACTCAGGGACCAGAGCTCCTGCCCTTGGGCTCCTGAGTCCCTGGCGGACCCTGCTGTAATCATCCTTAAAATTCACTGGCTGACCAATTTCTGGGGTGGACCCGTCTCTCCAGGCGCACAGAAGGCTGTGAGGGCAGGGCTGGAACTGGCGTGTCTCTCCCTGCAGAGAGCTGCCCGGGAATGCTTTTGGGTCAGCCTCAGCATGGCGGCCAAGAGGCGGCACTACAGAGACCCACGTCAGATCCAAGCCCACAGGAAAGCGGAGGCTCTGGCTAGGGTAGCTTGGTCTTTGTGACCAGGGAATGGCAGGTTCTCTCTCGTCCTTGGAATGGAACGCGGTCCTGCAAGTTTGCACATCCAGGGATCAGCCGGTTGCTTTCCTGTTCTCCTCCACTCACAGCCACCTGCACCCCTGCAGGACTGCCCACTGTGGTGCTGAGTGCCAGGGGACGGGGACCATATCTGCTTAAAGGGCCTGGGTGTGCTAAGCAAGGCTGGTCCAGGGTCTTTGGAGACCCTTATTCTCTCCGGCCCTCAGTATCTTGTCTGAAAAACTGGCGTGGACTCACCCCAGCCGTGGCTCCCTCCCAGAGCTGCTGGGAGGAGCAAATCACACTGGGCTTGGCATCCCCGACTGTGAGCCGAGTGGCTGCCCAGTGCCAGGCCTGTGGCCTCCCCGAGCCCCACGCAGTGGAGAGCCACTTGTCAGGAGGCTCTACTCCAGCCCACCCCATCCGTGGTGTGCGCCACGTCTCTGTTCTTGGTGGCTGCGGGTAAGACACGGGGCTGGACTGAGCTCTTGGCTTTCCCGGCCAGGCTGGCCCCAGCTCGGGCACCGTGTCTACAGGAGGCGGCACGGGGCAGGTCTGGCAGCCCAGCACCTTCCCCTCCCTCCGATGTGGCACAGGGGCACCAGCTCACTTCTCTTCCTCGAGCCAGGTCACAGCGTGCACGTGGGAGTGCGTCAGCCCAGTGTCAACGCCGCAGCCCCCCGCAGAGCCTTACTGGGTGGAGCCCCGTGGAATCTCCCCGTCTCCATGACACCCAGAGCCGTCTCGGGGCCCCACGTGGAGCATGTTCCTTAAAGCTTTATTTCCCAGCCACTTCTACTTTACCCCAATGAAACATAAAAACAGTTACTGAGCAAAAAGCCTCGGGTATTTTTTATGAAGCTATAATACTCTCCATTTTTAAAAAAAGTTAAAAAAAAAAAAAAAAAGAAAGGCAAGATGCCAAACTGTCTTCTGCGTTTCGGGGACAGGCAGCTGACGATGGGTCAGCTCACACCGAGTGGCAAAGAACCCCCCACCAGGAGGAGGTCGAAGACGCAGGGGTGAGGGGTTAGCACTCTTGGGGCAGCAGGGGGTCGCCCTGCCTGGGCCCCTGTCCCTTTGGTGACAAGCTCACCACTGGGCCATCCAGATGGGCCTCACTTTCAGGTGGAGTGAGGCGGATGGCGGGGGATGTGCTCAGGTTGCCGAAGTGCGGATCACTCTCTAGACAGATTTCAGGTCTGTTCAGGCTGCCCAGGGACGCTTACGGTGACAAAAGTGCCACCACTGTCCACAGCACCTTAAAGACGTGGTACAGACGGGGGCGGCGTGGGGACGGCAGCTGTGGTCCCCGCCAGCTCGTGCTTTGATTGGCGCTGGCTCCGGCCATCCCGACCTCGACGTGATTGATAAAGAGGAGCTGCGACGTGGAGGGGCGGGGGTACCACAAAGACTCTCCGGGCTGGCGTGGTGTAGCTGACAGACCTGCCTGGGGCTGCCCAGGGCCAGGACCGGGATTACATCTTTATCTGCATGATATCTAATTTATATTTAATCCCACCACACCCTGTGCAGGGATGCCATGATTAGTCCCATTTCACTGAAGACAAACCGAGACTCAGAAACGGCGTAACTCACCCAGGGCCACACGGCTAGTGAGTGCCACCCAGCCCCAGGCAGTTAGGACCTGGACGCTGTCCCCAACAGAGGGCCCTGGGCCCGGGGGTGCCCTCGGTGGGCGAGGTGCGGGGCCGGGCCAGCGTCCCAGGCCTCGTGCATGTCCCGAGGGAACTGCCAGGGGGGAACCTGGATGTCGGCCTTCTGGCCTCTGAACTGGGAGACGATGGTTTTCTGTTGTCTGAAGCCTCCCAGTTTGTGGCCCTTTGTCACGGGAGCCTGGGGGAACCGAGATGCGGCCCCTCCGTGGGCCACGCGCTGGCGAGGCTGGCAGCATCTGCTCAGGCTGAGAACGCGCGTGTTCTGGAAAGTCTGACAGGGCGCCTCCCTCCTGGCAGATGGGCGCGCCAGCCTGCGTCCACCCCGCAGAGCCGGGGGCTGGAGTAAAAGCTGGGCGGAGCCCTCAGGGCCCCCAGCGCCCCTTCCTGAGCTGTTTGCCACCTCGGGAAAGGCGCCCGGGGCTGGCGGGGAGCTGACCACGCTGCGGTCAGTGCCTGCTGTTGCCCGCAGCCTGGCGCAGTGAAGCTGGTATCTGAAGCCCTGGACTCACGGGTGGATGGGGAAGCGCGGTGCCCGGGCGGCGCGTGGGAGGTGAGCGTGGAACGCGGCCCCGACAAGAACGGGAGGGCCCGGGCCTTCCCCCAATGGCAGCTGAGGCCTGTGGCAAAGGTGCCTGCCACTCCCGGAAGTGGGGGGCTTCTCGGGGTACCTGAGTGAGATTCGCCTCCCCCAGGGTTCCTGCTCTCTGCAGCTCAGGGTGCAGAGGCCCCTCTGGGCGTGGCTCTGGCCACTCTGAGCCACGGGGTCAGCCTCAGGCGCCCATTTAGTGGGCAGCACCCCTGCCTGCACCCACATTTCTGGGGATGGCAGGGCTCACAGAGGCAGGAAGTGGGGACATGCAGTGTGGGCCATGTGACCTTGGACAAGGGGTCTGACCGCTCTGCCCCCCATCTAAGAAGGCGCAGTGATGGCTCACCCGTGGTGGGGGGACAGCCAAGTGCGCTGATGGGAGCTGCATCTCGGGGCCCCTCCTGGGCCTGCTCTCCACTAACTGGATGATGGAGGGACTTGTGGGGCCTCAGTCTCCTCAGTGGTGAAACGGGGTCACGTTGCGAGGTTTTAGGCAGGGGCATGTACTCCACACTCATGATTGTCCAGGCAGAACTAGAACCCGGGCCCCTGGACTCCAAATCCAGTGCTCCTCCTAGAAATACCAGCACATTCCAATGATCCAGCATCCATGGGTCTCGGGGTCTTCCCAGAGTCCCAGGGTCCCTGCTTTTCCTGGCTGCGGTGCTCACGGTCCCATGGCCTCGCTGTGGGCTGCTAGAGGGCACCAGCCAGGAGACCCTGAGGCCTCCTCCCCAGGGCGCTGGGCTCGGCAGCCAAACGGCCCTGACGTGGCAATGGCAGACACGCCGGGACACACCCCCGCTTCACTCGAGCACAGAAAACATTCATTAAGCATTTTAGAGGACAAGGGCAAAAAGAAAAACACTCATTAGAAGCAGAAATCGTTTCCAAACGTACCGTACAAAAATCTGCTGGGAAGTCTGGTCTGAGATGGGGGCTGATGAAACCATCCAAGGGATGGGGCGTGGGGGCGGGGGGCCCCAGAGAAGAGGACAGGAGGGGGTCCTGAGTCTCTGCTGCCCACTCACAGCCACTGCTAGGAAATCGCGAACGGGAGTGTTGAGAAGGAGGCGGGGGCCCCCACCTGCCACGACAGGCTGGAGCCCTCGTCCAGCTCTGCCCTCCCTGGGCCTCACCGTCCCTTTCTAGAAAATGCGGCAGGTTGAAGGAGCCCAAGGGTCCAGCCAGCTCTGACGAGAGGAGCCTCCTGTGATGCGGGTCACAACGCAGCAAGGCTGTTCTCGAGGCCTTGGAGCAACGCCCAGAGGCTCCAGCCCACCCCCAGCTCAGGGCACCTTCCTGCTCACACTCGGGCACCCCAGAGCCGCCTGGGCGACCCCACGCGGTGCCCAGTGGTCACACACCCTCGGACTATGTGGGTTCCTGGGCCCCCCACTCTTTGGAGGGCTTCTGCATCCTCGCTTGTCTCCTGGCTCACATCCTAATAAAATATGTATTGGCAACCCAGAGAGAGGGGAAGAGAGCAAACGAAAGAGAGCGGGGGTGCAGCTGAAAGCCACTCGAGCTGCCGCTCTGAGGGCCAGTCCGCTCAGCGTCCTCAGCCCCCTCCCTGAGGCTTGGTCTCTGCGCCCCAGAGCCCGAGACGCTTGTTATTCCTCGTCCCAGGGCAGGTGGACACCAGCGCTGGCCCCTTCCCTGCCGTGGTCCTCGGTGGGCCTGGGTGCCTGGCACGTGGGGGAGACCGAGGAATGCGAGCGCCTCCCCCAGGGAGCTGACAGGCAGGTGGGAGAGCCAGCTGGGCCTGGAGGAAGCCCCCGCTGTGCCCCGGGGCCTGGCTCTGGCAGCGGTGAAGGGATGTCAGGGGGCGGCGGGCTGGCTGGAGCAGATGGCCACCGAGCTGGGCTGGCCAGGGCAGAGCGGCGACCGCTCCTCAAAGCCATGTTCCTTTATCCTCCAAGCCCCCTTCCTCTCTTGCAGGCACCCACCCCCCACAGCCCGCTGGTGCTCGAGGTGGGCTCCCTGGGGGCTGGGGGCGTTTCGGAGCCGCCTCTATTCTCAGCCCTGCCGCCATGCCTGCCCTGACACCTTCCCTCTCGCCCCATCTTTCTTCTTGGTAATTGGTGTCAGAGATGAACTTGGGCCAGTTTCCATCTGGGCCAGTGTCTCACGGCTTCTTTCCTGCTTAATGTCCAAGAAATTAAGCCTGGCCATGCTGACGTCATCCTGGTGGTGTAATTAGCTCCTGGACCAGCGGCCCTGAGCCCGGCCGCTGCCTGCGTCGGTTCCACGAGCGGGCGGCGTGCTAGCTGCTTTGGCCTTAGCTCTCTAGCCCGGTGTCTGGTGGACTGGGGTGTGCAGAAGCCCCCCTGCACCAGTGACCATCCTGCTACGGTGTCTGATCCCAGAAACAAGAGCAGTCCTGGGGGACGCAGAGGAGATGGGGTGGGGTGACAAGTCCCCTCCAGGACGTGGGAGAGAAAACGGAGAGGCCCTTAATCTATCATGAAGAAGCCAGAATCCGCGATACCGGCCTGTGGGGAGACTCTGGCTTCGCTGCCAGCTGGGAGGGAGCAAACCCAGACACACATGAATCACCCCAGGAAGGCCTCCTGCATACAGAGCCCAGGAAATTGAAGCAGAGGGAGGGGAGGATTGAGGCTGAGGAGCGGGACACCCCTTGCTTCTCGCCTGGCTGAGAATCTAGGCAGGGGCTGCCAGCTTGCGGGGGGGGCTGGCTGGGGGGCTGCAGTGAATGGAATGCAGTTTGGGAAGTAATGAGCTCAGACCCACGGCCGCCCACTGGTGTCTGACTCCAGGAAAGTAAATTTAGTGGAATTAAAAAGCCACGAGAGTGTGATGGAATGAGGGGAGGCAGGCAGAGGCGTGGGTGGGGGCGAGCAGGCAAGCGGAGAGGAAGCTGGGTGAAAGGCAGGCAGCTGGGGCTGCCGGAGAGGGGCAGCCGGCAGGAAGCCAGCTTCCCAGGGGTACTGCTCCAGCAGGGGGGCATCGGAGGGGCCAGGCTAGAGAGAGAGCTTGCCAAAGAGGTGTTCTGATGGGGGACGGTGGGTGCTTGGCACGGAAACTGGAAACCAGACCCAGGAGTTTGGGAGGACCAGAAAGGAGGCGGCAAGGGCTACAGGCCGCTCGGGGTGAATTCGGCAGCCAGAGTTTGACCCGGGGGGGCAGGGACAGCTCCAACTCCCCCAGAACCCTACACACATGGTGGACCCCCACTCTGCACCTACAGCTGGGGGCAGAGAAAACCCTTCGACACACCATGCAATGCCTTTGGGTCCATCCTTACTAGCAAAGTGCCCGCGGCATCCTCCTGTGCACCTGCTAACAAGCCTCTCACCAGAAAGAGGCCTGAGCAACTAGAGAACCAGGTGCTCCCTGCCAGGCTGCAAGGGAGACAGAGGCAGGGAAAGGAAAACAGGGTAAGGGGCCAGGGCAGTGGCGTCTGCAGATCGGCACATCCTCGGACAGTCTCTGGCGCTGTGCGCGAATGAACTTGCTGAACCATAGGCAATTATTTCTGGGAACTGAGGGGGAACGGAAAGGGCTGGAGGCTGGGCGCTGGGGGGAGCTGATGTCCAGGCTGACCTCGGCCTCCACCCCGAGACTGCGCTGGGCCCTTGGGCGCCTCCCAGGCCACCTTGCTGGGACCAGAGGCTCTCTTCTCCCTGAACGTGTGCCGTGGCGGTGTGGGGCTTGCTCTCCCCATCTGCCCAGGGCCCCAACCCAATCACACACCCTGGCTCAGAGAGATCCCCAAACCACTGCAGTCCAGGGGTTTGTTGCCTTGCACCACAGTGGGTGCAGGCTCCACGGGGGCAAAGGCCAGAGGCAGCGATGACTGGGTGGCAACAGTGGGACAGTCTTAAGGGGATGGGGCCCAGCCCACCGGGAATGGGTTTCACCAAGAGCAGCTGCAGCCCAGAGGACTAGCTTTGATAAGGACCCAGGTTCAGCCTGACGATGGATCCCCCAGACCTTCGGGCTCCCCCCGGGGCCATCTCCTGCAGCGGCAGCCTCGCCAACGGGAGCCACGAGCCCGACAGCTGGGCAGGTACCACCCACCAGCAGGAGGTCCCCCACTCGCTCAGCAAGCCCCGGGCTGTGTGAAGACCATGGCGACCCCGCAGACTGGCCTCCCCGACACAGGGATGGCCACTGGGCAGCTCCCGTGCCACCGCCTTCTCCATCCTGCTGCCTGGCAACCATCACCCATCGATCCCGGAGCCCCTTCCTGCCAAGTCAGAGGCTCCTCCTCTCCGAACAACCATGCCAATCAATTCGACCGCAACGGGCACGCCTCCGGAAGCCTCTTTTCCACACGTGCCTTCCGACCAAGCCACCAGAGAACAGGATTGTGTGGCTCCAGCTAACAGGCCCTGACTTCACCGTCGGGGCAGGATGCTCAGCCTTCTTTCCTACCCTCACCAAAAGGCAACCTGGGTGCCCTGGAAGCTCGAAGCACCTAGTGGGCTGAGTCAGCTGGGCGAGGATGACCCTCGCCGCCAGGCTCGCGGCCCTTCCTGCTCCTGACAACACCAGATCCGCCGCGACGCCGGCATCAGCGCCACCCGGCTCGCGCCTCTGGGAAGCTTGCCAGGGCTCCTCGGCCAGAGCCACGCACGCACACGAGCCCCGCGCCCACTCAGCTCCCTCCACAGACCGTTCCCGAGCACAGTTACGGAAGAAGAATCCAATCCCAGCCACCTACCTGAAGGAGCCAGTAGCACCTCCGGTGGAAGGTGGGGATGATGGAGGAATGGACATAGCAGCCGTACAAGCACTAGGGAGAGAGGAAAAACGAGAATTCAGTTGGAAAGAGGGAAGGAAGGAAGGAAGGAAGGAAGACGGCGCAACAGAGGAGGAGCAAGAAAGGGCCACGGGACCTGCCACGAGTCCCAGGGTGACGGAGGGGTGCCCCTGTGTCCAGCTCTAGGACCGAGACGAGGGCTTGGGATGGCACCTAAGAAGCGCTGCTGGGAGACGCCAGGGGCCAGGCAGATGTGCAGCTGGACCTTCCCCTTCCCTGGGCCACTGAGGGATCTGAGCATCCAGGGAAGGCCGAGAACCAGGAAAATGCACGTGGATACGTTTCGCCAGTAATTTAAGGGTCTTGAAGTCACTCTGAAGTTCATTCAGAGAGCGTAGGCTAAGGCACGAGGAAGGACTGTGAGGTTGCGGAATTGATTAAAACACACTCAAACACATCCAGACCTTCCCTGGCAAAGGAACTTCACGGCAGGGAGGGCAGCCCCTGGCTGGGGAGGTGGGGGGCCAGTACCTCTCCATGAGAGTTACCTCCTGAGTCTTTTGCACATTCTCACTTTAAAAAAAAACCAGTTTAATTCGTATCATCTGTTTGTTTTTTTAATTAAGCGTAAGTCTACAATTTTTTTTCTGCAGACATTGGATTTTGGAAAACAGCCAAAAGTCAGACAGAGTCAAGCTGGAGAATAAGGTGGTACTTCAGGTCTAGGAACGGTATGTGGCGTGGACAGGGAGGAAGGGCAGTCCTCCCGTGGCCCACCACCGAGACCCAGGCCGATGGGGCTGGTGGGGGTGGGGGGTGGTTCAGGGCCAGCTGGCTGGGGGAACATGGGAGTGGGCTGCCTCTGCAGCGCTGCGGGGTGGGCTTGCCAGCAGAGAAGAAGGGTCACTAAGAGGCCCCTCTTGCAATCGCACTCGGAGAGCCTGAGCAGGAGCTGGGCCCACCCACAGGCAGGTGGTCATCTCAGAGAGGAAAGTCTCAGGAAAGCCATGACTGGGCCCAGATCAAAGCCAGGGTCAGAGTCTTTCCCTCTGGAGCCTCTACTTCTAAGCTGGAGTGATGTCCTTCCCGTCCCCTTGGGAGTTCCCCAGGCTTCCCAAAGCACAGCTTCCAGGAGTGGGCCAGAAAACCAAGTCTCGCAGGACACAAGCTGGAAAGGCCTTCACCGTCACCTCTCGCTCCTTACTTTAATCTCCCCGTGGGCCCCATCCACCCCACCACCCCCAAACCCTCCAGAGAGAAACGGTCAGCAGCTCTGGATTTGAAGTCTTCATAGATATGATTTACACCCCCCAAAAGACCAACTGTGGCTTGGGTAGGCCAGGACTCCACTTGAGCCCTGTCTGGCTGATTAGCGGGGTTGAAAAGAAATCATTTTGGACTGTGGGATTCTGGCTGCAAGAAAATCAGATTTCCAATGTGTTAGAAGTTCTACAGATTGCTGTCAGCTGGGATTTAAGCCCTGTACAAACCAAACAAACAAAGCGGAAATTAATTTAAACGATTCCCTTGCAGTTCTTGCCCACAAAATGTATTTATTATTAAGAAGGCAATATTCTTTCCTGAAAATTTTCTGGTTTCCAATACACTGCGTGCTTTGATAACTCACTCCTTCTTGCCAAACAGCCTCATGTTTGGACATTTTCTTTAAATGTTTGGTTGCACTGAATGAGCAACCCACCTGCAACTTTAATCAGCTCTTTTGCTTTGGAATTTGCATGTTCTCACTGGCAATTTCATTACCTTTACTCATGCAATGAGCCAAATATAGGGAGACATAAATTGTTGGGAGAAGTTTCTCACACCCGTCTGAAATAAAAGGCATTGCGCCTGCTCCTTCCCACTGTTTATGTTAAATCTTTTCAGACCTCTCCCCTGCACCTGCCCCTCTCTTTCCACTGCTTCTTCTTGGACTTGGAAAGAACATGGCTGATTTCAACATCACTTCCCCTTCGAGTCCCTGCCTGTCTTTGGGCTGCTCAGGAGCCTTTGAGTATGTGCCCAAACGCTGCCGCATGCCCATGCTGTGGGAGCCGAGATGGAGAAGCAAGCATGGGGCCGGCTCTCCCCCGGACCATCCCGATCCCTCTCCCTGGGAGCCTCGCCTGCCTACCGGATAAGCAGAATGACTACAGAGAAAGATCACAGATTCTCCATCAGGGCTCATGCATTTTAATCAGGGGAGCCCTCGGGGCTCGCTCAGAACTACTCTATTTTTAGATGGTGCTCGAATCCCCCGGGACCCTCTGACTTCTCTGGTCTCAGCAGATGAGCAGCAGGGTCTTGGGGAGGGGGAGCGGGGCTGGAGAGGCACGTCCATGACAAGGAAGCTCCGTCCAGTGGCATCAAGGGAGGAGAGCCAAGAGCCAGAGCCCCCAAGAACGCAAACAGCCAGGGGCGTCTGCCGCCCTCCTGTTGGCCAGCACCCTGGGGGGTCCCCCTGATTTCCTTATGGTCTGTCTTTCCCAGATTGGGAGCTCCTCTGGGAGCCTCAGACTCTTTTTGAGTGAAGATGGTCACCATTTCTCCCACCCAGCTGTCCCCGGGACACGGGCCTCTGCAGGCTAGCACAGGAAGGGGCCTGGGACTGGAAATGTTTACAATTTGCTCCTGGCACCCTGAATGCTAAAGAGTTTCCAATACGTATTAGAAAGCTTTCTTGAACAGTGACAAAACTCCGTGCTTAAAGGGTTAAGCTCCAGTTTCAAGGAAAACTGGCTCCTGTTGACTGCTCCTTCACTGTCCTTGTGGGGAAAGAGGCTCAGTGACCCACTTTGCCTGAGCTGGAGTCACCAACAAGGGGCTTACAGCGGGGAGGGACCCTGCTTGAGGTGGGAGGCTGGGCTGGGACGAGCTGGGAGGGTCCTTGCCCATAAAACGGGCCCGTCCTAACGCGTTCTCTGGGGGTGGCCGAGTAGGGCAGTTCCACGACGGAGCTCAGCATAGGCTTGAAGGACGAGGGGAGGTGGGCCAAGGGAGGAGCTGGGGAAGGAGTGTTTCCAGCGCAGGAAAAGCATGTGGGGAGGCGGGAGGTGAGCCGAGCGGGCTAGGATGGATAAACTGCAACTGGGGACCGTGGCAAGAGTCAGAACAGGGGACGCCACAAAGAGCCCCGTGGGCCACGGTAGGGAGTTTGGTGGTTTCCTTGGGGCGGTGGGAGCAAAGGCATGGTATGCTCAGATCTGTGTCTGGAAAGCTCACTCTGACGGCAGTGCGGCCAGCAGGCACCCAGGCTGGACTGGGGAGGCATGCTGGTGGCCTGGTGGTGGCAGGAGGAAGCAGCGAGGGTGGAGAGAAAGGGACACATTTGCCAGACCTAAGGAGGGTGCCCAGCTTTCCCAAATGGGTGCGGGATGGTCCCACTCTGGGATGGGGAACTTGGGTGGTGTAGCCGGCTGGAGGGAGGAGAGGCCAATGTCAGATTTCTACTTGGCGAGCTGGTAAGACACCCACGTAGAGCTGGCAGGATGCAGGAGGTGGCAGAGATGCGCTCTCAGTCTGGGCACAGGGAAGTGGTGGAGGTCAAGGGCGAAGCCAAGACAAGCTGAGTGGAGGTGGCCCTTTGGCTGACCCCCCTGGCAGGGCCAGCTTTTCCAGGATGAGTGAAGCAGAGAACTTCCCAGCTCCTGGCACCCTCAGCCTGCCTGCCCCTGTCCCTCTCCCCTTTCACTCGCCACTCAAACCCAAACCTGCCATTCCCCAGGCTTTCTTTGCCACTTTGTCACTGTCCCCTCGTTGGGGTCCTTCCTTCAGTTTCCACTCCATATGACAATGCCATTACCAAGCCAATTGGGGATTAATTGCACAAAATTTCACAAGGCAGTAAATCCAATCCATTCCCTTTACTCACTAATCAAAAAAGCAGTGAAGTTTGTCTGTAGTGATTTGTGTTGTACAAACTCCTGGCACGTTTTTGAGTGAGCTTTGGGTCTCCCCAAGTTGGGCTTTTCATTTGGGGGTTACAGTGAGATTGGAGGGCAAGCCAGATGCCCCGGCTGGGGGATAAAGCTGTGCGTGTGTGAGGGTGACTCGCATGTGTGCGGGGGTGTCTGGGGGTGCTTGCCCTGCACTCCTTGTTTACACGTGCACAAAGAAAGGAAAAGAGATAGCAGCTAGGTATTTACAGGGCACTCGGGGGAATCTCGCCCTCTGATGAACGCAGCCTTCAAATCCGTTCTGCTCAGGGAATTAAGGCCTGGCAGCCTCCCTCAACATGGCCATCGCACGAGAAGGAATGTTCTCTTTTTAGGGCACCATCGGGGCTTTTTTTTTTTAAAGGTAAAAGGGCAAGATAAAATTATAGGGGAAGCCAGGAGCAAACAAGAGCTCCCTTCAGTTCTAAATAAATGCTTCACACAAAGAGCATCAGTTGCAAATCTTTGCTGGCAGAGTGCTGGGCACCATTAAAACTGCTCCCCAGCAGACTCAGCGGTGGGGGCCCCATGGGCCCAAGAAGGAAGCGCCTCCCACGGTGATGACCTTTACTGGTTGGGATATTGGGGTGTGGAGGGGTATATCCCCTTCCTGTTTGGCTCCCAACCAGCTCATCTCACGTGACTGATTCTCATTCTCTCTCTCTCTCTCACACACACACACACTCACCCAGGTCTTTCCTTCCACCTCCAGCTTCCACAAACGGGAAGGCTGGGGGCAGGGTTGCCAACCTGTTAAAAGCCACCTGAGCTGGGCTCAGGTTAGGGAATGGAGCCCTGGCGGGGCAGATTCCAGATAGTTCTGGGCTGGGCCACAAGCTCGGCCCTCCTAACGTCCTCCCCTGCTCACAGTCCCCGGGCAGGCCTGTGCTCCCCGCTTTTCCTCACCCACGCCATTCCCTGAACATGCTCCACTTCCCCTGCCCTTGTCAGTCCTCCCCAGCTTGCGTCCATCTCGAGTGCTCCCTCCTCTAGGGGGCCTCCTCTGACCCAGACTCACCAAAGGAGTCCCTGGGAGTGACCCTCAGAGCTCGACCTCATGGGGCACACCCGAGGCTGTGCGCTTTGCTTTGGGGCGTCATATACATCGTCACATCTGGACTTGACTTCTCACATCTGGAATCCTGCCTCGCCCATCCCGGGGTGGGCAGACTTTCAGTAAAGGGCAGGTAGGAAATATTTTAGCACTTGTGAGCCCACGACTCAACTCTGCCATTGTGGTGCAAAAGCAGTCACAGGCAATATGTCAACGGACAGCCGTGGCCGCGTTCCAGTAAAGTTTCATTTATGGACGCTGAAATTTGAATTTCATACGATTTTCACATGTCATGGACATTTTTTTCTTTTGTTTTTTTCAACCATTTCCAAATGTAAAGCTCACAGGCTGGACTGGATTTGGGCCGTGGGCCAGAGCTTGCCGACCCCTTTCCTATCAGACTGGGAAACGTGTACACTATACCATCCTCTTTTGCACTCCCACGGTGGTATTTTCACATAGCAGGTGCTCAGTAAGCTGTGGTGGATTTCAAGGAGGGGTATGCAAGTTTGCAACGATGCCAGCTGGGGCGGGGGAAGAGCTGCCGAGGCCCAGCAGAATGTCATAGAAGATGTCAGAATGGAAGTTTACCCAATACACATAAGGGCATTGAACAAACCACAGCTCCCCAACAACATCTATGACAACTTTCAGGGTACAGGGATGTCTTTCAAACTGCACTTAGTTTTGGGTATTTACAGGAGCTTCACCATAAATGCCTTGTGTGAAACTAGCTGACACATGGGCAGACTTCCTGGCACCCAGCTTCCTCTATCCATTGAGGACCTTCGTTTTATTAATTAAGCAGAATTAAATAAGATAAGGCATGTGTGGTGGTCTGGAGATCCATGTTATCCGGAAAATCATGTTCTCAACACGAATCCGTTCTTGTGGGTGTGATGAGCCCATTGTAAGTAGGACCTGTTGATGAAGTTACTCCAGTTAAGTGTAGCCCAGGGTGGGTCTTAATCCTCTTACTGGAATAAGAGAACGAAATTCAGGCAGAGAGAGAAAGCCAGGGAAGCAAGAAGCTGAAAGCAACGAAACCCAGAAGAGAAGGGAGAGACCAGCAGAAGCCACCAGGTGCCTTGCCATGAGGCGGAGGAGCCTAAGGATCGCTGGCAGCACCACCTTGGTAATGCCCTGATTTGGACATTTTTTCAGCCTCAAAACTGTAAGCTAATAAATCCCCTGGTTACAGATACATCTTATGGTTTCTGCTTTCAGCAACTCAGCAGACTAAGACAGCACGGGAAGCTGAAAGCAACTGGTGCCGCTTTGGGTGCATGGCTGGTGCTTTCTTGTTTCCTTGGAGGATCATAACCCTCGGGTCCTTAGCCTCCTACAAAGTTCCTTCTCTGGGGAAGACCCTTCCATCCTGTTTCTTGGGGCCCACCCCACAGAAGGCAGGAAACCCCTAAAGCCAATGTTTTACTGTTCACTTCCTCTACTAGGAAAGTGTCTGGCCAGCATCTCCCTCCTTGGAGGGCTGGAACACACCCTCGCATGGCTTCCCAGGTCTCTCTGGAGCTGTGCTGCCCAGTATGGCAACCAGTAGCCACGTGTGGCTCCTACTCAAATTCAAATTGAAACGAAGTAAAATTAAATACAATTAAAAATTCATTTCCTCGGTCCCACTAGCCACATTTCCGGTGTTCAATAGACTCATGTGGGTATTGGCTGGCATATTGGCTAGCACAGAACATTCCATAATCACAGAAAGTTCTACAGGACACTGTTGCTCTATACAGCAAGAGCTGGCGTCCAGTTCAGAGACGTGTGGCCTGGACTGTTGGAGCTTGAGACTCCAGGGGCCAAAGTCTAGGGAAGTCAGGGCTTTGGGGGAAGTGGACTTCTGGAGGTGGCAGCTTTTGAGGACACTGCTTTTGGGGGTTGCCATGCTTGAAGGTTGGTACCTGTCATTCCACCTGGGACAGCTTGCATCCATCGGTAAGGGTCTCCTAGAACTCCCTGCCCCTCTCATGACTATGACAGAGAAAGCCCTCCAGGTCCTCTCCCCTGCCCCTCCCTAGAGCCTTCTCTAGTGCAGGGATAATACCTGCAGTGTGTCCTGAGATAAGGGTGTTTCCCAGCAAATCCCCATCTATAATCCTCTTTCCGAGTTCCCTTTGCTACTTCCCTGCAAACATCCCTGGCCCAGCCCCCAGCAAAGAGGCCACCACGGGGACTCGCCCTTCTCCCGCTGGGGAGGTGACTGTCCACACAAAGGCAATCAGAGTGAAAAAAAATTGTTAGATGTCTGGTTTATCTCACCCACTTGTATCTGACACACAAATGACAAAGATTAATAGTTTTTAAAATGTGTCATGGGTATAAAGGTGATGGAAGAGGAAGTGATAATAAAAGGGCGAGGAAAAGCTGCCTGGAAGATAACGTCTTAATCTGGCTCTGAAGCCACAAGGAGGGGGGCCATTCATTCTGGATAGCTCCGGGCAGGGGCAGGGGGAGGCAGTGCTGGGCTCCCAGGGAGTGGAGCCCCACCCTCCAAAGAAGGGGCCCCTGAACTGGGCTGGGCTTGGCTCAGCGGGAAAGGAGGAGGTGGAGCTGGACTCCAGGTTAACATTTTTGCCTGTTGTCTGGTCTGTGCCCACCCTGCATTAGGGGAAGGGGCACGGAGCTGACCAGATCTGAGCATTTGCCCTCAAGGATCTCCCAGTCTCATGGGAGAGAGAGAGCCAAGGCAGCGAATAAAACCGAATCAAAATAGGCCTGATGCTAAGTACCAAGAGCCCAGAGGAGGGAAGGGTCCAGTTTATCATGCTGAAGGTCAAGGAAGTCCCCTGAGAGGAAGTGACATTTTTGGCCAAGACAAAGTGTGTAGGAGTTGCCTAGGAAGATGACAAGTGGAAAAGACCTGGCCAGGTGGACAGAAAAGAGCTTTTAAGCAGAGGGATCGGCCTGGACAAGGATGTCAAGCTGCTTTCCAGCCTTTTCATTTGCTGCCTTTGAATTCTCCCTGCAGGACAAAGTTGGGTGGCTGAGCCTAGGAATCCAGATGGTTCTGCAGATTCCCCCATGGGTCCGTGCTGGGCATTGGACAGATGGCCTTGCATTGAAGCTAAGGCCCTGTGACTTTTATGGCTCTGCCCTTCTCCACTCGTCCCGACTTTACACACTGAAGCAGCGATTTCCCAGAAGGACTCAGGTAGCTCCAAGAATGAAGGAGCGAGTGCAGATCAGGACTGGAACTTTGGATCTGGCCTCTTCTTTCTTCTTCCCTCCTTGTCGCCTCTCTCCATCTTGAGTTCTCATTTCTGAATGTCTTCTTTATGCTTTCATCTCTTCCACTACCACAGGGCTGTCTTTCTATGGCAGGAAGCCATTACTCTAGCTGGGGAAGTCTCTCTCTTCCAGATTCGGGGTGAAGTTCTAGGGAGGGATGCTGACCTAGCCTGGGCCATGAGCCTGGCCTTGGACAGTCGGTGGAACGGGAAGGCACCTAGGTGTTCCCAGGCCTGGTGGGAGGCTCTGTCAGCAGCGTCTGCAGAATGAGTGAGCCGTGCTCTCCACACAGCGAGCAGCTCCCAAAACCAGAGCTGCAGGGTCCACAGGATGGGGTGAAACGTCGTTCCTTTCCTGCCGGAGAGGGAAGAAGTAGGAGCCTCCTCAGAGCTGATGGGCGTGAAACTCTCCAGTACCTTCTGGATCTCACCAAGCCAGCGGCAGCTGCAGCTGCAGCGAGGCATAAAAACAGGTCCAGCAGCACAGCCACTGCCGGGGAGCCCTGGAAGTCCGGGCAGATCCCAGGTGTCGGGGAAGTCTTGCATGGGGTCCAGGGCAGGGTGACGGGGAGTTCGTCATACTCTCGCTGCACACCAGCTAGACCCACTGGGAAGACCCGCTGGGAAGGCTGAGGCCTACAGTGGCTGAGCCATGTGTCCAAGTCCCCACGGCGAGGGAGAGCAGAAGCAGGATTCAAACCCAGCCTTGTCTGACTCCGAAGCCCTCACCCCTCCCTCCTCAGCCAGTGGGTGAAAGTCAGGCCTCCTACGGGCCCTACCTTCTGCAAAGACAAAGGGGTCAGGTCCCTGGGCTGCTCCCGAGACTGTCCTAGCTGAAGGATTCAGTTAGTATTAATCTAAGATTAGGCCAAATGAGCCAATTCGCATGCTGCCTGCAAAGGCACTGGGCCTCAGAACTTGTTAAATAGTGAATTGCTTTAAAATTAGTTTGCGCTAACTGGATTGCAGTGTGATTCGGCCTCCAGGGTTGGGTGACAGCAGATTTGGAATATTATATCATCATTGACAGGGGCTCCTGCTTCCCTCTGCCTCTCAGCTTCTCCCATGGCCCTGCCAAGCCTGGGGTCTGAGGCTGGGCAAGCTGGGTGACTGACCTGGACACCCCCAATCCTGCACGCCCCCAGAGGTCGATGCCAGTCGTGGTGCAGGCTCGGGGGTGCCCCAGTGGGACCAGAGCCTCTCTTGGGAACAATCTCTGAACACGCAGAGGTGTGCAGGCTCCCCGAGAGTCCTTCTCCAGGGTCCAGGGACTCCTCCTGGGAGAGCGACTGCCCCGCGGCCTGGCACACGGTGGCCTTGCACTTCCATTTCGGCCAGTTGATGGAGGGCCCCTCTGCTGGGCGCTGCAAGTGGCCCAGGGGTGTGGAGGGGGCAGATCTGCCAGAGCTTCTCCACCGTCTTTGAAGGAAGGCTGGGAGGATCCCCATCACAGATGGGAAACTGAGGCGCAGGGACAACAGAACCTTGTTCAGGGTCATGGGGGTTAGAGCCAGAATCTGGACTCAGGTTCCTCTCCCTCCAGATCCAGAGCCCGGGGCCCTGCCCTCTGGGAGTCCCCCCCCCCTCCACCTTTATATTGGAGAAGGTCTAGTGCACACCCAGAGGGTATGGGGCAGGTGGCCCAGCCTGGTGGTGGTGGTGGGGGGGTCCTGGGAGCTGGGGGAATTCGAGGGGGCAGAGAGGAGCCAGCGGGGGGCCTGGAGGAGGTGGCAGGCTGGGGCAGCCATACCTCAGACAAGTGTTGAGAGCCAAGGAGGCATTCCAGGATGGGGGCCTGTGGGGAGGGAGGCACTGGCCACCCCCCAGCCCCTGGACCCGGTGTCTGGAAGAGGAGCTGTGAGAGGCCTGCGGGGTGGGCCATGGGGTGGGGCTCTCGGCTTGAGCTGGGGTCACCCGACAGCCCCACAGACAGAGCTGGAGGGGCTCTGAGGAAGTGACAAGCTCAGATAAGCTCAGGGACAGCCCCTCACCTTGGGGCCTTGCAAAGTGTCAAACCAGCCAGGGGCCAGCCGGCTGGTGCCTCCCTCCGAGGGTTGGGTGTGCACCTGGTTTCCTCCCCAGGGGAAAGGCTGAGTGGCCGGGGACAAACGTCCAGCTAAAGCCGGCCAAGGAGGCCGTGAGTAAGGAGGGCAATAAAAATTAAATGAGTTTTTAGGTAAGGCATACAAATCATATTTAAGGATATAAATAAAATCCCTGGAGCTTCGGCTTTATTGTTTTGGGGGTTTCTGGGATGAATAAATTAGTGGGCATAAAAAGGAATAATAGCTAGAAATTGATAACCAGGTAAATTGAGATTTAGAGAATGAGTTGATCCAAGTCATGAATCTGAATCCAGAGAAGACCAGGGAGGGGGGAGGGGCAGGCAGTGCTTAAGGGGGTCTCCAGTAGCAGGGGTAGGGCCTGGGGTGAATCCGGCCCCTGGCCACCCTCACCTGCCTGCCTTCCCGCCTCCTTGGGACCTTCAGCTGGGCCCACCTGGTCTCCCCTCCGTCCTCCCGCGCCCTTGGCCAAGCAGTGCTGAGTCGGGGTTGGCCCTCCCCACCCCCACCCCCACCCCACAGCAGGTGTCAGAAACCCTCCTGGTACCTGGTTCCCTTGGACCCCAGCGAGGCTGCCCGCTCCGCCCTCCTCCTCACTTTGTGTGCCAGGCAGCTCAGCACCTCTCGCCAGCAGGAGCTCTCCCGAGCCGATGCACACGCGTGCACACGTGAATGTGCATATGGGCTCGGGTAAGTACAGAGACTCTTTTCCTTGCTTCGTACATCTCCCCAGCCTCAGGTTCTTGTTCTTTTAGCGATTTCAACGTATCTGTGCTATTTATAGATCAAATGATCCTAACAGTACTGGGCATAAATAATAAATAAATAAAACGGAATTCCCTCCCTGTCATCTCCTATTCCTTGGAGCCCTGCCAAGTGACTAAAGCTCATCACGGAAGAGGGTTCTGTGGTGGTACGAAGGTCTGGGGATGGCCCTCCAGCCTCCTGCCACCCCCATGCCCCCCACCCATCCCTCCCCCGCCCTCCCTAACAGTTCTGAAGCTGCTCCATCCTTTTCCAGGCACGCCGCGTGCAGCACCGAGGAGTCTCTGACCAGTGAGATGGATGCTCACAGGTACCCCTCGGTTGGGCATTCTCCTGGCTAACGTGGCCTTTTTGGCTGCCACCGCCCTACGGGGGCTTGGCTCATTTCAGCCTAAGACATGACTCATGGTGGGAAATGGAGCCGCGGGCAGGAGGCCAGGGGCCGTGTCCGTCCTTTGGTGCAGTGGCTTTTGGAGTATAGCCTGCCCTCGTCCTGACTCCTCGGCCCCTCGGCCTCCTGGCCCAAGAGGATGGGCATCTGCCCCCAAAGCCCTCCAGGGCCCATTCTAGACAGCATGGCATGCAAAGTGCTGGCTCGGGAAGCAGCCCAGAGTTTTCTCCTGCCCTGGTGGACAGAGGCTGCCCAGAGCTCCTACCTGCAACTGCTGCCTCACTCCAGAGCCTGCTAGAGCCCAGCTCCCCAGTGCCGTCCCACCCGGGCCTCCTGACACTCAGTGCGCCTGCACTCAGGGAAGGGGTCCGGGAGAGGAATCCTGGCTGGGAGTGGACAATGGGGCTGTGTTTATGAAGGAGGCGGAGGGAAATGCTGGGCTGGAATCTGCGGGTATGTTAATGCGAGGCTGGGCTCCCTGCCAGGACATTAAGTGAAATCGAATTCCTGAAACCTGCTTTAATCAGCAGATTTTTAAGGTTAGAATTACTCTCTCCTCTTGAAGGCTTGCCAAGGTTAATTCGAGCCCGAGCATGCAGAATTAATGGACTGGACAGGGGGAATCGGCCTTTTCCCGATTTTTTCTCAAGCTCACAGAAACATCTCTACGAAAGAGAGAGGGCAGCAGGGCAGCACCCTTCTCGGAAGGGAGCACCCAGCGTCAGAGGCGTGGGCTGGGAGTGGCACACACGCACACACACGTGCACACACACAGAATTGTGCAGATTTGCTGGCTCCAGAATGATGCCAAAGGCTGGCAGCGAGTCTCACTGGCTTAGGAAGGTGCCCCTTCCCCTAAAAGTAAACGTGCTTCAGCCATCTGTGGGTGTCCTGCCTCGAGCCACACCCCGCACCCTCTGCCAGCAGCTCTGGGCGGCCCCTCTCCGCTGTCTGAGCCTCCGCCAGAGCACGCAGCCTGGCTGAGCATTAGTTTCCTCACCTACGAGGGAACTACAAGGGAGGCTTAGATAATCCCTGCTATGAAAAGAGGTGTCTGAGGTTTGGCAGAAAGGAGGGCTGGCACTTAGAGGTGGCATGACCTTGAACTCAGCACCTCCCTTCCTTGGGATACAGGGCGCCACGGACTGTGCTCTGGTCCTGCCCTGCCCAGAGCCTTCCTCTGGGCACTGCCGTCCAGGCCTGGAAGGTCAGGGTATTGGAGGACAGAGGTCAGTGGGGGGAGTGGGGGGCAGAGGAAATCCAGTCCTGGGTATGAAACGGTGGCCTTCCTGGGTAGGGACCGGGGCGCGGGCGGAGGCATGGGCATTGGAGTCAGACCTGGGTTTGACACACCCCTGCACATCCTAATAGCCCTAATCATCTGGTCTCTTTGACTCTCAATTTCCTCATTAGTAGGAGAAGGGGGGATGGTTACTCCAATCTGACAAATCTATTGGGTTAAATGAGGACTAAATGACACCATGCTAATGTGGTTACAAAACGAATATCCCTTTTTCTTAGGAGCATGATGCAGGCAACCTACTCTCAAATGTTTAGAAACAGATAGATAAAGACAGAGAGGTGATGCATGGACAGACAGAATGATGTAACAAATGTGGCAAAATGTTAAAAGCTGGTAAATCTGAGTATCTGGGTAGGGAGTATATTGGAGTGTCCTGATTTGGTTTTATTACTTGTGCAACTGTCCTATAAGTTTGACATTCTTTCAGAATTAAAAAAAAAAAAGACAATATGTCTCAACTGCTGGTGACATTAGACAGGCATCTTCCAGGGATCTGGGGATGACATTTCCTGGGGACCCTTGTTCGCCCTGTCCCCTCCCCAGTGATTAAAACTGTGGCCCCTCCATGCCCAGGAGCCCGGGACGGCTGCTCGGCACCCTCTGCTCAAGCTGCACCCCCCACCCTTTCCTCTCTTTTGAGCTTCCTCAAGCAGCCAGGGCTGGTTTTAAAACCATCGGCAGCTGCCCAGGGACCCCAAGAGCCCTGCCAAAATGGAAACGGAAAGGGGAAAGAACCAGAAATTCCCTCAGGGACAGTGAGCTTTGAAATCCTCCTCCTGCCAGATAACCACAGGGACCCTCGCAACCTCCTCAAATCTGCTCAGCCATCCCCCCAACGTTCCCAGCTTCAGCCTTTAACACAAATCCCATCCCCAAAGTCACAAAACCAGATGAGAGACTCCTCACGGCCTCCCAAGGCCACCCCCACTGCCAATAACTGCACCCCCCCAGCTCCCACTTTAGTGCCTTGAACGGCAGGTGCTTTTGCAGCCCATACCTTCCCAGGCGGCTCCCCCACCCAGAGCCCCGTCCCTACCCCACACCTGAGGGGCTGTGGCCATCCTGACCCAGCGCGGATGTCACTTCCTCTGGGAAGCCTCAGACAAGCGGCTCCTAACTCAGCCCTCAGCCTCCCTCCTCCCCCAGGACCCGAGGTGGGCAGGGCGCACATGTGTTCCCAGCACGGTGCCTAGAAATGGTTTGATTTGTACATAATTTACTGACAGAGCTGCCTCCTCCCAAGGAAAGGTTCAGGAGGGCCTACTGGGGGGGCTTCCCTTACACTGCAGGACAGAGAGCTGGGCATCTGGGCTCGGGGACGGACGTGCTGGACAGACCAGTGAAGGAAGGAGGGGTGCTCAGAGAGGGGCGAGAACCTGCCCAAGGTCGCGGTCACCTTGGGTGGCTCCCTGAGAGAGTGCTGAGCGAGAGACCGAGGTCCCTGCCCCACCCGAGCTGGCCTCCTTGCTCCAGGGAACCGCGGGCTGCCAGCGGCCAGGGGTCCTCGTTCAGGTCCCAGGACAAGGGTCAGCGGTCAGGAGACGCTGCTGCCCAAGCTGCCGGGAACCAGACCCCCGCGGCTTCCCCCAGCGTCCTGCGTCCTCCCGGGGCAGCTCTGGAAGGCCGTGCCGATGTGGGCCCCCTTGCGGCCAGCTTCTCCTGAGCACCCTTTGAGGGTGGGGCCCCGCTTAAGGTGCGGGGACTCAGTGGGGACAAGACAGGCAGCTCCGGTCCTCAGGGGCGCAAGGTCCCTGGGGATTGGCTCCACCCTCCTTGACTGGTTTTCTTGCCTGGTGTCCGAATCTCAGCATGGAAGTGGGGGTCTGCCCTGCCTCCCGGTGTCCCCTGTACCCCAGCTTCTGAGGCTTTCATCTTCCCACCAAGACCCAGCTCCTCATGAGCATGACCTCCACCCCCAGGTCACCGTGGCCAGCTCATGGTGGGCACAGAGAAGGGTGCAGTGACCTAGAGCAAGGAGGGCTCGGGGCCGGCAGTTCTGGGGGGCTGCTGCTTTGTGGGCAGCAGCTCAGCCTGGACTCAGGACCCCCAGGCCTCACAGAGCTGTCGCAGAGAACGCACTCAGGGGAGGCTTATCGGAGGGCAGGGGGGGTCTCCCTCCCTGTGGAAACGCTCCTCAAGGAGCTCTGGTTCATGCTTCTGTCTCCCTGATCCCAGCCAGCATGCGGCACCCACTGGCTGCCCTGCAAATGCTGGCTGGCCAGGGGCTGGATAAGGACAGGCTGCTCAGGGGAGACTGAGCTTCTGAGGGTGGGGACCAGGTCCTGCTCATCTCCACATCCTGGGGCAGACTTCAGACCCTCCTTGGGCAGGGTCTGGTGGTGAAGGGCAGACCCCTGGCACTGGAGGACAAGGGGGCGTCGAGGCTGATCCCCAGCATGGGGCAGAGGGCTCAGGGCTGAGCTGGTCTTGGCCCATCTGGGCAACCGCAGCTACTCTGCACCATGAGGCAGAACTCCGGAAAGGCTCTTTCCAAAGCCCATCCCTGTAGGTTCTGAGCAGTTCCCCAGTGAGAGGAGAAATCATGCAAATGGTTCTCACCTGGCCTAGGGACGGGAGGGTAGGGGCACTGGGCGAGCTTGGTCTCCCCAGACAGGAGGCTCCAGCACAGGCAGCACCTGTGTGCCCAGTGCTGGGTACTTAAGTCTAGCTGTGGCGAGTACATCCATTAAAACAGAGCTGGTCAGGGCCTCTGCAGTTACACCTGCTTCTCCCAGTGCCTTTGCCAACCTCCCCCAGGAAATAACAGATTGTCCTGCAGCCTCCAGAAAGCTGAGCCTCCCCAAGGGTGAGGGTGGGCGGTGGGCTTTATGCTTCATGAGGAGACGCGGGCACCCCATGTCAGCTGCTCTCTCTGGGCCCAATCGGAGGGTGTCTTACCCTTGGCCCTGCATTTCAGGTACCTGGGGGAGGAGGGCCCTGGCAAGATAGAATGCAATATTTTAAAGTATGTAATGACATGCAGGCTGCATGTGGTACACATTTCCTGGATGTCTAAAATGGGAAAGAAACAGGTTTTCTGTCGCCTGCAACTATTCGGCAGCTTTAAAATATGACTCGTTGGAATCCAATATGCCGCTAAGCTGCATGGGCCGGTATTGAATCTTGCAGGCAGAATGGCGAAGTGCTGGGGCCCGCAGCCCCAGGCACCTGTGGGTAATTCAATCCCACCTGTCTCCAGTTCTGCATCTGTGATGCTTACAAGACTCGGAGTGACTCCTTCCCTCCCCTGCCCTCCCCTCCCCGCCGGAGGTGGGCAGAAGCGGCAGGGCCTGCTCTCTCCCTGGCTGCTAACAAGAGAAGTCCCGCATGTGGCCATGCATGCCATTTTCCATGTTCAAGCGCTCACTGGGCTTTCTTTAGTTGGCGTCTCTGAGGCCGCCACTGCTTGAGGAGCTGCTCACCATACTAGCTCCAGCTCTCTTTGTCCTCATAAAAGACCCTTCCAGGAGGGAATTCCAGCCCAAACTGGAGAGAGGCCCAAGTCTTGGTCCAGTTCAACAGCGTCAAGGCCAAGGTTTGTAGGAGAGTAGCCTCAAAGCCAGTGGGGGGCGACCCCCGGGCATCCCCGTTAGCCCTGTCTGCCCAAGGAGGACACCAGGACTTAAGGGTAGCAGGACTTGCTTGGGGCCACCAGCTGCTAAAGGCAGGGCCAGAACTCGAACCCAGACCCCCTGCTCTGTCTTTCCCCAAAGCTGCCACCTCCCATTGCAAAGGAAGTTGCCAACGTCGATCTCACCCTAGAGCAGTTTGTGGGGAGAAGTCGGGCATTTTCTTACTCCCATTTTCTCAGCTAGCAAACAGAGGCCCAGGGGAAGGAGGGGAGTGGCTCAGGGTCACGGAGTGGGTGGCGTGCCGGCCTGCCGATGCCCTTGGCCACCACGCGGCCGCCGGTCGGCCTGGCCCAGGGGCCCATCACCACTCCTCTGACCTACCTGAGATTAGGGACCTCGTCTCAGAGAAATGCCCCATGTGTGCTCCCACCTGCAGGTTCAGACACCCTGGCCCATCCCCCAGTGGCAGATGAAAAACAAGCTCTTAATCTTCGCTCATTCCAGGGGTGGGAACCCATGGTAAATAGGGCCTTTTAAGATGACATTTTTAGGTAAGGTGGGGCCAGCTGAATGAGGGCGGGCCTGAGAAAAAAAAAAAAAAAGACACAGAGGAGCCAGAAGCTAGAAGTCAATGAAACCCAGGAGAGAAAGAAGACACCACCATGTGGCAGGAAAGCCAAGGAACCCAAGAAAGCGACAGGCCAAGGGGGAGCCAGCCTTACAGACGCCAAAGCATGGGCCAGTAAATTCCTGCTGTTAAGCCAATCCATTGTGTGACATTCCCAGCTGCTGGGAAACCGAGTGTGGCAGTTTGGTATTGTTTATGAATTCCAATAATAGATATTGGATTGTGTTTGTAAACTGGTCTGTTCCTCTGGGCATATTAGATTGTAACAGATTCAGAGGCTTCACTTTTACTTTATTAAATCAAGATTGGGGCTTTTATTTGACCATGTGTACAGGGTTGAGGCCCCACCTCCTTGGTGGGGATAAATCAGACTCTCACACGGAAGAGGGCACACACAGAAGGAGAATACAGAGGGTTTAGTTTTGGATGCTGGAGCCCCGGGGAGAGAGCCAAGCCATTTGCCTGACAGTTTACAGCTGAAGCGATCAGAGTCCTGAATAGCTGAGAAAGCCCGGAAAGAAACGAGCCCTGAGGGGAGAGAGAAGCCTTATGCTAACCTACAGCTGAGAACAGAAGAAGCTGGGACCACGAAGCCTTAGGAGGAAGAGGAAGCCTGAACCCCCGTAGAGACCGGCAGCCATCCTGCTCCAACACGTGGCAACAGACTTTGGTGAGGAAAGAAACTTATTCTTTATGGCCTTGTGACTGTAAGCTTCCACCCCAAATACGTACCCTTTATAAAAGCCAGCAGAGTTCTGGCACTTTGCATCAGCACCCCTTTGGCTGACTAATACACCAAGTCATTGCCCCTTCCTCAGCCCTGTGGCTTGCCCAGAGAGCCCCGACCTTCCCCCATGAGAGCTTCTAGCTGCTTTCTTTAAAAACTCGCCATCCGTCCACCCCAGCAGTGGCTTCCCAGAGCTGCCCCATGCTCTAGCCCGCTCCGCCACCCCCTGGCACCCGGGAAGGCCACGTCGGTATCAGTAGTCACAGCAGGTTACTGCTTGTTTGGGGGAACACTCTGCTTCTGTATCTTGGAGTCACGTTCCACGTGTGTGGGCAAACTTCCCGATCGCCGCCACGGAAGCAGCCAGGTGGGGGAGCGCTGTGCCCACACAGGGGTTCCACTCCCCGGCCCCACATCCGAGGAGGGCCCCGGGGACCAGGCAGATGGCCCTTCTTTCAGGGCACGGGGCCTACAGGATACGTAATTCTACAAGGGAGAGACCCCCCCACCCGCTGCTGTGAGGGGAGCCCGGTGCTCTCTGCAGCCCCTCCTCACCCCAGAGCTTGCCCAGGGCAGGAAGGAAGGAGGTGGGGGCCTGGGCTTGGGGCTCCAGCTCCCTCTTTGGGATTGCTAATTTTACGTGTCAGCTTGGCCAGGTTATGGCGTCCAGTTATTTGGTCAAACACTGGCCGAGCTGTTGGTGTGCAGATATTTTGTAGCTGGGATCAGCATCTCCGATCTGCTGACTTTGAGTAAAGGTGCTTGTCTTTGAGAATGTGGGTGGGCCTCACTCCATCAGGTGGGGACCTAAAAAGCCGGAACTGAGAGTGTCACAAATCAGAAGGAATTCTGCCTCAAGGCCATGGCCTCCCCGCAGCTACCCACTCAGGCTTAAGGCCTCGACATCCCTCCTGGGATTTCCAGCCTCCAGCCTGCCAAGTGGAAGTCGGACTTGCCAGCCCCGACAGCTGCCTGAGCCGATTCTCATCTACAGATATTCACGTCTGACTCAACGGCTCCTGCTCTGCTCGTACTGGGGACAAGGAAGAGAAGGGCTCCCGTGCCGCCGCCCCTGTCCACCTTCCTGGGGGGCTTGTGACAATCATGGGGCATTTATTGTGAGCTGCTTCAGCGCCTGGGCTCCTGGTCAGACGGAGCTGGGTGTAAACCTGAGCTTGTTACCTTCACAACCCTGGGCAAATAGTTTGGCTTCTCTGAACTGACATATCCATGCCTGTGGCAGGGGCAGAACAGCTTCTGTCTCCCACAGCCGTGGACACCTGTTAGCGCCCCACCTGGCCTGTGATGGAGACAGGGTCCCCCAGACCCAGCACATGCATTCCCACGTCGGCTCCAGGAGATGCCGGGTCCCTGCCAGCTAAGCACTGAATTCAGTTGGGGAGGCTGCAGGGACCCATGAGACCACACAGGTGGACAAGGGGACCCAGGGTCAGGGCTGGAGGGCCTGGGCAATCTCCCAGGTGAAGGTCAAGTCCTATTCGGCCGAGAACTCAGAACTGGGGTGGGCCAGGGGCTGCCCTGTGTCACCATGAGCCCCTGGTGGTAGAAGCCAGGTCTCTAACCCTCAGACCAAGACGAGCATTCAGTGGGAGCTCAGGGAGGGCAGGAATTGGGGAAGGGGCTGCTGGGGAGACCGGAGCCTTGAAGTAGGGGTGTTTACACTGCAGGCCGGACAAGGGCCCTGTGGTGGTAAGGTTGGGGGCCAAGGCTGGGGACGCCTGATACCCGTGGAGATGGTGGGATGCAGGCCACTGGCCCTGGGGCCTGCAGGGAAGGCACCATGTGGTAATGGTGTGCAGGGCTTGGAGTCTCCCCACACCGATAGCCCCCCCACTCACTCAGAGCCTTCAGGTTGACCCCTGATGGCTTGATCTCCCCTGGCCTCGCTCCACCCCTTCCCCAGCCACACTCAGTAGCCAGCACATCCTTATCAAGTGCCTCTCTCGTAGAGCAGGGGGTCTCAACCAGGGGTGATCCCCCCCAGGGGACACTGGCAATGCCTGCAGACATTTTTGGAGGGCATGACTGGTGGGGGGTTTACTAGCATCCAGCAGGTGGGGACTCGGGATGCCGCTACACATCCTACACTGCGCAGGACAACACCCACCTCCTCAAAGAACTCTGACCCTAAAGGTCCATCGCGCTGCGCTTTGGAAACCCTGCTGGAGGGGACAGGAAAGCCTCCTTCGCAGGCAGGAGCCCGACAAATCCTCAGCGGTGTGGACCCTACAGGGCAAAAGAGGGAAAATCCACACAAGGCCCTGCCCACACGCCACTCTGGAAGACACGAGGAAGGGCGGGGCCGTGCACAAAGTTCCGGAGAACCCCGGAGGAGACCACACCACAGGCCCCGGAGGGACCTCAGGAGTTACGGAGGCCAGACCGGGGCTGAGGGAAGGGTCCTTTCTCAACAGCCCAGAGGCGGCCCCTTCGTGGGACAGCCTTCTTCACGGCCTGCAGAGGCGCCCCCGAGAGGAGGGTGGGCCCAGTGCGTGGTCAGCTCCCGCCTCCACCATCACACCCCGTTGTGCAGGCTGCGGTCAGCCAAGCTGCGGTCGCCCAGGCCCCAGTGGGCGAGGGGGGAGCCCGTCCTGCACTGCCGGCCCCTTCACCGCGAGTGGGATTCTCCGCACCCAAGGGGGCCGAGCCCAGACCGACTCCCCCCTTGCTGAGCCTCTGTCGGGCAGAGCAGCTTTTGTGATCAAATATTGTTATATTTACCTAAGGATCTGTTAGGAAGCAATTTTTGAGGTGATGAATATTTAATGGGATACTTAAATATTTAATGGGAACTTTTTCAAACCTAACTTAACAATCCCAGTCATAGGGAGAGGAAAATGGGCGTTGAGTTTTAGCATTTTCACTTCCTCTAGTACTCTCAATATTTCCGAGGATTTTCTTTCGTTCTTTTTTTTTTTTTTTTTTTCCACCGCAGAGTTTTAATTATACTCAATATTCCGGAGAGATTTTCTTTTCTCATTAAAACTTAACTCTTGCCGACAGCAAGGTGAGTGGGCGGCTGGAAGATGCATCGAGTTGGAAAATGTTTGGAGCTGAAAGAGACTGCTGAGGCTGTCTCTCGACTTGCCCGCTGCCTCAGTTTTCCAGATGAGGAGAGGAGGGCCTGGGGCGGCCAGGGGAGCCCAATGGTGGCCAGGGGAGCCCAGGGCCTGGGGTAGCCAGGGGAGCCTAGGGGTGGCCAGGACCTGGGGTGGCCTCAGGAGCCCAGGGGAGCCCAGGGCCCGGGGTGGCCAGGGGAGCCCAGGGGAGCCCAGGGCCTGGGGTGGCCTCAGGAGCCCAGGGCCTGGGGTAGCCAGGGGAGCCCAGGGGAGCCCAGGGCCTGGGGTAGCCAGGGGAGCCCAGGGGAGCCCAGGGCCCGGGGTGGCCAGGGGAGCCCAGGTCAGGGAAGCTGTGCTTGCTCACATTGAGCCCAGGCCTTGCCCCGCTCTGGTCCCATCCTTCCACCCCTGGGAGCAGCCGCAAACGGAGGCGACCTCAGCCCTCTCCCAAGGCAACGGCCTGTAGCTGACCAGTGGGCCTTGCAGTGAGACGTGAGAAAGCCACCGAGGCCCAGACTCTTCTAAGGTGCCAGCCAGCTGTGGCTGAAGGCCAAGCGCCCGCGGAAGGCCAGCTCCTCACCCCGCCCTGCACCCACCCGCCCCTCTGGCTGCTCCTGCCAGCGCAGGGGCCAATTCTGTTCTTCCACCATGTGAGGGGTCAGTGGACAAGCCCCCCTCCATGCCTGGCTGGGCCTCCCCCAGGTCAGGCCCCTCGGGCAGTTCGCTCTGGCTGGGACACGTGCACCCTCAGGCCACCCCCGCACGGGCCTCACAGCACCCCTCAAACCACGGGCTCCCTCCTCCCCACCAACCCTGCCACTGTCCTTGTCTCTTGTCGCACGAGCCGTACCTCTCCTCTGCGGCAGCCAGGCTTCTCCTCCAGCCTGCCTTCCTGGATCATTCCGGAAGCCTCTGGACCTTCCACTTTGGAGACCCATCTCTCTCCCCTCCACCCTGAGTTCGCTCATTGGTCTCACTCATCACCACTTTGCCCCCTGCCCCGTCTGCCCCAGGCACCCGCAGCTGGCCGCTTAGCTCCCCTTCCCCACCTGGCCGAGAGGGCGCCTCCTCCTGAAAAGCAGCCCCTCCCACGACCCTGACGCAGCTGTGATCAGTCCCTCCTCCGTGTGATGGAGGAAACGAAAACAGGCTTTCTTGTGGCAGTTACTTAGCATCATGAGCTCAAGCCTCGTCCCTGCTAGACTGTAAACAGTACAAGGGGTAGGGACGCGTCACTCGTTGCTGAATTCTCTGGGCCTGGGGTGGTTTCTGGCATACAATCGGCGCTCAATTGTTTGTTGAACGAATCCCTGAGCATACCACATACTTTGAGGCCAATGTGTATTAGTCTGTTTTTCCTTCTTGGAGGATGGGGAAGCCCCGTTTCCTCCTTCAGTGTGCTGCTCCAACACCAGGCTCTCCTCCTGCCGGGGCTCCCACTCTCCCAGGGAGAAGTCGAGGCTCCTTCCTGGGGACTCCTCCTACCTCTGCCCACCCGCCACCCCAGCGGGGCCACGATCATGCTGCACCTGCAGGCTCTGCGTCTCCGCCATCTCCCTGCCGAGGCTGGGAGCCTCTCAGTGGGAGCCACCAGCCCCGCCCAGGGCCTGGGCAGGAGGGGGATGGCCAGCAGATGCCGGGCAGGGCAAAGCGCATCACGGAACATGGACCCTGGCCCAGCTGGCCTCGCCCCCTGCGTTGTCCTGAGACCCACTCTGGGGTTTCCCAGGCTGGGGCCAGCACTGTCATGTGTCATCCACGAGCTCCTGTGGCCTGAGAGGCATCTGCACACCCCAAGCTTGTGCACCCCATGTGCTGGGCCCAGGGGAGGCCTTGAAAAGTACTCGGGCTAAGGGTGTACCTGGCTGGGGGTGCTCGGACGCAGCCCTGAGCCCACGCTCTGGAGGAGGGACCCTGCAGAGGGAGAGCTGACATCTTAAAGATGGTAGCTCTTTTAATAAGGGCTCTTTAAATATTTAGAAAAACAGTGGAAGAAGCCAACTCAGCAAGGACTGATAGCTTTAATCTCACGGAGCACCAGGCGGGTTTCCTCCGAGCAAGGGAATCCAGCTGTTCCCTGCCCACCCCCCTCCCCCAAACTCTAGCAGCCGCCTCGCAGGAGATGAGAAAGAGGGTGGGCTGGGCTGGATCCCTGGGCGCTTGCCGCATGTGATGCCCAGCGAGACCCTGCTTACTCAGGGACCCCCGCTCCGGTACAGGCTGCCATGAGACCCTGAACAGGACTCTGGGAGTGGCAAGTGGAGAAGAGGACGCAAGGCCTGGAAGGGCGGGGCGGTTTGCCCACGTGGGCCCCTCCGCCTGGAACCCTGTTCTCCCTCCTTCCCCACCTCCCACATCTCCTTCACAACCCAGCTCTGGTATTGGCCCATACAGAAAGCCCACTCTGCCACCCCCACCCCAGCCCCTGCCCTGGCTCCCCTCCACCCCGACACTAACCATCGTACACTGTCATTATCTCTTTACTGGTCCATCCCCCTGGCCCCTCGGGGCTGCAGGGAGGCAGGCCTGTGTTCCCACAGCTCTAGCAGAGGCGCGTGGCCAAGCAGGAGTGCGATAAATGCTACGGCGCCCAGAAAACGCTGCTGGGATGCCCAGTGCTGGGTGGGTCCCCACGCTACCTGGTATCTTCCCGCAGGGCCACCGCCATCTCTGCGATGCTGGTGAGGCCCCATCAGGCGGCGTCGGCGAATGTGCCAGCGTTTTTAGGCTGACCGTGTTCCAGACCCTCTGCTGGGGTGGAGGACGCAGCGGGGGACCAGCCCAGACCGGTTGTGGCGCCCACTGTCCATGTGGCAAGCGGGCCTCCACCAGAGGCCTCGACACGAGTGTGAACCACGTCGGTGACGGGCAGCACGTGAGGGTCTCTCCCGGGGGGCTCTGACCTGCCTGTGGCAGAGCTGAAGTTCCGAGGGAGGAAATGAGGCCAGGAAGCCAGGGAAGGTGTCCAGGGCAGAGGGAACCCAGGATGGGGGGCAGGGGAAGGACAAGGGTGGCCAAGACCAAGACCTGAAAGGAGACCCGCGTGGCGGGGCCTGGAGGGTCGATGGGCAATGTGGTGCCTGGGAAGGCTGGGGCGGGGCAGGGCCAGGTGGGCAGCCTCCCTCTCCACCCAGAGCCCCAAGACCAACCTCCTCAGCGTGGGCCACAGGCGCGGTGTGATCTGGCAGCCGCCCCCTCCCCGCTCCTCCGGGGCTGGGGTCCTCCTGGCTTGCTGGGGGCTCCAGCTGCCCTGGCCCCAGCGGGTTCGCATCTGTGTGCTGCTCCCTTCTATGTCAGGGCCTCCACCCATGCTCTTCTCTCCTTCCGGAACACTCTTTCCGGCTCCCCCAGCCCACCCCTTCCGCTTTGTCACACCTACTCCTCCCTAGGATTTCCTAGAGCTTAGCCCGCACGTTCCCTCCTCAGTCAAGTCTCCTCTGAGCCCCCAAGGAGGTCATGCCACGCTTCCCCAAGCCCCTGCACTTCCTCACTTATCATCCCTGCAGCTGCACAGTGACGGTGGAATCGGGTTTAGTGTTTGACTTCACACTAACGCCAGCTCCCCGGGGGCAGGGGCCACGCTTGCCTGATTCCTTGCTGGTCCCTAAACAGTGGGCATCCAGTCAGTGCTCCATAACTATCTCTAGAATAAATAAAAAGTGCCTCATGGGCATTACCTCGCCGAGTCTTGACAACCCCCTAGCGAGGCAGGTGCTATCAGCACCCACATCTCACAAGGTTCCGAGAGGCGGGAAACCTCGTCCACGCCACAGACAGCGAGCGTGGAGGCAGCATGGGAAAGCGGACTGGCCGGCTCCAAAACCCGGATCCTCCACCAGGGCACTACTTTATTTTTTTAGGAGGTGCTGGGGATCGAACCCAGGACCTCGTACGTGGGAAGCAGGCGCTCAACCGCTGAGCTACATCTGCTCCTCAATGAGAGTTGGTTTTTTCACTTGTTTGTTTGTTTTCAGGAGGTACGAGGGATCGAACCCAGGACCTCGTACGTGGGAAGCAGGCGCTCAACCGCTGAGCTACTTCGGTTCCCCGGTACTACTCTGACATTGGAATGTGGTCTGCTTCTGAGTTAATCTGTTTTTCTCCTGGAGTGCCGGCTACCACCTCCCTGAGCACAGCCCCCTTCGGTAGACAAACCTGCCCCCCCCACCCCCGCACAGGCTGCCTGCTCATCTATGCATATTTCTTTATTAAAAAGGAGACACTTTAATCTCAGTCTAATTTTGACGTTAGGGAAGCTCTGTCCCCAGGCTGCCTACAGCGAAAACTCTGAGGAAGCAGGCGTCTACTTGTGATTCAGGCCGTCGCCCCGATCTGTCAACACGTCTGTCTCCTGTATCTGCCATCTCTTATTTATAATCCCGCTCAGATTAATGAATGACAGTAGTTCTCATCACAGGAAATTTGATTAATCAATTTAAGTGCTTAATCACCACAGCCTTGTTGAGAGCTGAACATAAGGGATCTCGCTTTGATGTAGATGAATTTCAGAAAGAAATGGGAGAGTAAAATCATCAGCACTTCTCCATGGAAACACAAGGGATGAGGAACTGCGCTTGTGAAGTCCAGGGGTTCCCCTGAAGCCAGAGGTAGAGGGTTCTTGAGAGAGGGTTGGTGTATGACTTGGGCATGGAGCAGGCCTCGGAAACTTCTGGAGTCGAGTGCCAGGTGTCCCCCAGGCCCTGATTCTGTGCAAAGCCTGGGCTGACGTTTTGGCCAGGGCCATGGGACTAGGCAGGCAGAGCAGGCAGGACCCACCTTCACCAAGAGCAGGGGGCTGGGGCCCCCATCAGGAGCCCCCGATGACCCAGAGGCATCCTCCCAGTACACTGTAGGACCTGGGGACGGGGGTGGGCTTCGCTGCTCTTCACGCCCAATGAGCAAGGCAAACAAGGGGACGGATTGGTTTCCATACTGGTCACTCCCTTGGCCAAGCTCTTCCCACCTTTAGGCCTTTGCTCGAGGTGTTGACCCACCTGCAATGCTGACCTTCCTCTTGGCCAATTTAAACTCTGCCATTTTTGGAAACTCAGCTCAGGACCCTCTTCCAGGAAGCTGTCTTTAACTGCTCCCCTCCCTTCCCCAAGCTCTGATGGCTCATGGTCCCCAGCTCACCCCCACAGCCATGGACACTGCAGGACAGCCTGGGCACTGGCCTCCAGCTGCTTCACATCCCTTACACTTAGCTCCTGAACCCTAGAAAGGGCTCTTTGTGGGCTAAGGTTGGCTCTGACATTGCTCTTTACCCCTCAAGGAGTGGCTGAGCATGGGGCAGTGCATACAGCTGGCCGCTAATGTAAAGACAGCAGCTTAGACACTCTCAAGCCAATAAGATAGGGGTCTTCGTTGGCAGTTTTCTCAATAGAAAGTCAAGGATACACACCCTTGGGAAATGGTTTGAACAAACACATTGAGTATTAAAATATGTTTTTATTTTTGGAATGTCAGCAAAACCTATTGTTTTGAATCCCAAACAATGGAAATATAAAACTCAACCAACAAAAAAAAAAAAAAAAAAAAAACAACTCAACCAACACCACAACACATCTTCGCTGGTAGAGAAACTCAGTAGCTAAAAGAAGGTGGGCATTAAGAGGGGTGGGCTGGGGTCTCACTGGGAGAGTTTATTATGTTCATTCAAAGGGGACAGAACCATGAAACCGAGATGGGAATCAGATTCCCCAAACCACTGGGAGGGTCAAAGGAGAGGATGACACTAGCACTAACTGAATGTTCACTGAGCATCTGCCTGCTGCATTACTGCCTATTTTAATCACCAAATAGCCCCCAAGAAGTAACCATAACCATCGCCCTTCTACACTGAGGACACTAAGGTGCAGAGAAGTGATGGCACCTGGCTCCCAAGCTAGGGGAGAGTGGAGACAAGAGGAGGCTCAGATCAGACTGGATTTGCCTCTCTGCTTTTCCCTTGGCTCCCAAGCTCCAAAAGGGTGACACCAGACCCCCCTCTGTCCCCCGGGTCCTAGAATCCTGGGACCAGCATCTTTGTCTGCTGCTCTCCTGAAGGAAAGTAAATCTCTACCACTGAACAGTAAAAAGAGTACGCCTCCTGCTGTTTGTGATAGCTGCTATATAGAGAAAGCCTAATTTTGGAACCAGATTATTAAAATATATATCCAATCTGAAGAGCACAGTCAATCAAACACCCAAGAAGCAGATATGCCCTGGTGCTCTGGGCCTCCCTACCAACATATGGATCCTTCCTGGGCTACAGTCTGGCCCCGGGGGAAGCCTCCTTCCTGCAGGGGGCTGCCCTGGCTCTGCCCCCTGGGACTTTGCCATCAGTTTCTCCAGTGAGTACAGAAAGGAGGAGGCCAGGGCTCCTGTTTCCTTACTAGGATGCAGAGAAGGAGGATTGCAGCTGCATCCCAGTGTTGTAAGGGGATGTGGTGGAGTCCCAGATCCATGAACTGAAAACATCTCACCTGGCAGGTCATGAGCAGAGGGAGCCTCCAACCTGCCATTGCGAGCTCCTGCTCTCATCTGTCAAGTGGCGACATTGACACCTTCCCCATGGGCCGGTGTGCAGGACACATGCCAGGATGTGCTCAAGTCTAGTGCCAGGTACCCACTGAGTGTCGATCTGCTTTCCTTGAGCTGTCTTGATGCCTCCACAAAGCCTCAAGAATTCTAGAGATGATTCCATGAAGGGACCTCAGAGTTCCTTCAGGCTTCCTTATTTTACAAATGCCAAGAGACATAGAGACTTGACCATGTTCACATTCAGAATGTGCATGGGTCAGGTTCTCTGCCCTGTAAAGCCCCAAACATCCAGCCTTTGCCCCTGCCCCTTGGAGGTCTCCCTACATCAGCTCTATAATCGTCATGTGGGCAGTTCTAGCTAAAAACTAGACCAAGATGTAAAATACTGGAGTAGGAAACTTCAGAGGTCGGTGCTTTCACTAAAACAACCATTAAGATGGGGAAAAACAACCAGAACAACTATTTCAGGTCTCTGGAACCTGATCTGATACTTTTAGCAACCAGGAGAATACTTGATGAAGGGAGAGTGTTTGGTGAAGGCAGGAGGACTTCAACAGTTAAGGAAATTTCTGTCAGGTCACAGGCTGATCACAGAGATAATGGAACAGAAACCTCAGTGACCACACAAAACAAGGAATATAGGCTTGGAAAAAAATAGGTTGGAATGGAATACAAATGGATGACTGCACACTTCAACAATCAACAAAAGCAATCCCTGAGGAGGAGAAGATTCTTATTTCCAGAGTTATCATATTATAATACTCAATATCCTGTTATCAAAAAAAAAATTACTAAATATCCAAATAAACTAGAAAATATGGCTCATTCACAGGAAAAATTAATTTGACAGAAACTATCCATGAAGAAGCCCAGACATTATAATTACTCATTAAAGACATTAAGTCAACCGTCTTATATATGTTCAATGAGCTAAAGGAAACTATGGACAAAGAACTAAAGAAAGTTAAGAGATTGATGTATGAAAAATAAGGCAATGCAATGACCTATTAAGAGTGTTGGAAGGAAACAAACTTTCTCTCAAGAATTTTATGTCCAGCAAAACTATCTCAGATAAACAAAAACTATGGAAGATCATTCCTAGTATACTTGCTTTACAAGGAATGCTAAAGGAAGTCCTTCAGGTTGAAATGGAAGGATATTAGACAGTAACTCGAAGCCAGAAGAAATAAAGAATGGTGATAAAGTTAACTACATAGGTAAATACAAAAGTCAGTATTATTGTACTTTTGGTTTGTATCTCTTCTTTTTCCCTATATTATTTAAAAGGCAAATGTATGAAATAATAACTATAAATCTATGCTAGCGGGCATACAATATATAAAGATGTAATCTGTGACAACAACAATGTAAAAGGGGAGGAATGGAGATGTATAGGAGTAGAGTGTTTATATACTATTGAAACTAGGTTAGTATTATTCAGACTGGGTTGTTATTAGTTTAAGATGTTCATTGTAATTCCCAAGGTAACAAAATGGAACCCCACAAAAAATCAACAAAATACAAAAGTGGGCAGTAACAGAGGAACTGAGGAACAACAACAACAACAAAAAAAAACAAAGCACATACAGAAAACAAACAGTAAAATTGTAGAAGTCCTTCCTTATCAGCAATTACTTTAAATGTAAATGAATTAAACTGTCCAATTAAAAAGCAGAGATTGGCAAAATGGATTAAAAATTAATCCACCTATATTATACCTACAAGAGACTCACTTTAGACATAAATACATAAAGGGTTGAAAGCGAAAGGATGGAAAAAGATATACCATGCGAAAGATAAGCAAAAGAGGGTTGAGGTGGCTCTGTTATTATCAGACAAAAGTAGATTTTAAGTAAAAAATGTTTACAAGAGACAAGGAAGGACATTATATATTGATAAAAGGTTCCTGTCATCAAGAAGATATAACAATTATAAATATATATACACCTAACAATGAGCCCCAAAATATATGAAATGAAAATTGACAGAATTTAAGGGAGAAATAATAGTACTGCAATAATAGTTGGAGACTTCTATATGCCACTTTCAGTAATGGATAGAACAACCAAACAGAAGATCAATAAAAAAAACTAGAGGACATGGACAACACTATAAACTAGTTAGACCTAACAGACATATAGAGAACACTCCACCCGATAAAGCAGAATACACATTCTTCTCAAGTGCATATGGAACATTCTCTAGGACAGACAATATATTAGGCCACAAAACGACTCTTAATAAATTTTAAAAGACTAAAATTATCAATGTATCTCTCCTGACCACAATGGAACTAGAAATTAATAACAGAAGGAAAACTGGAAAACTCACAGATGTATGGAAATTAAACAGCATACTCTTAAACAGCGAATGGGTCAAAGAAGAAATCATGATGGAAATCAGAAAATACCACGAAATGAAAGAAAACAAAAACACAGCTTACAAAAACTTATGGGATGCAGCAAAAGTAGGGCTTAGTGGGAAGTTTATAGTTATAAATGCCTATATTAAAAAAGAAAGATCTTAAATCCATAACCAACTGTACACCTTGAGAAACTAGGAAAAGAAGAGCAAACTAAAACTAAAGCTAGCAGCAACAAGGTAATAATAAAGATTAGAGAAGAGATAAATGCAATAGAGAATTAAAAACAATAGAGAAAAGTGAAAAACTAAAAGTTGGTTCTTTGAAAGGGTCAACAAAAGCAGCCACATTAATAAAATGAAGGAAAAAACACCACACGATCATCTCAACTGATGCAGAAAAAGTATCTGGCAAAATCCAATGCCCTTTCATGATTAAAACACTCAATAAACTAGTAATAGAAGAAAATTTCCTCAACATGATAAAGACCATATATGAAAAACCCACAGCTAACATCATACACAATGTCAAAAGACTGAAAGCTTTCCCGCTAAGATCAGGAATAAGGCAAGACGCATGCTTTCACTGCTTCTATTCACCATCGTACTGGAAGTTCTAACCAGAGCAATTAGGCAAGAAAGATACATAAAAGGCATCCAAATTGGGAAGGAAGAAACAAAACTATCTCTATGATTTGTGTTTGTGTTACACCAAACCAAAGCACTACTGGCCTGAAAAGTAACTCGTCTGTGGGGCCTGGACTCAGGAGCCGGGTATGGCACAGGCATCTTCAGAGGGGTTTGCAGCCCACTTGGCACCACGCCACAAAGCCTGGAGCCCAGGATGCAGCTTGCAGAGTCCAGGGAGAGGCACCCTCACTCTAGTACTGCATCAGGATAGGTGGGGAGGGCAGGGGGCACTGGCATTAGCTGCAGTGGGGGGAGGGGGCACATGGCAAAGTCAAATTGTCCCTGGGATTAGGTGCCGGATACCAGGAGATGCAATTGTGTGCATTATTCACTTAGCTTCAAAAAGCTGGTGGTGCAGGTAGGATTCCACTGGCAGAATCAGTGTACCAAGGATGACCCACTGTGTCTGCCTGCACACAGGCAGGGTGCCTGCGGGATGGCAGGGCCAGACCAGGGCTGCAGAGGGCCTGGAAGCCATCCTCCATCCTGGAAGGTGGAGGCTCTGGGTCCTGCTATGTCCAGCCACTGCACTGAGTGCCTCCTGACACATGGCGTACCCCAGACACATGGCCTCTGCCCCCCTGCCTGGGGGTGGCGAGTCCCCAAGGACCACAGCTCCGCTGAGACCTGCACCCTCTGCCCTCGTGCGCCGGGCTCTGACACGCACGCCCAGCGTCCAGGCTCCTTTCTACCTCATCCTGTCCCTTGGAGGTGCTGCCTGGGTTCTCCCAACTCCTCCCTCTAATTTCAGCTCTCGCGTCCCTCCCTCAGCAAGGCCCTTTCTGTTATTCTCGCCTGTGCCACCGTTTTACTCCATTCGTACCTCCTAACCCCATTTCAGATTATTACTATTTCATTCAAAAATTTCCAAAATTTACAACCAATCTATACCCTTCAAGCAACAGCTCTCTCTTCCTTCCTCCCCCAGTCCCTGGTAACTCTAGTCCACTTTCTGTCTCTACGAATTTGCAGTTTTTAGATATTTCACATGAGGTCGTGCGATATTCGTCCTTATGAGCCTTGTGTGTTTCACTGAGCATCGTGTGTTTGAGGCTCTTCACCTTGCAGCATGCCTCGGAACGTCACTCCTTACGGCAGAACAATGCTCCGTCGCCGCTGGCCCCAATCAAATAAGCCGCGCTTTGTGTGTCCAGCCAGCCGCTGAGGGACCCTCAGCCTGTTTCCACCCTTTGGCAATCGTGAATAATGCTGCCAGGAGCACTGGCATCCACGTATCTGCTTGGGTGTGTAACTAGGAGTGCAATTGCTGGAGCATATGTTGATTCTATACTTACGTTTTCAAGGAACTGCCATCCGCTTTCCACATGTTTCCCATTTTACATGCCCACCAGCAACGTATGAAGTTTCTAATTTCCCCACATCCTCACCAGCACTGGTTATTTTGTCTTAAAAATAAGAGCCAGAGGTTACTTTATTTATTTTGGACCTGTTTAACTTCCCCTCGAAGGCTTGGGGGACAGAACCTCAACTGCCTGTTCCCAGCTATGTCCCACTACCTTGGACAGCGCCTGCACGAGTAGTTGCTCAGTAAACACTTGCTGAATGAATGAATGAATGACGCCCGCTGGCCCCAGAACATGCATCCTCTGGGCGTGTGGCGCCCCAGTCAGGGCCCTGAAGTCAGCTCCAAGTCGCGCCCTCTCTTTAGACCCAGAGGCAGAGGTCTCCCAGGGAAGGCTGTGTTTCTTTCCCCCAAAGTGAGAGGTTCCCTGGCACGGATGAGCCTCCATCCAGAGGCGGCAGGGCCAGAGGCTGTGGGCTGGAGGGGCCTCTGTGGGGCCTCTTTCCCTGCTTGGCCCTCCCTGGCCGAGCCTGCCCTGTGCCCCAGAGATGGCCGAGCTTTGGGGACTTCCCTGCTGGAAGCAGACTCTGCATGCAGGTCAAAGTCCACCCCGCCGCACCGCCTGGCACTCAGGCCCCCAGCCTCATCTCTGTCCTCGCCCTGGCCCAGTCTCCCTGCTTCTCTACGGCCCACCACTGGATGTCAGGACCCTCAGCTCCTGGCAGTATTCTTCATTCCATCTCCTTGTCCCCCACAGGAACCCCAGCCCCAAGCCCTCCTCGACTGAGGATAAGGATTAAAGTTAATAAGAAACAGCATGGAAAGACAGCAGAGCTTCCCTGGAGTTCCCTTAGCCCTTTACGATGTACAGGCTGTGGGCAGAGGGGGCAAAACCCCGGGATTAGCTCTAATCTGCTCCAAGTGCCTAGACATCCAGGTGCAGAGAGATAGAGGTACAGGGTCCTGCCTGGAGGGAGCCCCCTGCCCTTCTCACTGCCCACTCCCACCCCAGGTTCTCTCGCAGGCCCGTTATCTGCAGGGAGGGAGGAGGGAGGCTGACAGCCTGCCTCGCTTGGCGAGAAGTGTTTACAGAGCAGCTCTCCCCCAGCCCACCGGACTCGCTGCTGGAACCCTAGAATTCCTCCAGGGGCCCCAGGAGGGGCTTGTAAACCACTCAATGCTGGAAATCAGCCGGGAAGCCAGTGCTTCATCTGGTGCTGCGGGAAGAGCCCGCAGAGCTCTCCGGATGCTTCCAGCTTCAAGCATCCTCTCTCCTGTTGGCATCTCCTCTCCCTGCCTGGACCTCTTCTGCCTCCAAGCCGCCTTGGAGAGACCCCCAGCAGCTCAGACCTGGGGGAGAGGGAGGCATGTTTCTCCAATCAGTATTCAGGCCAGGCTGGGACTTCGGTCTCCAGGAAGCTGAGTAGGCTAAGAAAGGCCAGAGCCTCCCTCTCCTGCTTGCAAACGGGGCTGGAGGAGGGGGCTTCCGGCTTCCTCCTCTCTCCCAAGATGCTTCTTCTCACTGCAGCATCCATACAACCAGGACCCTGGGCCAAGGCTGTGGGGCCAGCATCTTCCGGGCCCACCAGAGGCCAAGGGAGCAGGTGGCAGGAGGCAGCCCCTGAGCCGGGTCGCCAGGGACAGGCTTTTGCTTGGCCCTCCCCACTCCAGATGACAGACCCCAGGGCGGGGACAGTGCTCAGACCCCTCTGGGGAGGCTGGGGCAGCGCAGTGGAGTCCATGGCTTCTCGGTTTCCTCCCAGCGATCATGACTCAACTCTTGGGAAAGCACAAGGCTCTGAAACCCGAATGGCAGCAGGGCCAGAGCCCAGCCTGGAGCCCTGGGAAGGGGTTCCAGGTGGAGAGGTACTGGGGTCCCCACTTGGAATTCTGGAGCTTGGGATTTCTGGGCCTTGAATGTAGCCATCCTGGCCTGGGACAGAGAAGCAATGGAGGAGGTTTAGGGCCTCCTCTCGCCACTAGACTGTGAGCTCCTGGGGGCAGCAAGCAGCCATCAGACCCATTTTAGAACAGCCAGTGCCTCGGGCAGGTCCCAGACATAGGGGGTCCAAGGGCATTGTCTGAATGAATGGATGAATGAATGGCGCCTTTCCCCCAGCCCCCGAGGGCCAATCCGGGGACTGCCCTTGCTGTGGAAGCACACAGCTGTGTGTCTCCGGCAGAGATGGAGAAGGCAGGCGGCCAGGCAGCATGAGGGTCTGCAGCGTGCCTGGGCCGTCCTCCCCCACCCCCACGGCGCTCAGGCCCTGCTTTGAGCAGGACAGGCCCATGGCTATCCCATGAGCCGATCACTGGGGAAGAGCACAGAGATCCGCTTATGCACACAGCTGGCAGGGGGCGGCGGGCTTGTCTTTTCTGACAGCAAGTTTGGGAAGGAAAGGGAAAGCGAGGTGGAGGGCAGGGACACAGGAGGAAGGGGAGGGAAAGGGAGGGGTGGATGGCAGCCGTGGCCCACAGTCTTCCAGCTTCTGCTCCCTCCTCCGCGAGCAGGGCTGAGGACAGGGCTGCCCCTGTCCTGTGCCTGACAGACGGGGGCCAGAGAGTTGCCCCTCCTTCAGCTGCCCTCCTTGCCACTGGCTGTCCCGGGAGCTGGCAGCCCTGGAGAAGCAGGCCTGTGGGGGGCCGCCGCAGCAGGATGCCATGGGGGGTCCTCGAGGGGGGCCTGGGCTCTGTACTGAGCCAAAACCCCACCGGAGGGACTGCCAAGGAGAGGGAAGGAGGCCGGCACACAGCCCCCGGCCCGCTGAGGAGGCAGGAGGGCCCTGCCTGGGGGCTGGGGCTCAGGTGAGGGAGGTACTGGGTGAAGGAGACGGCAGGGGCAGCCTTCCTTCTCCCTCCCTCCTTTTCCGGCCTCACCGCAGCCCGCCAGCAGCTAGGCCCACTGCAGGCAGCAGGCAACCTGTTTCTGGGAGTGCCTCCCTCAGGGACCCCAAGGGGAAGGAGGCAGGCAGGCCAGTGGCTGTGGGACCTGGCCATGGGGGCGAGGGGCTGGCCCGTTTCCAGGGGTTGCGGGGCGGCTGCCTGACTCCTCCTGGGGACCTGTGTTCTGGGAGTTTGGGGTCTGTTGGGTCTGTAGACTTCTCTGGGACTGGGCCCAGGCTGGCCCTGGCCCTGGCCACGTGGCTACCTGTCTCCAGGTGGCTAGGCCGGGCATGTCCTGCAGATAAACAAGGCCTAAATAATTATCTCCCAGTGAAGCTGGAAGGCACAAGCGCCCTGGAGAGATAGCAGAGCCACAAGGGGGCAGCAAATTGTCTTCAACCTGGTGGCACTCAGAGGAGGGAAAGTGGGGGGCTCTCTGGAGGAAGGGGTCAGCTGCCTTTCTGAGGGCTGGGGGGGCTGTCCCTGCTTTTGGCCTCCTGCTTCTGACCTGGCAGAGGCATAGCGATGTCCTGGGTCCCTCAGCATCCAGACCAGCTGTGTCCCCCACCCCCCAGGAGGCTTCCCCACCCAGGGCAGAGCTCCATCTTGTCACAGTACCCAGCGACCCTTTGCTCAGCCTCCTCCAGCATGGAGAGTGGTCCCTGTGCCTTTCCCGCCTCACTGCTCCCAGTACTCGCTCCCTCCCCCTCCCACTGGCCCTTTAGATCATGCTGGAAACACCTCCAGGGAGCCATTCCAGATTAAACTCCCAAAGATCCCAATTTGTAGGCAGACCAGGATTCGAATCCCAGTTTCAACCCTTCCTGGCTGTGTGACCTTGGGAAGGTCACGTTCTGTCTCTGAGCCTGTTTCTGGTCTGTAGAATGGGGGTGCTAATGTCTAGCTCACCAGCTGCACGTGAGGTCCCCACCCCAACCCTCCACCCCTGAGGTCCCCTCAGCTCCAGACGGGTCAGCCTTGTTTTGACCATTTTCCCAAGTAGGCCCGAGGGCCTCGAGAGGACTGGGGCGGCTTTTGTCCAGCTCGGGGCTCAGGTGCTCCCCTGGCACCACCATCAGCAGCGAATCGCCTGCATGCCTGCCATTCTCTGGGCACTGCCCACCACCCTGTGTCAGTTGCTGCCCTCTGGCATCGCAGCGTCTGCTTGACTGAACAATGCCCCAAGCAGAAGCCTCAGGGCTCTGGGGGTCCAGAGAGGGGCATTGTCTCCAGGGGCTCGGGTATCAGGAAAGGCTAATAGAGTTGGGTGTCAAACACCAGGAGGACAGTGCAGGGGAGAGGGACGGGCATGGTGGGCAAGGACACAGGGGCCGGAGCACCCCACGCTGCCTCGATCTGCAGATGGGCCGCGGCCAGCTTGAGGGGTACCATGGCAGGGGGCAGCAGAGGCCGCGGGCAGACCTACCCACCCCAAAGCGGCCGTCCAGCCAAGGGAGAGTACCTGGAAGGCCCCCTTCCTCCAGGTGCCAAGGAGGCTGCCCCGCTTGGAGCAGGGGCCACCGCACTTATAGTCGCACCTGGACTGACTTCATCGCTACTGTTCTGCTTGGCCGATACCAACTACGAACGAACCCACAGCCGCACAATGATTCTAGCTTGAGGACTACAAATCCACTTCCTGCTTAGGTCAGAGGGCGCTGGAGACGCAAGGACCTGAGCCCACCATGTGCTTGGGGCCAAAGGAACAGTGGGTGCTTGTCTCCAGAGTGGAAACTGCACGCCTGAATGCCCAAGGGATTTGGGCCTTCTGGGGTGGGGTCAGCTGCCACAGCCACCTGGAAGTGGCCAGGCTTAGTCAGAGGCCACGGTCAAGGGCTCCTCAGTCTGGCCCGTCCAGACCAAGCTCCTGGACAGGGCTCCTTGGGGATCCAGCTTCTGACTGACTCCGAAGGAGACATCTCTGAGTCTCGGACACAGCACAGGGGGAAGGACTTGTGGGCTGTTGGAATAGTTTACCCTCGTTAGGCCACAAAGCTACCTCTGAGCTGGCAGAAAGCTGCTTCCCTCGAATCCCCATAAAATGTCCTGCGCGTCCACTAACTCATCGATCCACATGTTTTCCCAGGCCTGAAGATTTCTTAACTGTCATCACAAGGTTAGAAGAATTGTGAGTTGGAAAACCACACAGCATATTAAAGTCTGGCTGAAATATTGCCACAATACAGAGAAATACTTTATATTTATTCTCTTTTAGAAATTGTTATAAAGGGAATATAATGAGAATGTTGCAAACGAGTAGAATATTTTCTTCTAACCTGACAATAAAAATATGTCAAAGGGATGTGTGAAACTCTAATAGGAAACAGCTGATGGGCCCTGGAAGTGCAGGGATTTAGCAAAGATTTTTACTAGTCCATAGGCAGGAATAGAGGCTTCTAGAGCAGCCTTCCTTGTGGGTGAATACATAGAGGATGGGAGGGGAGGGGGCAGGGCTGTCTGTATGCCTGACCTGGGTCTAGCACTGGTTAGAGATCAGATAGGCTTGCAAAGATCTGAGGGCACTGAGCCTTGCTGAGCCTCGAAATGGCAGAAACATCACTGTCATCATCACCATCACCTTCACCATCACCACCACCACCATCACCACCACCATCACCTTCACCGCCATCACCTTCACCACCACCATCACCGCCATCACCTTCACCACCATCACTACCACCATCATCATCATCACCACCACCATCACCATCACCACCACCATCACCATCACCACCACCATCACCGCCATCACCTTCACCACCATCACCATCATCTTCACCATCACCACCACCATCACCATCACCTTCACCATCACTACCATCACCACCACCATCACCGCCATCACCATCATCTTCACCATCACCACCACCATCACCTTCACCATACCACCATCACCACCACCATCACCACCATCACCTTCACCATCACCATCATCATCACCATCACTACCACCACCACCATCACCACCACCACTACCTCCACCACCTCCACCATCACCACCACCACCACCACCACCACCGTCATCATCATCACCATCACCACCACCTTCACCACCATCACCACCACCATCATCATCCTAATAGCTTCCATTTCCTGACCACTTATAATATGCTGCATACCATGCTAAGGGCATTACACAAGTCATCTCATTTCAACCTCCCAACAGCCACATGGTCTACTCTTAAGCTTCTCAGTCATGAAAACTGATGCTCAAAGAGGTTTTAAACTTCCTCAAAGACACACACAGTGGAGCTGGGATTGGGACCCAGGTCACTCTGACTTTAAAGTCCTGATAAACGACGTCTGAAGTGGAAGAGCCTTCTGTGGAACCTGAAAGCATGCAAGCAAGTCTCAGGCTGGCGGGGAATCTTCTCCCTTGGATCCCTTCCTGCTGGATCTATATAAGCTAAGAGCGGAGGTGATTATGTCACCACCACAGCAGACCAGGGGATGCACCAGAGGGAATTCCATTTGATAAACACTCACTGCACCCTGCCGTGCCCTGGGGCTGGCTGAGGGAATCAGGCTCACGGAAAACCAGCTCTAAACAAATATGCAGAGGCCATGGTAACACAGGAAACAGGGTGAGGGAACGCTTTCTCACTTGGCAGAGGCAGAGCGTGGAGGGGCAAGGGGTGGCCTTTATGAGCAGGAGGTGCTCGAGCACGGCTTTGAAGGACCAGTAGGACTCTACCAGATGACAAGGGGGAGGGGCCGGTGTGGGAAAGCAGAGCCATAGCTAAGAGTTTTGGATGATTCAGAACTCACTGGAGAAAGGAGTGGGAGACATGGCTGGAAAGTGAGGCTGGGCCCTCACTGCAGGGGCGGGTGGGGGGTGGTATGGACCTTCCTCTGTGTGCCCTGGGGAGTTAGCTAAGGCCTTGGAGCAGGACAGGGTCATGAGAGCCCACCCATTCCCTGATTTGGTGATTGTCTCATGACCAGGTGATGGAGGCAGCGAGGAAGGCCTTAAACCGCTTCCCGCCTCTGCCCCTCTTTCCAAGTGCCCCACCCCAGAGAACTTGTTAAAATAATAAATGCTTTTTGAGCACCTACTCTGTGTGGGCACTGTTCCAGGGGAACAGCGAGTAAGACAGACAAAGTCCTGCCCTCTGGGAACTCACCTAGAGTAGGAGAGAATATTCTGGGGTCAGGCTGCCCTGACCGCCTGGCCAAGGCCCTGCTGGAGTCAATTCCTCCCAATGGCGCGGATGTCCCCTCAGCTTCCCAGGGACCAACAGGTGCCAATGGCCTCACTGACCCTCCCCTACTGCAGATGGCGTGTCTGTGAGCCAGCTTCACCCAGATAGCCACTCCAACATCGGCCCTTTGGGGTCCGCGGGGTAGCCGTGGCGGTCAGTTGGGGGGTATGACAAAGTCATGACATCCCCTGCCCCCCAACCTGCTCTGCTCTGGGCCCATCCTCTAGTTCCATGATACCTGAGGAGGGGGCCTCAGTAGGAAGGGATAAGTGGCAAGGAGCCTAGAGAACTCTCTGGAATCCAGAGCCAACCGCATTGCAGGACTGCTTCTAGAGATGCACAGTGTCTCCGCTGGGATTATAACTCTTCTCTGTGCTGAGCCATGTGTGCAGAGGGCAAGAGGGGCCATCCTAGGGGAAGGCTTCCTCAAATTGACATTCGATTTCCCATCGCTGAAAACATTTCTGAAGCCAAGCCACACAGGATTAAAAAAAAGAGACCAGAGATTGAGAATTAAATACATGTGTGCTCAATGTTGGGTAAGCTTTGACCTTCAAAACTGCCTTTCAGTGAATTCCCAAATAAAATACTATTTATACAGCTTAAAGCAAATTATTGTGTAGCCTAGTACTAAATCTTCACATTCCAATTTAGGATCTGCAGACCTCTCCGGGAGCCTGGACAAGCTGGCAGGAATGACAATCGGTGAGTGCTTGAGAAGGTCTTTCTGAACACACTGCTGTAGAAATACCCAGTTTGGATCCCTCGCAATCAACTAATAAATATTACATTCAGTTCCCCAAACCCAAACAGCTGAGTATTAATCTCTTAAGAGCACCAGACTAAAATGTGCTAGGATTCACGATGCACAAATAGGAACGGAGCTTTCCTGACATTTGCAGGCCACTCAGGAAGCAGCCAAAGGGTGACAGCATCCAGTATTAATTTTTTATCAAAGATGGCCAAGCTCATTTTCAGAATTGTAACAAACAGCTCTTCTTGGCCTAGACACCTCCTACCCTCCACCTGCTGGAGCCCTCACTTGCCTCTGGGGAGGCAGACACCGTATCTAAGTCACTGCTTGCTTCTGGAAGATTCATTCAGGGCTGCGTAAGAGGGGACGGCACTTCAGAATGTTGAGTGAGGAAAAAATGGTTCTGAATGCCACTGCCAAGAAGCCTTAGTGATGACCTGATAAATTACTGAAAACACAGGCCAGATTTAAGGATAAAGTTAAATCTCAGCTTGTCTCCCAGGAGGACAGCTGTCCAGGTCTTAGAATTTTGTGACGACTGGACAGCCCTTATTTAGGTCCTGTACAAACGAATACACTCAAATTTAGCACAAAAGAATCTAACTCAGGACCCCCACTTTTCCAAATCTCAGATTTCTACTCCCCAGATGTGGTGAGGGAGGGAGAGTTCCCCCTCCTGCTTTTCTGCAGAGTTGTAGCTAGCTCCCAATTACAGATGCTTGGAGCCAGGCTGATTAATTATGGATTTGCCAAACCTTGAAGCTTTCACTAAAGTTAATCTTTTAAACTATCGCCATGCACATCAGGCCTGACTCAGCCCTGTCCAGGGCCCTTTCCTTTACCTAATAAATAGTGTCAATTGAATCAATGCGTGATTGAGCAGATAATGGGCTGCGAGCAGGAATGCGGGTCTGCAGTCCTTGCAGGGAAGCACTCCTGCTCGTCGTACCCCAGCTGCCAGGACAGGGTTCCATGCCACCCCCATGCCACCTGCCCCTCCTTGATCTCTGTGCCCTCCAGGCAGGGCACTCAGGTGTCTTAGAGTCCCAGGGTTGCTGTAGCAAAACACCTCAAACTGGATGCCCCAAAGCAACAGAACTGTAAGGTCTCACGGCCCCAGAGGCCAGAAGTCCAAGGTCAAGGTGTGGGCAGGGGCAGGCCCCCTCTGAAACCTGGAGGGAGGGTCCTTCCTCACCTCTCTGGCTCCTTGGCGTTCTCTGGCTTGTCCACGCATCACAGCCTCTGCTTCCTCCATCGTCACACGGCCTTCTCCCTGCTGTGCCCAAACGTCATTCTCCATTCTCGTAAGGACCAGTCAGGTTGGATTAGACCCAACTTAACCCATCGCGCCTTCAAAGACCCTGTGTCCAAATTCACATTCACGGGACTGGAGGTGGGCACTGGACCCTGTCTTTTGGGGGACACACTTTCACGCCCGACGCCAGGGACACTCCGAGCGGAACAGAATAGTGCCGACAAGGATGTCGGCCGCAGGCTGTGCAGCCCTCTGGCTCTGGATTTAGGTTCATAGTTCAAGGGTAAGGCTTTTCGGAGATGTCCTTACCTTTTAACCTTTAAACGTCAGGCTAGAAACGTAGCTCACTCGAGTGCTTAGGGCTGGGGGGTGCTGGGGCCAGGGAGGCGCCTCCAGAGGCCAGGAGCCCCCTTCCGCTCCAGACTTCCCAGGGCCACAGCTCGCCAAGTTCTGGGTGGGTGTGAAGGTTTACTGTTCACAGTGGGGCGGGTCCCAGCACCTGGCACCCCGCCAGGCCCAGAGAGCCCCTCAGTAAATCCAGGCTTGCTGAACGGAAAGGAGCACACACCTCGGCCCTGAGCGAATGGCTGCCGTCACCCTGTCCTGTCCAGGGGCTCTGGGAGAGGGGAGGCCCTCCAGCATGGAGCAGCAGCTTCTCCTGACCTCCAAGGTTTACAGAGAAGAGGGGGAGCCTGGAGCCACGCAGTAGAGCGAAACGGGAATTCAATGTGAAAGGGGGACGTGGAGTCCACACCAGCTCTGGGCACCCCATCTGGAAAACGAGCAGGCAGGTGATGTCCCCTGGCTGCCCAGTGGAGCCCATGGACCCTGCCACCCCAGGGCAGGCCCCTCCTGTGGGCTCCTTGGGACGTGGTGGGTGCTGGGCCCCGCCTGGCCGCCCTGCCCGCAGAGGAGGGTGGCATGGGCGGGCCGGGCTCTTGGCATCCCTCTGACTGCCCTCGTGCTCTGAAGCCGCCACTCTTCAGTTAGCAAGGCCACCTGGCTCTTTGGACCGGAGCCATGTCCCACCCAGCAGCCTCGCGCACACTCTTCACTCTCCCTTCATCTGCAGGAGCCGGAGAGCTTGTCCCCTTTCACTAAATCATAGCCACGAAGGCTGCTCCCAAGGGCCCTGGACGCACAGCCCCCCACCCAGAAAGTCTCCCCTGAGGGCCGCCCTTCTGTCCCTGTGGCTGGAAACCACTGGGGATGATGGACGTGGGGTAGAGGAACAAACAGGGTCTCTCTCCCCAGTGTCTCGACACCACCTAAGCACCGAGACCACTGGGCCGAGGGCTCCACTGGGGCATATGGGAGACGGTGGGTCCTGCACCAAGATTCGCTGCAAGACTCAGAGTGTTCTGCCCTTCCTTTAGAGATTTCCCATCGAGCAAGCAAGGCGGTCTCTGCAGGTGCCTGTTCCCTGTCGCCATCACCCCTCTGGACTGTGGGTTCCTTGAGGCCCCGACTCCTCTGACTGTGCGTGCCCAGGGTCTGGTGCCAGGCCTGGGGCCGGAGGGATGGGTTGGCAGCTTCCTGGCATCGGCCTGCACCAGCCCTCCCGCACGGAGGCCCTCCAGCACGGAGCAGCAGCTTCTCCTGACCTCCTGGAGCATCCTCTCTTGGCGGCAGCCCTTGAGAGCCCCGGGTTCAAGCATCCTGGAGCCCCGCGGGGAAAGCCTGACTCCAGAACATTCTGAAGGAGGGGCGCAGCATTGGCTTGCGCCCTGGGTCAGAGCCTCTGGGCATGGATCTGGGGGCCCTTTGAGACCCTGCACACATGGCAGTGGTTTGCTGATCTGCATTTTCTCCCCTGGGGAGGTTCACAGCTTCCCTCAGATTCTCAAATGGACTCGGGTTCTCCCCAAAGTAAACAAGCACCTCTTCCCTTGAGAAAAACCAGACTGGATTCCCCGAGAGCCCTGGGGGTGCCTAAGTTTGCTGGGGCTGCCATAGCAGAGCACCCCCAAACCAGGGGCTTACGCCAGCAGACAGGGATTCTCTCACAGCTCTGGGCGCCAGAAGCCTGGAATCGGGGTCTGGGCAGGGCCACTCCCTCTGCAGGCTCCGGGCGGGGAGGCTTCCTGGCTCTCCCTGCTGCTAGGGGTTGCCAGCGGTCCCTGGGACTTGCAGCTGCCTCGCTCCCATTTCTGCCGCTACCATCACAGGGCATCTCCCCCCATGCACCCTCTCTGCACTGTCGCATGGCCGCCTCTCCCATGCACCCTCTGCGCCCTCGCGTGGCTGTCACCCGTGCGCCTCTCGGCACCCTCTGCACCTCGCATGGCCGCCT
>JAKSZT010053883.1:3273973-3296387 GCA_026826555.1 Tolypeutes matacus | reverse complement strand
CGTGCGCCTCTCGGCACCCTCTGCACCTCGCATGGCCGCCTCCCCCACGCACCCTCTGCACCTCGCATGGCCGTCACCCATGCGCCTCTCGGCACCCTCTGCATGCCTTCTTAAAAGGACACCAGCCATTGGACACAGGGCCAATGTGGGGCATCCTCTTAGCTCAATGAATGACATCTGCAAAGACTCTGTTTCCAAATAAGGTCACATGCTGAGGTTCCGGGTGGAGGTGAATTTTGAGGGGACACAGTTCACCCCAACTCAGTTCTGCCTTCCTCCTTGTGCAGGGAGCCCCTCTCCCCCTTCTTCCCACCGCTCCCCCACACTGGAGCAAACCACTCAGGGAGGACCTTACTGACGCCTGCACGTCTTCACACGTCTCTTTGCATTTCAGTGAAGAAAGTGCCCTGCCAGGCCTGGGCACAGCTCCCTCCCTCTTCCCCTCCTCTCCTCCCAGTTTGGCCAAACCAGAAACACCCTGTAGCAGTTTGGTAGTTTGATATAGTTATGAATTCCAAAAATAGATATTGGATCATGCTTGTAAACGGTTCTGTTAATCTGGGCATGATTAAGTTATGATGAGGGCGTAGACTAGGCCACGTCACCTTGGTGGGTGGGGTCTCGAAGGTAAAAGACACGGCAAAGGACAGTGTTGGAGCAGTTTTGGATTGGATTTGTGATAAGGAGTCTTGAGCTGGAGCCCCAGGAAGTAGCTTATAGAGGAGCTTTGTTGTGAGGAAAGAGACGGCCCTGGGAAGAGAAGCAAGCCATTTGCCTGATAGTCTACAGCTGACCTTGTGGCACAAAGCAAGCCTGAGCCCAGAGAGAGGCAAGCCCCGGGAAGAAAGGACCCCGAGAAGCCTGGACCCTGGCAGACACTGGCAGCTGTCTTGCTCCAACACGTGGCAACAGACTTTGGTGAAGGAAGAAAGTTATGCTTTATGGCCTGGTAACTGTAAGCTTCTATCCTGAATAAATATCCTTTATAAAGACCAACCGATTTCCGGTATTTTGCATCAGCACCCCTTTGGCTGACTAACACACATCCCTCCGTGGAAGACCCTCTTGGAAGGACCCCCTCGCCCTGACATGCTGTGAAAGAACGTCTTCAAGATCTGGCAGAGAACAAGAACAAAGAGTGTAATTTGTAGAGCACAGGAAATGGGAGCGGGGCGCTATTTTGCTGCCTGTGCCGTGGACGTGCCGTGGACGTGCCGTGGATGGCTGCAACCTCCCTGTGGGTGGGAAAGAGATGACGGAGAGAAGTGACCGCACGGCCCTGGGCCAGTCAAAACGGTGATGACGTCAGTGACCACAGCAACGTGTTCTGTGCACTGACCCATACGCCCCCCTCATCACAGGATCTGAGGTGAGGAGAGCAGAGGGCGTGCCCCCAGCAAGGCCTGTGAGTGCTGGGGCAGGTGGCGCAAGGCCTTCCAGGGCCAGTGGAGGAGGGTCTTGAAGGATGTGTGGGCTCACCTGGTGGTAAAGGTGAAAAGGGCACTCAGAGCCCCTTTCCTTCCTACGCCATCACCTTCTCTCACTTCATACCCTACTTTATTTTTCTTCACCTGGCATATATATTTATTTTCTGAATGAATGAATGACTGATTGAATGAATGAATGCAAAATCCTAATAGCCCTAGGAGGTGGCAAGGCAAGTGGGGTCCCATTGGATTGATAAGGAAACCCAGTGTAAACAGTTTGACGGCTGTGGAATGAGTGTCAGACGACAAAGGCAGATGTAAAATCGCCTGTGCAGTCTCGTCTCTCTTCTGTGGGCCAGTGCGGTCGGAATGCGGGAATCAGGGCAGAGGGTCCTGCTCAGCCCGAGGAGGGTGGGTGTGGAGCCGTTTTCCTTCTCTTAGCTATACTTCCAGGTGATTCCAGAAGAGGCTGGGCGTGTGCAGCGGGCACCCCCGCGCCAGGGTTCTAGACACCTAGGAAGGCCCCGACCACCTGGGCCCCTAAGGCCCGTCCTCCCCACGAGGGCCATTTACAAGGCTCTGGCTGGATCGTCTCCCCAGGACTGGTCTAACTCAGGCTACAGCCTCATTAGCCGTATTGGCAGGAATCGGCGCCTGATCAAGATTAATAGAGAAAATATTTTCAAAACACTTTGACGTGCACTTCCATTAATCTATGTTCTGAGAATTAATCTTGTGGGGTGACCTGCAAAAGGTGTTAATTGCACTTTCAGATGCAAATCCATCAAAAGTTTGCCTCGGGGCGTCACGCCCACTGCCGGCCTCTGAGAGCTCAAGGGAACTCGTGCCCTCAGCCTGGCGCTCACGGAGACAGCGGCCCTGGGCTGGCTGGGTAGCTGCAAGGGGGCTGGGGGTCTGCAGGGAGCCCCCTGCCCAGGCAGCGTGGGCCAGCCCCCTCCTTGAAGCTGCCCAGGGAGTGTTGATAGCCTGGCCCCCTTGGTGGTGAGCTGCCGGGTCTTAGCCTCTCCAACCCCCACTTTCCTCACTGTTAAAAGAAGGATATGAGAATCAACTTAAACATTAAAAAGAAAATACTTTCAGTCCACTGTCTCCAAGACATGTCTCCATCACAGCATCATGTCCCTGCCAGGCCGAATGGCGAGCAGAGGTGCTGGCACGCGGGGAGGCCAGGCTGCCCGTGCCCACCCACTGCCCTTTGCCCGGAACATCCTCCCACCTGTCCGTAGAGGCCCAGACCCAACGCGCCTTTGAGGGCGGCTGCCCTGGCCCAGAATCCCCCTTCTCTCCTGGCCCTCCAGGGGTCACCAGGTCACCCTTGGAGCTCCCCACACTTTCTCTGAGCGCCTCTGTGTGTATGTCTCAATTTCTGTCTTGAACTTCACTACATGCACATGGAGGTGCAGGCGTCCTTTGAAACTGGGCATCTGGAAGTCAGGGGTCATGCCTGAGGGTGTGATCCAAGCACAAGCCTGAGCACAGGGGTGGGCCAAGACATATCTGCCAAGCTCTGCTCTTGCTTCTCCCACAAAGATTCAGGCATCTTTATCCTCTCGTGGTTTCCATGTGTGGCCCTTGTCCCCCAGGGCTGATCATAAATGTCCTGAGGACTTGGAGGAGGGTCAGGGATCTCCCAAAGACTCCTGCACTCGTCCATCACGGTCACGCACACTGGCTGAAACCATAAAGGAGAGCAAAGGTATCTGAGGGTCCACGGGGAGGGGCTTCTGGGCTTGGGGAGGCCTGCTCAGTTGGGTCCTGTGTCCTGGTGGCCTGCAGCAGGCGCCGGGTCATGGGCCTGCCCCTGGACCAGGAGGAGTCGGAGCTGCCCCTCCGGGCGCACACTGCCCCACCTGGACCTCTGGGGCACGTGGTCAGCGGCTGGCACCCCTCAGAGTCCCCAGGGACGCCCAGTCCCAGGAGAACTGCCCTCCTGCCTTGCCGGTCCACCCTGGGATCAGCCCAGTATCTCAGACATGGTGTGTTACCGGTTCAGGCATGTCCCCCAGGAAGGCAAGCTGAAGCCCTGACCCCTGGCACTGTTTGGGAACAGAGTCTTTGAAGATGTGATTAGTTCAGACGAGGCCAGGTGGATTAGGGCAGGCTGTGGTCCAATAGGGCTGCTGTCTTCATCAGAGGAAACCTGGACATGTGGACAGACAGGAGACGGCCACGTGACGATGAAGGCAGAGAAAGAAGGGCTGCGGCTCCGAGCCTGGGAGCTCCCAGGGCTGTGGCTGGCAGAGCCTCCCTCTAGGCTGCAGAGAGAGCCTGGCCCTGCCCACACCTGCATTTCAGACTTCTCACCTCCAGACCCAAGAGAGAGTCAATTCTTGTGGTTCAAAGCCACCCCGTCCTTTGCTCCGGCCACCCTGGGAAACCGAGGCCTGGTAGTAACAGCAAGCGCCAGCAGGAGCAGCCCTTCCATGCCCTGCAGGTCCTACGCCAATCAGTCCGTCTCTTTGGGGGATCCTGGCAGTATCCCCAGTTTACAGATATGGAAAGCGAGGCCCAGAGATGTTCAGCAACTTGTCCAAGATGACCTTGCGAGTAAGTCACGGAGCAAGCCAGCTCCAGGGTCCCCGTGCTCGGCCGCTACATTCCATGCCCTCTGCTGAGGGAGGCTTCAGCGAGTACTTACTGAGCACCCAGGGGTGCACGGCCACTATTCCAAGAGGCGCTGCAGTCAGACGAGTACAGGTGAGAAGGGGGCCCGCAAACAAGACGAGCAACTTGCCGAACTTCTGAGACGGCAAGAGACAGTTGTGACTTTATCCCCAAGGATGCACACCTGGGCCAGCGTCCTGACCTCCCCTGGGAAGTGCTTCTGGAGGCCGGTGGCAAACCAGGGGACCCAGTGCGGCCAGGGCTGCAGGGCCGCCCGGCTGTGCCAGGATGACACCTGGAACCCAGGCCGGAGACGTGCCCTCCGCCTCCTCCAAGGCCCTGCTGCATGGACTGCTCTGGGTCCCGGTGGCTCTGATTGAGCGCCACTGGCACGGATGCTCAGGAAACTGCTGATATTTAGACTGTGAGGTGATGTGCAAGGGTTTCCAGGAGGCTAAGTGCGGAGAAGAGGCTGTTGGCAGAGCAGAGAGGCAGGCTGGCAGGGGCTGGGGGGAAGCCCACCCCCCCACTCAGTTGCTCCTTCATGCATTAGACAGGATTTCCTGGGTGCTACCAGGGGCCAGGCACTGTTGTAGGTGTGAGGACGCAGGAGTAGCCAAATCCTGCTCCCAGGAAGCCCACATCCTGGTGAGGGAGACGGAGAGTGGATGAACAGGTAAACATGGAGTGTTCTAGATGGTGAAGACAGCGACGGAGAAAGCAAGGCGGGGCTGGGAGTGGGATGCGCTGGACGGTGGGGGGTGGTTACTGGGGGGGGGCGGTCAGGGGAGCCCTCTCCACTGAGGCCGGACGCAGGAGGGGACTGAGGTGCGGCTAGGTAGGAGAACAGTCCAGGTGCTGCCGTGTTAAAGCCCTGAGAGGGCAGGCCTGGGGCGCTCAGGGGAGCGGGGGGTGGGCAGGGGAGCGGAGGGGGTAGGAGAGGAGCCGAGAGAACAGTCTGGACCACGCAGGGCCTCGCTGGCCCGGGGAGGGTTCGGGCCTTTGCTCTGAGTGAGCTGCAGAGCCATCCGGTGACTTCTGAGTGGAGAAACAGCACCAGCTGATGGGCTGCTGTGCTGTGAACAGACATGGGGGCCCCGGGGGAGACATGAGACAATCTGCTGTGGCAAGCCAGAGAGGGGCCTGCTGAGAAGGGGCTCAACACTTTGCAGGAGAAGGTCATGGGACTGCTACGTAGCCTTGGGGACCCTCAGGTCTACTGGTGAAGAAGGCGTGGTGGCACAAGCCAAGGAGACTGGGCAGGGGTGGCCAGCAAGGAGGAGGGGGCCAGCTGAAGAAAGAGTTTCGGGGCCGAGGAAGTGACCCATGTGTCGAGTGCTGCACACAGGAACGTGGGGACTTGTCGGGGTCGAACTCGTCCTCCAGAAAGACACGCTCCGGTGCTGAGCCCTGCCCCCGTGCCTGGGAACATGGTGGCAAACGGGGCCTTTGAAGATGCTATCAGTTAAGGTGAGGCCAGACTGGAATAGGGGCAGCCTGACCCAAGATGCCTGGTGTCCTTAGAAGGAGAGGAAATTGGCACATAGGAAGGCAGATGAGAGAGAGAGAGAGGGAGAGACAGTGTCACAGCCACGCGGTGGGCGCAGACCTCGAGTTTTGCCGCCATAAGCCAAGGAACACCACGGGCTGCCAGCCACCCGCCAGACGCCGGGCGGGGCCCACCGAGTGGGTTCCCTTTACGAAAAAGCGCGGCCCTGCCCACGCCTCGAGTTTGGACTTCTGGCCCCCAGAAACAAGGTAAATTTCTGCCGTTTGGGCCGACGCGCCTGAGGTGCTCGTCTCAGCAGCCTGACGAGGCAGGGCTGAGGCCTGCTCTCTGAGGCTGGCAATAGGGAGGCCCTGGGGGGCCCGGCCTGGGAGGGGGTCGCTGCAGGGGCTCGAGCAGAGTGACCTGATCTGACCCATGATTTCATAAGACAGCTGCTGCAGTGGTGACAACAGACTCAGGGGCCAGGGCAGAAGCCCAAAGACCCGTTAGAGGTGGCCGTGTGGTTGGGGCTGGAGCAGGTGGTGGCTCCCACCCGGTGGTGGCAGTGGAGGTGGCGGTAGAGGAGAAGAGGAGCCAAGGACAGCTCCAAGGTGTTTGGCCGAGAGGCCGGAAGGACGGGGTTGCATTGACCGAGATGAGGAGGCTGAGGGCGAAGCGGGCCTGGGGAGGACGGGGAGGCTCAGGAGCTCCGTTTTGGACATTTGCCATTGGAGACGTTCGTTAGACCTCCAGGTAGAGGCGTGGAGTAGGCAGCTGGGCAATCAAACGTGGGATTCAGGAGAAAGGCCGGGACCAGGCATAAAAATGTGGGAAACCCTGGCATAGAGATGGCGTTTCCAGTAGTGGGGCCGGAGGAGGTGAAGGTCGAGGGAGGGAGGCCGGGAGGCGAGCTCTGGGCACTCCACCGAGAGAGGTGGGGAGAAGGGAGCGTGCAAAGGAGTAAGCCGAGAGGTGTGGGAGCCAGGAGGAGGTGGCGGCCTGCAGAGTCCAGGAGAAGGCGGCGACCGACTGCCCGATGCCCCAGAGACCAGCTGAGAAGTTACAAGAGCTGTGGGGCTGGGAGGTGGGACTGGAGGGTGGGCCTGGACCTTCCGACGTACCTTCCTCAACCACGGTAAAAAGCCGGCTTTATTCTGGGACAACCCTTCATTCCATATTGGTTGAGTCCCAGTATGGACCGAGACCCCCTCTCCTAACCAGCTCTTTCTCACAACCAAAGGAAAACATCAGCGCCCGTTCAAGGACACTGCAGCCTTCTGAACCGTCACCCCCCAAAATTGATCCCCTTCCCTCCCAGCCAGTCTTGTGTTGTCCCCTCTCTTCAATTTGATCCTAAATCTTTAAAGAGCAGCGATTCTCACTGAGACTCCAGGTGGCCTCTGCTGGCCACAGGCTGGAGGCCTCCCCGGAGGCTGGAAGTCTCGGAAATGCCCTGTACGCCCTCTCAGACCCGACCGAGGCCCCGTGGCCAGAGGAAAGCACTGCGTTCCTGGGCCAGGGCAAAGAAACCGGGTAGCCCAGGGCCGCCTCTGAGCGCCGACTGAGCGCTCAGGTGGCAGGTGTGCCAGAGCCACGCGTCGCCAGCGGGCGCTGGGCCTGGAGAACTGAGCGAGGTGAGCCTCTGAGAAACCCGCGTCCTGTGGCGAGATCGTGAGTGTAACAGATTTGCTTCTCAGTGACGCGAAGCACTACATTCCCGTGCGCTCAGACCCACCTCCCTGGGGGCCCCTAACCTCCCCCAGGGCCCCGAGGAAGTCCTCTCTCCTCCTTCCCACCCAGGAGGTGGCACAGCCCGCGGGCGCTTCCCGGCAGAGCGCGTTGCTGGCGTTCGGGCCCTGGGTTTCGTGCAGTGCCTGTCTCGGTGGGCGGCACACACGCCGTCGGTGGAAACGTGAAAGCGCTCTGCGGTCACAAGCCCTCCCACTCGAGCCCAAGCCTGCGGTCTCTGGCCATGCGTGCGCCGGGACCCCTTCCTCTCTGGGGGACGTCTTAGGGAGCCCCAGGGGCTGTGGCAGCCGCCTCCACAGGCCACCCGACAGGCTCTGAGCTGCCCCTCGGCCCCAGTCACAGCTGCTGCCAGGGCACAGGCTGTCGGGGCCCAGTGACGGGGCCCCAGTGATGGGGGCTGAGCCTAGAGATCCCTCGCTCAGCTGCCTGCCAGGGGCCCGTCCCCCACTCCAGGCCCCGGGCCACCCTCCGAGGGAGGCGACAGCTCTTTCCTCTCCATGCTGGGTCCAGCTGCTCTGGAGTGAAAACTCCTGAGCCTGTCTTTTCTTTCCTGGTGCTGCCTTACGGAAGAAGTTTGCCCATTTACTGCTCACTTGAAAATCAATTGTAATATATACTTAATACTTTCCTTCAAGGAGGAGAGAGCAGGAGATAAAAGGCTCCAGCCACGTCCTCTGCCCTTTGTCTGAAACACAAAGCTTCCAGTCCCATCCCCTTCAAAGCTCCTTGTCCCGAGGCAGCTGCTGACAGCCACAATTAGGGGGAAGCTGGCTCGTCCTGCTCAGCAGTTCCCCTGCCTGTTGGAGCCTGTGCCGCTCCATCCCTCAGCCCTCAGGTCAACAGGGAGCTTCCTGGAGCTACAAGCCTGCGAGGTGATCCATCTGACACCAAAAGAACTTGGGTGCTCACCCCACCGAGGAGCCAGGGGAGAAACCTGGGGTGGGACGTTGGGTGCTTTGTCTTGGGGGGGTCCATTTGGGAGCTGGATGAGGTGTCCTACTTCAGAGCCCTGGAGGTTCCTAAACATCTACCACTCATTCCACGTGACCTGGGGCAGGTGCGTGAGCCTCAGTGGAGGGAGGTGAGATGTCAGCCTTCAGCCTGACTTGCTCCACTCCTAGCCCAGGGAGTCAAGGGCAGGGGGCAGGGCAGGGGACAAGGGCAGCGGGTCCTCAGGCCCACCTTTTGCTCAAGAGTGGCCTCATTTCCCATGGGCCCTGAGGGTTGGGGGCCGGTGGTGGATGGCTGGATGCCTTTCCAGCAAGGACAGAAGGCTAGCTCCCAGGGAGGCCAGGCTGCCCTGGAAAGCGAGGGACATAATGCCCCCCTCCACCCGCCCCACCAGGTAGAATGATCCAGACAAGCAGGCTGCCCCATCTTTCTCACTGAGTCCCTCTCTCTGCCCCTCTATCCCTCTATGTGTGAATGCCCAGGAGATGGAGAGCGAAACCAGCCTGCCAGCCTACAGGGTGGGGGGCCTCAGCTGGCCGCTCTCGGCAGCCCACTGTTTCACCCCCAGGGTCTCGACTCTGGGAGCTCCGAGTCTCCAGGCTCAGAAAGCAGCTCCTTTCTCCTGGTTGCTGGTGTCCCGGCTTGGGGAGAAGGCCACTGGCAGCTACTCAAGCAGCTTCTTGAAGGAGCTCCTCGTTACTCTCTGTGGAGAGCCCGAGGCACCTGGGACGAGAGAAGCCTTGCCGGGGCAGGCTCTGGCCACCAAGGCCTTAAATTGCGCTAGGAGTGGAGCAAGTCAGGCTGGGGCACAGCCAGGCACCCAGACAGGCCTCTCAGTGGGGGAGGGGGCTGCCTAGGAAGGCACGTGAGGTGGGAGCGGGCTCTACCACAGGCAAGGTGCAGCCCCTCTCTGGGCCTTGGTTTCCCCATTTGTCAAATCAGGGAGGTAGACTAGATGGTTCTGAGGTTGGACTGGTAAGGTGTGCTATGAAGGCCTGGGGGGACCAGAAGGTCACCTGTCTGCCACCCAGGGCTTTAGACTCAAGGCCCAGAAGCCAATGGCCACGTGTGCCCTCCTGAGCCCAGTCACCCTGTCTCACTCAGGAAGACCCCAGCCAGGGCAGAGGGGCTCTCTATGGTGGCCCCTCCTTCCCACCTCCTCTGAGGCTCCCCTGAGGGGCCACCAGGTATGGTGGAGAGTTGACACGAGAAGAGGCCAGGGCAAAAGGGCGCAAAAGCAGAGCAGGGAAGGAGGACGGTAGAGGAAAGACAGGAGAGGAGGGGGCTGCCCGCAGCATCCTGTATCCCCATCACCCCAACCTGTGCAGAGTCAACTGCCCCCAAGAAGGCCCAGGGGCTCCCCCTCTATCCTGCAGACAAAGAGACCGCTTGTGAGAACTGGGAGCGTGATGCTCAACTAGAGCAGCTAAGGCCTGTTGTCCAGGCCCCTCGTCTCGGGCCAGGCCTGGGGCCTCCTCTCTGACTCCCGACCACTGGTTAGGATGGGCGCCTGCACGGAGCTGAGGACCAGACAGCAGGTTCCGGCGTGTCAGCCCTCCAGCAGCAGGTCCTGTGGCTTGGGCCGGGTCTGCTTCTGACTGTTCTGAGTCAGGAGCTTTGGGCCACTCTCGGCTTGCACCCCATGCTGGCCAGGGACCCCTGGCTCCTCTGTGGACAGCACTTGGGGCTGGGTCCTCACTGCAGCCTCATCCAAGGCAAAGAGGGGAAGCAGCCTGAGATGGCCTCCAGGTGCCAGCGCCAGCCCCAGTGATGCCCTTGATGCCTCGGCCCACGCATCGGGCTCCCAGGACAGCCTCGTGGGCGCAGGTGGGTGGAGGTATGGGAGGCGGTGCAGGCTTCCCCCAGAACAAGCCAAGCATTTGCTTTCAGTAATGGATGGGGACCCAAGGCACAGCTGATGAGCGACTAGTTTTAAAAGCCAGAAGGGCCTAGCAATCACCTCTCAACCACCCCAAAGTGCTCCCCACACCCTTTTGCATTCTCTAGATGGGAAGTGACTGGCCCAGGGTCTTGAAGCTCTCCAGGGTCTGCTCCTCCCATCACCTCGGCCGTGCTACACCTGCAGGGGTGGGACTTGGAGCCAGCAGGAGCTATCCCCACCTCTCCAACCGTGGGCTGCAGGTGCCTGCCTCCAGCCCTGCTTGCTGGCCCAGGCCCCCCGCTCAGTGGCTGGCTACCAGGGGCTCTGACGGCGTCTGTTTCCTCTCCCCGAGTTGGCACCCCTGCAGCCGCGATCCCCACGAGCCAGCCTCTCCAGTCACCCTGCCAGCCGATGGGTGCTCCCGCTAATTAGGTAGGAGTATGTTATTGAGAGCCTATGCACAGATGGAGCGGCCGTGACACCCAAACCCATTTCAGAGTGTCTCCTCAGCTGACCTGCCTTCAGGTCATCAGATGGGGTGTAGAAACCCACCGCCTCACTCGAAGCGGAGCGCACACCCAGCTGGGCCGAGGGCACTCGGGTGGAAGTGCCCCCAGCGCTCAGGAGGCAGCTGGGTGGGGACTGAGATGAAACCGACAAGGCCCTCGGATGCGACCAAGCCCACACCTCCCCCCTCTCAGCTGGGTGTACATGCCTAGGGGGTGGTTTCTGGGCATGTAACTCGGGCGGGGTGCATTGAAAAGCCCCCATGAGCCTCTGCATTGGCGGGGGAGCACGAGGACATGGCTGCTGGTGAGCAGTGCGGCTGCCCTTGGCACGGGGGCCCCTGTGTGAGAGTGGGGGTGTGTGCACACGTGAGCACCCAGAGATGGCGAGGGAAGGGCAAGCTGAGGGTCCTTTGGGCAATGCCGGGGCATTTTTCAAGTGCCCATTTTATAAAGGGCTTTTCCAAAGGGAGCTCTTCTCACTCCTGGCCATGGGCCCCAGACTCTGAGAATCGTCCTGTGCTCCCCTTGGGAGCTGTGAGGGCTCCTGGATGCACACCCATCTTTCAGGGCCACTCACACCGGCCAGCAGGCTTCAAATGTCCTCCCTCCTCCCCAGGGTCTGGGGTTTGGAGCACCCCATGTCCTGGATGCAGCAAATGTGGGGTCACTTCACCTCCCTCCCTGCACCCCCAAGGACTTTGCATAGCTGCCCTCCGTGGGAATGCCCTTCTCATCCTTCTGGTCCAAAGGAATTTGGAGAAGGACGAGATGGACTTATCCCAAGCGGAAAGAGGCAGCCCCGAGCCCCTGTACCTGCAGAAGGCTGGCTGTGCTCTGGGGTGGGATGCTCTGCCCTGACCACTCTCCAGACCTCCTGCCTGCTGGCCGGGGGTGGTGGTGGGGGGTGGCGAGGAGTGTGAATGGTGAAGTCCACCATCGCCGTAGCCAGCAGCTCCCGAGAGCAGGGCGGCTGCAAAGAATGACTTGTCCCAGGCTGCCTTTCGACATCGATTCACGCTGGCTCTACCCCAGGGCCCAGGCACCGCGCTGGTACCGGCAGATACTTTGCGGAAGCCTCCCACTCACCCACGCAGTCTCAGCCCCATTTGCAGATTGGGAAACTGTGGCTCAGGAACTGACAAGGTCCAAGGTTGTTGTAAGTGAGGCACCAGGCTTTGGGGTCCACCTTGTGAGCCCCAAGTCCGGTCTTATTTCAGGGACACCCGCCTCAGTTATCGAGACAGGAGGTGGCACTCGCAAAGGCAGAAGCTTCACGGAGGCCGTGCTCCACTGGTCCGCGGGAGGGGAGCGAGGAGGGAAGGCCCGGGCAAAGCTCCAGCGGCGGTTCTCACAGCTCACCTGCGAGCACCAGGCACTGCAGGCATCAGGGTTAATGCCGCCCCATCTTCATGATATTTTCACTTCAGCTCAACTGTAAAATTAACGGGTAACTTATCGCTACGCTAGAAAGACCTCTGTTTTACGCTGATCATTAACGAGGGGGGCTTCGCCCTCCAGGCTGGTTACGTTAGAGACCCGGGGTTGCTCGCCTCAGCGTCCTTGCTCTGTGGAGATGGACTCGCTCTAAGCGTGCTCTACATCGTTTCCCGCTGTAGGGACGGTCTGGCAGCTGGTGGCACGCAGACGTCTCAGATCTGGGTTTCCTAGAGGGACCGCTTCACGAGACCCCTGGGAGACCCCTGGGGAGCCAGAGGCAGGGGGTGACATGGAGCCTGCAGCTCGAGCTGAGGGTGGGGCCCCGAGGTGCCTAGCAACGGGACAGCACGGAGAATGCAGCCCATCCAACCTGGGACCGCAGGCTCTCCCTGGGCTGGGCGTTAGGCCACAGGTGAACCGCGTGGGAGCGCCGAGGGGCGGCCTCTGAGTCACCACGCTCACCGCCGTCTCGGGGACACCCGAGAGCCCTCAAAGCCAGTCTCTAAATACACGTGGAATCCTACAAAGTGGGTGGCCGGGGAGCTTTTGGAGAGGTTCGATTAGTAGGGCAAGATCCACATAGGTGAAGCAAGGCTGAAGGGAATTTCTGGGAGTAGGGCATGGCCAAGGAGTGGCTGGGAAATGGGGGCAGAACACAAGGTCCTCATGAGCTGGTCTAGGGCGGGGCGGTGGGGGTGGAAGTAAAATTAAAACAGGTGTCACAACTGCAATGCCACATGGGGTAGAGTTCAGGTCAGAAAGCCAAAAATGGGGCAAAAAAGACACTTTCTGATGTTTTAGGCTACGATTCACAGTGAAGATACACCTGTTAGGAACCAGCCTTCAGAAAGCAGAGATCAGAGGACCCTCAAGGAAGAGTAGAAATGGCTATTTCTCAGTCCAAGATAGATGAAGTAGATAAAAATATGTAAGGTCATAGAAGACCCACAGAATCTAAGTCATAACTGATGAAAAGAAAAATTTCCAAAGCATTTAGCCCCTGGCCCAGCAAGGCCGTTTCTAGAATTTATCCTACAGCTATACGTGCACGAGTACAAAATGACATGCAAGCAGAATTATTCCCTGCATTTATGCTGTCATTGCAAAATATTAGAAACAATAATACATTATGGTATGTCCACACAATCAAATATTACAAAGCATTGAAAAAGAATGAAAGGAAAAAAGAAAAGGAAAAAAAAAAAAGAGAACAAGAAAGCTCCCTTTGAATTGACACAGGAAAGTGCTCTGGGCTAGATGATTAAATGACAAAAGCAGAGGAACACAACCCTGAATATAAGGACATGGAGCTTAAGAAAGGGGAAAGTAAGAATATGTGTTTGTGTTTGTGAAAACACTGGAATAATACAAAGAAAAACAATAAAAGTAGTCAACGTGTCTTTTAATGTTGTGATTTTTGAACCCTATGACAATATTTTTGTGGTAAACAGAATAATGTCCCTGCAAAGATGTCCGTGTGCACCTGTGGCTATGCCACCTTACAGGACAGAAGGGACTCTGCACATGTGGTGAATGTAGAGGAACTGCAGATGGGGTGAGGCACCGGGTGGGCCCAAACTGACAGACGGACCCTTAAATGTGGAGAACCTGTCCCACCTGGACCAGGGAACGAGCCGCTGATGGGCGCGTGGTCAGAGGGACGCTGTGCTGCTGGCTTCAGCGATGGGGGAGGGGGCCACGGGCCCAGTGAGGCGGGAAAGTCTAGGAACCAGATTCCCCCCTCGAGGCCCCAGAAAGGAAGGCTGCCCTGATTTTAGCCCAGGGAGACCTGGGTTGAACTATGACCTCCAGAATGTAAGATGATAAATTTATGTGGTTTTCAGCCACCACGTTGATGGTCATCTGGTCCAGTAGGCACTGAAAATGAATACAATCACTTACTCAAAAAAACTATGCTGAAAACATCAAAAAGACATGTTTTGGCCTGCCCCATGGCTTGCGTGGGACGGAGCTGTTGGCAAGAGCCCCTGGTCAAGGCGGCACAGCTTGCTGGTATAAGCTCACCTTGTCATGGAGAGGCCCCGGCGCCGGCCCACCCCAGGAGCCGGGGGCAGGTCGAGCGTGGGGGGTCCAGATACTGCAGCAGGAGCTGCCCAGGCAGGTTGCAGGCCTTGGACAGTCTGGTCCTCTCTGCTGTTCTCACCCCCGGGGCCCTTGGCAAGTGGGCCTGAGAGAATGAAGAGGCGAGCCTACCAGCTGCAGCTATCCAGCACTCAGGGCAGGTGTCCTGACTCATCGGCCCACCCACTCACATTCCCGTTCCCCAAAGTTGGAAAGGATAGTCACCCTGGATAAGAAAAACATAAAATCACGCGGATCCATTCACATCAGAGCTCCGAGGCCCCTGCTGCCTGGGGCGGGAGGAAAGCAGCCCTGGCGTCAGGGAAAGGAAAAGTCCAGCGAGAGAGAACATGACCCACTCCCTCGAGGCAATGCGGGGTCAGGTGCAGGGACGATAAGCCACTAACCCAGTTCCTGGACCTCGTTCCTGCTGCCAAGCAGACAGCCTGGTGGGCCGGGCTGGGGGGGCACTGCATGTGGAGCCAGAAAGGCCTGAGCTCAGGTCAGTGCACAAGAAGAAAAGCCACTCACCTTTCTGTGTGACAGAAATGGACAACACGGCCTCACAACAACAACAACAAAAACACACAAAAGTGAGGAATGAATCTTGCAAAATACATATAAGATCAGTATGCTGAAAACTACAGAACACTGATGAAAGCAAAGGCCCAAATGAACGGAGAGACTGAGCTCATATTTTGGAAGACTCAGTGTGTTAAGATGTTAATTCTTCCCAAACTGATCTATAGATTCAGTGTCATTCCAATCAGGCAGGATTTTTTTGAGGAAATTGATGAATTGATTCTAAAATTTATATGGAAAGGCAAAGAGAGCAGAATTTCCAAAACAATTTTGAAAAAGAACAAAGTTGGAAGACTCACGCTACCTGATTCCAAGACTTACTATGAAGCTTAGAAATCAAGACAGTGTAGAACTGGCAAAGGAATAGAAATAGAAGAATAAAAGAGAGTCAGTTCAGAAATACAATCACACAGATGTGGTCAACTGATTTTCAACAAAAGTGCTAAGGCAATTCAATGGAGAAAGGATGGCCATTTCCATAAATAGTGCTGGAAAAATAGGTTATCCACGTGTAAAAGCAAAAACCTCAATCCATACCTCATTTGCAAATAGTAATGCGAAAAGAATCATAAACTTAAATATAAAACCTACAACTATAAAACTTCTGGGGAAAAAAAAGAAAACCCTTGCGATCTTGAGTTAGGCAAAGATTTTTAGGGTACCAAAAGCATAATTCACAAATGATAAATTGATAAATTTGACTTCATCCAAAATTAAGAAAACTTCTACTTTTTGAAAGATATTACTAAGAGAATGAAAAGATAAGCCACAGACTGGGAGGAAGTATTTGCAAATCATATGTATGATTTGTATCCATATATCTGGACATGAATCTGCATATATAAAGAACTCTCGAAACTCAACAATATAAGAAAAACAACCCAAAGAAAAATGGGAAACAAATTTAAACAGAAAACTCCCCCAAAGTAGATATATGGATAGGATATAAACACATTAAAAGATGCTCAACATGATTAATTATTAGAGAAATGCAAATTAAAACCACGATGAAACACAACTACAGCTATTAGAATAGCTTTTAAGTGTGACAGTACCAGCGCTGGCAAGGATACGGAGCAACCAGAACTCTTATACAGTGCTAATGGGAGTGCAAAATGGGACGGCCTCTTTGGAAAACCATTTGGTCATTTCTTATAAAGTTAAAAATATTTACCATATACCCAGCAATTTCTTTCCCCAGGCATTTCTCCAAAAGAAATAAAAACTTATGTTCACACAAAAATTTATATGGGAATGTTTATGGTCCTTCACTTGTAACACCCCTGTACTGGAAACAGTCCATGTGTCCTCCAACAGGTGAATGGTTAAGCAAACTGTGGTATATCCATACGACTGGAATACCACTCGCCAATAAAAAAGAAGCACCTTTGATCTGTGCAACAATGTGGACGAATGTCAGGAAGGTTATGCTGAGTGAAAGAAGCCAGGCTCAGAAGGCCACACATTGCTTGATTCCCTTTACAAGACGTTCTGGAAAGGGTATAACTACAGGGCAGAAAGCAGATTGGCGATTGCCAAGGATTGGGCGTGGGGGAAGATTTTGATCTGAGGGGACGTGTGATGCCTTCATTGTGATGGTAGTCATACAGCTTTGCATTTGTCAAAACTGGCAGAATTGTACACAAAGAGTGATTTTTACAATGTTGACTATACTTCTAGAAGTGCTTGAGACCGAACACTTGTCATTATATGATGTGGGGCAAATACTAGTCCCTCAGCAGCTGTTTCCCAAAGTTTAAAAAGGGGATAATGAGCAAAGCCAAGCTTAGGAACCCCAAAGGGCCAGCTGAAGCTGCACCTGTGCGTTTGTGTTAAGGGTCACCTGAGACACCCCAATGTCGGTGTCTGAGCTTCCCGGCTGCTGGCACAAACCCCACGCGGCGGGCTGGCTTGACTGCAGGGACGTGTTGGCTCGTGGTTGCAGAGGCTGGAAGGCCGGCTTCCTCCTGGGTCGGTATCTTCTGGGTGGGGGCAATCTTTGGGGATCCTTGGCTTCTCTGTCACATGCAAAGCACATGGCGGCGTCTTCTCCTTTCTTTCCTGGGTTCTGTTGACTTCCAGCTTCTGGCTCTTTCTGTTTTTTTCTCTGTCTGTCTTTCTCTCTGCTTATAAAGGACTCCAACCCAACCCGATTCATTTGGGCCACCCCTTAACTGAAGTGACATCTTCAGGAGCTCGTATTTACAACAGGTCCACACCCACCAGAATGGATTAAGATTAAGAGCATGTATTTTTAGCTGGGATACATAACTCAGTCAATTGCAGTCGGTCACTGAGCACTCTCCCCAGCCCCAGGGGACCACCTTGGCAGGCCACCCTTGCCTCCGACAGAAGGGAAGTCTCCTTCCCACCAGAGAGCGCAAAAATGACCATGTTGAGAGAAATGGCAAAGCAGGTCCTGGCCCCCTGCCCCAGGGGTGTGCTGGACAGGGGGCTGGGGCTTTGGTGGCCAAACCGTCCTGGAATAACTGGGCAGTGTCCAGACACCTGCCAAGAGGCTCCCAGCTGCAGTGTGTGCTGGGGTCGGGGCTGCGGGCTACTCGTCCTCCCGGGAGTGCACGTGGCCGATTTGCTTTTCTCTTTATATGGTGGCATGGATTGACCTGCCTCTCCATTCTTCGGCACTGAGTATACCGTATGGGGCTACCCTGCTAGGAACATGAGAGAGACCACAAGTGCCTGCACAGCGGCCCCCCAGGTACCGGCACCGTCCTCATCCCCCCTTTATCCAGAAGGAAACTAAGGCCCGGGGGCAAGGTCATTTGTGGAGGTCACGGGGCTCTCCCACAGCAGGGCCATTGCTAGAGTTTTCCAGAGCTGGTACCACAGTTGCACCTGGCCCTGTGGACGTCGGGGAGCGCATCGTGCAGGGGAACCCCTCCCCTCACGCGGGTCAAGATGGAAGACCCGGGTGGGGGGTGACTGGGCCTGGAGCCTCCGTCTGGAACGGGACTGAGGAGAGCAGGTCCCTGCACGGTGCCCAGATGTGCGGGGAAACAGGACCCCTCCCACTGTGGCCCAGTGAACCCTGGCATCCCGTACCCTAGGAGCTGGAGCCCGGTAGCTCCCAGAGGTCCAGGTCCTTGCTGAGCTTCTCCGGGGGTCTTGGAATGTTTGGAGGATGAGACTGAATGGAAATAGAGGGACCCACTCAGTACCACTCCTCGGGCTCCCGGCTCTGACTGCACTTGTTTTCTGCACCCAGAGCTGCCCACAGGTGAGTGGTAGGTGAGGAAGAGTCACGAAGTCACAGGGCTGCAGGCCGGGCAGCGGGCAGGGCCTCTACAAGGTCATCAAACAGACATACGACAGTGGTTGGAAATAAATAGTGCCCCCAGGCTAAAGTAGCTCCTGACTCGGATCGTGGGTTGCGAGCTGCTGTCAGACCCCCTGCAGCCTCAAGCCTGCCCCTGCCATCGCCCAGCTGGATGAGGCACCCTGCCTTCTCCTCCGAGTCCCTCTGACCTCGTCTCTTCCTCCCTCGGCCTTGCCCTGCTCTCCTGGAACCCTCTGGCCTGGCTCCTTACTTGGCCTGCCCAGGCCCCTGGGGGGGCTTTAGGTTGGTCCCCAGTGAAACGGGCTTTCCTGTCTCGGCTCTCAGCCCCCTCCTGGAATCTGCCCACGCGTCTACCAGAGCCTCACCCGGCCTTGTGCCCACCAACGTCTGCTCCAAGGAACTAGTCCAGAGAATGGGCAGAGAAGCTGGGCCTGCTCTAGCCAGAGGCCGTCGGTGCAGCCAGGGCCCTGGGAGCCTCTCCTGCTGGTTCCCAGTCGGCTCAGGGAAAGGGGCTGTTGACAGGCAGTGCTGACGGAGCCCACCGGGCATGTGTGAGAGCCACGGCCTGGGCCCGAGTCTTCCAGTTTGTCTGGGCAGTGAGCCCCAGGGAGGCCAGGGATGGGGGATAGAGAGGGCCTGGGTGGCGGGGAGGAGGCCCTTGCAGACCCCAGAACCCAAGGACCCACCTGATAAAAGGAGTGGGAATGGGAATCATGGAGAGACAGGCGAGAGAAGGGATGGCTGAGGAAGGGGCTGATAAGGAAAGTGTCACCAGGCATTTGAGCAGACTTGCTCTGTGCTGCGGCAGCGAACTGTAAAGTCATGGCTGTGTAGCAGGGGACGGGCAGCCACGGGAGGCGGCCCGCCCACCCGCCCTCCCTCCCATTTGTGGAGCTCCTTCTCAGCGCTGCAGGCCTCTATGAATGGCACTGGACATGCAAACCAGTCAGCCCAGCGGGGAGAAGACCAGGCAGAACGACAGCACGTGCCAAGGGCACACACTGCCTGGCCCTGCTCAGGACGGAAAGTGCACAGAAGACCAAGACCCTTCCAGCGCTGCACCTCAGTGTCCGGGCCAGCCAAGGACAGGCCCTGTGGGTAGGAAAAGGGACCTGCCACCGGGAAGCATCAAACTGGCTCCACCTGACTCCAAGTTGCAGCTGGGAAGGAGCCGTTCCCAAGAGGCATCACCCACCAGTGCCAGCAGCTCGAGGCCATGGCGTCCACAAAGGGGCCTCCAGATAGCGCTCTCCAACCAGTGCTGGCTCCAAGGCTGGGCCTACCACCCTCCAGTTCCTTGACCTCTTATGCCCCCCAGGAGAGTTCTTTCCAGGAATAGAGAAGGGACATAAACATTGTCCTTTCCACCTGGTTTACGTGAATCTTAGAAATTAGTGAGGAATGCAAGCTGGATATGTATTTCTAGTCTTGCCAGCCTGGGTGCATCCGCAGGCTCATTGCCAGAAGGCTACTTGGACAAATGCAAGGAGGCATTCCCTTTTGTCTGGCTCACCAAGGACATAGAGAGACCTGCTCTGCCTCCTCTCGTGCATCACAGCAGCCGATGCTGTGAGCAGGAACCCGAAGAGCAGAGCACATGCTCAGATGCTCTCATTCATAGCAACGATGACAACCATAAAAACAACAATAAGCTAAATGTGTCACATGTGCTTTTACTGAATCCTCACAACAACCCTATGAGACAGGACTACTATTGTTCCCATTTTCCAGATTGAAAAGCAAAGCAAAACAAAGGCAGCCTGTTTCTTAGAGAGGTAATTTGCCCTAGGCTAGTGACAGAGCTGGGATCCCAACCCCAGGGCAGGTCACAGACAAAGAAAGGCATCTCTTCCCAACCTGTCAGGAAGGATGGAGGGGGCAGCCTTCCCAGGTAAATGACTCCAACAACCCAAAAGGACTTTCATTGCATCATCTGCAAAAAAAAGTCAAGTCAAAAAAAAAGGGAGGAGGAAAGCAATAAGAGCAAAGATCAATTGTGCTGAAGACAATGTGGCAGGAAGACAGATCTCACTGGAAATTCCTTCTGACTGGACTGAGCCTGGATGAGAGTATTTTTCATTCCAAGTTTAAGCAAAAATCCTTTTCCGTCATAACCTCCTACCCATCTGTATCCAATCTCCTGCTATCATTTTTGCACCGTGCACATTTGAAAATCTTTTTGCAGCTTTCTCTCTATGTGCAGTAGTTGAAGGATGATGACTCCCCAGTTAAGAAGAGCAGACAGACACATAGCCTAGGGGAGCCCCAGGGCAGGGGCAGTGGGGGACGGCATGCAGGTGACAGGGGTCATGAGAGCTGGGACTCCACCTGTTGGCAGGGGCAGCTGCCACCTTGGAGCTCAGGGACCTCATGCCTGGCTTGGATGGAAACGGGTCAGATGGGAGGAGAATGGAACTTCTTAATGAGGTCTGGGTTTGGGACATGGAGGGCAAGAAGGGGTTCAGGAATTTGAAACCTCCCGGTTTGGGGCGACTGTGAGGCTAGTGAGGCTGCTATTCACTGAGGGTGAGAGAGGAGCAGGCAGTTGGAGGGGTGGGAGGACCGGGTCAGGTGCTGAGAGGTTCAGGCGCATAGTTTTCACGCATTTATTGCATCAGGGCCCTTAACCCGCTGAGATCGGCCACAGTGGCCGTCTGCACAGGAGGAGGCGCAGGCGGGCTGAGTTGAGGTTGCTTGCCCCAGGCCCCCCAGCTAGTAAGGGAAGAGCTGGGCCTCAGACCCCTTTGTGGGGCCCCAGAGTGCAGGCTCCTCTCAGGAGGGCACGAGGCCGCCCGCTGGGCAGGGGTTGCCTTTGGAGGGGCGTCCACCGAGGGGAAAGGGACAAGGGTGCAGGTGGTGAGCAGAGCTGAGGGCCCAGCGTGGCTGAAAGGCACACATCGGCACCGGGGCCACCGGGGCCACTGGGCAAGGTTGCTGTCACCGCCAGGCACACTGCCTTCATCAGCCGTGTCGGGGCTGCAGCCTCGAGGGGACAGCGGCTTGGCTGGGCGACGGGCGCTTTCACGGCGTGGAAGGGTCTCCTCTGGGGACAGCTTACTGAGCTCTGCGTCTGGGACTGTGAAACTGCCCCCAAACCATGCGTTGGCTCAAAGGCAGACAAATCAGGGCAAACTTGCTCCAGCCCACAAGACGGGTCCAAAGCGCAGGTTTCCCGAGAGCAGGTCATCTTCCAGGGGCCAGTGGGGCCCCGGGCCCATCCCCGGGCGCCGTGGCAATGGTTGCTGTGAGACTGGATTTCCCGAGGTTGGAAATGCCTCTAACTCCCAGGGGCCACGGGGTGTCCTGGGGAGCCAGGTGCCTGGGGGACTGAAAGCAGGTTCCTGGGGTGCCCGAGATGTTTGCAGCCCAGAAGCAGGGAGCAAATGGGACGCCTGCATTTGGAAAGATGCTCAAAATTGCACCGGATGGGGTGGAACTGGCAGCTCAGCCCTGGGTTTCCAGCCAGACGGTTGGGAGCACGTGAAGCCAGGAGGGAAGGTGAGGAGGGGAGCAGCTGGCAGGGTGGGCCAGAGTGGAGTTTTGAGGCAGGGGTGGGGAGAGAGGAGACCGAGACAACCCCAGATTCACTTTGGAAAATGGGAAGTGCCATGTACACTGGAGGGGTGAGTGTGGCATGGGCTCAGCCCATGCTAGGACACTGCCCGGGACGCGAGCCCTTGGGGACACATCCCAGAAGGCCTCAGCGCCCACTGCCTCCAGGGTTCTCTGCTCCTCTTTGGGTGGCTGCTTCTCCCCTTAGTTTGGGGCAGCACAGGTGCTCCTCAGGACCCTTCCCCAGGCCCTCTGGTTGCCTCACTTAGAGGACTTGCACGTGAGCAGAAAACTTAAGTGTCCAACACGTCCCCACAGAGACGCTCTTCAAACAGCAAGGCTGAAATCAACATATTCAAGTTGAAAAGCAAAATGCCTAGAGCAAATGTCCACACAGCTTTATTTGTTCTGGAAATATTGCTTGCTGCTGCCCAGCCAACACCAAGCCCTGCTGACAACAGACAGACAAGAGAGGCGGGGGGAATGGGAGGGTGGGACGTCCAGGGCCACCCACGCACCCGCTGAAGCTGGGTGGTCCTCAGGCCCAGAGGCCCACGGGTGGGGGCCACTGCCGGGAGAGACACCCCATCCAGCAAAGAAGGAAATGGGCTGCGTCCCAAGTCCATGCCCATCAGACCCAGCTGGACTGTCCCAGGATGAATCCCTCCAAGTCCCCAGAGGTGGCTGGCCGTGTCCCCAGCATCCCTCCAAGTCCCCAGAGGTGGCTGGCCGTGTCCCCAGCATCCAAGTCCCCAGAGGTGGCTGGCCGTGTCCCCAGCATCCCTCCAAGTCCCCAGAGGTGGCTGGCCGTGTCCCCAGCATCCAAGTCCC
>JAKSZT010053883.1:3248989-3273963 GCA_026826555.1 Tolypeutes matacus | reverse complement strand
CCCAGCATCCAAGTCCCCAGAGGTGGCTGGCCGTGTCCCCAGCATCCCTCCAAGTCCCCAGAGGTGGCTGGCCGTGTCCCAGCATCCAAGTCCCCAGAGGTGGCTGGCTGTGTCCCCAGCATCCCTCCAAGTCCCCAGAGGTGGCTGGCCATGTCCCAGCATCCCTCCAAGTCCCCAGAGGTGGCTGGCCGTGTCCCCAGCATCCCTCTGAGTCCCCAGAGGTGGCTGGCCGTGTCCCCAGCATCCCTCCAAGTCCCCAGAGGTGGCTGGCCGTGTCCCCAGCATCCCTCCAAGTCCCAAGAGGTGGCTGACCGTGTCCCCAGCATCCAAGTCCCCAGAGGTGGCTGGCCGTGTCCCAGCATCCCTCTGCTCCTGGCCACTCATGCTTTGCCAAAAAGCTCCCAGCCCCATCCCACTCACCCAGTGCCGCACAGGCTGGCTGCGCTATTAGGAACCAGGAGGACATCTTTAGGGTCCTGGCAGGAGGGTGGGAAAGCCTGGGGGCTGGTGGGGACTGGCCTTCCAGAGGGCTCTAACTACAGTGGGTGGGCCCCAGAGACGCCACTCATCCTCCATCAGGGAAGGTGCTGCTGCCTCTGCCCTCCTGCCTCATACACAGGGCCTAGGTGTCCCCCCAGTCCCCGAGGCAGCAGCTTCCAAGGGAGGGAGGTGGGGGTCCTGGAGAGCGAGGCCCCCCACCCACAGATTCCTCCCAGGTGCTTTGCGTCAGGTCTCAAGTTCTCAGGATGGCTTTGAGAAGGGGCAACCCCCATCCCCATGAAACCACAAGCCAGCACTAGACCTCCCTGGAGGTGTGGGGTGGGAGCTTGAGGAAGCTGCTAGAGAGGGGAGGAAGGAGCAGGGACCCCTGGCAATTGGAGGACACGCTGAGTCAGGGCCGCTGGCCAAAGCTGCTCCCCCAAGCTGCAGCCCTGCTCCTCCTGATTAGCAAACACGCTGCACACCCAGTCCCAGGCTGGGATGATTTATGAGGTTTTGTGGTCTGTGATTTAGCACACCTAGACTTGACTATATTGATTCTAATTAAATTAACAAAAAATTAAGAGTGACAAAAAGGCAAAGATTTACTGATTCATCTAACGTGTGTCCTTGAGGCTTAGATGGGCATAAACTTCTTATAACTTTGAATGGAGTAGAGGGAAATATCAGACATTTGATCTGCTTGCTTGCCAGAAACTTAGCAGCCGGCGCACGGAAGACCAGCCAAGCCCCTCCCATTTGCCTGCATCAGTCATCACCCACTCGCGCCGGGCTTGCACGTTGGGATGAAGGGAGAACCGGACCCAACATTTGAGACTAGCATCCTGGAGAGGTTCTCGGTTCTGGGGGGACCCTGGCTGATTCGCTCTCCTTTCCCGCCCCAGTCCATTATCCCCCTGCATGTCAGACTGGAAACGAAGCTCCAAGGAAAGCGAAGAGATGGCCTTCCTGCTGGACTGGGAAGCTGCCACTACTTTCAAAGCAATGAAACAAATTGTTTCGGACGTGGCACTCCCAGACAGCTGAATGGAGCCAGCGCCCTCCCTCCAATCTGTTGCTCCCTTTGTCCACGGCACCTGCAGAGTGTGGCTTTCCACTTAGGGTTCCTGAAAGACAAGCGGCAGCTTTCCCCTCCCTGGAGTGTTTCACACAGGGGAGGCAGGCTGCGGTGGGGAGTGCCAAGCCCTCCTTCCGCAGCCTGGGTTCTTGTCTATCATCATCACTGGTAGACACCAGTGATGTCTGGGTCACTGGGTGCCATCATCATCACTGTCACCACCATCATCACCACCATCACCGTCACCATCACCATCACCATTATCACCATAATCATCATCACCATCATCACCACCATCACCATCACCATCATCACCGTCATCATCATCACTGTCACCACCATCATCACCATCACCATCATCATCACCATCATCATCACCATCATCACCATCATCACCATCACCATTACCCATCATCATCACTGTCACCACCATCACCATCACCATCACCACCATCATCATCATCACCATCATCACCATCATCACCATCATCGTCACCGTCATCATCACTGTCATCATCATCACCATCACCATCACTGTCACCACCATCATCACCACCATCACCATCACCATCGTCACCATCATCATCACCGTCACCACCATCATCACCACCATCACCATCACCATCTTCACCATCATCACCGTCATCATCACCGTCATCATCATCACTGTCACCACCATCACCACCATCACCATCACCACCATCATCATCATCACCATCATCACCATCACCATCACCATCATCACCGTCATCATCATCACTGTCACCACCATCATCACCACCATCACCCATCATCATCACTGTCACCACCATCACCATCACCATCATCACCATCATCATCACCATCATCACCATCATCGTCACCGTCATCATCATCACTGTCACCACCATCATCACCACCATCACCATCACCATCGTCACCGTCATCATCACCGTCATCATCACTGTCATCATCATCACCGTCATCATCACTGTCACCACCATCGTCACCATCATCACCACCATCACCATCACCATCACTGTCATCATCACCATCATCACCATCATCACCACCATCACCATCACCATCACTGTCATCATCACCGTCACTGTCATCAACACCATCGTCATCTCATCACCACCACCAGCATTGTCGAGAGCTAGCACTTGCATAGGGCTTACTCTACACCATATATTCTATGCTACACAGTGTTCTTTTTGCCTTATACGTAGTAATTCATTTTAATCTTCTGAACAACCTTATGAAGTGGTGTATGATTATTTATCCCCACTTTACAGATGAGAAGACCAAGGCACACGAGATCTAGCTTGACTAGCCCAAGATTAGTTACTGAGCTAGTAAGTGACAGAACTGGGATTTTTCCTCAATTTGACTGTGTGGTTCCAGAGTAAATTTTCTTAATCACCATGCTATACTGTGTTGAATGAGTGAGAAAGAGTGAATGAACCAACAGCAATCTGAATAAGGGAATGTTTAAAAGAAGCAATGGGTGTCAGAGGTCAGGGAGCCTTAGGGAATAAAGGATACTCTTTTCCCGATTTATATTTGGCAACGATGTCAGTCTTGGTCCTGGAAACTCCTCTTGGCCTCCCTTCCTCCTTTCCTGTGCTTTAGAGGCAGTGATCCTAGTTTGTCGACGTGGGACTGCTGCTAGGCTGGGACCCAGTCTGCTGGTGCCATGCTGCTTCCTACCACGGCACGGGTGTGTAAGCACACCCTTGTTTTGCGATGATGCGTTCTCTCCCTACAAGTGTGGAGACGGTCTGGTTGAGCTCACACTGTGTTCCCAGAGTGCAGCTCAGTGCCAGGCATGTGGGACCTGCTTGGTGAACACACACCGGCATACACATAAATGAACTCATGGCCTCAAGGGAAGCATTTTCCCAAAATTTCTTGTACCCAACCTTCGGAAGCTATGGGAATCAAGTTCTTGACACGTTCTTCGTGCTTTCAGTCAAACGCTGCGCCCCTTTTATCCTTCCCATCTGCAGAAGGCTGCGTGGCTGGAGGCAGAGGGGTGAAATGGAAAGTGCTGGGGTTGGCATCAGACGGGTCTGGGGGTGGTGCCTGGGCCACCCTCTCGACGGGGTGGGGCAAGGACACCTACTACACGAGGTGACTGTGGAGCTCAAATGGGGCGAGGTGTGTACATGTGTCCTGTCAACTACAGAGTGTAAAATAAGTTCCCGGTTTACTGAGTTACCATACCTAGTAGTGGAGACTGGGCTCAGCCTGAGGACTGGCGACCTCAACTCCTTCCATCTTTCCAGCCTCATTTACAGCTGGCACCATGCTAAATGCTGGACAGCAATTATCTCGTGGACTCTTCACAGCGGCCCTCTCAGGGACAAGCACTAACCTGATTTTATACAGAAAGAAATGGTATTTGGAAAAGAGAGCCTAACTCACCCAACGCAAACTCCTCACCCAGGGCACGCATGTAGGTCACCATAGCAGAGATAGGAAACTGCCCACCTGACGCATTCTCTTCTTCCTCAAGTATTAGGGTCCCCAAATTTAGCTGAGCACATGGCCACCCAGAATGAAGGTGACATTTCCCAGCCTCTTCTGCAGTTAGATGTGGCTGAAGTATCACGCAGCTTTCAGCAAATGTCCTTAAAGGGAAGGATATGTACTTCTTCTCCCCTTTCCAGATGGCTGGAATGCAGGCACGATGGCTTAACTTGAGCAGCCGTTTTGTACCACGAGGTGGAAGCAGTGTATTGAGGATGGTGGTGCTGCATGACGGGAGGCTGGGACTCTGATGAGCACCAGCTGCATGCTGGCTCTGGATTCCCCTAACCAAACTTTTACAAGACAAAGAAATCAAACTCTATCCTATTTAAGCCATCACTCTTTGGGGCTTTTGGTCACCTGCAGCTGACCCTAATCCTGACGAATACAGTCTCACTCCAGCGGACATGTTCTTAACCACTGTCTCTAGAAAGTAGCTAATTTTCCCATCTTTTGCAGACCTTAGGACATACTGTAAAGCCTTTGGCACAGTGTATGGCCAGAGTGGATGCCTGATAAATGGAAACTCTCCACAGTTCTCATTGTTGCTCCTGCTACAGCTGCTGCTGCTTGCAGATGTGTGCCATCCCCCAAGAGCTTCGTTCAGCGATGCAGGACGACCGGCTGTGCCAAGTGGGTATGCCCACCCCTGCCTGGCATCAGAAGACAGGGCTGTTATTTGGCTCCAGGTCATCAAGCTATTTGCACCAATCATGGATTTATTCCAGAGTCTGACTTGGGCACAGTGGAACAGGGCTAGAAAGAGGAAGAATTATTTTCAGCTCAGCAGTGCCATGGAAAGGTGGCCAGGACTGGTGAAATCCGATCCAACTGGACAACCCTTTTAAGGACGGCCAAGGAGAGGGCACACCTGGAGGACGGATGGACACTTTCTGAGCTTGCAGGAACGCGAACCCTGCGCTGTCTCTCGCGAAACCCTTTCAGAGGAGCCAGATTTGCATATAAATAATAGACATGTCAAAACATATGATGTCTGGATTTGGTGTTCATCCTCAGAGTTGAATGGACCATTTGTAATAATTCCCTCAAATTCTAGAGAGGCTCCTACAGACCCTCGACTCAGCACGGGCATTGTGCGATTAATTAAATTGCCATTATGTCGGGCAGGCTGATGACGGCTGATTGGGAAAGGCCCTTCGCACGCTGCTCAACGTGGCAGGCGGCCACGGGCTCGGCAGGGCTCTGCTAGAGCTCACAGCAGACAGGGGCCGGGTGGGCTTTCCCAGCTCCCCACCGTGTACAGTTTGAAAAATGGAAACACAAGGCAGCTTTTCCTTAGGAGGAGGAGGCCAGGAGAGGCAGTCAAGAGGGGCAGAGAGAACAAGGTGAGGAGCCAAACGAAGGGCACAGCGGAGTTTAATCCTCCTTTCCATCCTGCCTGCTGGCTCAGGGCGTACTGCCCTTGTCTTCGCGGGGATTCTGCGGGTTGAGAGGCCCAGGTGCCAGAGAAGAACTCAACAGGAAAAGGAGGCACAGAGAGGGAGAGTGCTTTGTTTCACGGTTTCCTGGGCTGAGACACCAGCAGCCTGTTCTGCTGGCCGCTGGAAATAGGAGACGGTGATTTTCCCTGGCTCCCTGAATCTAAATTACATCACCGAAGAAGAAACTTCCTGAAGGAAGCCAATCTCCACAGATAATGATCACTCATAATGGATATCAAATCATAATAAAAATATAACTTGAATGTTAAAGGTGAATTTCAATTAAGGATTCCATCACATATTTTGCTCCAGACCACAATAAAAGACTTACTTCGCTGCCAACAGCAAGTCTCCTGTGACATCTCTTTGAAAACCAACTATTTTTGAAAGCCAAGTTAGGAAAACACGTGTGCTCGAGGGTATACGGAAAGCAGCACTGTGTATGAAATGTAATACTGAGAGGGAGTTCTTAGTGTGCTGACATTATAAAAACCGGGGAGCGATGGGAAGCAATATTTTCACAAAGGTGGCAAGCAGAAATGCCAAACCTGCGGGCAAATTTGTAGAGCCCATCAGGCATCGTGGCGTTTTGCCACCAGGGTGCTAAGGAAAGCTGGGTGAAAAGGGTGCTGGACGGAGCCTCCCCGAGGCACACAAACCTCAGCCAGCCTGTCTGCGTGTGGGTGCAGGCCAGAGACCACAGGCTGCTGGCACCCGGGGCTTTGGGGGAGCCTCAGTGCAGCACCAGCTCCAGAAGAGCTGGGCCCAGGAAGCCCCTGAACCCCTACGCAACCCACAGGCCTCCCCCGCAGCTAAGCGCCGACTCAGGCTGGTTATTAGTTTTCTTTCGTTGAGGCAAAATTCATGTCACAGAAAACTCACCATTTTAAAGAGCACAATTCAGCAGCACTTTGTATATTCACAATGTTGGCAAATCTCCTCTATCTAGTTCCAGACCATTCTCTTCACCCCAAAAGCAGTCGCTTCCCTTCCCCTCTTCCCCCAGGCCCTGGCAAACACTAATCTGCTTTTTGTCTCTACGGATTAATCTACTCTGGTTACTCCATATGCACAGAATTGCACAATATGTGGCTTTTTGTATCTGGCGTCTTCGGCTCAGCATCAGGTTTTCAAGCTCATCCTCTCTGCAGCATGAATCGTCACTTCGTTACTCCCTCGTCTGGACAGACCACATTTGTTTATGCATTTATCCGCACTAGGGTTGTTTTCTCTTTGGGCTATTCTGATTATTTAATGGGCTTAGTTTTCTCCTCCTGAAGTCAAGCTCTCTGGCAGAGCAGAGTTGGTTACATAAAAGACCATGGAACATAGTTTGCTGAATGAGTGAATGAATGAATGAATGAACGGGTGAGTGAATAGTAGGCGCTGGGGTGGATATAATGGATGCTTTCCTGAATCCATCCCACCCCCTCGCCTGCCCACACTAACCCATAAAAGCTGAGGGAGTTTCCACTCTCGCCACCACCCACGATGGACTCAGATGTGCTTAGTCAGGGCTTGGCCAACTCCTTCTGCAAAGGGCCCTTGTAGCAATTGTCAGAGCAGCCATGGACAATGGGTGACCAAATGGGCCAGGGAAACTTTACAAAAACAGAGGGCAGCACCGCATTTGGCCCATGGGCCATGGTTTGCCAACCCTCAGTCTAAACTAACAAATATACATCGCATTCCCCTTCCTGCGGCGATCGGTTCCGGGAGACCAGATGCTCTAAGCAGATCCAATTAGAGGGAAGCCCAGGACCTTTTGCTGAATGGCTGGGAGAAGAGACGTCCTCTCCTAAGGGGCAGAGGGGGATGGGAGGGCTCAAGTGGCTGCAGTCATTTTTGCTAAAACGAGGACGTCAACCTGAGGATAAGGAAAAGCAAGGAGGGGGGAAGCTTTAGAGAATCACTGAAGGACAAGGCCAGAAGCTTGATCAAGCCAGACCGAGAGTCCCTCTCTCGCTGACTCTGCCCTGCCTACAATTATACAACATTTACTACTTGCCTGTCTTCCCATCCGAGGACTCTGTTCAGTGCTGTGTCCCAGCACCTAGCACTTTGAAAAGGCTCGGCAAATATCTGCTGAATTAATAAATACGGACACTGCAGGCTCTCTTCTGGGGCAGACGGGAGGGCAGGAGGGGAAGAATGAACAGCTCACGTAACGGCAGTAAACTCAGCCGGGCTGGGGCTCCATCTGTGCAGGGCTGGGGGGCAGGGCTTGGCCGGTGCTGCTATTTTGCCACGGCAGAGCGCGCTGCGGAATGAACAGGCAGTGCAGCTCAGCGCGACAAGACGGGGCCAAACCCACCGTCCACTCTGAGATCTCATTCACGAGAGCGGCACCGCCGGGACCAGTGCTGGGCGGACGCACCTCTGGCTCCAGGGCAAGAGAGGCACTGTGCCAGGATGGGAAGACATTTGCAGCCAGACAGACGTGGGCTCGAGTCCCGGCTCCATCACTCCCCAGCTATGTGACCTGCGGCTGCCATCTGCTCTCTTCTGGCCTCTAGTATAAACTGGTGAGACAGTAGCTACCCCTTGGGAGGGCAGTATCACCAAGCAGGAAGGTGGCAGGGGCATGGAACTCGTGCTATTAACCCCATCTGCCCCAAAGGGCTCGCTGGCACAGGATGACCAGGTCACCCAGGCAAGCTGCTTGACACCCTGCCTTGACTCATTTTTACAGGTGAGTCCCCAGGTCTGGGGCCAGCAGTCACCTTCTCCTCCACGAGTTCCCTGGAGCCAGCTAGCCTGCCTCTTGCAGTTGAGGACTGAACGCAACACAGCTTTTCCAGGTAGATGCTGCCCAAGCAGGCAGGCAGAGGTCAATGCAGGACAAGGGCACGAGAGTGGCCAGAATGGAGCTGCTTGCTGTCCGGCTATGCCCAGGCCCACCTGGTTGGTGAAGGCAGCAAAAAATGAACAGCTCATAACCAAATAAAGAAGAGCTGTGCTTTCACTCTTCTTAATTTCTGTGATTTGAACACTGCTAGATGAGGTGGCCAGAATGCTATAAATAAACAGACCCAAGGGGCCTTCGGGTGACCTTGAACTCTTTATTCGGCATCCCCATCAGCATTTTAAAAGCTGCGGGAACGTGGACTCAGCGGCGTGCAGTCCAAGGCAGGCTTGGGGTCTAGCAGCTGGGAGGCCCTTTGGCAGGGCCAGTCTCCATAGTAAGGGGTGATGACAGCAGAAGGAGCTCCCAGTCCTGCCAGGAACTTCCTTCTGAGCCACTCCCCTGTACCCCACCATACTGGACAAAGGGTGGCTTAGAGGGAAGTGACTCCATAACCTTTTACATTTCCATTAATCAATGGAAAGGCCATTATGGTCAGATTCTCAGATCTACAAACGAAACCCGAGTCTCCTGCCACTTGCCTGGATTTGGGGGCCTGGCATTTATCCCTGTCCTCCAGCCTGGGTAACCAGAGGAGCCTGGCTGGGAAAGAGGGAGAGGCCTGTGCCGGGGGGAGCCTGCCTGGGAAGATGGGCTGGCCCGTCCCCCCAGGGCTGCAGGTGCCCATGGCCAGTGCTTTGCCTTTCTTGGCCAATACCCATATGTGCATCAGCCTCAGACCCAGAGTGACAACCAGGAAGAGCAAAGGCCAGGTTGCCGTAGCAACAACTACTCTTTGAAACAGTTCTTGCTTCCACCTGCTGAGGTGACCCAAGGTCCCCAGTAGAGTCTCCAGGGTGTGGCCGATGACGTCTTTGGGGTGGGCCCAGGTCTGGGCTGAGTAACTTCTTGTTGGTTGCTGGGAGGGGGGGCCCATGGCTTGGCTTGACCTGGTGAGGACCAGCGTGCTCTCTGACACGTGTCCTTTCTCCAGGGCCCTCCCAGTGCCCACAATAACCATGACGCAGGCCGCAAGCTCATGAGCCCACTGCTCCAAGAAGCTTCCAAGAACACACAGCTCTGCCAAGGAGCCCCCTCCCTGCACTTACAATGCACACAACTTGCAGAGGGGCAGGGAAGGAAGGGAGCCAGCATCCCATCCCCGGGCCGGTCTCCAGGCTGGTGCCTAACTGCATGGGCGGTCAGTAGCCCCGAGGCTGGGAAACCCTGGGTTCTCCCGAGCTGTCGCCACCATGCCCACGACTCTGATGCACATCAGCATCCGAGCGAGCGCGTGCGCCCACTGCACAGGGGCGCTTCCTTCCACCGCACCGGCTGCTTCTGAAGGCTGGTCTAGAATGCCTTCCACCACTACAATTCCATCGTAAGGAAAGAAGCCCAAGAGACTTCTCAAACCACCTTCCCCTCCACCCAATTGAGGCTGCGCTGGAGCAAATCGCTCCCGTGCTGGGGAGACGTGGCTGTTGAGGACCTTTCTGTGATGGTCCCCGGCCTCCTCCCCCTCTCCATACACACATCCTCTGCTTGCCCTAGGATGACAACAATCCCCTTTTGTGTTGAATGTGAAAACCCTTCCATTTCCAGTTTGAGGCTATTACTCTTATTTCCCCTCTCTCAGCAGTCCACGGATTTTCTAATATTGAGAAAACAGCGTGCCTGCACGCACACATGCACATTCGCACCTATGCCCGTCCCTGAGCGGTGGAATCGAATAAGGCTCTCCTGGAGTTTCGTCTCTGTGTAGGAGGGGGCTGTGCGGATGAGGCGGGTGCCCGCCGTCTGTGCAGAGGTGGGCGGTTTCCATCGGGACGCGGCGGCTTCAACAGCAATTTGTCAATGACATGAGCTAATTCTGGGGCTTCCAGCAGGGGCTGCCAGTGCCAGCGCGGGTGGGGAGGCAGGCTCTGAGCCTTCTCCCTTGGCACTGGCTGCTGGTCAGGACCCCTTCCTGCCCATCCCGACTTTGCCAAAAGAGCAGCCGGTCATCCTCATTCATCCCATCAGTGGGAGAGTTCTTTATTACCCAAGGAAATTGAGGATGTCCAATGGTGAGGGAGGAATAAATCATTGTTCTCGGCTAAATGGAGTAGTGCGGATCTGCTGAAAATGCTGCCTTTTATCAACAGTGCAAATAATGGAGATTCCATGCGCTGAGAACAATGAAATGAGCCACTGCACTATTGATGGGGTATTTGTACAACTCTGAGTTATGTTTCCACACCAGGCTCTATTAAAGATGCAGAACCCTTTTCAGACGCAAAAAGACTAATATTACCCTCCAAATAATTTATAAGTTTCCCCACAAGGCAGGAAGACCACGTTGTCTAGAAGCAGGCGTGGGCTGTTTGGGTTTTCCTGTCGGCTTTCGGCCTCTCTGCTCCACTGGGTGCGGATTTGGTCTGGATGTCACCCTCCTCCACGCGGAGCGCGGAAGAGAAGGCGCGAGGCCAGGGGAGGGGTGGCGGGGGGAGGCGTGGAGCCTTCGCCGCTGCGTGCGAGCAGCATCCATGCCTGAGCCTCATTTCACGCAACCGCAGCCAGCTCGAGATTACTGGGGCCTGGGAGCGATCTCAGTCCCTGCGCTTCAGCAGCAGTCTTCCCAACAGCAGGGTTTTAGCAGGGGTTGTCAAGCCCGGGTGATTCTGCCCCCCGCCCGGGGGCCACCGGGCACGGCTGGAGACATTCTTGGTGTCAAGACTGGGTGGCAGTGCGGCTGGCATCTAGGGGTGGGGACTGCTCAACATCCTACAGAGCACAGGGCAGCCCCCCGTCCCCAAGAAAGAACTGCATGCCCGGGTGGAGAGGCTGCCGTTGCTGTTTCGTTTCCTCTCCTGCCCCTGTGCTTCCCACAGAGGGGCTGGTGGAGGGGGCTCCACTGGAGACACTGGACCGGTCACCGCGCTCTTGGGTGGCGGCATGTGGAAGAACCACCAGGCGAGCCCAGGGCCATCTCAGCAGGGCCTGGCTCCCTTGTGCAGCCACGGAAAACGGGAAGTGGTGTCAAATGGTGGTTGAAAGCGCCAGGCTCTGGAGCCGGACTGGCCGTGCTGCTGACACGCTCTGAGACCTGCGTGTCATCCCCCTGGGCCCCCTGGGCTTCAGCTCCATGCAAGAGGGGGCAGGAAAAGCAGAGCTCCCTCCTAGGGCAGCTGGGGGTCTTAAATTAGCTTCTCCGTGCAAAGCACTTAGACCAGCTCCTGGCCCTAGGACGAGCTCAGTGACTGCAGCCTCCAAGAATCATTGAAACCGATGATTCTGAAGTTGACTGAGAAGCAGACAAGTGTCCGTGTTGAAGGCTATGTCAGAAAATGACACTGCAAATCACGTGCCTGTTACATTCTGCAGCTCCCTAACCATGAGCCTGCAATCTGAACCAGAAAGCGGCACAAGGAGACTAGATGGTGGCTCGGGGCATCTGTACGTTTTCCATCTTTTGAAAAAGAAATTGAAGGCTAGGATACCTTAAATACACACACTCATCGGGAATCGTCACCAAAAAAAATCAGCAACATTTTCAGTCTTGGAATGAACTTTCGGTCTTGCCTGGGCCTGTGTTTGCTGGCACAGAGCAGGTTTCTGCTGCCCCTAAGGAGCCTGCAATTTCCTCACCAAGACTGGATGAGGGAGGACAGCTACCGAAGGGGACAGAGGTCAGCATGTGGCTGAGAGGGTCCCCGGAGGCGGCCACAAATGAAGGGATGATGGGGAGGGGTTTAAGGTAGGGGGACGGCCACCCCCTGCCGGCCGGGGGCTCTTCTCAGGGCTTCAGGGCCAAGCCCCGCAGCCAGCGGCAGAAGCTGCCGGGAGAGGCCAGGGCAGGGGCCGTCTCGTGATGAAGAGAGGAGCAGTCACGTCCAGCCCAGGCTTCCCTGGTCAGAGATGCGGAAGGAACCGGCTGGACTCCGGGGAGGTCTCGCTGGCCTGACCCACTGATCTGCCCTGGGGTCTGTCGGACGTGCAGAGCCTTTCTAGAGCTCAGACAGCTCCAGAAGCCGGGAGCACAGCTGTCCCCAGCTGTGACAACCCAACGGACTCCAGACCTTGCCAAACGTCCCCTGGGGGACAAAGCTGCTCCTGCTTGAGAATCACTGAACTGGATGAGCTCTAGGATTTCTTCAGCCCTCACACTAGCAGATCATGGAAGCAGATTCATACTCAACATGCATTTTGGAGGGGAAGAGCAGAGTCCTACAAATAACTGTTTTACTGCCAAAAGAGGCAGGACCTGTTACTAGTGAATCCTCTGGCAGTTTTTGGCCACAGACACAACTGAGATTTGGTAAGGATGACCATGAAATATTTAAAGTCAGGGCAATTAGAAACACAGGACTTAGAGCAAAGATGGAAGGTTCTGGAAAACCCTATTAAGTGGCAATGATGCAGAGGCAGGTATCATAGATGCATGTGAAAGTCAGAATAGTGTTAATGAAATGCTAGAATGGAAAATTTGCATTATTTCTCAATCAATACGTTAATTTACATGGAATATGATTTAAATGCATATATTTATACGAGATTTGAGTAAATAAATTTAAAAACAGCAGAAAATCCGACAACATTGAATATGAAAGCCCACTCTCCCGCCATGCATTTATTTCTCTTAGTAAAATATCAACCCTCGGACACTAACGTGTGTCAATAAGTAATATTCCGCGGACCAGGACCTGCTAAAAGCGTTTCCAGCAATGGGTATCCTCGCCTGAATCGGCCTAGACCCTGGTGGGTTATTTTATTCCATTTCTGAGTATGCTTGTTTCTTACATATATTTTAAACCCTTGGTTTCAGATGTACCTTATTACATTTTAAAGTCTTTGGATTGTAGCAGAAAAATGTTCTGCGCTATAAAACACAGAGCATAGTTGAGGTTTGATGGGTTTGCTTCTATTTTCTACCCCACAAAGCGCTTTCTAAATGCCATTAAAATTTAGCATACGCCATAATAGCCAAGCTGCATTTGTTCCATGTTTAAGTCGATTGACTTCTGAGTTTTATTTCTTTGTACACATCAAATCAAACCAAGTTGCTGTGGCAGCCAGCGGTGAGGGCCCTGGGTGCCGTCCCTGCATCACTGTCCCTGCATCGCCTTCCCTGCGTTGCCCAGTCCCCGTCCCCTACAAAGGAGCTGCTGCTCGTGGTGATCAGGGTGGGTGGGCTGCTTTCGCTGCAGTGATTCCAGAAAGGGAAAGGCTATGGTGGAAGACAAAGGGCCCTGAGGACTCCACCAGGGGCCAATTTTACCTGTGACCCACAGGGAGGGGCTGAAGCCCTTTGAACCCCAGGTGAGAACCTATCAGGGACTAAGCTTCAATTTGGTTCCCAGGCACTCTCCTAAATAGCCTGGAATTGGGGTATGGTGGAAAGAGTACTGGACGGGGTGTCCCTGGCTCTGGTCTCCGCTCTGCTCGGCCCTGCTGGCCAGGCAAACTGCCTTAGTTTCCGGAGGCCGTGGTGACAAGTGATCACAGACTGGGTGGCTTCACACAGCAGGCGATTACTCTCGCACGGTTCTGGAGGCCAGGCATCCAAAACCGAGGTGTGGGCAGGGCTGGCTCCTTCTCAGGCTCTGAGGGCGAATCTTCTCACGTGGCTCTCTGGCTCCTGGTGGTGGAGGCCACCCTTGGGGCTCCTGAGCTCGTGGATGCGTCTCTCCAGTCCTGCCTGTCGTCACACGGCCTTCTCCCCGGCGTCCCTGAATCTCTGTGGCTCTGACCAGTCCCCTCCTCTCTCATAAAGTCGGTGGTCAGGGGGGTTAGGGCCCAGCCTGAAGGCTCATCTTAACTTCCTTACACAAGGTCCCATTCCCCGGCGCCTTCTGGGGGGCAAGTTCCCTCACTGCATTACCTTAGGCAGACCCTTCAACCTTGCCCAGCTCCAGGTGCTCGTCTCCTGAAGGGCCACCTGCAGCAGGAAACCCCACCCTGGCTTCCTACCTGGGGCCAGCACAGCCCACGGGGGTCTCCCTCTGCTCCTGGCCCCAGTTGAGGACCCTGTTCAGATACACTCCCCTGGCTCCAGGTCCCCTGGGGGGGAGGGGCCAGGGCACAAGGTGCCACATCAGCCCCCACCCAGAGCCTGGACTAGAAGCTGAGAGCACGTGAGGCAGCGGCACCTGCGAGCCCCGAGGGAATGTGCACCCACCCTAACGTGTCACGACAGGGAGGAAGTCCAGAGAAACGTAATAAATCTGAGGCAATGGCCGTTACGACGGAAAGTCTGGAGCCAAGCTGGGGACGGGGGCAGCTGGGGACGGGGGCAGCCGGGTCTCTTTTATGTCAAGGGAGCCTCCCGCCAGCTCTTACTTTACCCGGGGCTCTGTTTTTCACAGCAAATTGGACCTTTTGCTCTGAAAGAAATAATTACTCTCGGAGGAAACGCGAGCTGGCCATGAATGCTGATATGACACACAAGGTCACCTTGCCAGTCAAAAGAGGCTCCGGCTCCCCAGCTTGGGTCCCGTCCAACTCCCCATTTCTTTCTCATAATGGAGGTCACCTCTCTATAGAATTTGTTGATGATCTCCAAAATGACAAGTAAGAAAGCTCCCGTCAGCAGGATGTTTTTTTTTTTTTTTTTTAAAGGAAAGAATGGCAAAGAGATGGATGGGGTGAGCAGGGAAGGGTCTAGAGACGAAGCCAAAGGACAGGTTTTGCAAAACCAGAAGCCAGGGTGAGGATAAGGCCCCATCAAAAATTAACCCCTGGACGGGATGGGCCACATGGGAAATGGGGGGCTTCCCTTGTCCGTTTCAGGGATGGACCCCGCAGCGAGGGCCCAGGGAGCCAGCAGCTGAGCTGGGGCAGTCTCCTGGCAAAGGGCGAGGCGGCTGCTGGCGCTCGTGGCCCCAGAGCCTCCCCTTTAGATGGAGAACCTGGAGGCTGGCCTGCCAGGGCCACCCCGCCGAGGACACGCTCGAGATGTTATCGGAGCTCTCTGCAAGGAGGGAGCTTCCACTGCGCCTGCCGCAAGTCGTCCGCCGAGCGGGGAAATATTGGCCCTGGGAGCTGTAAATAATTCCATCTGCCAAGAGTCCGGAAAAGAATTCTAGCCGCGTGCTCACCCACTCAGAGCCTGAGAGGGGGGCACAGAGCTGTTCTGAGCCTTCCAAGGAAAACCACTGCCTCAGAGGCACAGGCGGCCCAGGGGCCCAGGGGAGGAAGGGGTGCTTCCCCACCCTGCCAGGCCAGGGTCACGCTGCTCCTTCCCCCACCTGCAGCCCCTCCCTCCCAGGTACCGGGGGCTCCCCCTGAGGCCAAATCCCAGGGGCTTTCTATCCACAGCTCAAGGCTCAGATCAGAGGAGCTCGGCAAAGAATAAAACGTGGCAATGAGGAAGGTGGCCAGGCTAGGATCTCCCAACATTACGTGCCTGGTGGTGGGCACAGGGGCACGCCAGGGACGTGGCATCTGCCCTCCCTAAACCCGCTCTGCTTTCCGTGTGCCGATGCAAATGGGGCTGTCTGTCCACCAACTATTTCCTGAGTGTCACCTGCCAACAGCTGCAGCATATGCCAGGGGTGGCGGGGACCAAGCCGAGGCTGGAACAGAGAAGGAATATTTACACACCTGAGCTGGGCGTGGGGCAGCCCCAGGTGAGCCTGGGGGCATGGGGCCCATCCCCAGGTCGGGAACTCAGACCCAGGAGGCAGGTGACTTTGTGCCAGGTGGGGCCCCCTCCAGAGAAGAGAAGGAACTTGCCCTGGAGAAGCACTTTCCCCCGCTCATCCTGCCAGGGACCTGCCCTCCCTCGGGGAGCTGTAGCTTACTTGGGCTCAGGCAGTTGGAAAAGGCAAACTCTGGGCTGTGTTCCCAGCTGCCCTGGGTCGTCTTGCTGGTGAACCAACCCAGAGCTGACATCCCAAACCAGCAGCCAGCGGGAGAGCTCAGTGGAGTTCTTAAGAAGCAACTGAGGCAGGAGAGAAAGGGACGCACCTCATCAAGAAAGGGCTACCAGAAAGAGACCCCGGCACCCTGGCCCCTGCGGGCTGCCGTCCCTGTCCCCCCACCACCCTGCACAGACAAGGGCACGCGCAGGCACGGGACCCTGGGAGGAAAGCCGCCCTGCTGCACATTTAGACGTTGAGAAACATAAAAAAACAGAGAGGCCTGAAATTATTTTTTTAAATATGAACAGGAGGTTTTAATCAGAACCGGAGAAAGGAATTCCTTTCAAGGAACAGCCCAGTAATAGCACTTCCTCAAGTAACGAGATTTCAGTATTCAACAATAAAATGTGATCTATTCGGGATTCAAGGAAATAAAAGTCGAGAGATAATTTTAGGGTGATTTTCAGAGGCTGGAATTGGTGCTGCATGTTCAGACCATTAGGCCCACCCCCGTGGGTGGCGGCTGAGGGCTCCGTGAGCCCAAGGTCTCCTGAGAGGAGCCGAGAGGCATTATCTCCTGAGGACGCCCTTCCCGGGGCCTCTGGCGAGCCTGGCCACGTGTGGCGTGGGCTGGACGCCACGGCTGCTCCTTGGCGTGGACAGGGGCAGGCTGTGGGGAGGTGTTTCTCCACCCCCTCGGTGACTCAAGTCTTCATGGTCAGCCACACGTCCATTACAGACACCCACGACCCTCCCCACCGTGACCCTCCCCTGACATGGTGGAAAGGAGGATGCTCCTTCATTCGTTCAACGAATATGCTAAGCACCTGCTGTATGCCAAGGACTAACAGCCTCCAGATGCACCACAGGCAGTGCTGCTACTGGGCTAACCAAGCACCCTCTAAAGCACATCCTCCTCTTCTTTTATGTCTCACCTTGGACATCCTTCGCTCGGGGAAGTCTTCCCTGACCCCTCAGACTAGGTCACCCTCTCCTCCACTTTGGCTGCATCCTTTGCTTCTCCTTGAGGGAACAAGTCAAAGCTGGAAGGAATTGCCTGGACTTGGTTTAATAAGTGTCTCTCTGGGTGGACTAGAAACTCTAGGAAGGCAGGGACCTTATTCTCTGCCTTGTCCCCAGGATGTGCACACCAACTTCACGTAGTCAGCGCTCAACAAACATTCATGAATGAATGAAGTGAATCGAGAATCATCCTGCAACAAGAGCACTGGACTAAGAAGACCAGAGTTTCAAGACTCAGATGGAAAAAATCTGCCATTAACCACGTGTGACCTTGGAAAAGTCACGGGGCTTTTCTAAGCGTCCGTTTCTCTTTGTGAGCTGAGGGGGCTGGATGAGATACATTTATTTTTTCTGGCTTTAAGCTTCAGTGACTTTATGGTTCTGTGACATTCTGCTGGGAGTCTGTCCCCAGGTGTTCCCTATGCCTCCCAGGGCGGAAATGCTTTAGCGGAGGACGCATCTTAAAAAGCTCATCAGAGGGATCCCTCACACCTGGCCGGCCCTGGTGCCCCCCAGGCAGAGGGTCCCTGCTGAGGTCAGCTGGGCTCAGGGCTGCCAAGAGGAGACTGACAGCGAGCTCCTTCCTCCCACACTTGCTGGGCCAAAAATAGAGCTGCTAATCAGAGAGCTTAAATCCTCCTGAGGGTCGGAGAGGTAAGGCTCAGACTGACGGTTTGGACATCACCCGTCCTGCGAAATATTACCTGCTGGCAGGAGCCGAGCCACCTGATTTGCAAACTACCATCCCCTAAAAGCCAGAAGACGATGCGAAGGAAAGGATTAAGTGAAGTTCGGCTGACAGATGATGTTCTACAAAAGGTCACCCCCCAGACCATTCCTGCATTCATTATTTATTAACAATCTCCGAGACATGAGCTACATCAAACGTCCGGCACCGGGAAGATGATAAAGGAATATTTTATAGCTGGAGGCCTCTTAAAGGTGCTAACAAAAAGCTTACAAAGTGATTTCAACGTGTCACAAAATAATTTATTAAGAATTCACTGCAGCCGAACATTAAAAAATGATATTAATCACCAAGGGAAAGGGAAACGGCCCAGCCCGCGTCTGGGAGCCACACAGGGAGAGCGCCACGTTCCCACGGATTCAGTGCTGGGTTGGACAAGAGCACCCGACACACCACCCAGGGCCCACTCGCTTTTGGATGTGGCATCAGGTTTGCATCAAAGAATGTCCTCAGAATCCTCCTCCTCCTTTCGACAGCCTCCCTCAGCTGGACGGCAGAACTAGTCCTGGTCCTCCCGGCACCTACCAGCCCTCCTTGCCCCACTCCACCCAAGCCCACCAACTCCACCCAAACCCACCAGCTCCACCCAAGCCCACCAACCATAAGAGAAAATGGCTAATGGAACCAACGAATGTCGGTTTCACAGTTGCGTGGCTTGGGTGTGTAGAGGACGAGTTTTGACCTTGTGAAGACACTTGGCCGTGGGCCAATAGATGCGACCATTTGCAGGTGGGCCCACCTGGCTTGGCCTGGCCTAAATATAGAGAAATGTTCCAGAGTTAGATTTCTAAGATGGATGGATTATGGCCTATGCATTTTAGGAATTTCAAGCTCCGAAGGACAGGTATCAAGGATTCTTTCTCCAAGAAGAAGCAAGACAGAAGGGCATTGGGAAATCAAGTCTGAGATGCAGAGAGTGGGCGAAGCAGAAAGAGTGGGGACCAGAGAATCACGGGTGATGAATATATGCAGACCCCGCTCTGTGAGGAGAGCATATGAAGTGGGAGGATTCCCACCGAGGGAGTTTTCACCCTGAGCTAGCAGCAAGTCCGTTCTCGCCTACGGAATTGATTGCCGTGTATAAAAGTTTAATGTACCCCCAACCTTTCAGGTTAATATTTATTGCATGAAATGAGATTCACCTTGACTTTTTAAAAAGTCGAGCTGTGATGTGGGTAATTGGACCTGTGTATTCCAGTTTCTTCTATGGGGTCGACAGGCGAGGCCTGCAGAAGCCCTTGGTGGAAGAAGAGGTGCTCAGCCCACCAGCCTTCTCGAAGGCGTCCTCCTTGGCCTGGCCAGCTCTGGCTCCCATCAGCCGACAGCTGGAAGGCCACTGCCCAGGGAAGCTCTTCCTGACCAATGCCCCCGCCCTGAAGTTTCTCTTTCTCGCTTGAGGCCAGGGGCCCAGGTGGTCTTGTTCACCTTTGCAGCCCCAGGAAGGGTGATGGCCCTGGCACGAGAGGCCAGCTCTGGTTGCTTGGTCACCAGCAGTCCCAGCTTGGTGAATGAATGATTGTACGTTCAGAGAGAACCGTGGGGCCACCCCTTTCATGCAAACCGATGGTGGCAGCTCCTGGTGAGAAAAGACCGCAAATTCCACCTAGAACGGGGTCCCTCTTTTTTCTGGCGAAAGCACGCCGCCAGCCAGGCTGGCAGGCAGATGGGGGAGCTGAGCCCAGCTTCCGTTGCTTCATCCTCCTGTGCGCTGTGTCCCTGCCCAAGGAATAGGTGTGCACAGCAGAGCTCGAGCCCCCGCAGCCCCGTCTTCCAGGGCCACGTCCCACTGATGACGGCTGGTGTAGCAGCCGCCCGGGAGCCTCGGCCGAGCGTGGAGAGATTTATGTGCTGCAGAAAATGACCCTATTAAGCTGAGCAGTAAACTCCCTTCAACCAAACCGGGGTGTGCCCAGACTGCCAAGCGGCGGGAGACAAAGCCTGCGGAGAGAAGGGGCCGGCGTGGCACGACGGGGTAAGGCTTTGTTGCCACAAATCCTCGTGCCCGGTCAGTCCACCCATCTGGGTGAGGCCGAGGCTGAGGTGAAAGGACAAAGAGAAAGAGCCGCAAGGCTGGTGCAGTCTGGGGGGTGTGGGGGACGCCGGGACACGGCGAGCGCCTGTGTCTCAGTCTGCCAGGACTGCTGTAACGACCACCACAGGCAGCCTGGCCTAAGCAACCAGAAGTCCCAAACCACGGCGTCCGCAGGGCCGTGCTTTCTCCAAAGCTCTCTCCAGCGCGTCTTGCTGGTGGTCTGCACCTCACTATCTGGCTGTTTCTCTTTACCCCCGTCTCCTCTTCCTTCTACTCACGAGACTTCAGACGTGTTGGCTTGAGGACCATCCTCATTCACTTTGGGCTCCCCTTAACTGAAGACAGCTTCGAAGATCTTACTTACAAGTGGGGTCACGGCTTCCACGAACACCAAGCCTGCCTTCTCAGCCCCACACTCCACTGCCTCGGGGCAGGGGTCCTGCTGGGGCGCATCCTTTGTGTCCCACCTTTGTGTGGCATCCCCTCCTGGAACCTCCCTCTTTGCTGAGTCGCAGCTTTCGTGCTGCTAAGTTGCATCCCCCCCTTCCCTAGCTCTGAAACCCCTCCAAAGCCCTGATCCAGAAGAAGGGGGTACCTTCTCGTCTCTGCTTCTAAGGCACACACCCCACACTCTTCCCTCCCAGGACTGCCCCCCAGAGAGCGCAGGCTGGAGCTCAGGAGACCACTGCGATTGGACACGCCCGCGGGCGCCTCTGCAGAGAAGGCCGTGTATCTTTACAAATAACCAGGGCAAAAGCTATTCTTGCCACAAAAGAGCTAAAAGCAAATGGCAACAGAGCAGGGGAGAGAGAAAGGAATTCCAAGTAAAGGGGTCTAAGAAGTGGCGGCACGGAGCTGAGCACCGCAAGCTGGGGAGGGTTCCGGGAGCCTGGGTTAGGGCCGCCTGCGCCCTCTGCCTCCTGGTGGACGGGGTCTGACATAGGGACCCCCAAGGGGTCCAATGGGAAGGGGCCACCAGCCTCTTTCGGAGGCATTGCGCAATCTGGCGAGGCCAGCAATTGCCTTCTTTGTCCTGGAAAGGGGGAGCTGGGGACTCCTCAAGCCTGGGACCACTCTGGGCCCTGCTCAATGTGCCCTTCTGGAACCTTCCACGGTCCTTGCCCACAGCACAGGAAGGAGAAAGGCTGGCAGTCCACTGACCCCTCCTGTCACTGGGATTGCCAATGAGTGACTGCATTGCTGGCATGGGAGTCAAGACCACCAGCATGCTTCCACCTGCCCCACCTGGAGCGCTCCTTGTACACAGGTAAGCCTGCTCTTCGCCAGCCTCTGTGCGCAGGGTCAGGTGCCCAGGTCTTTCTGGAAGGGCGGTTCCCACTTGCCCATGTGCCTTCTGGGCCTACTCAAGATTGAGATTTTACAGCCAGCCCGGCCAGGCTACCGTTCTTGCCCATCAGAGACCAGCCCCCTTGCCACGGGACTGGGAGATAAAGCCGGGGCAACCTGCCTGTCCATAAACAATGTGCTTCACAGCAAGGTACTCCCTTAACAAGACCCCGAGGCCTCGTTTGGTCTGGAAACGGCAGTACTTCCCCTGACCACGAGCCCACGGAGGCACCTGGGGGGTGCCCGGCTGACACAAGAGGCAGGTTGCAAATCACTTTCTCTGGAAAGAGGAGGAAGGAAAATATACTTCTATTCAGCACCTGAGATTTATTTTTGCAAGCTCGCAGAGGTAGCTGAGTCTGAAGAGGCAAGCAGGAAATCTGTGATGAGGTACAGCAGGAGAGGGGAGCTGGCACTGTAGCTCGGAGGAATCTTGGGGTCCCTTGGAGGATGAAAAACTCTGCCTGCAAGAGCCCCACCCAGCCTGCCTAGAGTGACGGCTACCTGGACGTGACGGAATCAGTAAAAAAACACAAACAGTAAACAGTCATCAGCCAGAGATGCGTTTATTACTAATTACAGGAAGCTTGACATGCTCCGACTCCTCGTAAAATAAATGAAGTCCACTTTTAATATCTGCTGCCGTGACTTCGAGATAATAGGCAAATTTACTTCAAGGTCACATCTCATTTATCAAGTCCAGGTTTTTAACTACAGATTCAGAAAAGCAACCAGAGCTCCCACCTCTCCGACACCACGAGGACTTGAGCACGATCTTTCCTGGGCAAAGACAAACCAGGAAGGGCCTGGAAAGGAGGCCTTTTTCTGTATCCATTAGCTGCCCCCCGGCCCCGAGATCTGGCTTTGACCTTCATTCTGAAAATGATCCCACAAATCCCCTGGCCCACAGCACCCGACAGCCTCTTAGTCCCAGCCAGAAGAGCACCCAGGAAAGACAACAGCCCCCTCCTCATTCCTGGGGGTAGGCAGCTTGGGGCACATGGGCATCCATCTCACTCACTGGAGCTCCCACCCAGGGATGTGCCCCAGTCAAAGGGGCAAAGTGGCCTAGAAAGGTCCAGAAGCACCAACTCACAAGACCTTGGGGAGGCGACACTTGAACTTCAAATGAGCCATCCTTGAGGGAGGAAGGGGAGGAGGCTGGGATGGGGCTGGCTGGGGGCTGGCTCTCGGCCCGGCTGGCAGCGATGTACCTTGGCGGCGGTGGCGGCAGCGGGCACAGACTGCGGTCGTGCGAAATGAGATGTGAGTCTCGGCTGGGCCGTCAGAGCGGCCGCAAATGGAGGAGGTAGACAAGGCCTCCCCTTTGGAGCCACTCCTAAGTAAGAGCATTTCTATTTCTCAGGCAGTTACCACGCTCCAGTTGCTTTCCATGGCAAGCTCACGCCGGCTCCCAGAGGCTGGTATCATTAGCCCCTTCTTCAGGTGTAAGACCCTGGGGGAGAGGTGCGAGGGACTGGCCCAGGGCCCCGCGGCCGATGGGTTGCAGGGCTGGACCAAGCCCACGTCTGCTCTGCTCTGGCCTGAGCTTAGCCCTCTGCTATCTCCATCCCAGCACTGAGTTCAGGTAGCCATGGAGGGAAAGGAGGAAAGGGAGAGATTAAGAAGGGAAGGGAAGAGAAGGAAGGAAAGAATGAACCCCCAGATAGGCGGAGGGAAGACTACCGGGCGTATGTTTGAGAGCTATGCCAGCCGAGCCAAGCAGGGCTCCCACACATGGCTCCTGCTGGCAGATGCTGGACAGGACGTACAAGCGGGAAGATGGGACGGCACAAGACCGGAGGAGTCGGGAGAAGAATTAGAACCTCCAATTTAAAATATATTTTTTTTAAAGTTCAGAAACAAAAAGCTAAGAAAGAATAAAATAAAATAAAATTTTAAATCCCCATCCGCTGAGTACGAAATGCTTTGTGATTGATTTTACTAAATTGATACACTTTAACTGGCTGTATCTAATTCAATAAAAGGGCAAAAATTAGGTTTGTTTTCTAAGCTCTGAGTCAGGCCTCCCCGCATCGAGTGGGCCAGTATTTACTCCAGGGCCCTTGGAGCCCACCGAGCCAGCATGTGCACCCCCCAGCCTGAAGCTGGAGAAGCCCCCACCCTGCAGGACCAGCCGAGGCTGCTTCCTGACAGCACGTGTCCTTCCGCTCTGCACACAGACGCAGCCCAAGCATCTACGGCCAGCGATGAAGGCCATTTCCTTCAGCGTGCCCTGAGCTGGCGCCTAACGATCCAATTATGAGGAGACGGCTGCTCACGCAATAACAATCATCATCATCATCATCAGCGGAATAAGAGCAGCCCACACTATTGAGCACTTCCTGTATGCCGGCAGCTGTGCTAAATGCTTTGCATGTGTTGATTATCTCACTCGATCCTCACGATTTCCAATTTGTTCTGTACCCAGAAATCGGAGTCATCTTTTAAAAACACAAATCGATGATGGCATTTGCCTGTTTAAAAATAACAAACACTAAAACAAGCAAACAAACCAAAAACCCTTTGCTGGCTTTCCAGGGCCCTTTGGATGAAGATGGAAATCTTTAGAAAGGCTTAGATGGCCCTGCACTAACCATTCCCACTGCTCATTTCCGGCCCTCGCTTTTATTAAGCAAAAGGATGACTGTGCACCTCTGTGAGATGGGAAGTGTCATTCCCCACTCTACAAATGAGGAAACTGAGGCCCAGAGAAGGTAAGGAACTTGCCCTAGGTTGACCAGCCGGGAGGGCTGGAACGGGCCTTGAGACTCCAGCACCCAGGCAACTTAATTGCTTCCCCTCGTTGCGCCTTCCACCATGGGCTCCCTCCCTCCTTCTCAGCAGGAGCCCAGATGGCTCACCCTGAAGCAAAAGGACAAGGCTCAGGAAGCTGGGTCTTGGGCTCTTGAGAACTGCTGCTTCTGCAGCGGCAGCCTTAGTGGAGGAAGGAAGGAAGGGTGGGTAGACGGAGAGCCGTGATGCCTTCCCTCCTCCCTGGCTGGGGGCTCCAGGACACTGGGCAGCAGGACAGGAGCCTTTTCCCTTGTTTGATCCTCAAATCCCTAAGAGCCAGGACCTCCACCAGAGTACCAATCAGGCCTGTGCATCGCGATATCTTCCATCTGGACCCGGAAGATGCCGGACGGGAAAGCAGTCCAGGAGCCTCTGCCTCCGCTGTGAACTGGCTGAGAGGCCGATGAGGGGGTCCCGGCGATGACAACATGGGGCTGACGTGGAAGGGTGGCAACAGCAGGTAGCGAGGGCCCAGGCCCGCTCTGTGCTTGGGGCTCTGCAGACATCACCTCTGCGGTCCCTCGCCCCAGCCCAGGAGGCAGAGGCTCAGAGAGGAGGGAGCCGAGGCTGCAGAGGTGAAGAAATGTGTCCTCAGCCCCACGGTAGGTGGAAGAGGCAGGAGCCGAGCCTCGGTCTAGACGACTCCTAAGGCCCTGCTGCCAAGTTTCTGTAAAGGCAGGAAGGCGCCGGCCGGGACCCCTGGAGCCAAGCCCTGGCCTGCTGGCGGGGGCGCGTGGGTGCCAGCCGGGACCCCTGGAGCCAAGCCCTGGCCTGCTGTTGGGGGCACACGGGCACCGGCCGGGACCCCTGGAGCCAAGCCCTGGC
>JAKSZT010053883.1:3068251-3248889 GCA_026826555.1 Tolypeutes matacus | reverse complement strand
CGGGACCCCTGGAGCCAAGCCCTGGCCTGCTGGTGGGGGCACGCGGGCACCGGCCGGGACCCCTGGAGCCAAGCCCTGTCCTGCTGGTGGGGGCACGCGGGTGCCGGCCGGGACCCCTGGAGCCAAGCCCTGTCCTGCTGGTGGGGGCACGCGGGTGCCAGCCTGGAGCCCCTGGCTGTGAGCAGGGAGGCAGTCCTGCCCGTGGAACGGACACGTCCCAGAGCAGGTGCTCACCTCTTCCTGGGCCTGTCCAGGGCAGGGGACAGGGGAACCCTGGGAATGGTGGGTGCCTCCCCACCATGAAAGAACACCACCAAACAAAAAGCATGTGCCTGCCAAAGTCAGGTGCACCTCGGGCCTCTGGGCCCACCTGCCTACACCTGGACACCTGGCCAGTCTGCCCTGACAGCAGCACTGGCCTGCAGCCATCAGTTCAATAGTCTCTGCCAAGCTCTCTCCAGCCTTCTAGAAGGCGGGAGAACTCTTCTGTCCCTGGACCCGGCACAAGGATACCATCCCCTAGGAACCCTGGGGACAGGAGAAACACACCAGGGGCCTCATGCTTTCTTGCAAAAGAGGCCAGCGCTCCCCAAGGTGCTGGAGCACATGTGAGCCCTGAGCCCACTGCTCTCAGGGTACTCACCAGGAAGAGGGGGCTTCAGGCAAACCAGATACAGATAATTAACAAAATATATTCTAATAGTGGAAGTGCTTTGGACAAAAACCAAGATAGCCGGATGTGAGGGTGACAGAGGAGGTCCTCTCAATGGGGGGCTGGAAGAGGTGACATTTGGGCTTAGAACAGAGGAGCCAGTCTGGCAAAATCTGGAGCAAGAATGTTCCATGCAGAGGAGAGCAAGTGCAAAGGCCCTGGGGTATGAGCACGTATGACAAACCTAAGGACCGGCAAGCAGCAGGCTGGTTGGAGTAAGGAAGCTTGTGCAAGGTGAGGCTGGCTGGGATGGGGCTGGAGGCAGGGGGTCTGGCTTTTCTTCCAGCTGCTATAGAAGCCACTGGAGCACTTTAAGGCGGGAAGTGTCGCAACCTGACTTGTGTACTTCAAGGTCACCCTGGATGCTGAGTGGAGAAAGGACTGCAAGGGGTCAGGGTGATGGTGGGATAATTTGGCAGGGAGCTCCTGCAGTGGAGCTAGAAAGAAGTGGATGGCTTGGAGCTCCATTTTGGGGGTGGCATTGTCAGAGGTAGGTGACTGAATGAATGAGCAAGAGGGGGGAGAGATGGGCCTCAAGGGTGACTCCTTGGATTTTAGAGAAAATGGGTGGGTGGGTGGGTGGAGGGGAAGATTTGGAGAAACAGGTTTGATGGAAACGCAGGAAGAGGTCAGTTTGGGTTATATCCAAGTCTGCGGGGCCCATCAGATGGCCAGGAGGAGATGCTGAGAAGGCAGCTGGATGGAGTCTGAGGTTCATGGGAGAGGTCAGAGAGGAAGATGTAAAAATTGGGGGGCTGTCAGCAGAGAGGTAGCATTTGGCGCCTGATAGGAGCCAAGCATAGAGCTGACAATGGTGAACAGAGCAGACTCTGGCCCTGTCCTCATGTAATTTGCTGCACAATCATCATCTCCGTGTCAGCCACGAGGAGACGGTAACCCAACTGAGGTCACGAGAGCCCACATGCGACCTGGGCTCCTCACCACTGGCTTCCCCGCCTCAGTCCCTCCACCAGGAAGCCGAGGGCGGGGTCTTGAGCGCCTGGGTAACCTCCGAGTGTCCCCTCCAGTGCCTGGAGCCTATGGCTGCTCCATAACCATCCGTGGGATTGGACATAAGCTCACGGACCCTGGGGACAAGATCCTGTCCCTCTGGAACTCTCTCTCTGTTCCTTGGTGAGCCTGGCTGGCTTGGAGGGGGAAGAGGTTTTCTTTTGATACCAGGTTCCTAGCATTTCCTCTCTTTCTTTCCTGAGAAGGACAGCATTAGTTGATGTTCAAGGAATCTCCCCGGAAGAGGAACTCAGCAAGGACGCCTTCCAAAACAACCCCCAGATGTAGGCACCAACTTAACACCTGGACACGATGCAAACACCACACAGAAAACGCTTTGTGGCCCCATTGCTTGTCTGCTTTTGGTGGCCGTCAGCCTAAAGAGTCTTCTCAATCACCCTTTCCAGGACGTATCAAGGCACACAGGTGACCAAAGTAATGTCTCCTGGCCCCGGAAGGGACTGGTAAGCCCAGAAGAACTGATACCCAGTGCCGTGAGCAGGAGAAACGCTCGTCCCTCCTCCCTCCTCCCGCCCCACCGCCCCCTCCACCCTCTTGTCTTTCTCCTGTTTTCTCTCCCTCTTTCTCGCTCCCCTCTCCCTTTGCCTTCCTCAAGGACCCCTTTCTCCTCCTCTTCCTTCTCGCCTCCCTTTTCCTTCTCCGCCCACCTCCTTCTCTTTAGCCTTCCGTCTGTCCTTCCCCACTACCCTGGAATCCCAGGCTGCTCCCCGGGAGACGGAGCCTGCACTGTTCACTTCATCAGCGGCGACTTTGTCTTGGCTGCCCTGGACCTGACACTGTCCTGACGGCTTCCATTTTCTGCCCTTCACGCTTCTGTTCTATAGCACGACTGTTAAAAGCAGGAGCACACCACTATGTTCTCGTGTATAAAAACTCCTCTCTCACTCGCGCACTCCTGGTGCTGCCTTCCTCTTGGTCGGAGGTTCGTGATTTGGTAGTAATAAGACTGTTTATCCTTGCCATAACTGTCGAGGCCAAGTAACAGACTGCAATCCCATCTTGTTTTGTGATGCAGGGATTGATGCACAGCCCCAAAGCTCTCGCCCTCACCATGCCCTCTGATGCCACCCTGAACGGACAGGTAAGCACACGGGGACGCTGCCTGGGACAGAAAACGGAATGCATTTTCCCTATCGTCGGCTTCCCAGTTTACCGCCCCTGCTGGGCCTGCCTGCCCCGGGAGCTGGGCTCAGGGCACAGCCGCTGCCGAAGCTTTGCACGCTCTCGTCGCCAGCCTGCAGATCAGCAGAGCCTCTGTTTCCCCTGGAGGGAGCCTGCCTGGGCAACGGGCCTTGCACCCTCTTTGGTCAGTGACCTCCAAGGCCCTGCAGGCAGAGCGGCCTCCTCTACACCATCTGCCTTTCGGCCAGGTCAGCTGCCTGGAGGCCCTTCCCACCCTCCTGCTGGCAACTCCTCCTGGCTATTTCCAGCCCCCCAGTACCCGGCGCTGTGCTAAGATTAGAAGGCAGCTGCCTCACCAGCTCTGCACATTTCCCAAATGAAAGTCATCCTTCAGACACCAGGATCTCTGCCCAGGAAAAGCATAGGGCCATTTGGATGCTCTCCCTGGTAAATGCTAACTTTGGCAGGTGGCCCTGTCTATGTGACGACTGCGGGGGTCACGGAGCCCAAGTCCCCCCACTGCTGGGTTTCCTATGACTGGGAGGTCAGCCAACGTGCTCAAAAGGGACTTGGGCTGCCCCACCGGAGCGAGACCCTCTCCTCCGCCAGGCCCCGTGTGCAGCTGCTGGGCAGAGGAGTGGACCCTCCACTTCTGATGCCAGGAGGCACCCTGCCTGGTCTCCTGTCGGGAACGCTGGCTGTGAAGCAGAGCCCACCTCTTTAAGCAGCAGCTGCCCCCTCCTCATCACCCCAAGGAAGGAGACAAGGCTCAGGCAGAACGTGGTGGGACAGAGCTGTAACCCCACGCAGTCCTCTGTTTTTCCAGTGCACGTGCGTGTGTGTCTGCTGTGCGTCCACACACTCACATGGTGTACCCACACTGTTGCGGTTTCCTTTGTATTAAAAACCCACGCTTCTATACCAGCAGCTTGATATGAAGGCAGAAGTCCTGGGAGGTAGATTTAGGCTCAGAATAAAGAATAAAGAGGATTTCCCGACAGTTGGAGCTCCCCAGTAACGCCGAGGAGAGACGAGCAGCTCACGGCTGGAGGTCTCAGAGTGCGGATTAGACAAGCTCTTCACCGCTGAAATCCTTTCTGGGATGAGGCAGGGTGAAGTTAATAGAATGAAAGAATATTTCAGGTCTCACCCAAATCTGTGACCGTGTGGTGGCCTGGACGGGGGCTCAGCAAGGCGAGGCCAGAAGTGTCCCTGAAAGCGTCCTGACCCCATCTCCACACGCTGAGCCCCTCCCCACGGGGCTGGGCTCTGGGAGGCAGGGCTGAGCACGGCACCACAGTCCCTGCCGCCGGGGGGCACTGGGTGTAGGGAAGGTGGAGGTGGGCCTGGAGCCAGGAGGGTGGGAGGCAGGATGGACATGGGAGCAGGGGGCTCAGGGGGCACGCTGAGAGGGTGCCACTCCCGGGGCTGGATTAGGACCATGTCAAGGGTCAAGGGTCCAGCCGGGGAGAAGAGGGGGCTTTGCGGGGATCCATGGGTGAGATACTTGGAAAGGTGGCCCCACCCCCAGGTATAGGTGAGACCCTTGGAAAGATGCCCCCCGCCTCCAGGTTAGGCCCCAGCGTGAGCCTATGCTGAGACCCCACAGCACTCCCCTTCAGCCAGAGGGTCCAACTGTATCTACAGGGCTGACACAGGATCAGGTCTGCTAGACGGACGCCTAGAGGAAAATAAACAGCTCAGCCTGGGTTATTTCTAAACCGACGTTTCGGTGCATCTCACCTCATTCAGTACCAATGTTTGAGATGCTCCTGGATGCTGGGCCAGGGGGGCTGTTCTGTCGTTTTTCTTTAGTTTACAGGAAGGGGAAACCCGGGAGCCCAGATGGAATCAGAGCTCTGTCCCAAGTTACTCCTAATTCAGTGACAAGACAGCGTAGCGAGGAAGGGCGTGGGCTGTGGAAGCGGAAGGACCTGGGTTCAAATCCATCTGCACCCCTTAGCAGCCATGTGCCCGTGGCAAGTAATTTGCCCTCTCTGCATCCAAGTTGCCTCATCAAACAATGGGGATAATGCTAGCTGGCCCATCCCAGGACCACTATAAGGTCAGAAATGGAAGTGTCTATAAAGGAGGACATAGTGCTCAGCACGTAATAGGCACCCAGCTTTTTGCATTAAAGGAAGAATAAGTCTATTCTAGTACCCAGCCAGTGCCTGGCACAAAGCATGAGCACTGGATCCGCTCACCTCCCCATGAACTGGCCTCCACCTGTGCTCCAGAGGGTGGGAACAGTGCCTATGGAGCAGCGGATCTTCTCCCAGCAGGACCATGGCCAGCTCCACCCAAAGGAAGGGGTGCCGGGTGATGTGCTAGCTAAGCCAGAACACTCTCGAGATGAAAGGTGCTGATAATAATTGCAGAGGCCACAGGCAGCTGGGAGCACGGCCACCCCAGAGACAAAGGCAGTGCCCTGGAGAGTCACACCTGTTCAGAAAAGGCAGCCCCTGGGCCCGTGGGCGGTTGGTTGTGGGACGAGTGGTCAGATCCCTGGGATGGGGAGGAACAAAGAAGACAGGCAGGAGCGGGCACTCTCTTCCTGGTCCTCTGGAAGAGGCTGGGGGAGGACCCCGGGACCAGCACACTCGTAAGGCAGCAATTAACAGTCGCAGGACAGCCCCCTGGTCGGACGCTGTGGGATATTGTACGCACCTCCATTTTGCTGACTTTGGAGAAAAGGACGGCATATAAATAAATGTAAAGTACAGTAGTGATGGTGTGAAATGATGCTTCATCTAATTATCACCATTCCGTGGTGTCATTAACATGCACTTGAGGAGAATGGTAATGACTTTTACGTTTATATCACAGCTCAGATTTGCCGTCTTAAGCCCAGAGCGTGGGGACACGATATTCCCTGGAATGGAACCTCTTACAGACGGCCAATAGGACCATACAACTAGGTAAGACGCAGTGGCTCACTATGCCGAGGGGAAAGCAGCACGGGCAACGCGCAGGAGCCCAGCAAAACCCGCAGCAGAGCCGGAGCCTCAGCCGAGGAGCCTGGGCAGCCTTGCTGCTGCCCCGGGGCCGTTGCTGGAATCTTCTCTTGGGCACAGACACCTCTTCTGCCGAACGAGGGTTTTCACCTGGGGAACGTGCCTGGATCTTCCTTCGATGCTGAAGGGATCTTGGCACCGTGAAATTCGCTGTTTGGAAACTATGGATGAAGTGAATTGGACGGATGTGGGGGCACCCCAGTGGGCTGATTGTCCTCTCCCAAGCTGGGATCAATCTGAAAATATTTTGGTTACTTCCCCTTAGTCAGACCTCCTGCAGGCAGCCCAGGTCCCCCATGCCTGCCGCCTTCACGACCCCTTCCGAGGAGCAGGAGAAGGTGGTCTTGCACCACAGCTCCATGCCCCTGTTTGGACACAAAGTGGGCACAGGACCCCCGGGATGACCAATCGCCAGGCTGGTCGAGCTGCTACTTGGGCTGATGTGAAAAGTTGGGCTCGACCAATAAGATTTCCTCCCTTAGCACAGGAACGAAGCAGTTAGCTGTGGAAACTGGAGCGGAGAAACCACTTAGACCCAGGTCAGAGGAGCTGGGCTGTGGTGGGGGTGGGTGAGGTGGGGGCCATGAGGAGTCCCAGCCAGGCAAGCGATGAGGCAGCACGCCACGAGACAGAGAAGAGAGAAAGCCCAGGCTGCTTGGTGTTAGGAAGAAGACGGAGGGGCAAGGCAGAGCTTCTGGGGGGCAGCAAGCTGGCCCCTGCGACAGAGGCTGACAAACACAGCCCCCGCCCCCCCCCCACCAGAGCTGCCCCCGCCTCGCCACTCCAGGGGCCAAACCTCATTCTTCCTAAGGTGATGGCACAGGTTGAATGGTAGACCCCCCCACACCCCGCCAAAAAAAAAAAAGATCCCAGCCCTAAGCCCTGGAACCTGTGAATACAATCTTTTTTGGGAAAAGGGTCTTTGCAGATGTGATTAAGTTAAGGGCTTTGAGAGAGCAGGGGCCCTAAGTCCTTTCCAGAGAAAGGCAGCAAAGGATCTGAGACGCAGAGACGCAGCGGGGAGGAGGCCACGTGAAGACGAAGGAGCGGTGCAGCCACAAGCCCAGGAATGCCGAGGACTGCTGGCCCCCCGGAAGCCGGAACAGGGTCTCTGGCACGAGCCAGCCCTGCTGGCACCTTCGTTTCGGACGTCTGGCCTCTGGGCTGCGAGAGGATAACTGTCGGTGGGGTTAAGCCCCCCAGTCTGTGCTGATCTGTTACTGTTGCCCCAGAGGACTAATGGAGGTGGGCTGGACACCTCTTAGCTCCCTGCAGCCAAGAGGAGAGCGCGTGAAAAACACACCCTGCAGCAGTGACCGAGGGGGTGTGTGTGGGCTGGACTCCAGACCTGCCTCTGCACTCCCCACAGTGCAGCCTTGGGGGAGTCGTCCCCTCTCTGGAGCTCGGGGTCCCATTTTAAAAGCAAGGGACAAGCCCCTCCATCCTCTGCCCTCCGCCCTTCCAGCAGGCTCTGTCCATGGTGCTGGAAGAGAGCCCACATGCTTTTCACAGCCTCAGCCTTAACTTTCTCTTCTCCGCTCAAATTGCATTTTAAAATACTTTGGGTTTTCAAAAGGATCCTTGGTGACTGGTACAATTCCTGAGGGAGGAAATGCTATGGGTTGGGCCTATCAGCCCAGATATCATCTCCCAGGCCAGCCTGGTGACTGTAAACAATATGGAGGCATCTATTATTTTCTTGGGCTTTTCTTCCTCCAGCTTCCACATCCTCAGCAGGAAGCAGCCAACATCATCAAATGCCTGTCTGCCTGTCTTAGTCATCCATCTGGAGACGTTTCATAAGACAAGGTCTCTGGAGACCGTCTAGGCCACCAATCCCCTCCCTTCTATTCTAATGACAAGTAATCCAGGGACCAGAGAGAGCGAGCCACCTGCCCAAGGTCACACAGCAAAGCAGAGGCAGAATTGAGACCCAACCTAGGACTTCCATGCCTGTTTTTCTTCTCAATGCCTGGCTGTCAGGGGAATATTTTCTGACTCTTGGATAAGAGAGGGACTAACTCATCCCAGGAGCTTTCAAACCCTAACACCATTAACTCCACTAAAAGTGAGCCCATGTTCCCATGGCAACCAGCCCTTCTTCAGCTTAACTCCTCAATGCAATTGCCAGCTAGGCTGGTCCCTGGACTGTCTGGGATATCAGGATTTGCTGTGGCTGATGCTGAGGGAAGGCGCCAACAGAAGGCCTCTCTGCACACCCAAAAACTCCTCCTCGGGATCCAACAGGCCTCCAGCCTTGGTGTTTCTCAGAGTTCCAGGATGCTCTCTTCCCTCTGTCTTTCTATAAATGTGGTGGCAATCCTCCAGGTGTTTGGGAACAGCTAGGTCAGTTACAATTTCTCAGCCAGAGAGTCCGTGGCCAATGCTTTGAAAGTCTGCCAGGTGACGATGGCTTGTCACGTGCCAGGCCCTGGACATAATTACCCAGCTTTAATCTTCGCGGCGGCTCCAGGGGGGGAGGGGCATGCAGCTCATGCAGACCAGGCATGGGTTTGAACTCAAGCAGTCAGACTTGGAGAGTTCATGGTTCACCCACTACCCAGCACTGCTACCCCAAAGCGAGAGGTGGAAAGTAAGACACAGGGTTGAAAAACAAGTCTTCACATGTGTATGACATGAACGCCACCCCCCCATGAATCACCCCTAAAGGCTTCTAAGTAATGAAAAGGGATATCAGGCTTTCATCATCCTTGATAAGTCAGAGAGAGCACAGCAGGTCATGGGAAAGGAGCTGGAAAAACTGGTTATTCCTCAAAGAGAGAAAAACCAAGTGAAATCAACTCCAGATAGATTCAAAATTCAAACATCAAAATCAAAACTTTAAAATATAACTACACACCAGCAAAAATGTGCCTCAGTGACATAATGTTGAGTGATCAAAGCAAAGCCCAGAAGACTGCATAGAACATGAATAATTTGTTTTATAAAGTTCAAAACCAGGCAAAACTAAGCAATGTATTATTTAGGGATGCACATAAAAACGATAAGGTCAAAACAACAGGAGTACACAAATTCTGGCTCACGATTATCTCTGGGAGATGGGAAGGCAGTGGGAGGGGGAGGGAAGAGCCTGCAGGAAGATGCAATGAACTGGTAATGGCTCTAGGTCCTGGCATTCATTGTCACAGTGTTTAAACAGTCTAAAGTAAACAATGACTGTGTGTCATGAACTAAAGGTGATAATTAATCCAATACTCGAATTCCTCCTTGGTTTTAGAAACAAATAGCTCCCTGGACAGGTGACCGTGGCTCCAGTCCTACAGGAGCACAGAAGGCAGGCTCGGATGATGCAGCATGACGCTCCAGACACCCCCAAACCCAGAATGGCTGGGTCAGAGGAACCTTGCCATCCTAAAAGGCAGCCCTCCCCTTGCACACGCCCCCTGGATGCCCTGAGCCCCCAAGCCTTGCAGTTTTATTTCACAATTGTGTGGCTACCACTTAACACTGCAAGATATTACTTATAAGCGATGATCCCTGAAAGGAAAGTTTGGGGTTTTATTATACCTCTGGGCTAGAGTCGGCGATCTTGGAAGAAATAAGGTTGTACCCTTTTCATTTCCCATCCAGAAGACAATATTTTAGCCATGCGTGGGGTCAGGGAGCAGGAGCCCAAGGGCTGGAGCAGGGGATCCTCAAGTGCTGAGCTGGTGCCTGTGGAGGCCACTGCCTTTCAGGCCTTGATAGGAGCAGGGGGATCGCGTCTGATCGAGGGTCCCAGGGAAAGTGCAAAGTGGGGGAGTGAGAACAATCGGGGGTGGGCAGTCAGCCCTGGCCCACCAGGCTCTCAGCCCTGACACTCTGCCACCTGCAGCCACCTAGATCTCTCCCCCGGCTCTCCAACGACGTGCTGGGCAACTGGACAAACATCCCTAGAGTGATAGCCAGCGCTAGGTTCCAGGGGTCTAAGTGTTGGTGGATTTTAAGAAATGGATAGCATTCTTCAAGGGCCAAGAGGATGGCGAGTCCTTTCTTCCCTTCCCAGATCTCACAGCCGCTCCCCCTCCAACCCCACCTCTTTCCCATAGCCCTAGTCCTACTCATCCAGGCACAAATTTCACCGGAGCAGGTTAAAAGGGTCAATTTCCATGCAGGTAACAGTTGAGCAGGAGAAGAATCCTAATCCTTCTTCCCAAGAACCAGGGATGGCTCACCAGGGCAATCCTGGATGGCAATTGCAAAAGGATTTGCTAGATGGATCAGAACTGGGAGGGTGGATGGCATCTGCCTCCCATCCCAGGAAGCCAGAGGAACCCTTTAGGCTCTGCTTCTGCCTCCCTGACTCTGGAGAGCCTGTGAGCCTGGAGCTCTTCTGGAGCAAGTCTGAGTTTACCTGACATCAGCACTCTGCCCTCTATTCTAGGCCATGGGGGGTGGGGCTGTGTGCCTCAGTTTCCTCATTTGAGTGGAGTTGATGATAGTACACACCACATAGGTTAGCATAAAGATTAAATGAGGCAATGTAAGGCAAGTGCTTAAACAGCCCCTAGGATAGAGCAAGCTCTCACACAATTAGGGGCTCATGAAACAATATCTCTTATTGCTAATAATGTTATCTGCTCTTGAGCATGTCTGGGCTCTGGGAGCTGGATGGAGCAAAGAAGATAAACAGGCCACCCCTGCTCACTTCCAACCCATCAGTTCTCCAGAACAGCCCCAGGAACTCTGAAATATATTTCTGCTTTCCTGCATCTCCTTGATTCTATGGAGAGCACACCCAGGCTGAGACAGCCAAGATTTCCAGTTCTGTGAAGATAACACTGGAGCCGGGCCAACTGCCAAGCCAGCCTGTCTGAAGATAATGTGCACAGACGATGCTATGACGGAGAAAAAGCACATGGATCTCAGGCTGGGAAACCCAAGAGGGCTGGGGGTGCCACCCCCTACCCTGGCTGGGCAAATACCAGCAAGGCTGCTTTTATTGCCATTTGTAAGGGGGAGACAGCTCATTTCAGAGGGAGAAATGGACATCCCCAACAAGAGCTCAGCTTATTCTTCATTGCCCCAAACAATCTCCAGACTACTCCGATATGAAGGAGACTAGAAGTGCACTCAGGTCATTGGGCATGAGGACAGCTGCCCCCCACCTTCAGGGGGGCATCCCATTCTTCTCCACATACAAGGCTGGTCCTGTCCCCGTGGGAAGGAGAGAGAGGTGACTTTATTCTCTTCCTCATGCCGCCACCAGGCACAGCTCAGAGAGTCCCCATATCCGTGGAAACCTGCTCTTCTCCCTCCTCACCCCAAGCCACCGGGCAGCCGAGGGCCCCGCACAGCTGAAGGGCAGCCCTCTGGACTCCCAAAGCTCAGGGCGCAGGAAAAGTTCTGCCGCAGAGAGCCTCGCAGCTCAACTCGCTAGTGTACTGAGAGGGTTGGCTAGACTGCGGCCAGTGCCTAGGAAGAGGGGCTTCCAGGGTGACAGGCACTGCCCAGGCAACTCCCGGCTCTAATTTATCGCCGCATTCACCCCTCTGGTGTATAGACTACGTGTGGGCTTGTTTATAGCATGTGGTTCTTGAGAGCAGGGACTGTGTCCTCTGACCCACTGAAGTCTCGTGGCCTAATTAAGCATCTGGTACAAGAGTATGCCCTGAAGACGTGTTTATGAATGGATGGATGGATGGACGGATGGATGGATAAAAGGAGGAATGGGTGGGTAAATACGTGGATAGATGGATGAGAGATAGATGCATGCATGCAGGGGTGGATGCGTGGAGAGATGGAAGGGTGCATGGATGGATGGATGGATGGATAAAAGGATGGGTGGGTGGATGGATGGATGGATGGATAGATGAATGTATGCATGCATGGGTGGGTACATGGATGGATGGATGGATGGATGGATGGATTGGTTACATATAAAAGAAAATAGTCATCCAGGAAAGGGTCACCACAGAGATCAATGTTGTATGTCTGGCAGGGGCCAGGGACCTCTGGGGGGAATCCAGCTGGATGAGGCACTTCACATTCCTTTTCCTGAACAGAAGCATAAGAAGGAGGCAGAGAGTATCAAGCATCCCTCCAAACTCTCCTTCTCCAAGGAATCTTTCCAAAAGAGAGAAAGCAACAAGCTAGAGCAGGGGCTGGCAAACTATTGTCTGTGGGCCAAATACAGCCCACTGGCCGTCTTTGTAAATAAAGTTTTATTAGAACACAGCCACACCTAGTTGCTTCCATATTGTCTATGGCTGCTTTCATGCTACAACAGCAAAGCTGAGTCGTCGCAACAGAGAGCTTTACAGGAAGTTGGCTGGCTCCTGTGATAGAATGTTCTTTGGGGACTTACCCAGGGCCCTTCAGGCTGGGTTCCCACTATGGCTACAGGAAAAAAGATGGAAAATAAGGACACTTAGGGCAGAACTGGGTGAGCCGACTGGTATGAAAGTGTTTTGAGAAGGGAAAAAAAAAAAGACAACTCAGAAAGGGCAGAAAGAGGACCAGCTTTGGGGGCACGCAGACCTGGGTTTGGAGCTCAGACCTGCCACTTTGGGCACCTTATTCAGCCTCTTTGAGACTCAGCTGAAAAAAAATTATAATGATTCCTACCAAATGTCACCTCCTCAAAGAGGGTCTTTCCTGACCACTGTGTCCAAAATAGTCCCCTCTCCCCCAGTTCTATCTTTTTGTCCCGTTTTATTTATCTTTTCACAGTGCCTACACCCACCTGAAAGTCTATCATTTGTTTACGGGTTACCTGCATACTGCCTGCCTCTGCCATGAGGGCAGTACTTTGTCACGTTCGCTACTATTCCCAGCATCTGGAGGAGGGTTAGGGACGTGCTAAATGCTACATCAGCCTTCACATGAATGAGTGAATGAGTGGACCGTGCACCGAGTCCATTGCTGTACGCTTGGTGCAAGGCGTGTGAAAGCTTAGCAGTGGACCTGGCACACAGAGCCTCGCCCCCCGGACCCTCGGGCAGCCTTCATCCCTCATTACTTGGCATTGGCATTTGCTCACAATCATTTCTGTGGGAGGCGTGCACCACTCCTACTTCTGGGTCCTCCCCTCTGGGTCCCGAGCAGGAGGACTGGCTCAGCAGTATCAAAGCAGAACCCCTAAAACTCTGGAGGAAGGAGGGGCACCTCCAGACCCAGGTACTCAGTCCTTCTATCCCACCTTGCTAGTCCTTTTTGCCTCCCTGCAAAGGAAGAGGGTGGCACGGCAGTGTGGGGGGACAGTCCTGGGAAGGGCACAGAGGAGACACAGGGCCCAGGCTCTAGGCCCAGGCCTCTCAGAACTGCCAACATTCTGCTCAGAGATCTGCCGTAATCTGCATAAGCAAACTGACCAGAGAGGTCAAACCACTAGGAATTTTATTCAAGCCATTTATTGGTTGTTGCTTCTGTAGTCTTGGGGACATGAGCTAAATGAAAAATGGCTTCTGGGCCCTGCCACACCAGCGTTTTCTTCTTGCCAGATGGGACCTGGGAGCTGTCACACAGTGGAAGATGTGAGAGGAGGCCTAGGACTTTGGGTTCCTGGGGCACATACCTGGGGACACAGAAGGATGGTTGGGGAAAGGAGAGAAGGGGCTTTGGGTCACCCTTGCAGTTGGCTGAATGGGCTCCGTGGACTGGGCCCAGTGCTGAGTACTGGGAGGGGCTATTCTCAGTCCATAAAGCCTTCTCAGGATATAGAACATGGAAACATGATAACGAAAGCAGGGCTGCTTGCTTGGCTTGGCCTTGTTGAGCTCAGAGTCTCGTTGCCTCTCATTTTTTAACAGACCCTTTTAAAGTCTTCAACATCCCCAAGTCAGTTATGGAACAAGCCCTGTGCCCTCTTCTTCTCTCTGCTTAGTGCCCTCCCCCCCAAACACCACACACACACACACACACACACACACACACACCCCTGCCTGCATGCTGATGGAAGCAGAGCCCTGGAGCCTAGCAACCCTGCTCCATGCTAGCAGGACAGTCAAAGAGAAGCTACTTCTGCCTGCAAGGGCTTCTCCTTCACCCATGTCGATTTGCCTTTCCTGGGGTCACATGTTCATTACAAAAGGCTCCCTCAAGCCAGAGATCCGCTGCCAAGGCCCCACCGAGGCAGCTTGGAGCGGAGAAGACGGCCCATCTGCCCCGTGCAGGCATCACGCCAGCTCTGGGCCCTGACCACAGGCACGGGCTCAAATCGACAGCCCCAGGCTGCCAGCCCGCGAGCCACGCAGCCCAAGCTGGGGCTTCCCGGGGGCCAGCTGGCTTCACTCCCCTTTGAAACAACAGTCCCAAGTCTTCCGGCTCTCCCAGGTGGCCTAACAGCCAGTCCAGGTAGGCGTCTGCCAGGCAGAGGGTGGGAGGGGCCACTCCAGAGGACCAATCCCAATTTTCGGTGTTGTGAGGTCCCCTGGGACAGTGAGTGAAAATAAAATCACAGGTGCTCAGAAAGGGCAGCTTCTTGGGCAGGAAAGCCAAGCTAGAGTCAGTGAGCCAGTGGCTACATTTTAATTAGGTGGATAAATAATTATGCCTTTGAGACACCCAATCTGCCTTGCAGGCTCTCTTCCCCACTGCCAACAGATTAATCTTATTTAACCACAGTTTACTTATTACACCAACCTATCCTCTGTGTTTAAAAATACCAGGGTTGCAGAGGGCTTGTTTTCACCTCATCTATAGACACATCCACCTCTACAGACTGGCGGAATCACTGCAGGGCCATGCCTGGGGGATGGTATTTCCCCATCCTCTCTCAACCCAGATCCCGGCCCTCGCCCTGCCTCTGTGAAAACAGCTTTGTTGATTCCCCAGAGCGAGAGGCAGATGATGCTCAGGTGCAAAGCTGGCTTTTTATCCCAAGCACCAGGAAGCCCCAAACTCCAGCCCCCGCTTAAGGGCATCAGGCTGGGAAGCTGGCGGCATGCAGAGCCAAGCGCGCCTGGCTGTCCTGGTGTCCCGAGGTACCAGCAGCTGGCTGCCAGGTTAGCTGCAGCTTATCCTACATGTTTACTTTGATAAATGTGCCAGAAGGAATTTGCTGCCTATAAATTTCAGTCCTCAGAAAAAGAAAAAGTCCTTTCATTCCCAAAGATATTGATTCCCAGGTATTGCATTCGCCATCCCTCAGCTTTGCAGGGCAAACCAGGACTACACTAACAATTTGGTATCTGACCTACTTAGGACTTGATGGGACCTTTCACCCTAAAGTCAGAACAGAAGGCCGGAAGGGTAGCTGCAGGGTCGGACTTGCCCAAGTGGGGGTGCTGGTCTCTGGTGCTGTGGACAAGGACAATCTTTGTCCTGCTCGGTGAAATCACAGAACGCTTGTCTCCGAGTCTGGATTCCGGTGAAAAAATGGTTTGTCCTAAAGGGAGCTGCGTGAGCTCCAGCAAGCAGATCTGTCAGTCTGAAGTGTCTGCAGAGTGCAAAGTTGGCGCTTCCTCCTAAGCCATGCTATGCCATGCTCTAGTTAGGAAGTGAGCTCGCCCAGCGCTCCAGATGCCAGGCGGTGAGGATCACTGATGTGTGGCTTTCGGAGCAGTTGGTTTCGGGGCTTGGTGGGCTGGTTCATAAGCAGTCTCCAGGCAGCCTGCGAGATGCCCAGCCTGAGGCCTCAGACAAGGTCAGCCTCTTCTGTCTCTGCTGCCAGTTATAGGTCATTTTAAACTAACATCTGCTGAGCGTATTTTTAAACTGCATCTGTGGCTTTAATGAGGGATCTCCTGGGAATGTCAGGAGAGGGAAGAGAGAGCCTTCCCCAGGGGAAGATTAAAACACTGGCAGTTCCACTGAAGCACAGCCCCGGAAGCTGCCTTGGCCTGTGTTTATTATCCTGTATGATCAACTTAGAGGGAGCACTTTGCTCGGGAAGATCTTGATATTAGCTGCTGGCACAAGCAGAGATTCTGTTTCCACACCCGAAAGAACCTACTGCCTCCAGAAGGTGGCTTGTTTTCCCATCATGCAGCTGCAGAAACCAAAAACTGTTCCTAAGCTGCCCCCAAGGAATCAGGATCACACAAAAGCTCCCCTGCCACGTGCATCTGTGACAAGGAACGGTGACTTGGTTTCTCCAGTCCTGCCAGGGAGGCTGAGTTCCAACACCCCCCCCTTTCTTTTCCTTAAGGACAATTCTTGAATGTTACCTCGTTAAATAAAACACATTTTGCTTCCTGCATAGAACAATGAGATTTAATATTCTTTTTGCACATGTTCATTTCTTTCGGCGATGTTTTAGGTCTAAAGCGCTATTTTAAAATTCTGTAAACTCACAGGGATCCATATTTAAATCCAAATAAAAATGGCCTTTCCTCTCCTTTATGCTCCATCACATGCTTTGCTTCCGTCAAGCTGCAGCCTCACCGGTTAGCAGAGAAGCCGGTGGTCTAGAGAGAGGCAGCCGTACCATCTCACTGTTCCCATCCCTACCTCCTTTCCTGATGAATGTAAGTAATAAAAAAAAAATCCTCTATTGCACTGGAATGCCCATTAAAATGTAAACACAGAGAGAGGATTTTGAGTAGGCTACAAAAATGCTTTATTCAAGAGTCTGCAAAAGGCAAAGGCAATCTAACGTTGGTTTTTAGACCTCGTCTGCAGTATGTAAATATACCTAAAATGCACACAGAAAGTTCATGTGTTCATTGGGAAAGTGGCAGCCTCACGCCCGGTGCTGTCAGGAGCCCCTGTAAAGAGTCGGGCTTGGCCTTTTCCATTGAGAGCAGGAGGACCGGCATGCTTCCCCCCGCCCCCCCCCGTGACCTTGAGCAAAGGGGATGCCTACGCCATCGTTGATATTCAACTTGGAGTCTGGGGCTGGATCAGGGATTTCCCTCATTAACAAGAATGACAAGTAGACTCAACGCGTTCCCATCTCTATCGATTGCTAGTAACTGCCTGGAGCAGGCTGGGCAGGGGAGCACCTCATCACCCATGAGCTGTCTTCTGCAGGCTCGAGAGAGGAGGGGGCGGCACCATCTGCCATCCCTGTCCCAAAACTGTGGGCACAGGTGCCATCATCAAGCCCTCTGCAGGCTCAGCTAGTTGGCTGCTGGGACCCCACTGCTAGAGTCGAGGGGGACCCTGTCACCAAGGCCATCTCTAACCTGCGCAGGAAGACGCCATGGCGGAAGGGCCCTTGTTCCATCCAGCTCTCCACTCGTTCAGTCCTCTAAGGCGGTAGCCGTCGTAAACTTATAAAACCCAGTGCCAATTTCCCTGTACACTATGGCAAGGCAATCCATGCTTCAAGCAACCAAGGGGGTTGTGTGTGAGCATCTCTGGACTTGGGCATATTTATACAACGGTTGAGCATATTCTTTATTTTTACTGTCTGCTTTGCTCCGACTGCAGACAGCACTCAGATCATCAGCAGGCTCCTAAATTATGGATCGGCTCACCAAGAACACTGTGTCACTCATTAGCGACATCATCTCGCAGCTCTGCGTAGCAATAAATTAAGTAACACAATAGCTGCAGGAAAATGAGGTGAATAATTCTCACATTAAACTAAAAAGTTCTGGATGGCTCTGGTTTCTTCCGGGCTGCTCTTAAGACAGCACAGCATCAGGAATAGACAACAGACAGGACTCGAAATTCCAAGGGTACAATTCTTCAGAGCAAGTTAGGTGTGGTTTGCATTAAAAATAGAACAGGCTCCTGCAAACAGACTTGTATTTATATAGAATGTTGCGACAACTGTCATCTTACATTAGTCAGAGAAATCCCACAGGACTGGTGTAAGTATTAAATGTGGCAATTTTTTTTGTTTACCGACAAAACATAATAAAAAGAACACAGCCTCCTGGATGACATTCCGGATGATTTTTTTTTTCCTCTTTCTCTGAAGTCATTCATAAAATAAACATGTGCTCCCAGCCTTTGCAGGCCTTCTTTATGAGAGTCTCCTGACAGTGGGTTGGGAATGATGGTGAGAGCCAGGGCCCCAAGAGATCCCAAACCGGCAGCTCCCACCCCCAGCCCAGGCTGCCCTCTTGCTATATTTCCACCTGTTGCCCAATCAACAGCTATAAAAGCAACATCCCAGAGCCTGCCCTGAACCGTGTAATAAAGATGGAATTGCAGAGTCTGGTTGCATGGTTTATATTGTGGGGGAAGCCACTTCGCGCAGGTGCGTGAGGGGAAGGCATCTAAGAGAGGCATCCCAGATAGCTCGGATGGGCTCCTCCCTGCCAGACCATGGAGGTCTCCAAAGAGCTCTGCAGAACCACCCTAGCACAAAAACGAAGGAGGATTAGGACAAGTAAGCTGCTCAGATAAAGTCAGCGGCCCTTATCCCCCATCCTATGCTGGTGGGAAGGATGAAAAGACAGCCAGCAGGAGACACGGCCCACCGCAGCAGGTGGTCACTTGGGCATCCTGGGCACGCGGCTCCAATCAGACCTCCCCCGGTAGACTCTTGGGGGGATGCAGAGCAGGCATTCTCAGGGTGTGGTCTGGGACTCGAGAACTATCCACATAATCATTCTAGGACACTCTGCCTTGGGTGTACAGCAGCGTTTTCTAGAAGTTATAGGACACGATGATGACATTGCTCTAGCAGCTCATGGAAGTGCAACAGAGTACACATCGATAGATATAACCCACATAATCAAAGCCCTTTGAGATCTTCATTGATTTGACGATGGCCCCCTCCGAAACGCTGGTGTTGGGGAGCTCATTGAGCTTCACCGTGAGCCCCATGAGCCAAATATGCCTCCAAGCTCCAAACTCCCGTGAGGGGGTCTCAGCCTGACTCTGGTGGGCACTTGTTGGCATGATAGAGAGGCAACCCTGGCTCCCCGCCCCCACGCCCAACATCTGGCTGATGGATAAACACTGTCCCTGCTTGGCCAGCCTCTGTGACAGCCAGCCCCTCCATTAAAGAGAGAGAATAAACATAGGAAAGCAGCTTGGCATCTAATCCTTTTCTTATTTCTTATAGCATAACAGCCAATTAGTATAAATAAACAGAATTTAATAATTGCTTTATATTCTCTAGTATGTATTCACTTGTCCTTGCTGCAATTTAATGACTTCATTTAGAATTCAAATGTATGGGATTGGAATAATTTTAAATTTGCATTGTATTATCTGATTAAATGAGGCAAAACACCCAAATCCTTTGGGTCACTGGTGGCTGCCACAGGTTCTGCTGTTTCCTTGCCTCTGATCTCAGGTCCCACCTAGGTCCAGCAGGATCCTCGGAAGAGTTTTCATTTTCTCTCCTGGCCAAGGGCAGGGAAGGGACAACAGGCTCTGCCTCTTCTCCAGTGATGGCTGCACCCCACCCCCACCCCCACCCCCACCAGCATGCCCATGTCAAGGGAGGTCTGGGTCTGAATTCCCATACCACTAGCCTCGTGGCCCAGGGCTGGCCATTTGGGGTCTTGGATCCCCAGTCATGTCATGATACAACGGGGTAATGTACCTACCTCCGTGCATTGCCTTGAAGAGTCCAGCCTCAGTTTTGTGCCTGGCAAAGAGTTGGCGCTCAGTACTTACGAGACACTCTCCCTCCCTCCCTGGTGGTAATGGCCCAAAGCTGAACCCTATGACTAGAAGTCTGATCTCCATGTCCCCTACCTGCCTAGAAGCCAGATGGGAGAGTGTGGGGGCAGCAGACAGCTCAGAGCTGGGACACCCCGGTGACAGCTTGAGAAGCCGTTCGTGATGACTGTCACCTCTGAGCACCTCTGTAGGAGCCGATGGGAACAGGGCACTTTTCATTGCATATCCTTTTGTACTGTATATACTTTTGCTAGGTGTATGCATATTTTCATAATAATAAAGAGGGAAAAACCTTTGTTGGGGTTAATCATCAGTAAATGGGAATTTGTTTCATTGCTTAAAAAGCATTTTTTAAAAATTATTTTGCAAGCCTTGGCACTATAGAACCTCAGTGGCAATGAATTTGGGGTTACACATAGAAGAGATGGGGTGTCACTTCTGTAATCAAACAGACTCTCCCCACCCCCACCCTCCAATACTATCACACACATACAGGGTATTTATTGGAAAGCACTTTTTCTGCATATTTGGTGGTTAGCTTTCAGGGAGGAGCTGACCTCTAAGCCCCTTCCACTCTTATGTCTGGGATTCCCAAGAGATTAGCCATGAGAGGAACATTAAAGAATTTTCCACCTCAAAAAAATAAAGCCTGAGATCAAAACTATGTTTGTCAACGATGGGACAATGTGAGATAATAAAGCGGCAAAATAAAAAAAATTAAAAAATTAAAAAGCCACCTTAGAAGCTCTTGGTTCGAAGTTTAGTTTAGAGCTTTAGAATTTCTTTCTACCAATGAAAAAGGTCTTAAATGAAAGGAAAAATGATTAATTGTGAAAAAATTATTAAATGTGAAAATGAAAGTGACTGATTATTAAAAATATTAAATCTAATCATTTCAAAAACATTTAGTCACAGTTTATGTTCACCTAGGGAAGGAGATTTTTAAAACCCCAACATAATTAGAAATTCCATTAAGTTATTAATTTAGAATTCAAGATATTTTTCTAAGATTTAACCTTTAACTTCTTTGACTCCACATATCTGCAAACTAGAGTAGAGGGAATATATTCATACTTCTCAGCTTTTAAGGGAAGATTCAGGAAGTGTGCAAATGCATTAACTGGAGTTAAGGCATTTTGATTTTACCCCTGGTGCCAGCTTTTGGAGTATAGGAGCATAAGAAAAAAATCACCAAACACAAGAGGAAACAGTCTTCCATAAGCAAGAATTAGTACAACAAAAAGCTGAATAATCAGATGCACAAAGACTCAGATAATGGAATTATCAGTAACAGAATATAAAATTAGTTTAAAAAAATCTATTTAAAGAGAATAAAGGGAGAAATAGATATAGACTGAAGCAACAAGAAAAGCTCAAAACTGATTAGGCAGTTTGGGGGAAAAAAGGTAAATAGAACTTCTAGAAATAAAAACAACTAGAATAAAAAAATAAAAACTCAACATAAAGAAAATATTATACAATTAAAGAGAGAAATGGTGAACTGAAAGATAAATCAAAAGATAGTAAGAATGACAATACAGAGGGAAATTGCTGTAAAATATGAAATAAAGATGTGGGAAACAGTGGAATATACGTGATCAGTGTTCAAAGATGAGAGGAGGGAAGAACAGTACTGTGGCAATAACTTAATTTGCCTGAGAATTTTCTAGAAATTCTGAGAGAAAGTTATCCACAGATTCAAGAAGCCCAGTAAACCCCAGTCAGGAAGAGCAAAAACAAACTCCCACCTGGATGCATCATTGTGAGAATGCAGAACACAAAGATAAAGAGAAGATCTCACCAGCAGTCAGATCAGAAAAGAAGAAATGACAATTAGACTGACAGCTGATTTTTTTTGCTGCAACAATAAGTCCCAGGAGACAATGGACTAATATTTTCAAGTGTTGAGAGTAAATAACTGACAACCTAACATTTTATATCCAACAAAGCAATCTTTCAAGGATGAGGATGAAATGCAAATATTTTCAGCAACAAAACAAAACCTGAGAGAGTTTCATAACAACAGACTCCATTAAGGAAGATTCTTAAGCTTCAAGAAGAAAGAAAATGATACCAGAAGGAAGGTCTGATGTGTAAGAATAAATGGCATGAGAGGAAATGGTAAAATGGGGAGTAAATATAAACAATCCTCTCTCCCGTAGATAAGCTCTGCTCCTTCTTGCCTAATCAAGGATATTACTTTAGCAAATTGCCCCTCATTCTCCTATATTACCAATATTTCACTCTGTACCAGACAATTCCCATTTACACACAAATATGATGTTATTTCTCTCATCTTACAAAAATCTTGTCCTCCAGTCTCCTGACAGCTACCACCTAATTCACCTGCTTTCCCTTGTAGCTATCCCTACATAGAGCCATCTTTCCATTCTGTCTCCCATTCCTTTTCTCCTAGCCTCTCTTAAACCAGCTCCATACAGGCTTTCACCCCCAGCACTCCACCAAAGCTCCCCTTGTCCAAGGCCACCAATGGCCGCCTCATTGCTGAATCCAATGGTCAGTTCTCAGTCCTCCGTGAACATGACCTGGTGGTGCAGTTCAGCCCCTCCTGCTGGATACAGTTTGCTCATGTGGTTTTTGGGACACCAAGCCCTTCAGGGTTCCTTCCTACCTCCTAGTGTCTTATCCATCTGCTCTGCTGTCTTTGTCTTTTTCCTGACAAGGTTCAGGGCCTATTGTGGGTGTCTATCTCTCATCCCCTCCACCCCCCGGATCCAATCTCATGACTAAAAATACCACCTCTAGGTAGAAGACATATGCATTTATATTTCCAGCCCAGATTTCTCTCTCCAACGCCCCCCCCCCTCAAAGGCAGCTCTTTGTGAAGCTAATGGAGCTAAAGGCTCCTGGACCTCTCTTGTACCTAATTTTGTATGTAATTTTGCACTATTTTTTTTTTTCCCTGAAAGAAGGCTCTCAAAGTTGTATGAGCTTCAGGCTCACAGACTGTTTTTGAAATCCCAAACTTATGTACTCAACTGTCTATATGACTACAGCCTATCTCAAATTCAATATGTCCAAAGCAGAACTGCCTATCTTCCAATTTCTTAACAAATTTGACTAAATATATGGAGTATTGCACTCAACAACTACAGAACATTCATTCTTTTCAAGCACACATGGATCATTCGAGAACATATATCAAGTTCCAACAAATGTGAGAGAATTCATATTTCACAAAGCACAATCTCTAATAACAAAGCAATTAAGATGGAAATTTATAATGAAAGCTTCATTCAACAAGTATTGATTGAGGATCTACTAAGTGGTGGGTAGTGTTATATGCATCGAGGCTTAAAAGTGAATAAAGGAAATTAATAACCCCTGCCTTTAAAGGAATCTGAGCTCTAGTGGGGTGGTGGGAGAGAAAAACAATTAGAAAACTATAGTATTGCCTGAAATGATAAGTGCTTAATAAAAAAATAAAGCAGGGCTGGGAGACAGGGAGTGCTGGGGATGTGCAATTTTAAATCAGTGGTCAGGGATTGCCTTCCTATGAAGTGAACTTGGAGCAAAGATCTGCAGGAGGTGGGAGGGCAAACTGCAAGGACATCTAGGGAAGGGGGTTTCTAGGTAGACTATCACGGAACTATCTCCCCTCTCCACATGTTTAGAAATTTTAAAACACTCCAAACAGGCCATGAGTCTTAACAGAAGAAATAAAAGTGAAAATTAGAAAATATATTGAACTAAGTAACAGTGGAAATGCTTCTGAGCAAACCTTATAGATATACCTAAAATAGTACTTTGAAGAAAAAAATTATAGACTTTAATGATTATTTAAAAGCATAAAAAAGAAGGGGTGAAAATTAATGAGATAAGTAATAGAAAAAAAGAAAAGGGTAAACACAAAGGGAAAATTGAATCAACACAAGAAAGCAGAAAGAAAGAAAGAATAAAGACAAGAGCTGGAATTTACAAAGTGGAAAACAAGCATACAAGAGAGAAGATCAATGAAGCCAAAAGTTGATTCTTTGAAAGTTTAATATTCTGGCAATTCTTATCAAGAGAGAAAAAGAAAAAGTACAATTAATATTAGGAATAAAGCAGGTACATAAGTACAGATAATATGAGGGTTAAAAAGATAAGAGAATGTTATAAACACCTTTATGCCAACTAATTTGAAAACCTAGATAAATGGACAAATTATTAGAAAAATGCAATTAACCAAGTGTGACTAAGAAATAGAAAGTGGCTATCACATTTCACATTCCCACCAGCAGTAGTCTGAGAGTTCCAGCTGGGATGAAAGGGTTGGATAGCTATTGCTAAATGTCACCAAGGATCTTCAGCAGGGATGGGCAAACAACTGTCCTTGGGGAGGGGGTGACTGTTTTCATAAATAAAGTTTTATGGGAGGAAAGCCATGCCCATTCATTTACATATTGTCTCTGGTTACTTTCTACAAAGGCAGAGTTGAGTAGTTGCAAAAGACTGCATGGCTGGTAAATCTAAAATATTTACTCTCTCCCTTTAAGAAAAGGTTTGCCAACCCCTGCTTTACAGAAAGATAATAAACAACTGAGGGCAAATAATAGGCATTTGAGTGCTAAGTGTCTGATCTAACAGTCCAAGTGGCTGAAGTGCAAAGTAGGTTAAAGTCCCAACCAAAGCATGTTTATTCTGCCAAGGTTAGGGACCTGGTGAGAAAATTTGGGACACTGGCACACAGGATGAGGACATTTGGGCAGATGTCCCCAAAGATTTTGACTCCCCCAGATTCCTCTGAAACTTCCAAGCCTGTAGAACTAGCCACTTCTCCCTAGGAAAAGCTAGCACACCCTGTTCTAGAAGACAATGCAGAGGACTCGCCCCCACAAGGCAACAGATGCCCCAACTCAGGATATGTCCTCATTTCCCCTACTAAATATTGAACCCATAACTAGAGTTAAGTAGCAGCATAACCCAGCAGGGGATATGCTGGGCCTGAAAAGGAAGAAAAGGGACTATATCCCAAAGGAGCTATGGGCTATTGTCAACACGTACTACTTAGCAGCCAGTGGGGAAGGACATGGGGTGCTGGATTCTGAAGGTGCTTGATTAAGGGGCCTGACAATAAATTGGATGGTGAACAGCATATTGACTTAAGGGCACTCTCCTGAGATGCAGGATTTAATACCCTGGCAAGGCCCTCTACTAGGATGGCTCCAAAAAATATGCAGAAAGAGAAGCTGAAATGCCAGAACTGCCCTGGCAGATAGTAGAGGAAGGGATTAAAGGGCCCAAGGAAGGGGGTACATTAGAATGGATATATCATGTTTAGCTGGAACATCCATTGGATGGGTATGTTCCAGGGGAAGGACTAAGGTCATAAGGGAAGTGCCAGTGAGAGGGGCCGGACATCACTATAAAGTTTGGTGATGACTCTCCATTGTAGTAGGCCAAGGCTGAAAAAAGGAGAGGCTGATAGAGAACTTGTCTTGCTGGTAACAAAGGGGTGAAAGCATGCAAAGCAGTAGAGGCCAGATGGCAGTATTTAACCACCAGAAGTCGGGAGCTACAATTATTGAAATGAGAAGCAAGGGCAGGGTGGCAGCCAAAGACTGCAGAATTAGAAAGAAGTTTGACAGAACATGGGGCAAGATAGAAGGAACCAAGGCTGAATGACTGGGAGGCTAAGCAACATTGCCCCAATAAAAAGTCACAATCCCTTGCCCAGTCTCCAGACCCAAGTATGGTTTTAGACATGGAATTCACTAATAGAAGAAGTAATCAGTTTCCCAAGAGAAAGAATCCTGCAATTGCATAGCAAATCTACACTGTAAAGATTTCCCCCCGTCCTTTTTTGCTAGTATTTCAAGAATTGTCGGAAACATGGTCTGAGTTGATCTTCGTACTCAGAGGCCCCAAGTATCATCATAGTCCCCCTGTTAGAAAGGGGTCTCAGTAATAAGTGGAATCTTGCCCAAGTCCACTTCCAGTGGTCTACTGGACAGTCATTTCCCTACCCCTGTGCTTGAACGTATTATTGGCACTAATATACTTAACAATTAGCACAAACCCACATTGAGTCCTAGGTCTGGCAGTAAGAGTTATCAGGGGGAGGGAAAGCCAAGTGAAAGTTTCTGAAAGTTTATATTCACATGGAACAGGTAACAATATTCACTTACAACAAACAAAAACTCCAAGCACAGTAGGAATAGAAGTAAACTCCCACAATCTGATAACAAAAGCATACCAAAACTCTATAGCAAATATAATAATTAATGGTAAATTGTTGAAAGCTTTTCTCCTGAATCAGGGACAAGACAAGAGTGCCTGCTTTCACCATTTCTACTCAATATTGACCTGGATGTTCTAGCCAGTGTAATAAGGCAAGAAAAATTAATCAAAGGTAAAAGTGTCAGAAGGGAAGGAATAAAATTTTCAGATTCTGTGATTGTAAATGTATAAAATACAAGAGTCTATGGAAAAGTCATTAGAATTAGCAGATAAATTTAGCAAGGACACTGGATACAAGGTCACTATATAAAAATGAACTGTGTTTCTCATTATCAGCAGTCATAGAACACAAAAAGAAAATTTGAAAGATAAGATTTGGTATAGAATTAAAAATTATCAACTCCCTTAAAATAAATCTCATACGAGATGCACAAAACTTTATACTTTTATTTAGCTCACTGGGGGCAAGGAGCTTATTTTGATCACTGTCGAATCTCCCCAGCACTTGGAACATGCCTGGCACATGATAGGTGTTGAATAAGAATTTTGTGAATGAATGAATGAATGAATGAATGAATGTTTATGTCTATTGTTTTCCCCCTCTTTACTATCTAACACTCACCCTTCATTCAGATCGCTACAACAATGTCACTTCCTTAGAGAAACCCTCCCTCACCCCTGTACCAGCTCAGCTCCCCGTGTTCTTGTAACTTTTCCTTGGAAGTACCCAGCACAATTATCCTTAAGTAATTAACTATGTACCTGATTGTTCAATGTTGACCTTCTTCACTAGAACATAGACTCTATAATGTATCTGGTATAAGGAATAGTTTTTGACTGAATAAATCAACACTGCCTCCAATTCAATACAGTTTCTGAGGCTTTTTGGCTGTTGACATTCTTCCAACATACGTGACTTCATGCTGCCTTCATATTTTCCTAGTTTTCCCTACCTGGTTCATCATCACCAGCCATGATTCATTCATTCATTTATTCATTCAACAAATACAATCTGAGGCACCTGCACATTCCAATTGCTGCTCTAGAATCAGGGGACACAGCAGTAAATAAGTCACATTACACCCAAGTACCAGCTTTCTTTGGTGGTGGGTATCCCACTGCACAACAGAGAAAAAGATCTGCTTGTCTGGCAGCAAAGAAGGGTTCTCCCTTCTTACATTTTATGTACTCTCCAAAAACAGCTGAGGAAACACATTCCTCCTCTCTAATTGTCACATCTAATAATCCTCTCACATGGAATTCCAATTTGGTAGCTCTTTCGGCTGAGTAGTCATCTAAGGACACCCCATTAATACAGCCAGTGCCCGTACTGTTGTGATTCATTTAATACCAAAATGTAGGAGAAAAATCAATAACACTTATCTCTGGTCACATTACATTTGCCTTAAGCCAACGTAAGTATCTCTTGTAAAATCCATGCACACCCCACCCCAAATGCTTGTGAAACCTACTGCCCTTCACCCCCCTGTTAAGCTGCCCAATAGTGCGGTTCATTCAGGGTATATTAGTTGGCACGTCTGATGAAGCTCCCAGCCAACTTGTCACAGACCAAGTTCACAACCCCCAGTGAAGCCTTACTGATTGATGCAGTGTGTAAAATTCAGGGGAACTACATATGCCACTTGGCATTGCATCTGTGCCGCCCTGAGTTCACGGATCTAGCAATGCAGTGCGATTTCTGTTTTAGTTGGAGGAACGTGGGTCTTTTCTTGGAGCAGCAGCAAATTCTGAGCCAGGGAGGTGTTCTCCCTGAAATTGCACAGAGCACTGGTCTGTGACACTAGCTTTATAATAAGATCTCTTTTGTTTTTCCATCAAGTATTCTAGCTTCACATGTCTGACATTTCCCCAGGGCTTCCTACTGTTATATTCCCACCGCCTAATATGCTGGTGGTACTTTAGCCATCAGGTCTTGGTGGTAGGAAAGGCTTCTATGAGAAAAGCTTTCACATCTCCCCAGGACTTTAAAAGAATTAAAAAATGTGCCCAAGCCAGGGAAGGGACAGAGAAATATCAATGACTTACCTATGGTCACATTACATTTTCCTGCAACCAAGATAAGTGACTTTAAAGGATTCCCCAAAATGGTTGTGAAACTCTCACCCTCTGCCCTCCTGTTAAGTGGCCTGATGTTGTATTCCGTTCGGGGTATACCAGTTGACTACCCAGAAGGGGCTCCCAACCAGCTTGTCCTGAACTGAGACAATGGGCCCAGTAAGGTGGCTGACATATGACATTCAACTCACATGCTTTAAGGCCTTGGCCATCTCCTATACCTCAGGGGTTGAAAGGATCCTAGCACAATTAAGAGAGAGCCAACAAAAAGTTGCTTTCAGCTCGTTTTCTGACTCCTTTGATTGGGCATTCTACTTTGGTAGCAAAACTATAAACCTTTATGCAGTGTCTAGTGCCTGTTCTAAGTGCTGTTCATTCATTTAACACTCATAGCAGATGAGGGAACTGAACATAGAGAGGTTAAGCAACTTCCTCAAGGTCACAAAGATAGATCTCAAATTAGTCATTCTTTCAACAAACACTACAAGCAGCTACAAAGTTCTAGGCCCCAGGCTCAGTGACGAAGAGAGAAGAGTGAGTAGCCACTCTGAAGTCAGCTTTCAGGGGGCCCCAAACCTCCTTGGAAACCTGCCTTGGCCACCTTTCTGCATCTCTTAGACTGTTGTTACCCACTTCCCAATCCTTGGCCTTTCTTCTCTGTGCCTCCTGCACGTAGACAAAGGAGCGCCTCCCTTCCTCGCAGGATGGGGCCCTGGGAGGGGAAGAGAGGGCAGGGCTACTCTCCCACAGCAGGCCTGTTCAATTCCAGGAGGGTCTGTGGCTTGGCCTCTGTCACCCCCACTGACCAGACAGAACCTGCCATGCTGCTGGCCCCCTGCAGTCACTGTTACAGTTTAAAACTTCTGTGAGTCCCCGAAAAAGATCATGTTCTTGGAGCTAATCCACTCCTATGGGTATGAGACTCTTGGATTGGATTCAGTTGGGGGCCTTTGACTGCATCATACCAGTAAGGCCTTGCCCAGGGTGGGTCTCGGCCCTCTTGCTGGAGTCCTTTATAAATGGGAGAAACATGCAGACACACAGAGAAAGAGCCGCCATTTTACCCTGCCATGTGAGAGGGCTCCAGGGTCACCTGCAGAGAGAGAAGCAGAGACGGAGCAGCCCAAGGCAGAACTAGCCACAGGCCCAGAGGAGAGGGGAGCAGGTTGCCGTCATGCCCTGCCACGTGCTTGAGCACCTGCCGTTGAGCTCTGAGAGAGTGTCTTTAGACGACACTGCCCTGTGCCTATGCCCACAGCTGCAGCTCGGTGAGACAGCAGCTCTTGATGGGCATTTTCCCAGCCTCGGAACTGTCAGCTTTCACCCTAATAAGTCCTCATCACAATAGCCAGCCCATTTCTGGTATATTGCCTTGGCAGCCTTTAGCAAACTAAAACAGCCACCAAATGAAAAACGAATATCCTTTCCCTCTTCCCAGACTTTTCACATGCTGCTGCTCCCTCACTGGTCTGGGGGCAACCCTCACCTGTCCTTGAGTCTCAGTTCAAAGGTCACCTCCTCTGAGTTTTCCTGATTTCCCCGGGCAGCTGTAGAGTATCTTCCTCCCATTCTCTCCCAGTACATATGTCTTTCTTTACTGCATTATCTTAAAGGGTTGTCATTTGTCTGCCTCCTCCCCAGGCTGTGAGTTCTTTGAAAACACCTTTGCATTTCCAACATACATGACTTCACGCTGCACATCCTTCATTTCTGCATCCTCCTGCCTCGCAGAACGCCCTGCAGATACAGGTCTGCAGCTAAATGAGTGGACAGAACTATTAGCAATTCCAGAAGTAATAAAGACATTAGTTAATACTCTCTAAATGGTATGAGCCCATAGCATCACAATAATAGTTAGACTTACTGAGTTCTCACTGGGGCACACATTATGCAAAGAACTTCACATGTATGATCTAATTTAATCTTTAAAGCATCTTTAGAAGTAGAATATCCACATTTGGCAGGTGAGGCCTCTAGGCTCAGAAAAGCTAAGTGAGTTGTCCAAGTTGACACAGCTCCCAAGTGACAAGCCAGGATTCATGACTGGTCTGGCTACTTCTGCAGCCCTTTTTTGAGCCACTGAACCCCGCGACGTGGGGGGAAGAAAGAGAGAAGGCAGCCTTCCTTCTCCTTAGCCTCTGGGTCTTGAATCCTTTGCATAGAAAAGAAGACACTGACCTAAACTCTGCCTCTACCCGGGCCAAAGCCACACTCTGCGCTTCAGAGCCCAATGACTGCCTGGAGTGACAACAGACAACAGAGGGTCTGTGTCTGCCACGCCAAGACCTGGAGACCCCTCTCTGGCTGCACTGATCTCAAGTTGTGTGGGTGGACTCGACATGAAGCTCCGGCGCTCTGGAAGTCAGCAGCTGCCGACTGCTTTCCAGAAGGGGCAATGGAGTTGAACCTTCGAACATGTTCTCATTCCCTCTCTGTGCTCACTGACACTCACTGCTGACCCCCAGGCCCCAAACTCCTCCAACATCCTCCTCCCTGGCCCTCCCTTCTCCGAATGTCTTCTTGTCAGTGTCTCAAGGTCATGCCTGCCTTTCAGCCACAGAGATTCTCGGGATGATTAAAACTTCATGGTTCTTTTTGGGACTTGGAAGGAGGCTTAGGTTCCCTGGGGGTCAGAAGCTGTTGCTGTCAGATTTCAGATGTTCAGCAAAGTACTTTAGGCCTCTGAGGCTGCCCCTGAAGCTGAGCATCTCAAATGTAGAATTGGAGGTGGGAGCAGTTATATCCTAGCAGAGGGTTCTACGGCTGGGGAGATGGGAGGGATTTGTCACCAGCACATGGAACTAGCTACCTAAACTGTGAAACCTAAGTCACGATTGCACTCATTATAGGATGACGTCAAAAGCACAGTTTTCTCTCTTTTTCACTGTTCTTTTTCTCTCCCACCACAGCCCACTCTTGCGTTTAGTTTAGAATTATTATTAGAATTAGTAGGTACATAAAAGATATCCAGGTTCCATGACTAAAAGATGCAGTAATGCCCTCGATGGAAACTTGTGGTTGAGGGCCGTGGCCCATGAACACACATGTCATCCGTGCGCAGACATGAGCCCCTCTGAGAGAACAAGGAAGCCTGGAACACAGACTGAACTCCATCCTCAAGGCTACGACCCGGGAGCATCCCAAATCTCGAGGCCGAAGGCCCCAGTTGCAAGGCCACTCCTAGATGCTCCTTCCCTGTCTGGCACTAGGAGCTGCGGTTCTTTGACCCAGATTCAGAGTTTTATCCACCTGGGGCCAGGTACTGGCACTCTCGAAAGCTGGCATGCCAGAGGGCACTGAGGTTGGTGACATCTGCTGAAGGACGCTGCCCCCAAGTCCTTGAACAGCAGCTGTATGTGTGGAGAGAAAGAGATCTGTGGGCATCCAGAAGAAAGATGAGCCCCGAGGGGTAAAATAAGTAGGTCTGCATGAGAACCTGTGCATAGCTGGCTACCTCGGGTGGATGCCTCCTGAGGGAATGGGTTTCCAGCATGGCAACTGTTTAAATAGGAGGCCAGTAATTGCCTCTCAGGATTACCATGCTTGATGGCTCAGGCTGCCTTGAGTGGGAGTTTAGATTCCTGATGCAAAAATGCCTTGAAACATGTGGTCCTCTAATTGAGCGACTCTTTGGTGCTTTTAACAGGGCCCACAGCCTCGTTTAACCCTCTGCCCTGCTTCCTAGCCACCTACTCAAGGACTGCTAGCTACAGCTAAGTACCCCGCCTCCCCTGCCTGTCTTCCTGATTTTCCACATATATTTTCTCCTCAAATGTCTTTCCTAATACATTGGGTTAAATTTATTAAAAATAATAAGTACATCTAAGATTCTTGAGGGCACTGTATTAAAATGTAAAAATCCACCCCAATTCTGGTTTTCATATGATATTGCCCTTTCTCCTCTAGGAAATCATCTCCAAACACTAAGCAAGACAAGGGAAAGACAAATTCTGAGTTTGACATACAGAAAATATCTCTAATCTCTTATAAGAGTGTGTGAAGAGGGGATGGCCAAAGTGATGAAGGTTTTGGGAAGATGCCTGAAGAGGATTTCTACAGCTGCGGAACTCAGGGAAAGCAAACAGAATGTTCACCAAAGCAGAGAGTTTGTGCCCCAAGGCACAAAGCAAGGGGCACAAGATGCCTAGGTTGACTGTGGAGCAGTGCCAGGAGGCCTTGGATGCTCCAGAGAAAGCTGAACGACCCTCAGGGGCAGGAGCAAAGAGGGAAGACAAAGGGCTGCACTGGAAGCCCCCATGCTGGCTGTAGAGAAGAGAAAGGCACACGAGCAGTCACAGCTCTGTGCCACGAGAAACTTGACGGCTGTGGCTGAGGGACAATCCCTGCTAGCCAGAGACACTGCCTTGGATCACCCCCCTTGGGAAATTCCTCCATAGTAGATCTAGACCAAAATCCACTGTATTCAAAGATGAGTAATAACAGAAAGCAACTGAAATCCAATGACTACAAAAGTACAGGGAAAACTAGAAAAAATAGAAAACAATGGACGAAGAATACACCATTAGAAATTATTGGCCAAGCAGTCCCATGAGTTTTTTAAAAAAATGAATGGAAAAAATGTCTCTTTGAAACAAAAACTCAAAGCAAAGATACAAAAGCTCAGGAAAGGTACAGAATGGCATCAGAGGGGAATAAAATGCTAGTTAGCAGAGTTCAGGAAAGAAGTCGAAGGAAAACAAAATTAGGCCATCAAAGATAGGAAGGTCACAATGGAAGCAGAACAAACCCTACTAAAAACACAGTAAGGGGCATAGAAGAGAACACGGGGAAAATGAGCAAAATTAAGCGGAAATTGTTCTGGTTCTAGACAGAATGGAACATGCCCGCAAAATGAACCAGTAAAACTTAGACAGATGCGTGAAGTAGAAATTTGGGGGCTCCAAAAAAGTAAACAGTAGTAGGAAGATTGGGGAAGAAGACCAGAATTATGTACCACTGAAGCAGGCATAAGTTTCCCATTTTTCCTTCAGTATCCCTGAGCCTGGGCTCAAGGCACCCCCAAACTGGGAACGGGGTGCCCGGGTTTGAGAGAGAGTTCCAGGATAAGCTCTCTAGCTGTGGCTCAAAGAATAATGAAAAGGGACTCCTATCACTCAGAGAGAGTGGAGGAAACCCCCCATTTTCCCCTGTTTCCCCCTTTTCTCTTTTTCCTCTCACCCCAGGCCCCAGGCAGTCCTGTGGTGGTGGTGGCAGTGACAGCGGTGACTGAGGCACTTAAAGCCACGCAGGAGGGGAAATCTCATCACCAGTGAGAGGAACTGTGGTCCCAAGAGGGTGGGACAAAACCTGCTGCTTCTTTCTCTCGCTGACCTTCTGCTGTTTGGCCCTGGGTTGGGGCATGGTCGCATGAACAAAGCAGTAGGACAAGGAAACGAAAGCCCTGGCTTTCCGGGCAGAGCACCCAAAGAGAGAGGCCCAAGAAGATTGTGGAGAGAGACCCCATAAGGTTGTTGAGGGACTCTGGGCTCCCCTGAGCTGCGTGTGACTGGGCCCGATCCTAAACAGCATGCCAAAGACTTTGAGAACCAAACCACCAATGTCCCGGACTGGCTACTGGGTGATGCAAATACAGGGCAGCTCCGGATATCACTACAAAGGTTGTGAAAACAGAACTGACACTGAAATCACAATCTATAGAAGGCTGCTCGGAACTTGCAGAGCAAATCGAACTGGATCGACTGCCTATGAAAGCAAAAATATCAAAAATCTCTTTAGGATTTAAACAAGACAGAAAGTCTCAAAATACAATATTCAAAAGAAACAAAAAAGAAAGAAAGAATATTCAAAGTATAGAATATACAATCCAAAATTGATTGATATACCACAAAAAATTCCACTTGTATGGGAAAAGACACACAGATGATGGAATTCTCAAAGACTTAAAAGCAGCTATTATAAAAAGGCTCCAAGAAGGGAGAATGATCTTAAAACAAATGGAAATAGATAGAGCCTTAGAAAATAGAGAATATATAGAACCAAAGGAGAATTTTTTAATCTGAAAACAAAACAAAACAAAACAAAACTCACTGGATGGGCTCAATAGGAAAATGGAAGTGACATAGAAAAGAATTAGTGAAATTGAATACAGATTAATAGAAATTATCCAATCTGAACAACAGAGAGAAAAAGACTTAACAAAAAGGAACAGAGCCTTAGAGAGCTGTAGGACAATACCAGAAGATTGAGCATTTTTGTCACTGGCATCTCTGAAAGAGATGAGAAAGATTGTGATGCAGAAAAAAAATACTGGAAGAAATAATAACTAAAAATTTCCCAAATTTGGTGAAAGACATAAACCAAGCAGCTGAACAACTACAAACAGGAGAAATACAAAGAAATCCATGCCCAGATACACCATAAATTAAACTAAAGACAAAGAAAAAATCTTGAAAGTAGCTGGAGAAAAAGGACTATAGGGTAGGGGTCAGCAGGCTGCAGTTTTTAAGTCAAATCTGGCCCACCATCTGTTTTTATAAATAAAGTTTTATTGGAACATAGCCATGGCTATCCTCTATGTTTTATCTTTGACTATTTTAACAATACAATGGCAGAGTTAAGGAGCCACGACACAGATTGTATGACCTGCATAGCCAAAAATATTTACTATCTCTGCAGGAAAAGTTTGCTAACCCTTGTTGTAGGTGGATAATTATTTGAATAGATATCTCATTAGATATTGCAGCAGAAAGCATGGAGGCCAGAAAGAAGTGAAACAAAAATTTTAAGGGATGAAAGAAAAAACTGTCAACCCAGGATTTTATATCTAGCAGAAATATCTTTCAGGAATGAGGGTGAAATAAAGGGAATACCAGAGGAAGGAAAAATAAGAGAAAGAGTTGCCAGCAGACTTGCTCTAAAAATTGCTAAAAGGAATTCTTCAGATAGAAGGGAAATTACACCAGAAGGAAATTTGGAATATCAGGAGAAAAGGAAGAGCAACAGAAACAGGAAACATCTGGATAGATTTTTCTCCTCTTCAGTCCTTAAAAATACTTTGATTGATAGCCAAAAAGTAGAACACTCTTTGATGGAGTTTTCAATGTATGTAGATGTAATATACAAAACATCTAAAATATAAGGGTGGAGCAGATGTAACTCAGTGGTTGAGTGCATACTTCACACGAGGTCCCAGGTTCCATCCCCAGTGCCTCCTAATAAATATATGGGGATGTGAAAAAAGGGATATATGGTGATAAGGTTTCTACATTTCATTAAGTGGAAAATATTGATTGTAAGTGCATTGTGAAAAGTTAAAAATGTGTATTGTAATCCACAGAACAAAAACTAAAATGATACACAAAGATATATAGAAAAAAAAAATAGATGATTAAAATGGAATAATCAATAAATGTTCAAATATAATTTAAAAAAGGCAGGAAAGGGGAAAAAAGGAACAGAAACAGAGGAAACAAACAGAAAACAAATAATAAAACATATCAATAATTATTGTATTAATTATAAATCATATAAATGAACCAATTAAAAGACAGAGATTGTCAGAATGAATTATAAAAAATGTGACACAACCATATGCTGTTTATGAGTGTACATGGAATAGTCACCAAGATAGACCATATCTTGGGTCATCAAACCGTCAAAGTTTTTAAAGAACTGGAATCATACAAAATATGTTACTTGATGATAACTGAAGTAAACTATAAATCAATAACAGAAAACTCATTAGAAAAGAAGAAAGTTCTCAATTCAGTAACATAAAACCTTCACCTTAAGAAACTAGAAAAATAAGAGCAAAATAAAACCAAAAAGCCCACGGAAGGAAATAGTACAGCCAATAGTAGAAATAAATGAAATTGAAACAGAAAAACAAGAGAGAAAATCAATGGAAGCAAAAGCTGGCTCACTGAAAATATAAGTAAAACTAATAATAAGCTCTAGCAAGACTGGCAAAGATAAAAGAAAGGAGGCAAAAATTACCAATGTCAGGAATGATAAAAGAGATCTCACTACAGACCCTACAGACATAAAAAAGATAAGAAGGGAATACAACTAATAAACTCTAAGTAACTAAATTCAACAATTTAGATGACATGAACCAATTCCAAGTAAACTGCAAACTACCAGAACTCACCCAAGACAAAATAGAAAGCCGGAATACCCTGTAACTCTTCATGAAATTGAATTAGTGGTTTAAAACCTTTTGAAAAGGAAACCTCTGGGCCTAGAAAGTTTCACTGGTGAATTTCTCCAAGACTTTAAAGAAGAAATAATATCATTTCAATACAGATTCTTCCAGAAAGTAGAAGAGAAAAGACCACTTCCAAAATAATTTTATCAGACCAGCATTATCTTGATACCAAAACCAGAAAAATAACACAACAAAATAAAGTTACAGATCTGTGTCCTTCAGGAACATAGATGGAAAAATCCTCAAAAGAAAACTATCAAATCAAATTCAGCAAAATATAAAAGAAATAATATAGCATAACCAAAAGGAATTTATCCTGGGAATGCAAAACTGGTTCCATATCCAGAAATCAAACAATGTAATCCACCATATTAATAATATGAAAAAGAAAAATCACATGATCATATCAATTGATGCAGAAAAGCATTTGACAAAATTCAAAATCCACTGATGAAAAAAAAGTCTCAGAAAACTAGGAATATAAGGGAACTTCCTCAGCCTGATTAAAGGCAACTACTCAAATAATCCTACAACCAACATCATACTTAATAATGAAATATTGAGAAGGGTCAAGGATGTCCACTATCACAACTCTTATTCGACACTGTATGGAAGTCCTAGCCAATGCAATAAGGCAAGAAAAAGGAATAAAAGGCCTGGAATATAAATTGGAAAGGAAGAATTAAAACTGTTGCTTTTTGCAGACAACATGATTGTGTACACAGAAGATCTCAAGAAATCTACAAAAATATAAAACACTCCCAGAATTCAAGTGAGTTTAGCAAGGTCACAGGATGTAATGTCAATGCATTAAAGCAATTGTATTTCTATGTGCTAGCAGTGTACTATTGGAAACCAAAACCAAAATTTTAAATATATATACCATTTATAAGAGCTTTAAATTTTGAATTACTTAGATATAAATCTAAGAAATTATGTATAGGATCTGTATGCTGAAAACTATAAAATATTGATGAAAGAAACCAATGACTACCAAATAAATGGAGAAACATACCATGGTTATGGACTTGACTACTCAACATAATAAAGATTTCAATTGTCCCCAAAGTAATCTATAGATTCAATGTAATAACAATCAAAATCCAAGCAGGATTTTTTGGTAAATATGGACAAGATGATTCAAAACTTTGTATCAATAGGCAAAGGAATTAGAATAGTCAAAAAAATTTTGAAAAAGAAAAATAAAGTTGGAGAAATTATACTACTAGATGTTAAGACTCACTATAAAACAATGGTAATCAAGGTGATGTGGCATTGCTGAAGTGATAGAGACAGAGCAAGGGAACAGAATAGAGAATCCAGAAATAGATCCTACAAATATGGTCAATTGGTTTTTGACAAAAGGGCAAAATGGCAACATCGTGTCCTCTGGGAGAAGACCTAACTGATGGAGAAAGGCAAGGTGGGAGGGACACTTACTTTTCACTATAAACCTTCATCTACTTTTTGAATTCTTTATCATGTACATTTATTATTCCTTCAAAATTTGTGTAATGTATAGTATAAAAACTCACATATTTAAAGTTCTTTAATCCACAATACATTTCTAGAAATTTATTTAAAGAAAATAATTCAATAATTACACAAAAACATAGGTTTATGTAAATGGATGTTCAAAGAAGTATGGACATTAAAAAAATCTGACAACCATGTAACTATCCAACACAGGGTAGGTCAATACAGTGAACTAGCACACAGCTGTTAAGATGAATTTATTTTATTGACATAAAATAATGACCACGATACAGTGCTAGTAAAAAACAGCACAGATGGTGTACATAGCCCCATGTAATGAAAGTGTGTGTGCATGTGTGTGTATACATTGGATTTATGGGTAGCTTCCACTCTCTATACAATTTTTTTTTTATTTTAATTTTTGTTTTTTTTAATTTTTTGCTTTTTTCCCTTTTTTCTTTTCTTTCCTTTTTTTTTTTTTGTTTTGCTTTTTTTATTTTTTAATTTTTATACTGTTCACACTTTTGCAATAGAATAATTTTGATATCAAAATAAAGACAATTAAGATATTGCCATTTGGGGTAAAATACAATGTCTCTTTAGTTTAAACCTTGAAATGCTACTGGCCATGTTCTTTAGAAGGGAAGAGAGTGCTCTAGCCACCATATCAGCCACCAGTTTTAGGCAGAAGACAGACAGAACTAAAGTAATAATAATGATGCTTATAATAGTAACATTTCCTGAGAGCTTAATCTGTGCCAGGCACCACTCTAAATACTTTCCCTGTGATAAGAGATCCAGAGGGAAGCAGTGGTACCACAACTGAGAATGCTGAGACGAGAGAGCATACGCAGTCTGTTCAAGGCCACACTGGCCTCCCACAGCACCCCGGGTTCCCTTCCTTCCCTTCCGACCCTCATCACCACATCGTACGGTCATTACTTGGTAGTTTGTCCATCTCCCCAAACAGATTACATGGCGTTTCCAAGACTAATTCAGCTGTGGGCTTCCAGCCTAACACGGGTCTGCAACATGGCGGATGCTGTTAAGCCCATGTTTGTTGAACACAAACGAACACTCAAACCAATGAACAGGCACCAACCAGGGAGGCCCAGCACCTGAGAGGCATTCCCCGCCCAAGAGGTGCTCCCCTCAAGAGGTAAGAACCCCCATGAGGGATTCTTGGGTGAGAAGCACAACCTGAGCTCTAACTAAGAAACAGATGAAGTCCTCCAACTCCTTCTAATTTACAGCATGTGCGTGCGGAACTACAAATCTTCTAACTACAGATATTATAGGTGCATATTTCATTACTCTCAGCATTGTATATTTATAATTTAGCAGTGTGTAAAAATTTATAAAGGCACAACGAGTGGCTGGTTGATGACAGCTACGGTGGCAGCCCACATTTAGTGTATTTTTCATGTCATAGAAATCTGGCCTGCAACCAGATTTCTGCAGCCACATGCATAAAAGAGGTGAGGAAAAGAGGGAAATGGGCTCTAGGCTTATGACAAAACTGTCCGTAGCCCCGCAAAGGCTGTTCCCTCTGTGTTGGGAAGAGGTAAGCTGGAGGCAGGAGGGGTTGGGGAGCTTCTCTCGATGAGCTGCTGCCAGCAGGACTTCAAAGAGAAAAGCTTTCTGATGAAGGATAATTAAGGCAAGAGACCCCCAAGAGAATGCTATTGCTCTATTGACAAATGCATAATTTTATCTTGGGGAAAACAACCAACACATATCCCCCGCCTTTCCAAACGTGACCGCTAAAATAGCTGCCTTTCAAGGACCAGAGTCCTAATCGAGTCTTCACTCATCAGTGGCTGTGCGTGAGCCAAAGCAGGTCCTGGAATTTTACCCCCCGAGCCACGGCTGGTCTCACAGCTCATCACTTCCACGCTGGCCGACACGGGGCCGGGCTCAGGGCCCAGGAGAACTGGCAGCACCTGTGCTCCGCGTAGGGCTGGGCAGGGCAGGCCTAGGTGCTGGAGGAGAAGAGGGCTTGCTGGCGGCAGGGGTTCCCTCCTGCCCTTGGGAAGGCGGACTAGAGATGAAGGTGGCTCTGCAGCAGGCCTCACCTGGAGAGTGGCCAGCCCCACTCTCCAAAGATGATGAGCGAGTTTGTTTACTTCTGTCCCATCCATCCTGTGGGCAGAGGTGCGTGGATGACCGTGCTCAAGTTGAAAATGCTCCCCATGGGCAAATGCCGGATTTCCCACGAGCCACCCTCGGGCTCAGGCCAAGGGCCTGCAGGCTCAGAGGGACGCCCAGGCCCTGCCCAGGCAACCCCCTAGAGTAGCCAATGGGGCTGGGAACGTGGAAACCCGCTGGTACTCCCCAAACACAGAGTCAAAGAATTTAATCAACATAGTCATCTATTTTCACTTAGTACAACAATTAAAGCAGATTCGTATTTTTAAACTATCACCCTGAACACGTCAAACTGAACTACAAATCAAAAAAGAATAATTAAAACCTACACTTCTCACAGTACCACAGAGTAAGGCAATTACGAGACACGACTAATGAGCAATTTAGGAAATTTAAAAAGTCAGACCTATAAGATGCAAAGACACTTTAAATGAATTACTGCCAGGCGACCTGGCACATTTTGACCCTTGGGTTTGGCCTCTGCCTCCTGCGACTCCTTTGTCACCCTCTCCTTGTATTTCTGGGCTACTGGACAATAGCTATGGAAGATTTTCTGCATAAGCTCAGACTGCAACTCGTATTTAGAAAGTGCATTTACTACCGACTTGCATAAAGGATGGTGGGTAATTGCTGCTAGAAGCCAATGTGTGTGCTGTATCTCATCTATGATATGCAATTTAGAAGCTGTATTCTAGTAAGAGAACTTTATGACTTGCTGTCATGATAAATAAAAGTTTATGGCATAATGGAATTAATATTTACTTTGAGTGCAACACAGACTATTCAAATAAAGTTGCTCTGGAATCACTTTAAAGCAGGAGAGTTTGCAAATGGCGCAGACTAACAGCCAAACTCGAATCCACCTTCCTCTCGTTGCCCTCCAATTACTCACAACCTGCCAATTTTCTGCTTCGATCCTTTTTTTTTTTTCTTTTTTTTTTCTTTCTTTTCTTTTTAACTTCAATCCATTTTGGTGCAATTTTTTGAAAAAACAATTACTCTAGTTAAAAATGTCGATGTTAGAAGCGACACATTAAATGTGGAAAGTATCTGCTGAGCTGGGCAGCGTGAGCAGGGCTGGGAAACGACAGGAGAAGAGAAAAAAGCAAGGAGGGGGCAAATCTGTGCCAGAGTCGGAGGGAGACATTGGAGGGCTGGCTGGTGGCAGCCTGGGACGAAGGAAAAGAATGTTTTCTGAGTGAGTCCCTCTACTGCAGCTGTTTTCTGAAGGGCATTTGTGACTCATCGGACATTCAATCTGTTGCTTTAACATGAAGGAAACATTTTTTAAAAAGAATGCTATCTCGAATCTAAATTACACAGAGGCTGTTTGGTTCTAAAATAAATATACAGCTAGCAATTTCCTTACTTTATTCTAAATTACAATTTACTTAAAGTGCATGGAGCACCTGATCATCAATGAATCATAACCATAGCCAGATTGACTGTAAGGCTAATTGAGCTTAAGCTCTTGGGGGGCCTCTCACATTGCATGGGTCCCTTTCATGACCCCAGGCCTAACAGTACACTCATTGCTTTGCTTTCTTTCTTTCAGAGAGGACCCCCAGAAGGTATTGGCTTCAGGTCCCTCACAATGAGGACTGGCCCCTGATCAGAAGTAAAATTACTTTCAAAACAAAACAAATCAACAAGAGGGCTTGAGGATCTTGCCCCTCAGTGGGGTTTAGGTCCCACCGTCTCTCGGTCCTGGGCACACTGTGTGTGGCTGGAGGGATGCTGGCTGAAGGCGACCAGGTAGGAGGTAGAGATGGGGGGCTCAGAGAGATGGGGGTCTCCATCTGAAGGTTCCTGGAGGCTGAGACAGCACGGCCAGTTCTGGCTCAGAAATGCCGCTCGGGGCGAAGCTGGCAGCTCTCCGAGTCTTAGTCATGCAGAGGACCAGGCAAATTGCCCAGACTGTAAACAAGGGGGAGCATTCTGGAGAAAGGCTGGATTGGTGGGGTGACTCTGCCTTGGCTCCCGCCCTCAGTTTATACTGAGTCGCAGGCAAGATTGTTGGACAGAAGAGAGAACGCCACTGACGCTGCCGGCAGGTCAAAGGCGAAGCGACCGCTTGCTCGGGGGCTGAGATGATTTTTATAATATTTTCAGATGTACTAAGTGGCTTTCGTACAAAGCGATCGAGCTAGTGCTTCATGGATGGTTCTCCTAGGAAGAAGCGATGTCTTCTCCGTGGGAAGTGCTGGTTGGGGTGTCTCGGCTTGTACTTCCAGCCCACATTTCCCTTCCCAGAGGTCTCAGGTATTTTAGAGGAGAGGTGTCCGGCCCAGTGGAAGGGCAGAGTGCCAACTCAGGATGCCTGGCCCCTTGGTGAAAGCATGTGGCAGCTTAGCTCGTGGCTCGAGAGGAAATAAGTCAGTTGTGAGAGCAGAAACCCAAGTCTTGATGGTGAGGCAGAGAGGGGAGAAGCAGGCCAAGTGCTGGCTGCTAGGGGGGATTTTGATGCCCTCACCTCACACATTAGGGACAGAATTCCCCCTCAATGGAAGGGTCCCCGGGGAGTGGGAGCTGGAGCGTGATGCCTGCAAGTGCTAGATATTTAATAAAAGTTTACCGGATGGGTCAACCAGCAAGACGGCAGCAGAGTGGGGAGCTCCTGGAGTCAGCTCCTGCTACAGGGCAGTTAGTAATCACCTAGAGCTACCTGAGGCACCTGTCTGGGGGCTCCAGGAGACCAGAATAGCATCCTACAACATCCTTGGGAGAAAGGAAGGAGGAGCTGCCCATCTGCAGAGACTCCTGAGTGGAGCCCTCCACGCCCCAGAGGCCGGTGCCCATCCTCTGGAGGCACCAGCCGCCTCGGGAGCTGTTCCACGCCTGGAATTGGAAGCTCCACTTCCCAAAAACAGGGGAGGAAGGGACAGTTGGGCACCAACTTCAGCTACTGATTAGTAAATTCAGCTGGCTAAAGTATAATCCTAAGAACAGCTAAAGTTTGAACCTGTCCAAGTCAGAAAGAGGCTGGTAGCTGCCATTTTAACTCTGCCCCTGGCATGAGGGGAAGCGGGGCTGACTGAAAATCACGGTGCTGGTAGGGACCGGCTTCATTCCATCTAGATCAGATTGCCGCTCTAGCCTAAGCCCCAGGCCCACCTAGGGCAGGGAGGAAGCTGCACCAGCCTCTCCAGGAAACTACAGGCCACGCCAGGGAGGCTGGTGATCATCCTACTATGGCAGCACAAGCCACCCCAGGAGCTATTCTGTGGCTGGAATTGGAAGCTCCATTTCCCCAAAAACAGGGGAGGAAGAGACGGTTGGCCGATTTCAGCTACTGATTAGTCAGTTCAGCTGGCTAAAGTATAACCCTAAGAACAGCTGAATATTGAACCTGTCCAAGTTGGAAAGAGGCCGGTAGCTGCCATTTTGACTCCGCCCCGAGCATGAGGGGAAGCCAGGCTGACTGAAAATCACAGTGACAGTAGGGACCGGTTTCTCTCACCCAGATCGGTCTGCAGCCCTAGCCTAGGCTCCAGCCCCACCTCTGGCAGGGAGGAGGCTGGAGGGCCCTGCACCAGCCTCTCCGGGTAACTGCAGGTACATTTAGCTTGCACAGACTGAATAGTTGGAAGTCAACCCGAGCAACTGTGGTCATTTTGGACCCGCATGGCATAGATTGCTGCCCAAACCTGCAGCTCCATCCCCGCCCCAGGCAGGGAAGGAAGGGGCGTGAAGCTTCATCAGTCTCTCTGGGCAACTACAGTCTAGGCCTGCACAACTTGGATTATTACACAAGGCTGTGGCTCTGTCCTGACACCTGGCAAAGGAGAAAGTTGGGAGAAGCTTCATCAGTCCCTGGGGCAATGAGGGCAGCTTGAGCCTCCACAGCTTACAGCACCAACTACATCCTTGGCTCCTACTACACAACCAGCAAGGGAGAAAAGTGCAAGAAAGTCCTAAACTAAAGAGACAAAGTGCATCCAGAATAAATGCTTCTAGTAAGCTAGATGCCGAGACACCAACAAAAAATGACAATCCACACCAAGAAACAGAAAGATATGGCCCAGTTAAAGGAACAAGATAAGCCTCCAGAAGACATAAAGGAGTCAAGACAACTAATCATAGGAGTTCAAACAAATCTCCTTAATAAATTCAATGAGATGGCTAAAGAGATTAAGGATATTAAGAAGACATTGGATGAGCACAAAGAAGAATTTGAAAGCATACATAGAAAAATAGCATATCTTATGGTAATGAAAGGTGCAATAAATGAAATTAAAAATACACTGGAAGCATATAATAGCAGATTTGAGAAGGCAGAAGAAAGGATTGGTGATCTTTAAGAAATGGCCTCTGAAAGCGAACGTACAAAAGAACAGATGAAGAAAAAAATGGAAAAAGTTGAACAAGTTTCAGGGAACTAAACAACATCAAGAGACATGCAAACATAGGTGTCCCAGAAGGAGAAGAGAAGGGAAAAGGAGCAGAAGGAATATTTGAAGAAAGAATGGTAGAATATTTCCTAATCCTATGGAATGACATAGTATCCATGTCCAAGAAGCACAATGTACTCCTATCCTAATAAATCCAAATAGACAAACTCTGACGCACATACTAATCAGAATGTCAAATGCCTAAGACAAAGAGAGAATTCTGAGAGCAGGAAGAGAAAAGCAATGCCTAACATATAACTGATGCCCAATAAGATTAAGTGACGATTTCTCATCAGAAACCATGTAGGCAAGAAGATAGTGGTATGATATATTTAAGATACTGCAAGAGAAAAACTTCCAGCCAAGAATCTTATATCCGGCAAGATTATCTTTCAAAAATGAGGGCAAGTTTAGAATATTCACAGATAAACAGAAACTGAGAGAGTTTGTAGCCAAGAGACCAGGTTTGCAGGAAATACTAAACGGTGTGCTACAGTCTGAAAAGAAAAGACCAGAGAGAGAGGCTTGGAAGAGAGTCTAGAAATGAAGATAATATCAGTAAAAGTAATTAAAAGTGTCAAAGAGTGTTGAAAATAAAATATGACAGATAAAACCCAAATATTTTGGAGTAAACTTAACCAACGATGTAAAGTGCTTGTATTCAGAAAATTACAACTCATTGTTAAAATAATTTTTTTTAAAAAACCTAAATAATTGGAAGAACATTCCATGCTCAAACTGGAAGACTAAATATCATTAAGATGTTAATTTTATTCAAATTGATATACAGATTCAATGCAATCCTGATAAAAATTCCACCATTATTTTTTAAACAAATGGAAAACACAATTATCAAATTTATTTGCCCCAAGGGGTCCTGAATAGCCAGAAACGTCTTTAAAAGGAAAAGTGAAGTTGGAGGACTCTCGTTTCCAGACTTTAAATCATATTACCTAGCTACAGTGGTAAAAAAAAACCAGCATGGTATTGGCATAAAGATAGACACATCGACCAGTGGAACCAAATTGATGGTTCAGAAACAGACCCTCACATACATGGTCAAGTGATTTTTGGCAAGCCTGTCAAACCCACCCAGCTTGGGCAGAACAGTCCATTCAACAAGTGGTAGTGAGAAAATTGGATATCCATAGCCAAAAGAAGGAAGAAGGAGCCCTATCTCACACCTTATACAAAAATTAACTCAAAATGGATCAAAAACCTAAATATAAAAGCAAGAACCACAAAGCTTCTAGAAGAAAATGTAGGAAAATATCTTCAAGACCTGGTGGTAGGTGGTGGATTCGTAAAGGAGATAAGAGGAGGACTGAGATGGACTACTGATGTTTAAGGTACGTAGAAGTTTTAATTAGCTTTACTGTAAAAGTGTGGAGATGTACAGAGTTGATGGTAATGTGTTATAGTAACAGCTGGTTTATAAATGGGGATGTAGCTGAAAAGGTTAGTCTAGGGATGCAAATGCCAATTGAAAGAAAGCTAGAGAATAATCTATGGACTGAACATCACAGTAAACCCAGAGGTGGATGAGAACTGTGGCTGTGGTTATGAGCTAGAGCAGATGTACGTCACTATTGCAGGGAGGTAGGAATGTGGAGAAGAATGGGAAAATACAACTGGAGTGACCTATGGACTGTGGTTAACTCCATATGTAAAGATGCACTGTGCTGATAATGGGTGAGTATGGAAAAAGTGTGCCAAATGTACACTATGGACCTGGTAATTGTCTGATGATATTATCTCATAATTTGTAATAAATGTTCTACTACAGTGTGGTGTGTTGATAGAAGGAAGTTGTATGGGAATTCTGCACATGTGCATGATTGTTTTGTAAGTTTACAACTTCTGTCATAAAAATATGTTTTAAAAGGGAAGCGGATGTGGCTCAAGTTGTTGGGCTCCCATATACCATATGGGAGGCTCCGGGTTCAATACCCGGGACCTCCTGGTGAAGGCAAGCTGTCCGCATGGTGCGGTGAGCTGGCACAGCAGGATGGCGCAACAAAGGGAGACAAGCAGACACGGAAAAACACACAGCAAATGGACACGGCAAGCACAGGCATCAAGAGGGGGATAAATAAATAAATAAAATCGATCTTTAAATATATATATATATGTCTTAAAAATAATGATAGGGTAGGATGGGGGGAAAATACACCAAATGTAAGATAGGGACTACAGTTAAGATTTTGACAATATTCTTTCATAATTTGTAACAAATGTCCCACAACAATGCAAGGTGTTGGTGATGGGTTGATGTATGGGAGCCCTGTATGATGTTATACATGTTTCCTTTGTAAGTTCACAACTTTTACTGTACACTTTTTGTTTATGTGTGTTTATTTACGTACAAGTGATATAATTCAAAAAATTTTTTTTTAAATTTGAAAAAAAGTTTACCAGATAAACAATTCAGTGAGTATCTATTAAAGAATGTATTGATAACTAAATAAGTGTTTCCTTCATATGGAAGTGATGAAATCCTAATGTATGACAGCCTTTGGTGACCCAGGGCCATTTGGGAACAAAACTCTAGGATTTCCCCTGTAGCAAGTGATAGGAATCCCAAGCTGGTGGACGGGGGACGTTTACGTGTGTGAGGCACTCCCAGGAGAAGGCATTACCTGCAGCATGTCAGGGAGAATCAAGAGCTCCATTTCGTTACGTGTTAGAGAAAAGAGAATCTCTGGGCCCCAGGAGGACCCGGGCACCACCTGGTAGCGGCTTTTCTGGAGCAGAGAAGAGGAAGATGGGAGGTTTTCCTGCACACAAGCATCCTGGGGTCCGGGGACCTCCAGGGAAGGCTGGGGTCCGCCCTGCCACGCATTCCCTGGTCCTTGGTCCTGCATCGCTGCCTCAGGGCTCCACCCTAGCATCCCATCTGGGCGCCTCCGTCCAGGGGCTTCCGGCTGAGGCTTCCGAGAAGCCTTCTCGGGGAGACCCTGCAGACACCTGATCAGCCTAAAACAGCTGCTGAAAGGTCTGTTCCTCAGATGACAAATTGTCCGACTTGCTTTCATTGCAACTGAAAGGCCTGAGGCGATCACCCTGCAGACGCCTACAAAACTGTCGCTGATAAGGATGAGGTGGAGGTACCAGGAATGGGAAGAAAGAGTGACAATTAAATCAGAGGATCTCTCTTTCCAGCCACTGTCCTCCTGCCCCAAACAACTTTAAAACTAGACAAAAATATCTCAGGCTACTGTGTGCAGGCACTGAGCGACACACAGTGCAGGAGGGGGCCCACAAGAAAGCACGTGCGGTGAGCTCCCCTCAGTGCACAGGGAGGTGGGGCCCGAGCTGAGCGTAAGGTCTCGCCGACCCGAGAAGGCAAAGGTCAGCGTCTGGGCTGTGGAAGCAGCTAGAACCTGCAGGGCAGGGTTCTGGAGAGAGGGGAGCTGTGCAGAAGACCGGCCCAAGGAGTCTGCTTGGAGCCGCCCTGCAGGTCCTCGGTGGTGGGCAGACCCTCCAGATACAAGCCTTGCAGCCGCTGTGGGGCTGACGGCTAAACCGACACACTGGAGGACTTGCAGGGGGACCTTGGAATTCCAGCTCACTGAGCACCGGGAACTTCAGTTAAGATTCCCTAGAGGCCAAGTCGTGGGGGCAAGTGCCATTTGTCGAGGAAGGGCCACAGCCTAAACAGACCATGAGGATCTGCCCAGTAACTTAACTCCCTGCCAGGACAAAACCCAACACCCTGTACGGAAAACACAATCCTGACTCCCTACAACAGAGCTCAAGGCAGTGTGGTATCGGTGAAAGGACAGACATAGAGATCAATGAAAGAAAATAGAGTCCAAAAAAAGAACCACACAGACAGTCAATTGATGTGCCAAGGCAAGTCAATAGGGAAAAGATCATCTTTTCGACAAAAGGTTCTGGAACAGCCATAAATCCATCTGGAAAAAAAAATGAACCTGCTGCACACAATACCAGAAAATTAATTTGTGATGTAATACAGACCATACGCATTTTTCTTTGTTTTGTAAAATTAGGATCATTCTGAATATACAGTTTTGCAGCCTCTTTTTCCATTCAACATTAGCTCCTCTGTCCCTTTCTCAAACTTCCTCTCTGCAGACCCTTGACACAGCTGGAAGACCCCTCTCCACCTGGCTTCCAGGAACTACACTGCCTGGCTGTCCTCCCTCATGCCCCCATCCCCTTTGTGGGCTCACCTTGGGCTCCAGATTGCTAAACGCCCGAGGGGCCGTGGGGCCGTGGGCCTCAGCCCTTTTCTCTCCTTTGTACCCTTTTCCCAGGCAAGCACCCACGGCCAAAGACCACAGCAGACTACCTCTCTGGACCTGGCTGCTCGGCTGAGCTCCAGTCTTGCATATTCATCACCCCGGCTCCCCTCCTATAATTTTCTTTTTCTGTCACGGCCTCACCATTCACCCAGTTTCTTCAGCCCCAAACATAGGAATGATCTGCCCTTTCTCTCTCTCCCCTCACCCCACATTCAATTTATCAACAAATCCCATCAGCAGCATCTTCAAAATGCACCACGTGTGCTCAGTTTGCATGCCTTCCTCTGCTGCTAAAGTCATCTGAGCTGCCATCTTTTCTTGCCTGCAGACAACGAATGAGACTAGGAGGCAGAAAGATGGCACAATGCGGTTTTTAGGAGCAAGATGCCAGAGCCAAGCAGCTCAGGGAAAACTCTGGCCCTGCCATTCACAAGTTGCGTAACCTTTGGCAAATCACTTCATTTCTGTAACTCAGTTTCCCCTATAATCTAAGGTTCACGACATCACTTCACTCAGAATAAGATTAACAGAAGATTGTGAGGTAGGGGTTCTCTGAAGCTCCTCTCACTCGCTCGCTCCGATTAAGCCGTGGTGTTGTGAGTGTGCCGTGGAGGGGCCCACATGGCAAGGGACTGAGGGCGCCTTGCAGCCCACAGCAACCCGGCACTGCCGCTTCCCGCAACCGCAGGGCAGGGCGCAGAAGCAGATCCAGCCTCGGTGGGCCCTGAGATGGCTTCAGGCCTGGCTGTACCTTGACAGCAGCCTGTGAGAGACCCTGAGCCGAGCTGGGTCCAGATCCCCGCCCCATGGAAACTGCGAGGTCATAAACGCAGGTGGCCTTAACCTGCTAAGTTTTGGGTCATCTGTTCAACAGAGATAGATAACATCCTGCTTTGCCATCCTCGTGGCGTCATCAGGGGCTGTATCTCTTCCTTGTCAGTCTTCCCCACCTCAAAGGAAGCTACACAAGGGCGCAGATATTGTCTCTTTTGTAAGCTTCTGGATGCCCAGGATCCAGGACAGTGCATGGCAAGCACGCAATGAGTGTTTGTTGAATGGATGGATGAGTATTCCACGAGCATTTCCCGGGTGGCCGTGTGATATTGCAATGATGGAATGGTGGGAGTGACGTGGAATACACTTCTTAATCGACACCCTCAGTGTCACCGGCCATTCAGCCGGCCAGCGTGTACTCCCCATATCCTTACGGTGTGCCTAGAGCTCGGCTAAGCGCCTCTGCACAGACTGCAAGAAACCTAAGACAAAACCTACAGTCTCGCTGGAGAGAGAGGCCAGCTCACAAAAACAGCGGAGGGGTTCAGAGCTCAAGGCCGGGGCGTGCACTGAGAGCTCAGCTGGAGGTGCAACGCAAGAGGCGCCTCCAAATCAGCCCCTCGGTGGCGCTAAGAGCTGGTGATTTACTGAGCACCGGTCCGTGCCAGGCACTCTTCCAAGCAGTGTAGACCCTCAGCCCCCTGGGAGGGAGGTGCGAGACGGCGCAAGCAGGAAGGGGTTCAACAGCCACCACGGTCCCGCGGGAGGTCCCTGGCGGAGCTGATACTTGACCGCCTGAGCGCTGACCTCCATGCGTGAGCGGTCAGGGAGCAAAGAGGAGGTGGGGCATTACCTCAGGGGCCCTTGGGGGTCCTCGGGGGTGAGAGAGAGAGGAGGAACCGCCCGCAAGATGGCCAAGACCAGACTGAGGGGGAGCAAACGGTGGGGAAAGCGAAGGAGGGCGCTGGAGGGGCCAAACCTGTGCCGGGGGCCCAGGGGAGTCGCTGCCCACGGCTCTGCCCTGGGCCGGGCTGGCCCCCGCCCGCAGGCTTTGCAGCCCCATGTGGCAGCCCACTGAGGGCGACAATCTTCCCTCGCCCACGTTCATAGGCTAAGTCCAAAATGCCCGCTTAGTAACGTCTGGCCAGAAGTGACCATTCTGGGGGCTGGAAAGCAGCGTGATTTAGAGCCTTCTCTCTGGGAAGCAGAGGAGAAGCAGAGACAGGACAGCAGGAGCCGTTTGTACTTTGAAGGCTTTGGGCAGATGTGACCCCACAGCCCCCTCTCCACCAGGCAGGTGCCACCCTGGAGCCAGGGACGTGCTGCTGGCCAGGGCCACCCGTGCCCTCGCGCTGCTCTGAGGCCCTTCTCCACAGGCACCTTCCACCCGGGTGCAGGCCGGCCCGGACGGCCTGGGACATCTGTCTTTTCACCGTGACTGTGTGTCACTGCAGTTCCACAATCAATTCTCAAAGTGTAAATGTGTCGAATTGTCCCTGCCAGCTCTTGGGAGAAACGTGCCGCAGTCCGCAAAGACTTCCGGTCAGGGCTGGACAGGTTGGCCCCGTGCCCGAGCCGGCCACCCCCTGGCAGGAGCTTCTCTCTTTCCTGGCCCCGAGCGCCCCAGCCACCTGGGCTTCTGGTGTGAGCTTGCTCCAGGATGACCTCCTCCAGAGCCGCCTCCTCTGGGTGGCCAAGACGCAGCCACCTGCCCAGAAAGGAGCAGAGCGGCCGTGACTCTGGGCTTGCGACTCATCGTGCCTCCCCTGGGAAAGCACCTGCCCGTGCTCTCTTTCCAAGCTTGAACGGGTGGGAAGCACGAGGCTGTGAGCACGGAGCTTGAAAAGGATTACAAAAGCCAAATGCTCATTCCCACAGAAACTCCTCCGACAGGTCCCAAAGAGACCCCGTGGGGCGTGTCTGAGCCTTTGGAGGAAGGTGAGGGGCTTGGCAGTCTTTGGGGGAGGGGGCAGCAACGTGCTCCGAAGCTCAGACGATGGTCCCAGTCCTCAGCCCCGGGGGGAGCCATTCGTGTCCAGACTCCCGCTCTAAGAGACCTAAGGGGGAGGGAATCTGTTATTGCCCACACCCATCTTTCAAGCCCACTGAAACGCCCAGCATGTCTCTCGTAAGAGACAAAAGGCCACCAAACATCGGAAGCTGCGTGATGAGCGCCTGGCAAAAAGGCAAACGGGATGCCCACGAAGACAAGAAACACGTGCCCGGGGCTGTGAATCAACCTGGCCTCCCCTCAACACTTCCATGTCAGAGGCTCGCACGGAGGGCCAGAGAGGCGCCGCCCCGTATCGCCACCCAGGCACGGGAAGGGACGATTCCGGAGCCGGCGCCGGCCAGGGCCGTCGCCCCGTCTGTGGGCCTCTGAGTGCAGCTTCTGAGACGACGAACTGCGCGTGTGTTTGGCATCCTCCACCAGCCCCCGCCGCCCCAGCGGCCTGAAAGACGGTGGCTACTCGGATGTGGCAGGAAAGCCACCGTGGAGCGTGGTCTGCACTTGAGAAGGCCCAGCTCCCAGCCAGGGCGGGCCACCACGTGGAGGGCCTGCTGCTCCTTCCGGAGAAGCGGGCAAGCGTTTGCTTTCCAAGAGCTCACTCCCGTCTTGCGATGGGAGGTGGTGCTGGAGTGAGACAGCTCTCTGCAGGATTTCTGTGCCTCTTCCCAAAAGGAGAAAGCAAAGCTGCAGAAAATACTTGGCTTTGACTCAGCCGTCTTCTAGAAGGAAGCTAGGAGCACGAGGGACGGCAGTGCCAACCTGCTTGGACAACATGGAGGTGTTTTCTGAGCTGTAGCAAGGAGGAAGAGGAAGAAACTGAGTGGCCCTGGGTCATCGTTAAAGGCTGGGGACAGGTGTCCTCAGGAGGAACTCAAGCAGGGATCAGTTCAGAAATTGAAGCCGGAGCCTCTCTCCCCCGAGCACCAAGAGTGGCGAATTGCACATCTGGGCTGGCTTTCCCAAGAAAGAAGCCGAGCCAGGGCATAGCTTCTTGCAAAAAACATTGAGGTCTTCAGAACGAGCAGTGAGGCTGGGCTGGAAGTTAGGCGGTTTTCTTTCCACATCCAGCCTCTCCAGCGTGTTCAGGCATTTCCCATAAAGGTCCACAGGAGACGCGCCAGAGCCGAAACACCAGCAGCTTGGAGAAAATACAGGCTATTGGCTCTGCCTGTTAAATAAGTTCTTTCAGAGAACTTTCTTTTTTCCCTTTTGAAACTGCCAGGTTGTAAGAGCATTTCAGAATTGATCCCCAGAGAAGGCTCTGTCCAATAAGTCTTCCCTCCAGCACACATCTCAGGAAGCCCCAGATCAACCCACAGCTTCAGCAATTCAATCTCCATGTATTTCATTTTTAAAATATTTCATTTCTGGCAACCCATCCTTAGATGCCCAATTTGATTTGGTTTCCATAAATGGATTTTTCATAGTGTAGGTGGAACATATATTTAATTTCAGATTTCTGCCAACTAAAATATTCAATATCAATGCCAGAGTATGTTTGGGCCATGTGTCCTCCCCCGTAGCACAAGTCAGTTCGGAGGTGGGCACATGGTGCTGCTGGACGATATTCTCGGTTGTTTCCAATTACAAAGCACAGCCAAGACATTGGGAGAAGCTGGCAGCTACATTCTTCCCTGCCCCACTCCACAGTCACTGACAGTTGTTGGAAAGGCAGAACGCTCCTCTAGAGTTCCAGCTAAGAAGTCAAATTTGGGTGACAACCAAAGATGCCTAAGGGCAGCCCACCAACAGAAAGGACCCAGGCTGGCAGCCCTGTCCCCCGGGCCACCCTTTCCCAGGCTGTGCTCTCTGCCCTTCTGCCTCTGCCAGCAAAGAAAACTGAAGGCATTACACCCAGTGCGGGCCGCAGGTGTGGCCTCACCCTCCTCAGTCCATGCCGATGACGAAAGCCCCATGAGCATCCCTCCATCAGCAGCCAATTCATTGCGAGGAAATAACTTGGGCCCAGCAGACAAGCCAGGTGTGATGGGAGGCAGCACTTAGGGGCACAGTCAGCCCACTGGGGCCAGACACTGGGCCAGGCACCTGATGTGCCCCATCTCATTTAACAGTCTGAACAACTCCTAGGAGTTACGCATCATTAACTCCATTTTCAGATGAGGAAACAGAGGGTCAGAGAGGCCCACTGCAGTTACACAACAAGTCAATGGCAGAGTCGGGATGGGCCAGCTCCACACCCCAGGCTCTCCCCACCAGAATGGCATTCTCCCTGCTAAGCACAGCTCTGCTGAATCCGCACTCTTGATACAGCCAAGGCACCCCACGTGCCTCTCCGCCTGCACTCTTCTCCACCTTTCCCAGCCGCTGGGTACTGCATGTGATCTTGGAGTGAACGTCCACCTGGTGCTCTCAGTGAGAGCACCACCAAGAAGCCGGAGCCCGCCTTCCCCGTGCATTGCTGAGCGCCTTCCAGCGGTCCATACAGGGCTTATGTTCTGCAGATTCAGAAGAAGGAAGTGAAGACGTGCTCAGGAGCCTGCATTGCACCATGCAGAACCCCAGACTTCTCATCTGAAAGCTGAGCGATACTGGGAAAGTCATTTCACCTGTGAGCCTCTGTCTCCGCGGCTGCAAGATGGGGGGAAATGCTAGAACAGTAAAGTCAAAAAGAACGTCAGAGAACATGCTGGCAAAAGCATAAACTGAAAAAATAGAGGTGGCTTTCGAGTGGCTGGGAGCCGCATTCTCCTCCCTCACTGTCAGAGGGCAGCTGCGAACTGCTCTCCCCTCTATAATAATGTGATGACGACGGTGACGAGGATGATGGTGATAAAATGGGTGGGAAGGATTAGCCACACAGCAAGGAAAGAAAAACTAAAGATAGCAGTTAGATTACTTGAGGAGAAAATATTAAACATTCATTTCAGTAGGAACAAACAGGAACATTACGGCAATCAAGGAATCGGTGACGGTAGCTCGGACACAGCCATTTGGAAGTCAAAGCATCCTGCCAGAGACACGAGGCTTGGGCAGCACTTTCTCGCCAGCATCACGGCACCCAGTTCCCCTCCCTGGAGGAAAGCCCCCGGCTGCCCAGGAGGGGAGTCGGGTGATGTGTAGGTCCTGGCGTTCGCCACACCTCTGCCTCATCCCAGTTCCAAAGGAGATGAACTGCTGCCGCTAAAGCTGGGGGCAACCCGTGAGGGATGAGGACCACAGTCTTTTAATCCCCTAAATCCAGAGAGACTGAATTCTAAGCACTGTCAGAGGTGGGAACCCCCAGACTCCTCACAGCTGCCCGTCCTCGTCCACAGGGTCTCACCACTTTCAAGGTTTTGATGAAGAGACCACGTATTTCACAGCACTTTCAAGTGCACCTCACAAATGCACAGCATGCTCACCGTGAGGGCTGGAGGTGCACGTAGGGGCACCCCCAGTTTACAGATGGGGGAACAAGCCCCTGGCCCCCCTTCCCACCTTCCTTTCCCAGGCACCCCCTTCACCAAGATCTTAACCTCTTCCCTTCCTTCCCTTCCCCTTGAATCTTCACTCTTGCCCCTCTCTCATTTTCCCTTTCCCACATTTAAGACCCTCAACCTTCCCCTCACTTTACTCTGCGACCTCCCCTCTTGTGTCGATACCAAATGTTCCCAAAGAGCCAGCTATGCCACTGCCCCCTCCTGTCACCGCCAGCTCCTCCAGCCTGGCAGCTCCGCCCCGCTGCTTACCCGTCACACACTCGGAAGCGCAATGCCCCCGCCCCCGTCATCGTCCTATTCCAACCCTCTCCCCCGACACCAGCACAACTGCCCTTCCGCAGGTCTCCGTTCAGCTGCTTCTTCTCTCCCCCACCCGTTACCCCAAACTCCCTTCTGACCCAGCAACCCGCATCATGCATTCATCCAGCATTCACTAAGTGCTTACGAGGCTAAGGACGATGCGGAGACGCACATGTGGTGAGGGCTCTGGAACGTGGGTCTCGTGGAGAAGACAAGGCGCAGACAGGTACAGCCATGCTGCACAGTGAAATGGATGTAAAGGAAAGTGCTCTGGGGGGTTGGGAGAAAAACAGCCCCTTCCTGTCAGGGAAACCGCTCTTGATGGTCAGCTCTTTCTGGGGGCTCGGACCATGTATTAGTCAGCCAAAGGGGAGCTAATGCGAAATACCAGAAATGGGTTGGTCTTTATAAAGGGTATTTATTTGGGGTAGAAGTCCACAGATACCAGGCCATAAAGCGTTAAGTTTCTTCTCACCAAAGTCCATTGCCACGTGTTGGAGCAAGACAGCTGCCGACGTTTGCCAGGGTTCAGGCTTCTGGGGTTCCTCTCTTCCCGGGGCTGCGTTTCTCTCCGGGCTTAGCTCCTCTGTTTCCTCCACAAGGTCATCTGTAGACTATGAGGCAAACGGCTTGCTTCTCTTCTCCTGGGGTCTTCTCTCCAACATCAAAACTCCAACATCAAAACTGCTTCTCAAAAACTGCTCCCTCTGTCCTTTGCCTTGCCTTTTATATTCGATTCCACCACCCACCAAGGGGTGGAGCTCAATGCCCCATTGACGTGGCTCAGTCAACGCCCTAATCATAACTTAATCATGCCCAGATTAACAGATCAGTTTACAAGCATGATCCAATTATATTTTTGGAATTCATAATTACATCAAATTGCCAAATGGCTACAGACCACATCTTAGTTATCCCTGCATCCCCCCAGGGCCAGTCCAAGGTCTGTTATTTCTAGACAGAAGGTTAAGAGTGTGGTCTTCAGGGAAGCAGGTGTAGCTCAGTGGTTGAGCACCTGCTTCCCATGAATGAGGTCCTGGGTTCAATCACTTATCGGAGGAGTCAGGTAAACTCTTTGTACCCCAAGTTCCTCGAATGTAAATACAGATAATAATGGCACCCACTCTGGGGAATTCTCTAAACAATTAAACCAGATAATATACACATGGCAGAGGCTAGCTAGGGGTTCATTAGTGCAATTTCCTCTTCCTGGATAAAGGAAGACTACACTTCCCAGCCTGCCTTGTAATTACATTGGTCATGTGACTGAGTTCTGGCCAATAAAAGAAGGTAAAAGTGATGCGTGCCATTTCCCGGTATGGGTCTTCAAAACCCCAAGTGACCTTCCACATCCTCTCTCCCCACCCGTCCCTAAGGCTTGGAAATAAGGACCCTAAGATGGCAGAGCCTGCAATGGAAGCAGCTGGGATCCTGAGTCACCGCCTGGAGGAGAGCCACACGGGAGAGATTTCTGACTCTACCAGGATGGTAGTGGGAGTGAAGAATGAACTATCAGTGTATTAAACCACTGGTCCTACAGGATTATTTGTTACCAGAACATGGCCTAGCCTATCCTGTGAAATATCAGCCATGAGGATGATGGAGGAGGAGGAGGAAAGGGAGGAGGGTGGAGGGCTTTGGTCAGAACAGCGCAACTTGAGGGTCCTGAGAGCACTTTTGTACATACAAGTCCGAAATCTCGTGCGTCTGGGCATCTCCAGAGGCTAGCCCCCAGTTATGCCTCCTGCCTGCACCATCACAATGAGTTGACAACCAGCTCGAGTCCTAAGACAAATGAATGGTGATGGTCAAATTCAATGTCTATCGCACTAATGTGCAGTCTGCAAACTTGGGTGCTCCTGGCTGGGTCCTTGGGAGCCTCCCCCTGCCCCCAGGTGGCCTCTCTCCCCCACTAGAAGCTCAGGATGCTGAAACCTCTCTCTGTTGCATCTCCCTCCCTCTACCCCTAAGCAGGTTTTCCTTGCCAATTGATAAAAATAACTTAGCTTTCCCTCATTCTCTGATCTCCCCCCAGAAACTAGCAGATTCTCAGGGCAGGCTGATCTCAGCTAGATTGAATCAGATTGAGTTAATTTATCCAGATGGAGCAAGCTCACAGTGATAATCACAGCGATTTTTGGCAAGAAGAGTAAAGAGGAGTAGGAGTGGCAGCCCCAGCCTCTTACTGAGTGCCGACTGGATGCAAGGTGCAATCTGCAGTCCCAAGAACCCTTTGGCCTTGTTCTGCAGGAGATGCAACTGCAGATCAGGGAGGGTAACGAACTTGCCTGAGGTCTCACTACCAGGAAACGCGGAGCTGGGATCTCCCTTCAGGTCTATTCTCTTTCCACGTGGTCTAAAAATTCCCCCAGACCTTTTGGCCACCAGGCAGAGGTACTTTAGGTCACTTAAGAGCCTCCATGATCTGATCCTAACTTACCCCGAGGCACGCCCAATGCTGTCAGCAGTTTCTATGTAGAAAAATGCTGGCCTCTGAACACAGCACCCCGAGAAGGCGGTGGCTTTCATTAGCCCCAGGAGGTCTCCACCCAGCCCCCGTCCTTCTCCGCACGGTTCCCACTCTGAACTGATGCTATTCTGGCTAAAAGAGAAGAGACACTGGCCGCACACACCTTACCAGGGAAGACGTGCCTGGGCTTTTGAGATGCCGCCAGCCTGTCACCATCTCCAGGGCCCCACGGGCAGCTGGCCACCCCAGGTCTGGAACCACCTGCGCACCCTGAAAGCATGCGTGGGTCCCAGCCTCTGTGCCCGGTGCCGCTCCCTGCCTGGCCAGCTCCTCCTCACACTCCAGCACTCCAAGCAAATGCTAGTCTCCCCGTGAAGCCTTCTCCACCTCTGGAAGAACCATTCCCTCCTTAGCACTCGGGCGGTGAGTGCTCGTGGGTGAGGACCATGCACAGAGCTGGCCACACAGTCGGCTCCACTGGACGGTGGTCAAAGCATCTGAAATAGCCACTTTCGAGAAAGCGTGCTAGAGAGCAGGTCTCTTTCCTGGCCCTGACACTGTGGAAAGAGGACACATGGGGCCTGTGGATTTAGAAGCGCACGTGGTCACCTGCCTCGTGAAACTCCCGCTGGTGCTAGTTGTGCATTGTGGAAGTCTCAGCCATCACCGGGGCTCAGAACAAGTGGTGCATAACTATGGCAGCTGCTGGGTGCACAGGTGGCATTGTGGGGCTGTCTTACCCTCCCAGGAATCCTACTTTCAAGGGGTCAGGGTACCCCAAAGGAGTCCTGAGTCTCTGGTTTAGTAAAAGCGATGGGGCAGATCTGGAGTTGGCGCGCCTGAGCGCTGGTGTCCGTCATGCGATGGTGAGAAGGTTCTGTTGCTCCTTTAAAATAGCTCAGCTGTTGATAAACCACAGCACCTGTGCTGTTTCAGAGAACGCACATTTGCTTAGAAGCGTCGCCGTGAGATAGGAAACGCACTGGTGAGCCCTCTGATCGCCTGGAGAGGAGCACGGAAGGCCCTGGCATCACGAATCTCTAACACCAGGGCCCAGGACGTCCACACAGAGGCAGCGTCATGGCCAAGGGCAGCCTGCACACACCTGACCTTCCTAAATGTGCATCACAGCAACCCGCCACGGGAGGCAGCGCGTGGTGGACTTGGTGGGAAAGTTGCCCAACACTTCCCCTCTGGGATGTAATTAACTGAAAAGGATTCCTTCCATCTTCTCTCAAATTAAAAGGAAAACAAAGAGCAGGAAATTGACTCTAGCTGATCCTCAGGATCGCTTCTCACCAGCAGCTGTGGTGAGGGGGGCCAGGGGTGAAGTGAGCCGCCTACAGTCCATCTGCAGGGCCCACACAAGCTCCCTCCTCTCTCCAGCTCCTCCAGCTCCAGCTCAGCCTCTCCTCTCTCGGGCACACCTGGCCATTAGGGACATCTGGCCAGGAGGATCCTTGGGATGTCCCCCCAGAGGCCACCAGGGGAAAGTCTTGCAGGAGCAAGGGGTTTCCAAGAAGGCTGTTTGAAGGTGTCTTCTCCCCATGTAGGGGCCTGGAAAGGTGAGAGCTCCACTCCACTAACCCATCCATCCTCGAACAAAGCCTGTGCTTCCTCTGAGGAAGAGGAGGATGTGGCCCAGACAGAGAGGCCAGGAAGTGGCCATTGAGCCAAGGCCTGAAGAGCGCACTCAGGTGAAAAGGAGAGGAACGCATTTGCTGTAGAAGGAACATGTATGCAAAGGCACTGTGGTAGATGGGCACGTGGTGAGCACCGGGAAGCACGGGAGCCTGTGCAGAGCACAGGGTAGGAGGAAACATATGGTGCAAGATGAGGCTGGAGGGACAATCATAACAACTAGCTGTGATTAAGGACTTACTCTGCAGTCGGCATGCTTCTAAGCATTTTGCACACAGCAACTTCTGTGTTTCCTACTATGAATCCTGTTTTAAGGATAGCAAAAAGAGCAAAATAACAATATCAACAATAGCAAACCCTGAAATAGCATTTCTATTTGCCAGAACTGATGGAAGAATTCTGTCTGCACTGACTCATCTCATCCCCACCGAAATGAGAAAACTGGAGCACAGGAGAAGGTAAGTAAAATGCCTGTGGCCCACAGCTAGGAAGGGAGTGGGGCCTAATCTTGTGTGGCCTGGGCCCAGAGTCCCAGGTCCTAGCCAGATAACTATCTGGCTTAGCAGGTCCAAAGATCTAAGAACTAAGGAGTGACTGGTGGGATCTGCCCTTGGAAAGCTTCCTCAGCTGCAGTGTGGAAAACGGAACGGGGGGTAGGGGGTGGTGGCGGCAAGGGCAGGCAGGTAGGCCACTTGGAGAGAGATTGCTGTAGTCCAGGTGGTGGTAGCTTGGACTGTGTGATAACCGAGGAGGTGGAGGCAAGGAGAGATCTGAGAGCTTCGGGAGGTGCCCGGGATTGGAGTTTACATGGATAAGAAGCTGATGGACAAGAATGTGCCGGGTATGATCCCCAGGTTTCCGTCTTGCACTACTGGATGGATGGTGCTGTCCATCCGTGAAAACAGATGGTGAAAAGCAAAGGTCATGAGCTTCGCTTGGACCTGCTGATTCTAAGGGGACATGTCCACTGGGCAGTGGACTGCTCTGTCTGGAGTTCAGAGAAGAGGTCTGGATGGAAATGGAAAGGTGTGAGTCACCTGTGTGCAAGTGGGGGGGTGGGGGTAGGCCTGGACAAGACAGCCAAGGACAAGGTGGAAGGAGAGGGTCCAAGTTCACCCTCGAGGACCACCGTGCCCTCGGAACAATATGCTTCCATTCAAAGTCAGGATTGCAAATAGTCAAGGCCATGAGAATCCACTTAGAGCATTAGCTGTAGGTAGAAAAGCTGCATGGAAGTGGACGCCGGGTGCCTAGTACAGTGGGGAGGGTCGTGCCTTCAGCGTATCCTGTCTGGATTTTGAGAGAGGGGGCGGCTTTGTTTGCTGTGACAAGTACCACGCAGCGGCTTGGCTTAGACAACAAGAATTTATTGGCCCGCGGTTTGTCAGCTGGAAGCCCAGATCAAGACGCGAGCAGGCCCTGCCTTCTCCCAGAGCTGGGGCGCCCCGGCGTGGTGGCCGTCCATCTCCGGCTTCCCCTGCTCCTGCTCAGTGGCCCGTGTGCCTGCCCAGGCTTCCTCTCCTTTCCAAGCCTCCAGTGGAAAGGTTCACGGCCACACCTTGCCGAACACGACCTCTCCCGAGGCCTCACTTACAAACGTTCACACTCGCCACATCGGCGGACGGGATTCCAAATGCTTTATTTTCATTTTTATTCTTCCTTATGCTTTTCTACATAATCAGTTATTCAACAAATATCTGTAGGACACTCTGATTTATGCGCCGGTTCCTTATTGTTGGAGAGTTAGGTTGTCCCAAAGCATCATTGTACATAAATCCGGTAGATAATTTGTCCCACTCCTGTCCTCCTGTGGCCCAAGGCAACAAATCCACACCCTCTGCCTCAGCAGAGCCCTTATCTAAATGCTGCCAGCTGTATGCCCCAGCTGCCCTCCCAAACTTCCTCATTTGGCCTTCAAATGGAGGCGCTCCCACGGCCCAGCCCTAAAGCTGCATTAGGAGGCACGGGTGAGGGAGCTCCTCTGCGTGGAGGAAGCCCAAGCAAGAGAGTTTCAAGCAGGAGGGAGAGCAGAGCCTGCTCAGATGCTACCGCGAACTCAGCTGAGCCGAGGCGTGAATACCACCCATCCACTTGAGAGAAATGGAAGTCCCTGTTTCCTGCTGGTCTGGCTGTTTTGCTCTTACAGATTTGGGGGCAGTTCAGAGAGGTGAGAGTCAAAGGGACCGAGAAGGAGGTTTTATGGCGACGCCGGCAAGAGCACGCAGGGTGCATGGAGGGAAAGCAGTCCCGGAGCTCCTGGAGAACCAGAAACACGCTGTGTCAGGAGGTGCCAGGGCATTGTTCCCGCAGACTCCTTGGAGAATCGTGCTTAGACAATTGCCATCTAGAGCTCCTCCCTAGCGAATTGGGGTGTTTTATCGCAGTCTATGATTCAGAGAATCCCCCAAAACGAGCCTCCTTAAAATCCCCTTCCTATAACACGGCGGTGCGTCATCTCCCTTCATTGCAAAAGGAAGGGGCAGAGCCGCCTGGCCCCTGGGGCTCCCCTCTGCCCTTAGACTGTCTCCTGGGAAATTGAGCAATTCTGAGGGTGACACGAGGCACCCTGGCTCCAGGTGGCGAAGGCGCCAACCCTGGAGAAGTGCCGGTTCCTGGCATGTCTGCAAGAACGAGGAACGGGTTCTTTCCTGCTCAGCCGACTGGGAATTAGGATTTAGCCTCAGCAAAGAGAGAAAGCACACACGTGTGCGTGGCCACGCATGTACACAAAGGTGCACATGTATGCACACACACGTGCACCCGCACACTCAGAAGCGTATGTATTTCTTAGTTCTTCCAGAAACCAAAAAAATATGGATTTGGAGGATTTTGCAATGATAATTCAAAACCCACTTAATACCCTATAAAATTCAAGCTGGTAAATTGAATGGACAGTGATATTAAAATATTTCATTAGATGCTTTTTATGCTAAATTAAGCTGCTGCGATTATATTGATATTCAGTCAGCATTAATCTAAAACTATTTTAATACATTTTCTAATTTAGCATGATTAATTTTTTCATTTTAGAACACACTCACTTTCGAGTTTTTGACTGTTTTTCCCACTTTGCCACTTTGACTTCTCTTTCCCTGAATATTTAATACGCAAGGGGTTCAAGTTTTCAGGACATATACCTAGCTGGGAATATGGTTTTGCTCTTGTTTCTACAACAGTTATTTTCTCCACATGGCCGACCAGGCTTTTGGCACCTCGGTTTATTAAGTATATGCCTCACTTGTGAAGCTCAGAAGACCATTCTTAAAAGAAATTCTTGGATTGGTTTGCAAGATTAATATCCTGCCTAGTTATAAAGAAAAAAGTTACAAGTCTGTGTTTTGAAAACAGAACTCATGCCTTCCATATAATCTCTGCTGCCAGTAGAGAGACTAGAAATGGAGGAGCCCTGTGTTCAGGTGGGGAAGCAGCTGATTGGCTGGGTGAAAAGAGGGTATCTCCATGGCTGCCAGCGCTAATAATTTTTCCTGTAGAAAATTCATCAGTGGGATCATTAATTCTGTGTTTGTAAAGAATTTGGCTTCTTAAGTCAAAGCAAATGTGTCACATTTTGAATTCTTGTTTACAAAATATTTGTTTTTGCTTTTCAGCACTTCTTTCCTAATTTGGCTTTAATAAAAAAGTGTACAAGTCATGGTGCCAATTTCTTTCTCCAAGATGCGCCAGGCTGTCGTGGCAGCAATTACTCAGACAATTTCAATCCATCCAGACACTAATGTCATTAGTCCATGGAGAACCTTTTGAAATAATTTACATAGAAACTGCCTTTACATGCTAAATGAAAAATGTGCAGCTAGAGTCGGTGTAATTTGAATTACAATCCCACCACATGCGGCTTGGTTTTATTCATGCTATTTATTAAACAGGAAGAAGGTGATGCAGTCAATTACAAAGCAATTACCCCAACAGTTACTGCAAACCTGTGCCACGCAGCAATTACAGAGCTGCCTCCCCAAAAAGAGCTTGCCCTCCCTTGCAGCTCTCGATGCCCGCGTGCTGCCTCCGTCACGCTCCGCAGCACAAATCCACCGTCCTCTTTTTAAAAGGACGCCTCCGCCTACTTCTGCAGAAACCCTTTTCTAAACTCACACTGTCCTGGCCCCAGTGCTTTCTTCCTGGGGCAGGAGGGTCTTCCCATATAAGCAGGGGGTATGGGAATCATTCCAGCACCCCCCTAAGTGGGCCAAGTGGAAAACAGCAGGGTGAATTCTCCGTTATTCCTTTCCTGGTGGGCGCCATTCAGAAAACCAGAGGGGTCCCGGTGACACTACTGACGGCGTCCACATCAGACGGGGCTGAGGGATGGTGTGTGAGGTCGAACAGGCGGGCAGAGGGACGGACACGGAGCAGACCAGAAGACCATGATGGGGGGTTCTCTTATTTTTCAGGCCAAGCATCTCTGACATTTATAGGAATAAAGGTATCCAGGGAGAGCTGAGTGCCCTTCAAAGACGCTCCAAGCTTTCTACGGCATCCGACAGGCTCCTTCCCCAGGACAATTCACTAGCATCCCCCCAGATATCCCCTGCCTCCATGCCTGCCCGGGGTCTCTGGGTTCCTGCGGATCCTGCTTGGCGAGCCCCCCGCCCCACCCCCCGGTGCAGGGGGAGCACCGCTGGGGAGCACTGTCAGGAGGCCCACTGCTGCTCAGCCTTCCTCTCGTTGCCCAGGCCACACCACGGAATGGCTCTCCTGCCCGGCTCCTGCTTGACTTAGGCCATTTTGGCATGCGGGCTGCACAACATCCCAGAGCCCCGCGCCGTGGGCTTCGGAAGGACCACAGACAGATGCCGGAACTGCACGCCCGGCCCACGGCACGGGGAGTGTGGGGCCGGAGGCCAGGAAGTTATCTCTGCAGAAACCTGACCGTTTTGTTTATGGTGCTCCGAGCAGCTGCTCCTCGTGCCAGGCTGCTTGACATTCTGCCGAGAAGGTAGCTGCGGCTCCGGAAGGGTGACTTGTGTGACATGTGACAGCTTTCGGGGCCTCCAGTCCCCCAGCTTCGCTGCTCCAAGACCCGAGCCATCTGTACTCATTCACTTCCAAAGCCCAAGACCCGGAATTTTAAAACAGTTTTAAGAGGGAGAAGAAACTAACCAAAAGAAAGAAAAAACCAGGGGAGCGGGGACTCCCTGTTTTGAACAATGAAAGAGGAAGTCCCAACGATTTGAATTCTTCATCCCACTCCCAGTCAGTCCTCCACAGAGCAGCCAGAAGGATGCTGCCATTAGCTGCCATTGCTTAGACTAAATTCAGAAACCTTAACACACTGCCCACGAAGCGCCGCCGGGCCCAGGGCTTACCCCCGTCTCCAGCCCCTTCTCTCACCCTTCTCTCTCTGTGCTCCAAGTACACTAACCAGCTGCCTTTCTTCCCTCCAGAGCATCACCCCCTTCCTCCAAACTCAGGGCCTTTGCACATGCTATTTCCTCTGCCTCAAAGTGCACCCCCCTTCCCATCACTCCCCTCCTAACTGACATCTCAGTGAAACGTCACTTCTGCAGAGCTGCCTTCTCTGATCCCCAGATTAGATCAGACCTTGCTGCTAGTTCCTGCATTTGTCATTTATGACTGGATCAGCTTTCTTTTCATGCAATTCAGTGATTAAATTATGTAGCTTCTACCAGATTGGATGCTCCAGGGAAGAGGGACCTTGTCTACATAGCTCCCCACTTGGAAGCTGCTCAATAAATATTTTTAGAATGAACAATTAAATGAATGAACTCCAATACCTAAGGCAATTAGAAAACGAAAGACTTAAAAGATAAGGCCAAAAATCCAAAATTGGATTTCAAGAATGAACCTGAATGTGGGAACAAAGAGGCCCCACATTTCAACCCTGGCTCTGCTGCTGACCAGGTAAGTGACCTGGGCAAATGGTTTCATTTCTCTGAGCTCAGTTTCTTATCTGTGAGACATTGCACGGTGGTTGTGAAATTACGACGCTGTATGACAAGCGCTCACTGTTACAGATGGCAGCTTTCACAACTGCTGTTGTTGATGGTGCTATAGATACTAAAAGGCTGACTGGCAGGTCAGAAAACTCACTGCCACCCCCCTGAGCACTCCCTGAAGGTGGCCTCTTCAGTTCCTCTCTGTGAGCTGGAAGGAAGCATTGCACACACACCCACAGGCATGTGGCACAAATAATGTTTGTTAAGCAAAAGGTTTTACGTATCATGAAGTCAACAATACTAGGCACCAACTGTGTGCCCCACTGGGTCCTGCAGGGGACACTTGTTAGGCGGCAGGCCGTCTCAAACATTGTTGGTGCAGTTATAGATTAACACAAACTTTCTGAAAAATAATCGAGCCACACGGATAAGAGTTTCGATGGATATATTCTCTGACTCAGCAATTCCATTTTTAGGGATCCACCCAAGAAAACAAGTGGACAAGTATGAAAAGTCCTCAAATAAATATTTGTGACAAGATTTCTGAAGAAATACAGGGATGTTCCTTGCAATGTGATTTCTAATGGCAAAGAAAGCAACAATATTCTCAATGTCCAGTGGCAGCGAATGGGTGAACTACGTGGTATCATACAGCGCTGATCGAAATGACGTAAATCCCGTAACGTGGAATTAAGTTTTTAAAAAAGCAAGTTCACTATGGTGTGCATGCTACAATCCCCATTTCAGTAAAAATGCATGTACACGTGTGGGGGCCCATGAAGCACATTCAGGAGGATGTACCACAACATGCTGACAGCAGTTGTATCAACAGGATGTAGAGTAAATTTAATTTCTTCTTTATGTTTCCATATTATATGCATTTTTTTTCAATAAGCATATATTAGTTATTAATTTTGAAACCACAGAAAAGAAAAATGTGTTTTTATTTTGAGAAGGAGGAAAACGAAGAGGAGATGACATGACCTCTGTCACTGAGGAACCTCTTGGGAAAGAAACTTAGCCTGTCTATGAGGCGATTCAAGAACGAGAATGAAACTAGATTAGACTTTCTCTCTCTCCCACTTTCTCTTCCTCTTTCTCCTTCTCCTTCCCCCTCACCCTCTCTCACACACACTCAAACACAGACACACATATAGCAAGAGTGTAGGTGGGAGGGGTAACCCAAGCAGAGCAGAGAGTCTCACTGAGTTGGGAAGACAGAGAGCGGAAGTTATACGGGCCAAGGCAACTGGAATTTGTGGGTTAGAGTATTGGAGAGTACCAGAAAGAAGGGAGCTAAGCAGAGAAAAAAGTCCAGAAATCTGCATGGTAGGTCCCCTCCAGTCTTGGCTAAACACTAAGCTTTGCATGCATAAGGTGAAATTCTCTGAGGTCAACCCAAAACAATCAAAAAATTCTCAGAGCCCACACAGAGCTGGGAGATGTTCAAGTTCAGAAAGCCTGTGTGAAAAGATGTTACTGAACACCTGGTGCATGTGGTCAAGACAACAAAAAAGTAAGACAGTAAAATCCACAACTCAACACTGTATCATTTGCAATGTCACAATGACTCAGCATGTAAAGAAACAGGAGAATATGACCCACGCGCAGGAGAAGAGCCAGGCAGCAGAAACACAGCCACAAATAATTTAGAGATAGAATTAGGAGACTAGGATTTTAAAACAACTATTATGAATATCCTCAGGGACTTAAAGGAAAAGATTAGTGGAGTGAGGAGAAAAACAGAAGATATAAAAAAGAACCAAATAGCATTTTTAGGATTGGAAAATACAATATCTAAAGTGAAAATTTCACTGGATGGGTGCGACAGTTTGAGATTATTTATAAATCTCAAAAAGAGAAAGATTGTATTTGTAAACTAATCTATTCCTCTGGGTGTTATACCCTTTGATTGCCAGATTCAGCTGTCTTTGATTAGATTACGAGTTACAATTATGGCTTTGATTCAACCACGTCAGTAATGTGTGCCTCAGGTCGAGTCTCCAGGCTCTTGGTGGGCTGATATAAACAGACACTCATTCATGAAGATGCCGGAGGAGAGAACTTTGTCATTGTGATCGTGCCACGTGACAGAAAGGAGAAGGCTCAAACAGCTGGAGCCATGGGAAGAGAGATGAGCCGTTCACCTGACAGTTCGCAGCTCACCTTGGGAAAAGAGTCAAGACTGGTATAGGAAGCCCTGAGAGGCGAGCCCTGTCCCAGCCTACAGCTGAGATCAGGAAGAAGCTGGGTCAACGGAGCCTCAAGATGAAGAGGAAGCCCAGGAAGGAGAAACCAGGCAGAGATCAGCAACCATATTGCTTCAACATGTGGCAACTGACTCTGGTGAGAAAACAGCCTTGAGTTGGACTCTTTAGGGCCTTGTAGCTGTAAGCTTTTACCCCAAATAAACACCCTTTATAAATGCCAACAGATTCCTGGCTTTCTACATCGGCACCCCTTTGGCTGACTAGTACAATGGTTATATTAATTATCTACTGATATGTAACAAATCACCACAAACTTGGAGCTTAAAGCAGCACACACTTATCCCGTGGTTTTCAAGGGTCAGGAATCCAGACATGGCTTGGCCGAGCATTCTTCTTCAAGGCTCAGTCAAGGTATATCATCTGAAGACTCAATTTAGAAAGGAACTGCTTCCAAGATTTCTTGTTTTCTGGCAGAATTCAGTTCCTTGAGGGATTTGGGACCAATTTCCCTTAATTCCTAGTGGACTGTTGGCTGGAGGCATCTTCGAAGCCCCTTGCCAGGCTGCCCTCTTCAACATGGAAGCTTGCGTCATCCAAGTGTGGGAGCCAAAAAGGAAATAGAGGGTTAGGGCTGAACTGTTAAAGCCCTAAGCCCCAGTACCATATTTGGAACTAGGTCAGCAGAGATGACTCCCCAGGGAAGCCCAGAAACTGAGACCTGGAATCTGCCTCCCTGTGATGTCAAAACTACACTCTTTTGACTCCTGTAGCTTCAGATGAAGAATTGAAATAAAGTAGTGTAGATCTTTGACTTCATTTTTTCTTGTCTTACTGCATTGCCTAAGACCTCCAGTGTAATACTGAATATAAGAGGTAAGAATAGATATATTGGCCATTTCCCAATCTTAGGGTATAGTACAATAATTACTATTAAGTATGAAATTAGGTATAGGCTTTTAATAAATGCCTTTTATCAGATTGAGGAAATTCGCTTCTCTTCCTAGTTTAGAAGAGTTTTTATTAAAATAATGCATGGGTATTGAATTATATCTAATATTTTTTCTGTATCTGTTCAAATGATTATATGGTTAATATCTTTTGTTATGTTAATATGGAGAATCACACTGATTTATTTTCAAAAGTTAAACCAACCTTGCATACCAGCAATTAACCCCATTGATCATGATGTATTACCATTTTTACATATAGCTGGAATCCACTTGCTGATACTGTGTTAAGGATTCTTGCATCTATGTTCTTGAGAAACATTGGTCTGTAGTTTTATTTTCTTGTAAAGTGTTTGTCTGGTTTTTGTATCAGGATAATTCTGGCCTCATAAAATGAACTGAGAAGTGTTCTCTCCTCTACTATTTTTTTTTTAATGTTTGGTAAGATTAGAATTATTTTTTTTCCCTTAAATGTTTGGTAGAATTCACCACAAAGAGTTTTTTTTACGAGAATGTTTAAAATTACAAATTCAATTAATTTCTTTAATAAATACAGAGCTGCTCATATTCTATTTCTTCTCGTATCAATTTTTGTAATTTCTGCCTTTCAGAAATTTGTCCATTTCTTCTAAGTTGCTGATTTATTGCCATAGTTATTAATAATGTTCCTTTATATAGGGTCTGTAATGATGCAGCCTTTCTCATTCCTGACAGTAATAATTTGTATTTTCTCTCTTTTATTTCTTGATCAGTCTAGCTATAATTTTATCAATTTATTGCTCTTTGACAGGAGCCAGCTTTTTGTTTTATTAGTGTTTTTTTGTTTGTTTGTTTGTTTGTCCATTTATTATTTCATTGATTTTACTCTTATATTTAATATTTCTCTTTTTCTACTTACTTTGGTTTTAATTAACTCTTCCTTTTCTGACTTCTTAATGTGAAAGTTTAGGTCAGCTTTTAAAACTTTGTTAATAAGTGAATTATATTTTCAAATGTGAATATAAGCATTTAAGGGTATTAATTTTCTTCTAAGATTTGCTTCCCACAAATTTTATATGTTGTGTTTTAATTTTCATTCATTTCAAAATATTTTCAAATCCTTTGTAATTTTATTTTACCTTTACAGGTATGTTTTTAAATTTGCAAATATTTGGAATTTTCCAGATATCTTTGTGTGTGTGCGTGTGTACACATTTAGTTTTATTGCAACAAAGCAACTTGTAGACTTTTAATGTTTAAAACTGAGCATCATCTTTCCTTTCCAGTGCAACAAAAATTTTTTAAAATAAACAGGAACAGAATTACAATAGAGAACGCCAATTCCAAATAAGCTCCTACAGGTACTGCTGATTCTCCCACCAACTGACAGTTCTCAAGTCATCATTAGGAGAGAATTTTATTTTTAAAATGTCATCTTAAACTGCAAAGTCCATTAAACATCACAATTAAACATACCAAAGGAGAAGGCATGTTGTCAAAATGCCCACTTAACCCACTTAAACATCTCAAACTCTTCCTTTGCTGACCTTCTATAACCATCCCCCCCTTTTTTAGTTTTTTTTTTCTTTTTTCAAACAAGAAAGTAGATAGATACATGTTGATAAATGCTAACTGTCCATATTCACATAGAGACCAGTGTAATCTCGGAGCCCAATATACAGAGAAAGGAGGAAAACAGCTAGAATTCCACGTACAGGGGCTTCCAGCAGAGCGAAAGGAGCGGGTTTTTCTTTTTTCCCACAGAGCACGGTGGTATGTTGATTCCATAACATATTTTATGGAGATAGGAAGGGAAAAAAATGAATTTGGAACAGAAAGGGGTTTCTTTTCCCACTGCATTCTGCTCAAGGTATTCCCCCCCCGCCCCAAATAAGTTGAGAACCGTGGTGGAAAAGAAAGAAAAGAGACCTGAAAAACAGGGCAACTGAGCACAAGAGGAAAAAATAAAAAAAAAAAAGACTGCAACTTGCTCCCAGGGACTGGAGAAAATTAAAAAGGGAAGGTTGGAATCCATCAGTGTTCGTTATTCATCTTTCCTTTATCTGCCTCACCTTCCTCTCCCTCGTTATCAACTTCATCTTCTTTCCCTTTATCCTTTTCCCCTTCTTCATCAATATCTTCCAATCCTTCTTATTCTTCTATTTTGCTATTGAATTCTAAATTAATTCAGTTACCATCAGAAAACCAAATAGTAATCCTTTTAAATTTAATGATACTTGCTTTATGGCACAGCAGATGGTCTATAAATGAATATGCCATGTGCAGTTGAAAAGAATGCATATTCTGCTGTGGTTGGGTCTTTTATTCCAAAAATGTTAATTAGATCAAGTTGTTTGATAGTTTTATTCAAGTTTTCTATGTCTTTATTGATTTGCTGTCTACTTATTCTATTCATTAACGAGAAAGGAGTATTGATTTGCTGTTTACTTAGTCCATTCAATAACAAGAAAGGAGTGTTGATATATCCCACTCTGTGGATCTATGTATTCCTCCTTTCAGTTTTGAAACTTTGGCATGTATTTTGAAGCTCTGTAATTAGGTGTACACACATTTGGGACTCTTATGTATTCTTGACTGACTGACCCTTTGATCATTACCAAGCATCCCTCATTATCTTTGGGACTATTCCTCATTTGAAGTCTACTTTACTTGATATTAATATAGGCACTTTAACTTTCTTATGGTTAATGTTTGCAAATCATATATTTTTATATCTTTTTACTTCTAATCTACCTATGCCTTTATATTTAAAGTGTATTTATTTAGAAAGTTTATGTTGGATCTTGCTTTTTTATCCAGTATAACAACCCCTAGCTTTTAACTGAGAAACTTAAGCCATTTACACTTGATGTAGTTGTATATGTAATTGGGTTTGTCTCTACCATTTGCTATTTGTTTTCTCTTTTTTCTATCTTTTCTATTCTCCTCTTTTCCTGACTTCATTTGAGTATTTTTGAGTATTCCATTTTATCTCCACTACTGAATAATTAGCTATTTCTCTTAGCTTTTAGTGGTTGCTCTAGGATTTGCAATATAAATCTTTAACTTATCACAGTATTTTAGCTTCAAATAATATTAAAGCACTTCACCTATAATGCAAGAATCTTTTAACAGTACGCTTCCATTTCCCCCTCCTTTCCTTTGTATTATTGTTGTCATACATCTTACTTCTAAACATTGTTATTGTTTTTGCTTTAGACAAGCAATTACTACAGCTTTATTGATCTATAATTTACATACCATAAAGTTAACCCATTTAAAATGTACAATTCAATGCTTTTAGTGTATATATAGCATTGTGCTACAATCACCCTAATCTAATTTTAGAACATTTTCATCATCCCCAAAAGGAATCTTATACCCATTAGTGTCATTCCCCATCCCTAATTGACACTCCCTCCTCCAGCCTTAGGCAAACTACTAATCTACTTTCTGTCTCTATAGATTTGCCTACTTGGGAAATTTCATATAAATGGTATCATATAAAAACGTGGTCTTTTGTGACTGGCTTATTTCAGTTAACAATGTTTTAAGGTTCATCCATGTTGTAGATGTATCAGTACCTGTAACCGTTGGGGAATTTGATATAATTATGAATTCCAAAAATATAATTGAATCATGCTTGTAAACTGATCTGTTAATCTGGGCATGATTAGGTTAGGATTAGGGCATTGAGCCCCACCCCTTGGTGGGTGGGGAATTGAATATAAAAGGCAAGGCCAAGGACAGTTGAAGCAGTCTTTTGAGAAGCCGTTTTGATGTTGGAAAGAAGGCCCCAGGGGAAGGGAAGCAAGCCATTCACCTAATCGTCTACAGCTGACCTTGTGGAGGAAACAGGAGCTAAGCCCGGAGAGAAAAGCAGCCCCGGGAAGAGAGGAACCCCAAAAGTCTGAACCCTGGTGGACGCCGGCAGCTGTCTTGCTCTAACACGTGACAATGAACTGTGGTGAGAGAAGGAACTTAACGCTTTGTGGCCTGGTATCTGTGAACTTCTGCCCCAAATAAATACCCTTTATAAAAACCAACCCATTTTTGGTATTTTACATTAGCACCCCTTTGGCTGACTAATACAGTACCTCATTCTTCTTTATTGTCAAATGATATTTCATTGTATCAATATATCACAGTCTGTTTATCCATTTATCAGGCAATGAACATTTAATTAGTTCCCACTTGTTGGCTATGATGAATAATACTACAATAAATATTCATGTACAAGTCTTTCTGAGTTGTAAGAATTCTTTATATATTCTACATACAAGTCCTTTATCAGATTTATGATTTGCAAATAATTTCTTCCAGACTGCTGGTTACCTTTTCACTTTCTTGATGGTGTCTTTTGAAGCACAAAAGCTTTTAGTTTTTATGAAGTCCAACTTATCAATATTCTCTTTAATCATTTGTGTTTTTGGTATCATAAGTGAGAAATAATTTCCTAACCCAAGTCATTAATATATTATATTTTTAAAATATTCCTATGTTTTCTTCTAAGAGTTTCATAGCTTCATGTCTTACATTTAGACCTATGATCTGCTTTGAGTTAATTTTTGTGTATGGTGTGAGGCAGGGATCCAAATTCCTTCTTTTTCATGTGTATATCCAATTGTCCCAGAATCATTTACTGAAAAGACTATTCTTTTCCCATTAAATTATTTTGGCCCTTTTGTTGAAAACCAATTGACCATAAATGTTAGGTTTATTTCTGGGCTTGGAATTCTATATATCCCACTCTGTGCCTAGTACCACACAATCCTGAATACTGGGGCTTTGAGGTAATTTTTGAAATCAAGAATTTTGAGTCCTCCAACTTTATTATTCAAGATTATTTTGACTATTTTAGGTCCCTTGCATTTCTGTATGAGTTTGAAGATGATCTTATAATTTCTGCAAAATGCCACCTGAGATTTTTATAAGAATTGCATTGAATCTGCAGATCAATTTGGGGGCTGTTGCCATATTAAAAATATTAAGTCTTGTGATACATGAACACGGGATGTTCTTCCATTTATTTATTGCTTTAATTTCTTTCAAAATGCTTTGTAATTTTCAGTTTGCAAGGCTTGAACTTCTTTTGTTAAGTATATCCCTAAGAACTTTATTCTTTCTGATGCTGTTGTAACTGGAATTGTTTTCCTAATTTCGTTTTCAAATTGTATAGAAATACAATTGATTTTTTAATATATATATATATATTTTTTTTTAAAAGATGCTTAGATTACATAAATGTTACACAAAAATTACAAGGATTCCCATGTTCCCCACCTCCAACACCTCCCATAACATCCCACATAAACATCTTTCATTAGTGTGGCTCATCACCTGCAATGGCTATACACATCCTGGGGCTTTGCCACTAAGCATGGACCATAGTTCACATTGTAGACCACACTCTGTTCCACACAGTTCTGCATGTTATATGCTGATGTAAAATGGCCTATATCTGTCATTGTAATGTCACTCAGGGTAATTCCCAAGCCCCGAAAAAGCCCCTGTATTACAACTGCTTTTCCCTTCCCTGCTCCAAAAGTGTCCAGTGGCCACTGGCTCCACCTCACTGTTGTAATTTCTTCCATTACTTGAATCACAATATGTCTACAACAGAAAACCAGTGAGTCCACTCTAATCCAAAGCTCTTCCCCCAATCCTGAGGAGTTTGGGATGCTGATGTCCACTCCACCTCCAAGTGAGAGGGGGCTTATATCCCATGGGTATGAAGGATGGGATTATCCTGCCTGCAGCTGCAGACTCTCTCCATTGCCTGGGATGGCCGTTGTCCATCATCATCTCCTCACCAGGTGACTTGGGTGAGTCCATTGAGCTGTACAGTAGGAGTTGCAGCTCCACCGAGATTCCAGGCACAGCTGGCACATGGGCAGGCCAAAGGCTCCAGTCTCTGGAAGTACACCTTTTGTATCCTGCAAACTTGTTGAACCCATATAGTAGTATAAAAGTTTATAGTGAATTCCTTGGTATTTTCTATATACAAGATCATGTCATCTGTGAATAGATATCATTTTATTTCTTCCATTTCTGTTTCTTGCTTAAATGTCTAATACAATGTTGAATAACAATGATGACAATGGACATCTTTGTCTTGTTTCTGATCTTAGGGGGAAAGCTTTCAGTCTTTCACCATTGGGTATAATATTAGTTGTGGGTTTTTAACAAATGGTCTTTTTCATGTTGAAGAAATTCCCTTATTATCCTAGTTTGTTGAATGTTATCATGAAAAGGTGTTCATTTTGTCAAATGATTTTTTTTCTGCATCTACTTGAAATGATTATGTGGTTTTTGCCCTTTATTCTATTAATATGGTTTGTTGCATTAATGGGTTTTTCGATGTTAAACCAACCTTGTATTTCTGGGACAAATCTCACTTGGGTATGGTGTATAAGCCTTTGTATTTGCCACTGGATTCAGTTTGCTAGTATTTTGATGAGGATCTTTGCATCTATATTCATAAGGGATATTGATCTATAACTCTATCTTCTTCCGATGCCTTGTTTTTGTTTATCAGGGTAGTACTGGTTTCATAGAATTGTTTGGAAGTGTTCCCTCCTCTTTTATTTTCTGGAATAGTTTGTGTTAACTATTCTTTAAATGTCTGATAGAATTCACCAGTGAATCCATTTGATCCTTGGCTTTACTTTGTAGGAAGGTTTTTTAATTTAATACCTTTATTTTTATAGGTCTATTCAGATTTTATATTTCTATTTGAGTCAGTATAAGTAATTTGTATCTTTCTAGGAAATTGTCATCTAAGCTATCTAATTTGTTGGCATGTAATTGTTCACAATATTCCTTTATAATTCTTTTTATTTCTTTAAGGTTAGTATTGATGTCCCTCTTTCATTCCTGATTTTAATAATTTAAATTCTTTCTCTTTTTGCTTCCCTCAGTCTTTTTCTCTTTCTCTATCTCCCTCAGTCTAGTGAAAGGTTTTTCAATTGATTTCATTGATTTTGTCTATTGATTTTCTATTCTGTCTTTCATGCATTTTTTGCTCTAATCTTTATTATTTCCTTCCTTCTGCTCACTTTGGGTTAGTTTGTTTTTATTTGTCTAATTTCCTAAGGTGGAGGTTAGGTTATTGTTTGAGATCATCCTTGTTTTTTGATATAGGCTTTTAGGGCTATAACTCTCTCTCCCCAAGCACTGCTTTAGCTGCATCCCCAAGTTTTGGTCAATTATCTTTTAAAGAAATCTTAAAAACAAGAAGAAATGTATTCTATTTTACCCACATATTTACCATCTCTGCTGCTGCTCCTCATTCCTTTGTGTAGATAAGAGTTTTTTATCTAGTAACATTTCCCATCAACCTAAGAATGTCCTTTAATATTTCTTATAGCATAGGGTTGCTGTCAATAAATTGTCTCAGCTTTTGCTTTTAACTGAAAATGTCTTGATTTCATCTTCATTTTTAAAGAATATATTCACTGAAAATAGAATTTTAGTTTGAGGGTTATTTTTTTTTCTTTTGGCAATTTAAAGATGTTTGTTTGCTAGTTTGCAATGTTTGTGGAAATTCTTGTCTTTGCCATGTACCATTATTTCTCTGCCTCATTGTAAGATTTCCCCCTGGTTGCTCATTTTTCACAACTTGATTATATTTCTTGGTGTGCTTTTATTTTATTTACTGTGCTTCAGGGTTAGGTTCTCTGAGCCTCTTATATCTATGACTTTATAGTTTCCATCAAATTTGGAAAAACCTTGGCTATTATTTATTTGAATATTTTGTCTGCCTCCTTTTTCATGGTAGGGGCCTCCAATTGTATGTATTTTAACTTGTTTGATGTTTTTCCACAGCACTCATGCTTGGTTCTTTTCCCCTAGCCCTTCTTCTCTGTGTGCTTCAGTTTAGGTGGTTCCTGTTCTTTATGTTCAAGTTCAGTGGTCTTTTATTCCACTGTGTCTGATCTGCTATTGAGCCCATCGTGATAGGCAGACTCTACAATGGTCCCAATGATCTCCACCTACTGAAATCCATGCCCTTGTGTAATCCCCTCCCCTTTATGGTCAGCAGATTGGTGACTTCCTTCTAACCAGTAAGATGCACCAAAGGCCATGGGACGTCACTTCCGGGATTAGGTGAATAAGAAATTGTTCTTCCATCTTGCTAGCAGACTCTCTCTGTATTAGCTTCTTGTTGCTGCTGTAACAAAGCAGCACACAGTTGGCAGCTGAAAACAGTAGAAAATTATTCTCTCAGAGTTCTGGAAGCTAGAAGTACAAAACCAAGGTGTTGGCATGTTTTCTCTGAAGGCCCTGGAGGAGGGATTCTTCTTTGCCTCTTCTGTCTTCAGGTGATAGTCAGCAATCCTTGGCATCCCATGACTTGTAGCTGTGTGACTTCAGTCTCTGCTTCCATCTTCACATAACCTTCTCCCCTGTGTGTCCGTGTCTCCATATCACTTCTCCTCTTTTATAAGGATACCAGTCATATTGGACTAAGGGTTTACCCTACTTTAATATGACCTCATCTTTAATCACATCTGAAGCAACCTATTTCCAAATAAGCTCATATACTGAGGTATCTGGGATTAGGACTTTAACATCTTATTTTGGAGGACACAATTCAACCCTAACACTCTATTTCCTTTTTGGCTTTCACACTTTGATAATGCAAGCTTCCATGTTGAAGAGGGCAGCATGGCAAGGGGCTTTGAAGATGCCTCCATCCAACAGTCAGCTAATAAGGCCATGAGGCCATAGGTCCAAAATCTCTCAAGGAACTGAATTCTGCCAAAAAAAAACAAGAAATCTTGGAAGGAGTTCCTTTCTCAATTGAATCTTCAGATGAGACACCTTGATTGCATCCTTGAAGAAGAATGCTCGGCCAAGCCATGTCTGGATTCCTGACCCTTAAAAACCATGAGATAAATTTGTGCTGCTTTGAGCCGCAAGTTTGTGGTAATTTGTTACATATCAGTAGATAATTAATATACCCATTCAGTGAAATTTTCACTTGATATATTGTATTTTCCAATTCTAAAAATGCTATTTGTTTCTTTTTTATATCTTCAGTTTTTTTCCTCACTCTGCTAATCTTTTCCTTTAAGTCCCTGAGGATATTTATAATAATTGTTTTAAAATTCTTGTCTTCTAATTCCATATCTATATTAGTTATGGTTGTATTTCTACTAATTGGTTTTTCTCCTGTATATGGATCATGTTTTCCTGTTTCTTTACGTGTTTAGTCATTGTTGATTGCATGCAAGACATTGTGAGTGATATAGTGTTGAGTTCTGGATTTTGTTGTTTTACTTTAAAGAATGTTGACTTTCATTTTGTCAGATCAGCTTGATCATTTTGAGGCTTGTTTTTATGCTTTGTTAGAGTGTGTATAGAGTATCCTTTACTCCAGAGATAGTTTAGGCTTATTATTAAGGTATGGCCCTTCTGGAGTCTTGACTACATGCCCCACACATTCAATAACATCTTTTCACACAGGTTAGTCTGAATGTGAACATATCCCAGCTCTGTGAGAATTTTTTAGCTTACTGTTCCCAGTGATTGTTTTTGATTGATCTCAGAGAATTTCACCTTAAGCATGCACAGCTTAGTGTTTAGCCAAAGACTCAAGGGGACCTACCATGAAGATTTCTGGACCTTTTTCTCTCTTAGCTCCCTTCTCTCTAGTACTCTCCGGTACTCTATCCTACAAATCCCAGTTGTCTTGGCCTTTCCAACTTCTAATCTCTGTCTTCTCAACTCAGTGGGACCTCTCTGCTCTCCTTGGGTTCCCTCAGCCTCCCACCCCCACACAAACATAGACCTTGCTACTGTCTTGGAAATGCTTCCTATCAGAAAGCCATAACTGGGAAGCAGCTGTGGCTCAATCAGTAGGGCTCCCGTTTACCATATGGGAGGCCCCGGGTTCGGTTCCCGGGGCCTCCTGGTGAAGGCAAGCCCGCCCACACAGTGTGGTTAGCTGACCCAGCGAGCACAAGCAGCAAGGGGGGGATAAATGAATAAATAAATAAAAAATCTTTAAAAAAAAAAAAACCATAATTTACTGTGTTTTTTCCTTCTCTGAGATATCACAGTCCTATGCTGCCTATTGCCCAACATCTAACAATTGTTTCCTATGTTGATATCCAGTATCCTAGATGTTTTTGGTGGGAAGATAAGTTTGATACCAGTTTCTTAGTCATTGCTATTAGAGGTCTTCAGGTATTTTTAGAGATACACAAAGGGGGATGGGACTAGCTCCAACCTTTGGGTTCTCAAGCTTTGTTCAGCTAACCAATGGGCTTCCTCATGGGAGAATATGCATGAAAAATGCTACTCACTGTCATGTTACAGCCCCACAACCCCAATTCTTCATAAGCAGAAGCACTCGTGACAACTAATACCTTTGCCTTCTCAGAAAATAACTTATCAGCGTATGACAAGAACCTATCAGAAAGCCCCTCAGCCTACCATACATTTTTATCCTGTAGGTCGCATCAGATTCCCCAAGTGCATAGTGATGTGGCCATAATTTCTAAACTGATGGTGGGTTTGAATTTTTGAACTTGGACTGGTCTCCAGAAACCCTGTGTGTCTCAAGCATCCCTCTGGCCTCAGGGTCCCTCTTTTTCCCCAATAGAAGCACAGACCTCAGGGGATCTCCAACCTAACCAATATGCCACATCAATCACCTGGGAAGCTTTTTTTAAAATTACAAATGTACACACACACACACACACACACACACAAGACCTATTCAAATAGAGCCCTAGTGCTCTGTGGTGATTCTGGTGCATAGTCGAGGATCACTAGCTTCTTTCTTATGAAGCTGAGGAACTCATGAACATCAAAGGTAAAGACTCAGGGAAATGCCCATGCCTTGTAAGCCTCCAGAAGTAGACTTGGGGGACACAAAGACCACTCAACTCCAAGAGAAACGGCTGAGCGCTTTCTGATTCACAGAAATTTTAAATAGGAAGGAATCCTGGAGAACATTCTGGCCAACCACCCTTCTCTCTTCCTTTCCATTTCATAGGTGAAGAAATCCAGAGGGATTAAGTGACATTCCTGGTATCACGGCCTACTGGCTGAGATATCCATCCAGAGAGCTTGCCCCCCCCCACCCCCCGCCAGCACGAGCTACATCCCATCAGTGACTTCTCATAACCCTTAGAACAGAATCCAAAATCCTTACCATAGCCTGAGCCCCTGCACAGCCTGTCTCCTGTGCCCTCCAGCCTCCCCTCTTGCCAACCACTTCTTGTCCCACTGCTCTCCAGGCACACTGGCCACCTTTATGTCTGTAGATCAGCCAGGATCCTTTCAGCCTTGCCATCCTCTCGGCCAAGTCACAGTGGAATGTTCTGCCTCCTTTAGGCCTTCCTGGACCCCTGAATGTGATCACCATTGTTCTCTGTTTGGGCACATGCCCTATGAACCTCCCAGCACCTCTCTTGGTGGGGACTGATGGATGAACTTTCCACTTACCTCTGTGTTGTCTGGCTCCCCCACCCCACCAAGCCGTGTGCTTCAAGAGGGCAGAGCACATACCTGTTTTGTGCATTACTGTTTCCCAAATCTCTAGCAAAGCGCCTGGCTTGCTATGCGCTTATAATAAAGTTTCTTTGAGTGAATGGATAGATGGAAGAATGAACTAATCAACAACAAATAAGTGACACAAATCACTTTGGCTCTAAGGGCTTCTGCTGGTCCCGGCAGAACCGAAGGTGAAGGAAAAACTTGTACCTGCAGGGCTGTGCCCTGGGGTGCCCGGGTCCCAGGCTGTGCCTGCAGTAAACTCTGTGGCGGCTCTCCTGCTGGCATTGGGGCATCCTCCAAACCCACTGATTCTGAAACTCTGACACCCTGGTGCATGGCAGGGCACAGGTTTCCCAATGGAAATGATAATCGCCTTTTCCTTCTCTAAAAGGCTCTGCAGACTTGCTGCTGGAAGGCCTCTTCCCTGGCTGTTCCAACGACTACCTAAGTGATGAGAGAATTTCAGATGCACCAGTTCCATTCTGAAGTAATCCAGGAGCTGGGCTGCTCCATCCATGGACAAAGACTTTAATACTTAAGCTAGAAGCAACAGCCAAGCATTGTTGAAGGAGAAGAGCTCAATTTTCCTACATCATGTTGTTCTCCTGTGTGCCTTTCAAATCTTCAACCAAACCATCAAACACAGACCTACCCTTTTCACTCAGTAGAATCCTAAATTTCTGACTATTAGATTATCATATTAGATTATCGATGCGGTACTGGTAGAAGAATTAGAATCCGAGTCAAAATAATGGGTGTACTTCCGAGTGACCTCGGCCCCCTGCCTCTTCATTAGTATAGATTCTCCAGCACCGTCCAACAGAACAAGTACAAGCCGTGTCTTAAATTCTCTAGTAGCAACAGTAAAGTAAAAAGAAACAGGTGAAATTATTTTATTATCTTTTATTTAAGCTAACACATCGAAAATATGATCATTTCAACACATAATCGATTTTAAAAATTAATGGGATGCTTAACATTCTTTTGTCCCACTAGCAGTTGTTTTTATACTAAGGGCATATCACATTTGTACTAGCTCCGTTTCAAGTGCTCCGAAGACACATGGGGCTGGAGGCAGCTGCATCAGATGGCGCAGGAGCAGCCCAGAGGTCATGTGCAGCAATGTGCCCTTTACCTCAAGCCCACCTGAGAATGAAGGGGACAGAAAAAACCAAATGGAGGCTGGAAAACCCAGCCCCGTCCCCCCCCAGGTGCTCATCAGGACAGCAGACGTCAGCAGAGGCAACTGCGACCGCTGCTCACCGCTCTCCCTGGATGCTTGGATTAATCCACTTGTATTTATTTGGCTCTTTATAAACAAAAGTCAAACTTAATGCATTCCATTCATCATGAGGAAAGTGCAGTAATCCTAAGGGGTTCTGTCAAACAGACGCGCTTCCTGTAAATAAATAAAAAGGTGACTGTGCAGGAAATGAAAATTATACTGAACTGAAATCTGGGATTTTTTCTTCTTTTAGATCCAGAAGCCAAAATATTGCTAAAGCTTTTTATAAACAAAGATAATGAGCTGTATAATTTATGTAAATTAACTAATGCTGCCGCGTTTTCTAGAAGTAACATAAACTGCGTTATTTATTTCATGTGCTTTTTGGAGTAAAAAATAATTATAAATGGATATTATACCTAACAGGGTCCTACCATTGTTTTCTTGTGTGTGTTTGTGGGTTTGAATATAAAACACAGAACCGCTAAGCACATCCCAGGCATGCCTTTCCTCTCGCACAGATGAAAAGACGGGATGTGACGCTGAGTCCTTGTGCCGGCAGAAAACTGCTTTAGTCAGCAGGCAGGTGCTATTTACGCACAGGGGATTCTGGTCCCTGCGCAGCCTGGGGACCCAGCCCATAGCATCTTGCGCCCTGATGTCGACCCACCCATCCATGCTACTCAAAGTCTGATCCTTGGGGCCAGCAGTGCCGGCCTTACCCCGAGAACTTGCTATAAATGCAGATTCTCAGGCCCCGTCCAGAGCAGTGGAATCAGAACCCCTAGACCTGCAAAGAAGCCAGCACCTTCCCAGACCCCTCCCAGGGGACTGCTGGAGCCGAGCACAGGCAGCTGGCTGGGTCCCCCGGGGCTGCCTCTCCCCAGCACCCTGCGTCAGTGCACATCTCCCCCCACCTCCAACATATATTAAAATGAGCAATACATAATCACACACCGAAATTCTTAATATTATCATATTAGGAGCATTAAAAATGCAAGAAAGGATAATTAAGCAAAGTAAATTAAACAAGGATCTGGAAACCCACAACCTGGAAATACTTTGGCTGCATAAATGCTTGCTAACATCTGTTAGCCTCTGTCAGGCTTTGCTATCTTTTTCTGACATTTGAAGCACAAAACATGGTAAAATAGCTCCGACTGGTGACCTGGCTTGTGCCCCAAGGTGGAGGAACTCTACTGAAAGCCCATGGACCTTTGGGAAGACCGTCTCATTTGGGAATGGATGAAGGAATATCGCTCACCCAAGGAGTACCAGGTGTGAGGAAAAACAAAAACACAAAAAAATCTCAGACCGAAAAGGAACGGAGGGTAATTTACTGAATTTATTTAACCTCATCTCTCTTAATCATGCAGAAACAAAACCCAAAAATGTTCTACGTTCTGGTTTGTGTCCAACACATTGCGCAAGTTAATTGAGCGTAAAAAGCGTTGTTTTGCATTATATCAGTTAAAGTAAGTGTAACGACGGCGCTTCCTACCCCCGAGCTCTGTTCCATTCCTGTTTTTGTTATAATTCAGTCCATTCACAATATGTCATTGCCAACACTATTTGCAAAAGAAAGTATAAAAAACAGATTCTTTATTTCTTCGTGAATTTATTTTCATTTCCCCTTCTCGGGCTCTCCACATTTATATTGTGCCTCCATCTGGAGGGCTTAAAAAAGTCATAGACGAAGTCCCTATCCATAACGAACCACTCACACTCATCTGGTGTTTAGCCTGAGAATTTTATTGCCAGGTGTTGTGAAAGAAAAAAAAAAAAATACGGTTAAAATACTGTGTCGCATCTCCCCTCCACACACTTCATATCTTTTCTGAAAGTGTTCATCAATTTAGGAGGGAAGCTGCTTTAACGAGGTTCACTTAACCGCCTCCCAGGAAAAGGCAGAGGCCATGGGCTCCGCATCGGACGTGAGGCTGTGGGCGTCAGCGGGCGTCCCCCACGCCACGGACACAGCACCCCCCACTGGCCCTGGAGCTCTCCATGCCAGTTCTCCAAGCCCTCATTCCGTCGCTCAGCAAACAGTCGCCAAGCCCTGCTCGGCGCTGGGGGCTGGTGCACAGAAGGGGCGAATGGGCTGCATCACCTAGCCCCAAATCCCCTGCCGGGGGCTCCGAGAGTTTAGTGTGGAGGGGAAACGAATTTGCTGCGTTCGGAACCACCAAAAAGCAACCCTGCTATAAAGAGACCGAGGGAACTCATTAAGCCCACCTTTAGTTTCAGAGCCTTCCAGGTTTTTCACAGCCATTAAAGAATTAAAGGTCAGCATCAAAGCTTACTTCCTGTTGGACTGGCTCGTCCTGGGGAAAGCCAAGCAGGTTCTGTTCGTCAGAAATTACTGCTGAATGGTTCAGTGTGTACGCTTTGGGGAAACTGAACTTAATATGGAGGTATTTTGACGAGGTCTAATTTCATTTATAAAAACACAAAACATATATTTTAAGAGGTGCTTAGATTACCCAAAATATTACACGGAACCCACTGGGATTCCCATGTTGCCCAACTCCAACACCTCCCACCACATCCCACACAAACATCTCCCACATTCTGTGTAAGGTACTTAAATCTGATCATCTTTAACCACTACTTGGCACTGCTTTTACAAAACAATGAAAATGCCCAACTGAAAGGAAAGCAGAAATAATTATGAAATGGAATACAAATTATTTTATGAATATATAATAGTATGAAAATGGTTACAATATAATGGGAAGTAAAGAAAGCAGTGCTCATTACTTTAAAAAGCATTTAATCCCAATTTTTTAAAAAAAGAACATTTGTAGAAAATAGGAGAGTAAGAAAATAAATTGTTACTAGAAATTAAAAAAAAAAAAAAAAAAAAACACAAAACAAAATGAAGGGTTTGAGTAAAATAACAGTGTCGCCGCACCGTGCCCTGTACTGGGTTAAGCTTTTTCTTCCGCAGCACCGCAAGTGGACCAGAGAGGAATCTGGGGGGAAAGAAGGAATCTGGGGGTTTCCCCATATAGTTCTCACAATCTCCTACAGAAAAGATTATGGTATTTAAGCATCTGCCTAATTTTGGAAAGATAAAGAAGTCTTGGAGTATTTAGAAGGCAAAGCATGTCACCAGAAGGCACGTGTCCTCATTATCCATGGCTCAATGGACAGGGAGCCCCCTCTTTGTCCTGGGGAGGTGGGCTGGACGGCAGACTGCTAACCTTCCTGCAGTGCAACCCCACGGTATGTGAGAAAAGGCACAGTCCAAGAGTGCTGGAGCCAAGTGCTCCGGATTGCAGTCCTTGATATTCCTGCAGCTCCCGGGGTAGGCTCGGCTGCCCTTCGGCTTCTCCAAGAACTGGTGCAGGGAGGCATCCTACATCAGCCAACCTCACTTCCTCTCAAAGCCTCTCCTCAGAACTCTGATATCTGACAGTCATCCACAGTCTTTTCCAAGATTTAAATGGCTTTTAGGAAATCTCGAGCAAAAGGGAGCATGAGCAAATCAGCTATCAGGGTCTCCACTGGCCTCTCAGGTGATAGCGGTGTGGACCCCAGCAGAAGCTCGAGATGGGAAAACCAAGCCATGCAGATTAAAGGACGATGAGTGTAAAACCAAGCTCAGGAATAAAAGATCATAAACGGAAGGATATAAGGAGCCAAGGGGCTGCACAGCCACTTGCTTAGAATTTATGTTTCCGTAAGTGAACTATTACGAGTCTCATAGAGAGAAGAAATTATTGACACGTGTGTTCCCTTAAGGAAGGCTTCCCAGGAGACCCATTCCGGATTTAATAATCATTTACATTCTTCTGAAACAGCAAACCTAGTCTTTGACTTCCATTTCCTCACCGTGGAACCATGAATCACTAAGCTCCAAACCGGCTCGGGTGTACTTTGTCATATGCCACCTAGAATATTTAATGAAGTAAATTCTAAATAATCAATTCACAAAGACTCAACATTTTTTACGCTTTTCCAATAAATGTCTACCTCTTGCACCCATCCTAAAACTGCGCATAAATCGCGGCAGCCAAGATGAACTTGACAGTCTCCAGTGTTCTCGTGCTGTCATGCAAATACTTAAACATAGACAAATCGCATCTGCAACCTCCCTACAGTCACGATTCTAAGGGGGTTTTATCACATTAAACGTGTCTGGGCTTCTTTCAAATCACTTCAAGTCTCAAGATGCAGATGGCTCAACCCTTTTTCTTCCTTGAGATCCTGGTCCTTTTACCTCCCCCTTGGCCCCTGGTGTCAGCGAGGCCACGCGGCTTTGGCTCGGCTGCCCTACTGGACAAAGGAGGGCAGGGAGCGCCTTCAGGTCTCACCCTGTCCTCCCTGCAATGCCATGGAGTGGTGCCTGCACTCTCTGGAGCAAAGGGACACTTCCACGCACCCGCTTTCACACTGCCCTTGGCAGGAGATGTCGTCTAACTTCTGCAGGCTGAGGACAATTTAGGATGAGAGAAATAAGCCTATGCCACCCGGACATATTGCCACTAAAAATAAATGAAAAGGAAAACCCTAACCTTACCAGAACAAACGTGAATAATCACTGTGCCTGATGTGACAAAAGGCACGTTGTGAATGAAAATATTAACTCTTTGTAGAGATGACCACTGAGGGTGACCACCACCAGGCTGCAAACGTGAGTGCCATGACATGCCCACGCTCAGACTCAAGTCCTTAAAAGGGCTTGCGGCAAGTCCTCGATGGCCTCCTAACACTTTTCACCAGTCCCCTTAACCTGCCACTCTTTCCAGAAACTGCTGCCATAATATAGAACTGGGGTTGCAAACTACATCCATGGTCCAGTTCCAGCCCCCAGGCTGCTTTTGTGAATAAAGCTTTATTGGAACACAGCCATGTCCACTCGTTGACCATTGTCTTTGGCTGCTTTCACAACACAATAGAGTTGAGCCTATTTAGCGCACAAGCTGTATTCACTATCTGGCCCTTTACTGAAAAAGTTTGCTAACCCCTGATATTGAAAGTAGGGTCCTAGTCAACCACCATTTCATTCATTCAGTCAAAACATATTTATTGGGCACGAACTGTATGTCAAATACCATGGCAAGCACTAGGCTATGATGGTGAGGAGATAGCCAAGTTCTCTTAGTGGAGCTGAAGAAAGAAAGAATGGAGCTATTTCACCTGCAGAAGGCTAAAGAAACTGTTCAGTCATTGTCAGTTAGTGTATTCTGCTTCCAGAAACTTGCTCTTCTCTATCCATCACTGCCAAGGGCAGAATTGTTAAGGATAGGCTCAAACCGTATAAACAGAGATTTCAGTTAGATATTTTACAAAGGTGCTGGGAGTCAGGTAATGAATTGCCAGACAAGCTTGTGAAATTTTCCTTTGGGCTTTTTTCCTTCAGATAAGGCCCCCCCATGAAAACCATCTGCCTCGGGGTGAGGTGCCCAGGCAGGGCCATCCCAGAAGCAAAAGGATGGCATGGCATCTGTTTGCAAATTGGTGCACCTGCGAGTCACCTGGGGCTCTTACTGAAATGCAGATTCTGGTTCAGAAGCTCTGAGCTCCTAATGGGCTCCCAGGCGCCCGCGAAGCCGGCTTTGAGGAGCCAGGCAGTGTCGCCCACTCGGGTCTGTGCCGGCCCGGGTTTCGAGTCTTCCGCAGTAAGAAGTAAAGGCGTGCCCTGAAGGACGCACCGCGTTACAAAGTGCTGGAATTGAAAAACGCAAAGGGGAAACGGAAGGTCACTTCATCTCCCGGGAGTAAAACCCAAGAACCACAAAGGCTCTCTTTCCTTCATCACCTGCTTCCTGTCTGCAGTTGCAGCCCGAGTCCAGCTCAGCCGCCAGAAACCCAAACAATCTCGCACAAGGAAACAAGACCAGAGCCAGCTGCCATCAAAGCCGGCCCAGCCAGAGCAGCTGTGCGAGTGCTTCTCCCTTCTTTAATTCACTGGTTAACATTCCTCTCTGCATTCCTACTGGTAACAAAAAAGTGCTTCACCTGCAGCTCGATTTTCTCCACGGTTTTTGCTGGAGTGTGAGAAGCAAGCAGAGCAACGTGGCTCTAATTAGTTTGCAAACTATATACTTTCCCTTTGCCGTGACCAAGCCCCTGTCAATTAAAGTGAACCGGGTGAGACTGTTCTAGAACAAGGGTGGAGGCTCATGCTGTGCACAGACTGCCCCACACAGTAACAAGCCTCAGTTACCGGGAGTCAATTTCCCCAGCAATACTAGGGAGTGGGAAGATGTGGAGAAGATCAATATTTTACGATTCAGTCAAGTGAAAGCCAGAGATATACTTTACCCCACGCAAACAACCCTGTCTGGTCATTTACCAAGGGGGCAAAATATCCATCACGTTCTTCGAGATGAGGCCATAACTTATGCTTGCAGCTATCAAGGACGTGTGGCCTGGGCGACGTCTAACTCTGCATCTGCTGCTGTGTCGCGGTCCAAGTAGGGAAAGGCCCTGGGTGAGTTTTGACGGCGGTGTTCGAGGGTTGACGTCGTAATTGAATATGCTACAATTTCCATGCCTGTCCTTGTGGGCTAATCTGCAAGGATGGTAAGGGACTGTTATGATAATAATTAAATACAAGTTCAGCATACCAAATGGATATTCTGCCACTTTACCTTCAACGGGAAGTTTCTAGCTTAGTAACGCTCAAGCCAAGTTTGGAAAAGGAAATTACAAAATAGTTTACATAATTGTAACCTACCAGAGGCATGAGGAGAGACAGAAACTGAAAACGTGTTTCCTTCAAAGTCTTCCTGGCACATCCTGCACTAACAAGCTTCTCTCCAAATATTGCTGGCAGGGGCTTGCATTTCTCAAGGTCCTAACCCCTAAGGACAACCAGGCCAGAGCTTCCAGGGCTCCTAACTCTTTTGGGCTTCAGAGGCAAACAGAGCCTCACTTTTTAGCGCTTGGGTTCACTGGCAAACTGCCAGGAGTGCCTTCTGCCCCTGGCGATGGGGAGTCTCCGTCCTCTTTTTTATGGTTCCTGCATCGATCATTTGTGTCTGGAAATAAACCATCTCAATTCCTCGTGTTCTCAGTGAGACCAATACTCAAAGGAGCCTGGTCTCCATCTTCAAAGGCTCAGAGGAAACTGCCCTAGACATCAGAGAGTTGCCAGAAAAAAATACAGAATGCCCAGGCAGACCTGACTTTCAGATAAGCATTGGAAAGTATTTCAGTATCAGTATGCCCTAAATAATGCATAGAATGTACTTAATACTAAATAATTATTCATGGTTTATCTGATATTCAAATTCACCTTGGCGTCCTATATTTTGTGTGTGTGTATGTGGGGGGGGGGGAGTGTGACCCACAGACTCTCACCATACCCACGTGAGCATATCCTGGAAGCTTGAAAGCTGTAGCTCGATGACAAAATGAAATGGGCAGTTCATACCGAGGGTATAGAGATATAATTTGCTACCTGCTAAGGAAGATTCACATGGGAATAAAAAAGGTTTGTAAAGGCCTCCTTTAAGGAGGTATGGCAGGTCAGGCAGGGTGTTGGGGATGTTTGGAGACAAACTCTCACCACTGAAGGGGACAGGCAGGGGACGGCCATGTCTCCTTGCAGTGGCTAAATGCAGTGGCAGGTAGAGCCGGGTTCCTGGGCTGGAGGAGCAATGGGCAGAGGCACTCTTCCCCTTTGACTGGTCTGCGTCCTAAAGGAAGAGAGACCTTCTGCTAAAAGCTGTAGCCCTCATCTCATTGGAGGCCCGGGCATGAGACGTGATGATGTATTTGAATCTTTGCTCCCAGAGCTCTGTGGACTAAGAACACTCACCTGGGGATCAAGGTGTTTTGGAAGCCAACATGGCACAGTGAGTAGGAAACTGGGAATCTGGAATCAGATGGACTTGGAGGGTGCCCTGGCTCTATGACTAACCTGCTAGGTATCCTTGTTTGAGTTCCTTAACCTCTTGGGAATTCATGACCTCTTCTGCACAACTGAGGGCCATGACAGTACCTACCTAATTGGGATGCTGTGGCATAAGGAAATGAGACGAAGCACAGGAAGTGGCGAGCACTGGGCCAGGTGTTCAGTTAAATGACACTGTCATTGTCACTATTGCTACCTGGCTGTCCTCAGGCAAGAGGGAGTCTTAAGAAAGAACCTGGAGACCACCACCCTGGCTGGGCCTCTGTGAACGTGAAGTAGCTACTTCAAAAGGTAGCTAGCGTAATGTTATTTATTAGTTAAAATTTTAATCATATGAATTGGGTAGGGACACGTCACCAGGGATGCTAGGTAATTAGAAATTTAGGAAAGACTATGGATTTGAGCTCCTGAATTGATTCTAACAAAACACATCCAGGTAACAGGAAATTAAGTCCTAACTTGTTAGCTGATTAGCAGAATGCGGCATGAAAATCCGGATGATTAAAAGTCAGAAGAGAGCCATGGGAGGCTCGCAGAGGTGCAGCTGCACAGACTGACTCCACTGGAGATGGTCCACCAGCCCGCAATGCCAGGGAGATGGGGCAGCCCTGGAGGCGAATTCGAAGACCTGGGCTCAAGTCCCAGAGGCAACGCCAATAGGAAGAGAAGGTTCCGCCATGATGCAATCTCAGGGCCGGGGAAAGGATCCCAGGAGGTGGCCCCTGACCGTGCTTAGCCATTCAGCAGATCTCACTGCCAAGAGCCAGGCCCTGTGGGTCAACTGATCCAGACCCGGGCCTCAGGAGAGGGGGGGAGCCAAGTGACTAGGACATTCTGAAATTGCTACAAGTTCAATACCTACCACCTCATATTCAAAGGACCAGTTTTATGTTTCAGTAAGTTCCTCAAGTAAGATTCTGTCTTATTTGTTTCTTTATAACCTGCACCCAATAGATTATCTAGAATCTAGATACCAGATATAAGTTTCCTAGTATCTACAAGAGCCTAGACTCTCAATATATCTTTACCGAACTGGACAGAGCTAAAGTCAAGTCAAAGTGATACCTTCCTGTAGAACGTATAGATGGAGTGCTATGGCAATTAGAGGAGGAAATAATGACTTCTGGCTGGAGAGGATCGGGGAAGATAGACTGGGAAAGTCAGAGTAGAAAGATGGGAAGTTACAAGGCTGAGACAATCTCAACCTAGATGAGGGAAAAAATAGGTTCTGAGCGATGAACACTGGGCAGCATCAACTGGTGAGTCCGAATGCAGATTGGAGTGAAATAATATGTCAGCAGACCGATGGTACATAATCATTTACCAAAGCCAAAAAATATGGATTCTATGTTAAAATGTGTAGCAGAAACCCACGGGCTCGTGGGGCCCTCTGTGAGTCTGCGCTGCTGGGTTGTTTCATTAGCCTTCTCCCTTCCTCCGTACCTAGTCGTTGCTGAACTTCCAAACTTGCTTTGGGCACCATGCTGACCACTTCAAATATTCCGCATCAGCTACACGCAAGCTACCTACTTATCTTACGGCTGCAAGCAGAGCTGAAGTGATCGGCACGGCCACGAGGCAGACAGTTATTTCATGCCCTGTTAATCCCTAATACGGTAGCTACAGTATCAGTGCTACTGTTAGAAGACGTGCCCTTTTGTTTTTAAATATGTGGCCTAAGTGTCCAAATCAAGAACATCCCTTCTAACGAGGCCGAGTCCACAAACACAACCTTCCCGCCGCGGCCACTCTAATGACGGCCTTCGCGCTCTAAGACAGTTAATCAAGCAAAGCAGCCCTTCGTTCTTTCTAGGCAACACACACAGGGCAGCAAAACTAAAGTGGACTTCCTCCGCACTGTTAAATTCCCAACGCAGGACGCAGCCGACGGTTCCGCCAGCAGATGGTCGGGGCCGGGGGCTCCTGCCGCCCGGGGAATGAGCCCGCGGGGAGGATCCTTTGTCGCGCTGCCCACCCTGCCGTGCACTTGAGCCGACAGCCTCTGGGCAGTGACTGTCCATGGGCCCCAGAGGCAGGGAGCTCGCAGTGGGCAGCTTAGGAGCAGAGGGAGTCCCAGCCCCAGGCCGCAGACATGTGGTCCGCTCGGAGCGGGAAGAAATCCCGACAGGCCAGTGTTCGGCCGCCTGTTGCTTCAAGCCACGTTTGCTGTCAACATTGCTCATTGCTCTTTCCCACCTGGGCCCTGTTACCTGACTGGCCCCCATCATTCCCTCGTTCCCTCCAGCATGTCACCTGCTAAAGGCCGCATCTGCCCCAGATGTCCCTCCCAGGTGGTCTGCACTGGGCCCTGCGTTTCCCCCATCACACCACCTCACCTCACCACCCTGCATTCTAGTCATGTGCTTGATTTTCTGTCTCCCCACGAGAGTGGGGTCCAAGACATTTCAACATCACTGAATCCTCAATATCTAATAGGTGGGAAGGACTGAACAACTGCCTGATGGATAAAGGGTACATGTCGAATAAATACGTGTTGACTTGGTGTGAAAAAGCCACAGATCCCACCAGAGTGCCCAGGTAGCAACTGGTACGAAGGCAAGAGCTTGAGCTTTGGAACCAGACCTGGGTTCAAGTCCCATTGCTGCCAGTGATATGTGGCCAGATCCTGGGCAAGTGAAATCCTCTGAGGTGCAATCTCTTCATCTATAAAACGGGTATAATGGTATGTACACTTTGCATGGATGTTTTTATGAGGACTCAATGGTACCGGAGATTTGTAAGCCTGTAACTGTCCCTGCACTAAGTGGATGGCTCCTGTCTGTCTTGAGAACTCAGCAGCCAAGGGGAGGGGTCTGGCTTCTGAGAGGCATCCCAGGACTCTCGGGGAGGGGGTCTGAACATCAGGTATGGCACAGCCCCTCCAGCCTCTGGGCCCAGAGAAGAGCTCCGTGAGCTGGAATGTCCTTTTCCAGCTGACCCAGAGGAAAATGCCACCTCTTGCTGCCTTCCCCCAGCTCATGACACCACAAGGCTCTGCCATGCTGGAGGCACAGGCACTCTGCTCGCAGGAAATCTCCACCCCCAAATCCTCCCCACCTGTCAGGTACCAGATAAGCAGGCATCAACGGACCTGGGGCGCAGGAACAACTGCAGGCACGTTGAGAGCTCATCCTATGAAACGCTGACTTCACAACCACTACCTGTCAACCTTTGTCACCCTGGACCTCCTGACCACGGAGCCCTGTGTCACTGGAAACCTCATCGCGCCAGCTTCTCCTTGGCTTACAGACAAGACAGCTAATCCTGAAAGCAACAGCTCATCAGCTTCAGAAGCACTGCCCCCATCCTGCGCCTGGCTGAGAAAATCAATGTGCCTTGGAGTTGCCTGGCGAGCAGGGGCCCCAGCCTCAGGGAACAAAGGAGCCCTCCCGCCGGGCAGTTCCGCCAGCAGCGTGGATGTTTCCCTGGCTCATAGCAAGTTGTATGTTAAACGGTAGCCGGCTCTCTTTACCAAGCCCCTGGACTGCAGAAAGCAGCTCAGGCAGCAGACGAGTCGCAGAGGCTCAGCCCCGGGCCTGCCCGGCTTCCTTGCCCAGCAGGAGGGGCCGCTGCCTGCGCCAGGCCTGGCAAGTCGCGGCCGCTCGGTCAACGGGAACTGCCGGGCCCTGAACCCGCTGAAGAAGGCCGCGGGGTCCAAACCGAGGCGCCCCACCCTCCTGGGAGAGGCCACGCCCCACTGCACACCCCCTTGTGGTTCCCAGGTAGACAGGGTCCGGCGCGCGCCCCTAGGCTTTCCAGCCACCCGTCCTGACGTGGGGCTTCTCCTGCCTCCTTAAAAACCCTGCCCCTGGCAGGCGCTGCCCACCTCAGAGGTCACTCCCCGACCCAGCACCCCCATTTCCACGAGAGGGTGCTCATTGCACCCCCCAAGAGCTCCCCCGTCCACACTGCACGGGCCGCCGCCTTCCAGGCCTCAGTTGCAAGAGGTGGTGGGGGAAACGGTCGCTCCCAGGGCTGGGCTGTGACGTTAGCACTGCCCCTTCCAAGGGCTACTGGGCAGTGTCTGGCGCAGCTGCACGTGCTCAGGCCTCACGGCCCAGCAAGCCCAGGCCCTGGCTGCACAGCACCTGTGCATGCTACTGAGGCATTGCTTGTCACACTAACAATCCACAGGCAGGGCCCTGGCTCCAGTCTACACAGCCGAAGAGAGGAAGGAGCTCTAAGTAGCAACTTAGACACAGCTCAGAGCTCACTGCTAAGGGAAAGCGGAAAAGGTAGGTTATTCATGCACGCAGCCCTCCGCCACCTTAAAGCTCAGCTTACATCCCACCTCTCCTAGGAAGCTCCCCTGACCGTCCCAGCCCACTCGGGACCCCCGGGACACTTATCAGAAGAGCTAAGACGTTTGTGCTTCTCAGCACTGTTAATTCCCTTTATGTATGGATACCATCTCCACAATTTGAACTCGATTCCATGGGGGCGGAAACGTAGCTTATGTTTTCTCTGCAGACAGTGCAGGGCCTTTCCCAGAGTAGCTACACAGTCACTATTTGCTAACCGACCCAAGGGGACAGCTCCCCGGGGATGTGTCCGTGGCTGCCCACCCCCCCAAGTGGCCGAGTCCTGATCTCCAAATCCCGTGGCCCCTGAGAGCCATGGGGACGGCCACCACACCACGTGTCTGCTTTGGTGACCCCGTGTGGCAGGCCACGGCTCCCCCAGCCTCCCTGGGTTCCTCTCGTCCGCACAGCCACCCACGCCCTGCAGAGCCACGGCAACCCCTCGCCATCGGGCACGTGTCCCCGCCTCGCCTTCCGAGGGGCCACGCTGCCCTGCCCCCACCCGTGTGTCTACACATCATTCTCTAAGTGTGAGAGCCACAAATAACTCCAAACGTAAATATGGCCTAAAAATCACCATACGTCATTCTGATTCCACTCAGTGGCAATTCTAATTTATAACATGAGGGAGAAAACGAGCAGGGTGGCCCTGCCTTTCCCTGGGCTTCTGAGCCACTGCTGAGGAAGACGTCCGCCCTGCTGTCACTTACACCCCAGAGTTCCTGGCTCACGTGTCAGTGAACGCGAGCCACAGGCCCCACAGGCCCAGGGCTGCTTGCCGGGTCCCTGGTGTGAGCTCCTGCAGGGGGCGCTGTTCCTGAGCAGGTTCTGTTAGTCGCAGAGGGAGCGGGTCCCCATTATTTGACCCCACCCACACTCCTCACTTTCTACCTATTAATCTGTTGTGCGGGACGGGCCAAGGGTCCTGCCGGAAGGTGGCTAAGATGCGTGTACAATCAACGCTCGCCGTCCCATAGGTGGGTCCAGCGCGGCCTGTCTGGGGTAATCTGCATTTTAATGTTCCATGCAGTCAATTAAGTCCCACTGCGCCAACCCGGAGCACAGGAGAGTGCAGGAAACTGGAATTTCTCGGGTAGGGGCTTTCCTTGGTTCATCATCATAAAGCATTGTTATTAGGTATTAAAAAAAAACCACATAAGACAAAAGTTATCTCTCTCTGTGGGATAATATAATAAAATCCATTTGATGCTATTTTTAGCAGCGATGAAAGCACATGATTAATATAGACAAAGCCATCATGACAAAGAGTGTCACAAAAACCGTCAGCACGGAAGGGCAATCCATTGAACTCAAGTGGCTTATGTCCTTGCCATTGATCTTGGCACGCTGGCACACCGGAGAGCCCAATGCCAGCACACGCCAGGACGCCTCCCTCTGACCAGTTAAAACACGGGGGTTCACAGCAGGCTTCCCGGCCTTGGGCCCAAGGCAACACCTGCCATGCTCCTAGGAAAGGCCTTTTCATCAGGCTCAGCAGCAATCAGCACCCAAGAACTCCCCACGCTTCTTATCCTCTCCCTCCACTCCTGTGGCACCAGGCCCAGACTCTCATCCAAGAGAATATTTTTTTATGCTTTCCCAAGGTTGAGCGCTCACAGGGTTGGAATCCAAGCAAAGCCACCAGCCTGCCCCATGGCACAGTCTCACCCAGGACCGAAAAACAAAGTGGGCGCAAGATCCCAGCATGTTTCTGCAGCCCCCTACCTCCACTCAGCCCTGCACAAGTCACACACACCTCGTTATGCTATCTGGCTATCTTAACATCCATGTGCTCTCTGAGCTTGAAACACCCAGGGAGAGTTTGCAATTAGAGGGAGCCAGGCCAACCTCTGGATGGAGAATTCCAGCTCCTGTGGGGCCAGCTCAACAGAGGAGGCTGGGGGCCAGCTCACGAGCAAGCCTTCCTATACCACATCAGAGCTTTCCTGGCACCCGCAAACTCTCAGCGCACCCGGGGAGGCTCTTCTGTGATAAACACAATAAACGATTCTGCAGGAACCTGGCGAATCCCCATCTTTACACCAACGACTCCCTAGAAACACGAGCGCTTTGGTTAAATCCGGTTTCACTGAGACTATAGGGTAAGAAGGTAAGAGAAAAAGGAAAACAAAGGAAACCAGGGTCTTGGCAAGTGGAAATTCTTTTAACAGAGGTGTCTGGCATTCAATTACTCCAAAAATTCCATTCTCCGCACCAGCCCAGAAATGACATTTGTGGAACACGACAACCTCGTCCGCGCTTTACCTCCACTCCCTGGACCTTCAGTTTCATGTGGTCCTCTCGGGTGGTTTTCCCATCTTTCCTCTTTTTCCAGCAATACCCGTCTTTCCTGTACTTCACTTTCTTCCTGTTGTAGAGTATCATAGAGCCATTCTGTGGTCTGGGAACAACAAATGGTTAAATTACCAAGAGAGCCAGGCAAGTGAGAAATGCACGGAGAAAGTCGCATAGCCCAGTAAAAGTCTTGAAGAAAAGCCATATTCCACATTTCCTGGAATATAATTTTTCACCTTTTATTGCAGCTCCCTGGATTAACTATGTTTTATGACCAGCCAAAATTTGCTTGTGGATTTGGTACCTAATGAATTAAATGTGTCAATGACAGGCTTAAAAAACATCCCTGTGGTAATATCCATCATCTAATCAGGATATATGATGTGGGGGCCTGAGCTGTGCCCCAGAAGGGGAGAAAACAGAGAGAGAAAGCAAAAAGAGCCAGGGGTGCTGCAGCAGGCTGCAATAGCTTATCTCTTGTAGAAGGATTTTCTACACATCTTATAATCCATCACCCAGCATTAGGAAATAAATAAGTTTAACGCAGACACTAGATGACTATGTTAAGAGCAGACCGAGGGAGGAGCTAGTCACGGGGTCCAAATACTCTTGATTCATTGCCTGCATTTAGATTACTGCTCGGTACAAAACAGCATCTCCAGTCCTTCTTCTCAAGCAAGCTAAGTACCTGATTCTTTCCCATTTGGGCTCCAACTGTCAGAGGGCTCAGACACTGTCGGTAAATCCATCTATTTTGGGGCACAGCTATGGTATTGTAGGAAAAATAGCTGCCCCCTTGCTAAACAGTAAAAGTGGATGGCTGTTCTTGTGCCATTTAAAAGAACAAACAATAAGCACCTTGGGTTTTCCAAAAAGAAGCTATACGCACCACCACAGAAGGCCAAGACAGTTGCGTGCACATCGGAACTCGCAGCGATCCCATATTTGGGTTTGAGAGAGAAAGAGCCAAACCCCTCGGCTCTGGGACAAGTGCTGCGGTTAATAACTCCCAAAGCCAAGTTTCAGCAGGCCCAACCCCCCAGAAAGTCTCCTCGGAAAGAAAATAGCAGCCACCCTTCCCGGGTGGCCAGGTCGGCCATGCTGCACCTGGCTGCTCAACGCAGAAAAGGGAAGGCAGATGAGGCCAGCAGGGGCCTGCCGGCTCGCTCTCGTGGCCAGGGTGAGAGGGCGCTTCAATAAGGCCGGTGAAGTGGCTCCTTCCGAGGCAAGCCAGCCTATCAGTTTCTCTGCCACAGCAGAGGTGAGAGAAAGCTACGTCAGCCAACCTGCCCTGCAGTCTGGGACAAGAGCCCCCAAGCCCTTCCTTTCTTCCTTTTTTCAACAACAAGCTGCTCCACAATTGGGCACAGAACATCTCCCTATTGATGTCTCAATATTCCATTGTCTGTAGGGGAGAAAAATCATGCTAGAGTGACAGCAGCTAATTGTCGTTCCCACCCAGCCCTTCCCCGTCATTCAACAGCAATATGATGACTAAAGAGCAATTCCTTCGGAAATTACAGACTTTCAACAGAGACTCCCAGCACTTCATTGTCCCCCCAGTCACCGTGCAATTGGTTTGTGTCAGTGTTGCTTTCCTCCCTAAGCCTGTACTGGCTCACGTCGGCGGGGAACGGCGCCACGAGCTTGTCACAATGCTGTCTGCTGACGGCGCTTGTCTCCTGCTACGAGTCTGCAAGAAAGCCTCCCCATCCGCTTCCGTTTCTACATGGCAGGTAGGCTCTTGCACACGGGACTCCTAGCCTGCCTCCCCCCTCAGCTCTGCTCTAGGTACTTGTACCTACTCTTCTGGGTGTTCCAAACCCTCCCTGCCCCTCAAAGACCCATTGGGAGGCCCCAGAGACCAGCTACCATGCTCTGGACTGCTGGACTAAGCAGAGGAGTGCATGGATGGACCAGCCAGACCTCTGCAAGTGCCTCGGGCTCTCCAGACTGAAGGAAGGTGCCCATAGGAACACTGCAGGGATGCTTCTGAGCCCAGAAAACTCACCCCCTGAAGAAGATGACTCATAGCCCAGTCCAGCTTCTCGTGAGCTAAGACACAGTTTGTAATTTGCTCTATCTTCTTGTCCTTTCTGAACTTGGTTAGTAAACCCCAGCAGAGCTTTCAGGCAACTGTCCCCACTTATAACTGGTATGACCCAGAAAGAGTGGGTTCCTCAAACAACACGGTCTAAATAGGCAGAACCATAACCGTTCTCATCCGAGGAGACCCGTCTTCCCTGGTGAGCCACCCTTTGCCATTGGAGAGTGAGGCTACCATGCAGCGTAAATGGCCTTAATAAATGGAATCATTTTAACTGGCAGTAACGAGCAATCCAGCAGTGCTAAATCTACCAATCTGCTACTATTAGAACTTGCCTCTGCTCTGAGCTGTGTGATGGGGGGTGGTCCCTGCCGTCGGCCAAAGGAGGTACAGACGGACTGCGGAAGAAGCGACATGCCCCAAATACAAAGAAAATGGGGCTGTACTGCACTTCCAGAATAAAATGAAGAGCAAGTCTGAGTTTATGGGAAGGGAGTCGGAGGGAGGAGGGAAGGAAGTCGGAGGGAGGAGGGAAGGAATCAGAGGGAGGAGGGAAGGGAGGGAGAAGACCTCTGCTATGGGAGGAAAGAAAGGTGGGCCACATGGGGCCAGGCGGGGTAGGGCTTAAATCCAGTTCCTAAGAGTGGGAAAATGGGAATGGAGCTGGGGACAGATGGCATACCAGAGGCTGCGTGGAGGAGGCCTGGAAGCTAGCACAGCAGGTCCATAGGCTTCTCCTGGGAAGCTCTGCAGCTCAGCAATGCCATCGGCACCTGGCTGTAGTCCCTCACTGTGTGCATGGCGCTGGGCTGAACCTGACAAACAAGTACCTGCATCTCTGTCTAAATCTATGTCTATCTATATGTCTACACATCTATATTGAATCTACATCTACAGCCTTATCCATATTTTGTTGCATCCTCACAACAACCCTATAATAATCATCCACAAAATACAGATGAGGAAATAAGTGTCCTATACAGAAAGTGCCCGAGCAGGGCTCACTCTGAGCCAGTCTGACCCCAAAGCCACCACCGCAGCTACTGGTTTAGAGGAGACTCGGGGGGCCAGGCTAGGTTTGACCCCCAGCTCAGCAGCCCTAGCCGGGTAATCATTAAGCCCCTGAATGCACCCCTCACCCGCTGACAGGCAGGGATTTGGTAGGTTGAGCACCCCAGCTTCCTCACCCTGTGTTTGGGGCGTGCCAGAGCCCCCCGGTGGGGCTAAGCTCCAGTGGCCCATGGCCCCACGGTGCTAGCTTGCAGGAAAGGGCCCTTGTCACTCTTCCCTTGCCTTTCTCATTTCCCGATGCCTCTGCTGGAATTTCCTAGGATCACCTCTCAGACAAACTGCATCAAATCCTCATCTCAGGATCTCCTGGGAGAAACCAAGCTAAGGCTGCCAGTCTGACAACCTCAGGAAAACAACCGGAAACCTCCACTGCTGCCGTGGGAGCAGGAGCTTTGTGCTAACCTGGGACACCCTCTAGACGAGTGAGCCCTTCACCTAGGAAACTAGCAGCTGGCAAAACCAACAATGCTCGGTGCAATATGGTAAGAAGATCATGGGATCCATGGGAAAACTACTACAAATGATAAGAGTAAAGACACAGGTATAAAACTAAGATACAAAATCAATAGCTTATATATATTTAAACAAACAAGGAATAACGGAAGACCCCATTTCCTATAGAGAAAAATAAAATTAAATGGGTAGGCATAAACTTGACAAGAAATTCCCAAAACCTAAAGAGGAAAAGCATAAAAAGTTTCCAAGACACAAAAGTATGGAACGTGGATGTGGCTCAAGCGATTGGGCTCCTGTCTACCATATAGGAGGTCCAGGGTTCGATTCCCAGAGCCTCCTGGTGAAGGCGAGCTGGCCCGCACGGAAAGCTGGCCCATAAGGAATGGGCCCACACAGAGTGGAGAGCTGGTGCAGCAAGATGACACAACAAAAACAGACACAAAGGAGAGACTATAAGAGATGCAGCAGACCAGGGAGCTGAGATGGCACAAGAGATTGAGCGCTTCTTTCCCACTCCAGAGTGGTACCCAGTGGTGCCTAAAGAGAAGACAAGCAGACACAGAAGAACACACAGCAAATGGGCACAGAGAGCAGACAATGGGGGGGGGTTATAAATAAATAAAAATATTTTAAAAATAAATAAATAAAAGACACAAAAGTAGATTTCCATAACTGTAAACACATAACATGTTCTTGGTTAGGAAGAGTTAAGGTCATAAAAGATCAAACTTCCCAAAGTTAATTTACAAATGTAATGTCAATAAAAATTCCATGAGGATTTTTTTCTGGATCTAGAAAAATTGGTAATATCATTTATTTGTAAGGAAATAAAACACCAAGAACAATCAGAAAAAAGTCCAATATAGAAGACTAGACGTAGGGGCTAGCCCTGCCAGATACTGGCACGTACAATAAGGCCTCTACAATTTAAAAGGCATGGAACTGACACATGAAGAAATGGACAATGGAACAGAATAGGAAATCCAGAAATATTCCCACTGATGTATGCAAATTTAGTATATGATAAAGGAGCTATATCAAGTCAGTGGAGAGGGGATGACTTTTTAATAAGTAATGGTGGGATAATTGGATCGGCTTAGGGAAAAAGATTAAATTGGATCTATCCTTCACATCATACACCTGCATAAATTCTAAGCGTATCAGAGATTAAATGACAACAAATAAAATTATGCGTGCTCTAAAAGAAAATATAGGTGAATTGATCTATACTCTGGAAGTGGGGAAGCTATTCCCAACCATGATGCAAACTCCGGGAGCAATGTGGGGAAGATAGGTACACCTGATTACAAAATAAAACCGCCAAACTGTTTTCCAAAGGGGCTATGCCATTGTACATTCCCACTAGAAGTGTCTGAGGTCTCCAATTTCTCCACATCCTTGCCAGAATTTGGCACTGGCAGTCTTTTGGATTGTAGCCATCCTGGTGTGGGGGCTGGCAGGAGCTGTCTCACTGTGTCTGGTTTGCATTTCCCAATGGCTGGTGTTGTGGGCATTTTTTCATGTCCTTATTTACCATTTGTGGTAGTTTGAGTCTTTTGTGGACCCCAGAACATTATGTTCTTAAACTGGTACAATCCTGTGGGTGTGAACCTATTGCAAACCTTTGATTAGATTACATTCAGTCACAGGTCCTTTGATTAGATTACATTCAGTTACAGGTCCTTTGATTAGATTACTCTTGCAAGGCGTAGCCTAGGGTGGGTCTTAACCCTCTTACTGGAGTCCTTTATAAATGGGATAAAAAATATACAGATAAAGAGGCCACAGACACAGAGAAAAACTGGAAGCGGAGAGAGAAACCCTCATGCAGCCAGAAGCTGAAAGCAAGGGAGCCTAGAGGAGAAGGCAGAGACTGGCAGATGCCACCACTGTGTGCAGCCATGGGCCTGATCACCCGCAGCTGTAGCTCAGAGAGAGAGAAAGTGTCTCCTGATGAAGCTTGGATTTGGACATTTTTCTTGACCTTGAAACTGTAAGCTTTTACACTAAAATACCATCCATAGATCTTATTGAGTCTTTTTCAATCATTTGTCTGTTTTTAATCGGGTTGTTTTTCTTCTTATTAACGAATTTAAGGGCTCTTTACATATAATCTGAACACAAGTCCCTTAACAGCTACATGACTTGCGAATATTTTCTCTCAGTCCATGGTTTATCTTTTCTTTTCCTTAATGGTTTCTCTCAAAGGGCAAAGTTTTAAAGTTTGATGCAGTCCAATTTATCTTTCTTTTTTCATTGTTAAGAATTTCTTCCCCATCGCAAAGATTTTCTCTTATATTTTCTTCTAGATTTTGTATAGTTTTAGCGCTTACATTTAGGTCTATAATCCATTTTGAGTTAATTTTTGTTTACAGTATAAAGTAACAGAGTTTTTGTTTTGTATATGATTATTCTATTTTCCCAGCATCATTTTTTTTAAAAAAAGGACTATCCTTTCCCCCATTAAATTGTCTTGAAAAATTTGTTGAAAATCAATTGACCATAAGCATAAGGCTTTATTTCCGGACTTTCTATTCTGTTCCACTGTGTGTCCTTACACTAGTACCATACTCTTGATTGCTGTAACTTTGGAATAAGCTTTAAAATCAGGAACAATAAGTCTTCTAACGTTCTTCTTCAAAATGGTTTTAACTATTCTAGGTTCTTTGCATTTCCATATAAATTTAGGATTATTTTGATAATTTCTGTTTAAAAAAAAAATGCCTGTGGGTATTTTGGTAGGAGTCACATTGAATCTATAAATCAATTTGGGATGAATTGCCATCTTAATATTGACTCTCCCAATCCCAGAACATGGGATCGAATTTTTATTTTATTTTCGGATTTTATTTTTGGCTTGTTCATTTCTACTATATAGGAAAAAATTGATTTTTGTCTATTGATTTTGTATCCTATGACCTTGCTAACCCCAGTTTATTTATTCTAGCAGCTTGGAGTGTTTGGGGTAGATTCCTCGAGATTGTTTACATGCAGGGATTATGTTGCCTGGGAATATAGTTTCATTTCTTCCTTTCTGTTCTGGATGTACCCTTTTATTTCTTTTCTTGTCTTATTGCACTGGCTAGAACCTCCAGTATAGTGCTGAAAGGTAGTGGTGAGAGCAAACATATTTGCCCTGTTCCTGAACTTTGGTGAGGAGCATTCAATCTTTCACCATTACATATCATGTTAGCTATAGCAAAGACTTTTTAAATAATGTAGAAAGGACTCAGGAGTCAACTGGAAGAGCCTCCCACTGACCAAAGATGGGACAATTTGAGTACCAATAAGAATTGCAATGGATTAAAACACATGAAATATTATTTAATCCATGAGTTCATAATGTTACTAAAATAAATAAAAACTCATTGGCCATTGTTGAAGGATGCTAATGACCCAACACATTATATTGACAACTAGAAAAAGGCAGGGGGAGAGGAATCAATCATTTATAATACATTTGCTGTACAAACTGTTCCTTTCAGTTACCCCCCCCCCAAAAAAAAGGTGTCTATAAAAGCATTCCAGCCAAAACATGAGGGAATTAAAATATTACCATTTTGCAACCCCTAATGAATTAATGAATCTAGGCACTGATCATCGACTGCTAACATCTCGAGAAAGAGACAGTTATTACCTGTATCCTGACAAAAGAACATGTGGCTGTTGCAAAAAGGAAAAAATTGAGCTTGAAATTATTCAGAACTCTTGATCTAACTACCACTTTATGAGGTCCATGGAGGACAGAGGGATATGGTGAAGGACACCATGGGGATATAGTCAGCAAAATCCAGAGTACAGAACGCTCTACAGGACAGATGACTCAGTTTCTTCAACAAATTCCCTAAGAAATAGAAAGACAGAGAAAGAAAGAGAGAGAGAGAAAGTGCTGAAGTGGGACTATACAGATTAAGAGAGACTTAAAGCAATGTATCAGCCAATTGCAATGTGTAGACCTTACCTGGATACTGAGCAAAACAAGCAAACTGAAAAATATAGCATATGAGATGACTGGTAATTTGGACAGTGACTGGATAGTTAATGTCATTTAGAATTATTAAGTGTTAACAGTGATAATTGTTATGTAGGTGTATTCTTTAAAATAGAGATATATATCAAAATATTTACTGATTCCATTACATACTGTCTAAGATGTGCTTCAGAATAATGTAGAGGGAGAGGGTGGATAAAATAAGACAGCCCATGAGTTGGTCAAAGTTGAAGCTGGATGATAAGTATATGGGAAGTTCATTATACCACTCTGTCTACATTTGTGAATGTTTTAAATTTTCCACAGTAAAAAGTTTTTTCAAAGAAGACAGTCATGGGATTTGGAGTGAGATCTAAGTTACATCTCAAATATTGGCTCAGCTTCTTACGAGCAGTGTGACCTTGAACGAATGACCTCGTCCCTCTATTATACCAGACATAACATATGCAGGGTGCCCAGGACAGCCCTGGCATATAATGTGTTCTTCATGACTCATGACGGAAACCACAAACTTGACCAGCAAAGGCGAGAGGACTTAGGGAGTACTGAAATGGCATGCTGTGGGGTGGGGCTGGAAAACCCACCCATGGGACGGGCAGTCCCTGAGCTCTAAGCCCTACCCCCACACTGGCCTACATCTTTAGAATGTGATATATATACATTGAATTAGGTTCACAGAAGACAGTTAAGAACTGAAGCTAGAGGGGTGATGTGTTCATGAGAAGTTTTGTTTGCTGAGGTTAAGTAGGAATTTATGGTGCAACTGGAGGTCGAATTCAAGAGTAGGTTAATCCTGTGAAATGAAAGGTCCAAATACTCTTTCCAAGACCTGAGTCTAACTTCAGAAATCATTGTACCCCAAGAATTTCACGTTTTATGGGCTCTCCTCCTGGAACCCCCACATCCCCTGTCACTAACCGATCATTTCCAGGACCTCAACAGCCACCCACAATTCTGAGCAGACAAGCGACACCCAGCCGGTTCTCCCAGTAACCCGGGACTTCACTGGGGGCTGGTCTCTTGCCAGCCCATACCACTGGCCTGGAGGCAGTGGACTTCGTGCATAGGCTCCGTGAGGGCTGACCAGCACTGAGCGCCGTGGTGTTCACAAGGCCAGTCCCTGGAAGCACGCTTTTAAGGACAGAGGACAGCCTACCTCCCAGTGGGACTCCAGGAATGATTCCTGCATGGCTTCTAAAGAATCACCATCTCCAAAAGAATTGCCCTTTTTCCCACTGCAGCCAAAACCCTGGGGGAGCTCCACCTTTCTTGGGGCCCTTGGCTGTTGTCTTTTGTCCCATTCCTCAGGCCCCAAGGCACATAGAAGGGCCTGACTGGAGGGAAATGCCTCCAGTTCCAACTGTCTCTGGACCCCCACCCCCAGATGTAAAGCAGCCCCTGGGAGGAAAGCAGGTTTTCCTCCACGGCGTGAACTGCAGCATCAGAGAAGTTGACGCTTTTCCTGGGGCCAGAGCTAAGCCTCTGTTAGGGTGGGCAGTTAGGAACAAGAGGCGCCAGACTTAGTCACAGCTGCCGTATTTTATGTGCACACACCTTCTCGTGAACCTTCCAGCGCAGGATGACCTGCTCCAAGTGCACCACTCGAGGATAGCTGTCTGGCCCAAAATGCCAACAACAACCACAAGCACAACCACGACCAGAGCTGCCGTTCCTTACGCATTCACCGTGTTTCAGACACGGGGCAGCCAGTCCCTTGATATCTATTTTTTTCATTTTAATCCAAAAGTAACTTTAGAAGGTAGATATCTGTTATCCTCATTTTACCAATAGAAAAACCTGGGGCCCAGAGACAGGAAGACATAACATCCCCAAGGTCAGACGGATGGTAAGGGCAGAACTGGGGGTTCACCCCACTGCACCCCTCCTGAAGTCCTGCTGCAAAATCCCTGCACATCCAATGCCTCCTCCCCCTCTTTTAGCCCAGCAGCCCAAGGTATTGCCAAGGCCCACTGTTCCTGCTCAGGGCAGGGCATTGCCTAGAAAGGATCATTTGAGCCTGATCTAAATCATTCCCATAGTCCTTCCTTTTGTTGCAAGGGGAGGGAAAAAAAAAACCCGGGAGAGGACTGTCTCCTCTGCTTATCTCCCTTGCACACACACCCAGAGGAGAGGAGTAATTGATGGATGGCACACGGCAAGGTTGATGGAATGCCAAGCGGAACCCCAAGAAGGCACGACAGCCCAAATCTATTCGTAAGGGACCAGTTTATTAACTTGCAACCTAGCACTTTCTTCCCACTTTTTTATAAGGCTTTCAGGATTTGGGGGACAAGGAGCAAGAGAGCTGGTCCTGAGTATTCAGTCTGTCCCAGCCCCACCCCGCGGAGCTATTTATGGAATGATGGAGAAGAAAGGGCTGTCAGACCCAGCCCAGGCTGCAATCTGCCAGGTATGAAAACCAATTGCTTTTCATAATAAATTCCAGCTGGAGCCATAGAAATAATAAGGACAAGGAGAAGGTAACACCAATTTGCTTTATTTGATTAGCTCCTTCTTGGGCGGTCCAACCCCAGCTTCTTTTCATTAAAATAAAGGCAAATTGAAAATCGTAAAAGAGGTTCTCTTATCAGAGAACAAGCGGCTAGGTAGACTCCTATCCTAAAGGCCCCCCATCAGCCATGAGGCGTCAGCCAGCAGGCCTGCTCTTGCTGTTTGAGATGAGCAGATCCCGAGACGCCAGGAGCTGCCAAGAGCTTCATTTGAGGATCCCAGTTCCTGTTTTCATTTTCCTGAGTAAAGTCAGAGACTGCCCACAGTGCTGCCCAGCTCCTCGGGCTCTGCGTGGCCCGTCTCGTCATACCCTCCTGGCCATGCTATGGAAAGGCTGCCCCCCAGGCAGGCACAGAGGGAACGCGCCCGGGCCAGAGTGGGCAGGCACCAGGATTGTCATCTCCACGTGGGGGGTGGAGAGCACGAGGAGGGGGAGCTCACGCTTCCAGGATTCGGAAGCAGAAGCCAATTTGTATTTCCCAGGGATCATTGAACAGAAGCTGTTGACCAAAACCACAGGTTTGTTCAGCTAACTCGTTGCTGAAGGCTGCTGGAAAGGAAAGGCTCACTGTGCAGAGCCACTGGCTGTGCCCGGGAATCGCCCCAGAGCAATCTGGAGGGGCTCATTAAGGGCTCCTTCCCTCCAGCTCCCAGGGCTTTCGGCTGGAAACTCCATTATGACATTCCGCAACTGATGCAGTTAATCTGTTTATTGAGCAGCTATTATGGGCTGGCATTCGTGGAGGGCACTAAAGATCCTGTGGTGAACAAAGGAGCCCAAGTCCTGCCTTGACCTTGACGGGCCTGCTGGGTAGTGGAGAAGGAGGGAAAATACCCCCAGGGGAGCTGCCAAGACAGGGGCTGGAGCCCAAGGTGGGGACAAAGCAAACGGGGGCCTCGGCCATCAGGCTCTGGCGAGAGGGTCAGGGTCCAGACAATGATGCCTGTCTCCTAAAGGAGATGACGGTGCGGGGGGCTGGGCAGCCTGGGGAGACTCCCCAGGGACGGAGTAGGGAGCAGATGCCTAGATGCAGGCAGGGGAACATACTGGGCAGCTCTCCGGGTAGAGCTTTCATTGCAGGTCGCGAGCGTGGCAAGGCTGAAGGCCTGAGAAATGGGCCTGGGGTGTGGCTGGAGCTGACCAGAGGGAAAGGGAGAGGGTAGGACATGGAGTCTTGAGCAAGAGTAGATGAAAGACAAGTGAACCCTGTAATGCAATGAAGAGCAGCGAAGGGCAAATGAGGACTCTGGCTTTTAAGCCAGAGTGACACCAAACAGTAGCCAAATCCCATAAACTCAACTGCAAGTGCAGCTTTGAGAAGTGCAGTGGAGAAGGCGCCTCGGGGCACAGGGTAGCTGAGAGGGCATCACGGGAGGCTGCGTCTGGCCTGGGGCAGGGGAGTTTTTTACAAAGCCCCCTGCCCCCAGAGAGGTGATACTTGGGCTGAGAAAATGAGAGTGGAGCCCAGCAAAGGAAGATGCGGAGAGATGCCCCCCAGGAAAGGGGCCAGACTCCAGGCTCCAGCTTCCCAGGGATGGGAAATGCTAAGGCTTCTCAGCAGGAAACTGGGGGACACTTAGACCAGGCACTTGAAGACCCAGGCAGGGCTCGTTCTGCCTCCGCCACCTGCCACGACAACTTATAAACAGTAAACACCCTGGGATGGTTAGTTTTATGGGTCAGCCTGGCTGTGCCATGGTGCCCAGCAGTTCCAACGTCAATCTAGGTGCCATGGTGAAGGCAGGGGGCAGATGCGTCAACATCTCTGGTCAGTTGACTTCAAGTGAAGGAGATCACCCCCCGTAACATGGGTGGGCCTCACGCAATCGGCCGAAGGCCTTACGAACAAAAACTGAGGTCTCCTGGGGAAGAAGAAATTGACTCAAGACTGCAGCATAAATTCCTGCCTGAGTTTCCTGCCTGCCCAGCTGCCCTAGAGATTTCAGCCTTGCCACCCCCCACCATCGCACAAGCCAATTCCTTAAAATAAATCTCTTAATCTATAAATTAGGAAATTTTCTCTTTCCTTACAAACAGATGAATGGAAGATGTCTTCTACATTGAAAGCATTTGGGTCAATGGAGAGGCAAAGAAAGAGGGAATGTAAAGGTGAGAGAGAATAAATGGCTTTCTTCGTATTCAGCACTATTGGAAAGAAGGAGAAGCTTCCATGTCTGTGGCTCGGTGCAGCCCAGATTATAAGAGTCCTGAGCCCAGCCGGCAAGGAGAGCGTCACTCAAATGCCACGGGGTCTGTTCCAGCCCACCACAGTCTCATTCCACCTAAGTCCACCCCCCTAAGTGGAGCCCAGTGCCGCCACGGCCCCTCGCTTGTCATATTCCAACATCGATATTTTATTAATAATCTAATGTAAATCTGAGAGAAAATTAATGTGTCATCTCCTAGCAGAAAAAACTAAACATGGCAATGTGACGGTCTGTTAGAGTTGTCATTTATCATTAGCATGCAATTCAAGGCAAGTCTCCCACATTCGGGTGGGAGTTTTCAAGACAATGAATCTCTGGGAATTAGCTGCTGGTCCAATCATTCCTGCTCCCCCCTCACCTACCAACGAGATAAATTCTATCTCTGTGGGGGGAAAAAAAACACCAAAAGAATAAAAGGGGGAGGAGGGGAGCCGCTATTCTCCTTCCTGGTTGAAATCAATTTTTCTCAAGGAGACAAGGCAATATTCATTTTGTGAGAAGGGAATAAGGCTGTGCACTAAAGGCCAATAAATGGAGCCATTCTGATGAAAACTTCCTCAAATCAAATGCAGGGGAACTTCTTAATGGGCTCTGTTCTTCTTTTCCATAATCCATAACGATTAGAGAAGGACGGGCAGAGAGAAGATGCCGCAGAGGGAAAGCTGCGTAAACACCGGGCAGGGCCACTCTCCCAATGGCTCCAGAGAGGTCAGCGCAAACACTGGCCCACCCGTCCACTCAGCAGGGGTCCCCCGTGGGGCCCTCGGGCACTGCCATAGGCTCTGGGGACCAGCATTGCACAGACAAGCATGCCCTGGTCCTCAGGGAGCTTACAGTCAACAAACAGGGAAACCAATAAAAAGCAGATCAGATCTAGACAGAAAAGAACCCAGAATAGGAATTCTGTGGAATAAAACAGGATGGTTCTGTCTAGGAACTTTTTTCCATCCTTAGTGTAAAACATAAAAATTCACTTTGGAGTAAGTCCTGCCTGTGGTTCCAGAGCAAACGGGGCACTTGGGAAAAGGGGCAGCGTCTGGAAAGCAGGTTGGTCCAGACGGTGGTTTCTTCGGGGCAGCAGGAGCGGGCCCAGAGAGCCGGGCAGGCCTAAGGCAAGCCCGGCCTGGTGACCCCACCATCCAGCACAGGTGCACCCGGGTGGCGGGAGTCTGGGGACCAGCCCTGCTTCTGCTGGGAAACCACACTGGTTGCTCTGCACTGCAGCCAGCCCCAACCCAGCAGCTCTGGACAGAGGGGGACGGGCCCTGGGTCGAGAGCGTGCTGCCGTCCCCCCGGGAAGTCCTGCCACGCCTCGCTGGGCCCACCGCCACGGGGAAAGCAAGACCGCCCCGGCACAGATGGTGCCCCCAACGGGCAGAATATCCCCAGGGCGCCAGGCCAAGGCCTCTTGGCTCCTGTTCACCGGCCACTTCCCAGGGATCCAGTCTTCTGCCACTGGCTGCTGAAGGCTCCCACCGGCAGGCAGGCATGGAGCCAAGTCATCCTGAGCTCAGGGAGAGAGAACTTCGGGTCTGCGCCCCAGCAGCATAGGCCTCAGCTCTCAGCAGCTACGGGCACCGGGAACTGGGGCTGCCTCCCCCAACTCGTGTGGCTCCGGGGCTGGGGGATGCACCCAACAATCCTCTCGCTGCCCTGCCTGGCTGCCCTCTGCCCTGGCTGCCCTGCCTGGCTGCCCTCTGCCCTGGCTGCCCTGCCTGGCTGCCCTCTGCCTGGCTGCCCTCTGCCTGGCTGCCCTCTGCCTGGCTGCCCTCTGCCTGGCTGCCCTCTGCCTGGCCCGAGAAACAACCGTCCTCCTTCAGGTGGCTCAGGCCTGGGCGCCCAAGCAGAAAACCCCGAATGGTCAGCCCCAACCCAGGGCAAGAGCCTGTAGCCATCAGCTCAGACTTGACCCGAAAGACGGGAAACTCCAGCAAATGCCGCAGGGATTAACACCGGGGCCGGGGAAAGGACCTTTGGTACAGATGGAGGGCCAATGAGGCAGAGGACGGGCATGGCTCCTGATGGCAGGGTAAGAAGGGAAGGAACTTTTCCACCAAACCAGTGGCCTGGGAAGGTGGGGAGAAGCGCATGGTTAGCCTGTTGGGGGACCGTTGGACAGTTGGGGCAGGATATAGGGGCTCTGAGCCTGGGGTCTGGGAGCCCGAGAACCAGAGGGACCGTGTAGGCCCAGAGCTGGGAGGTGCTGGTTTCCGTTACCTGTCCCCATGCCCACCCCCTGATCCTGACTTCATTCCTGCTTCCCCCAAAATTCCCTTTAATTGAAAAGGGCTTCTCTAGTTTTCCAGGAGGGCTCCAGCAGACAAAACCTGAAAAGTGGGCTGTGACTCACTAGCTGCTACTTCAAAGCCAAAGCTTCGGAGCAGGGAACAGAAGTCCAGGGGCTCCTCTCTCTGTCCGGGCCCTTGAATCCTCCAAGGCTGGCAAGCCTCTGCCCCTGGGCCTGGCTGCACAGAGCGAGGACCTGGGCCCCTGGGAATTTGCCGCTGGGGCCTCCGCAGAACTGTTCTTTGGGCCTTCTGGGCCCCAACTGGTCTCTCAAAACCCCTGAAAGAAACATCTGGAAAAAATGGATGCCAGGTTCTGCATTTTTATCAATCTCTTTGGCCTAGAGGACTGTAAGCTTTATTTTCTTCCTTTTGGTTAACTGGATTTCCTATTTTCCTAGACTGAATGTATTGTTTTGTAATAAAAAGGAAAGTTCTGTTTACTTGAAAGTTGACTTCTTAAGAATTCTTACACCGACTCCCTGCCCTCCGTGCACTGCCCTCTCGCCCCTCCTTTCCGTCCTTCTGTCCGGGGGGCAGCTCATGAGCCCGTGCCGCGGGGTCTGGCACTTGAGCGTCTGGCATGTGCAGCGCTTCCTTCCCGGTCCCTGAGGACAGGACCACGCCTGGCACGGCTCTCCAGGCTGGAGGCAGGCCCCGACTTGCAAGCCTGAGGCCTCAGCGTCAACGGCGACCGGAGGAGCAGGAAGGTGACGCGGGGGAGCCAGGCCACCGCCCGGGGCCCTCGCCCCTCGCTGCTCGCGCCTCCTACCTCGGATGAGCGGCCGAGACTGCCTGGTGGGGGAACTGCTCCCCCTTCTCTGCCCAGACCCCCGAGGCCCCACTCCCAAGTTCACGCGGCAGTTGAGGGGGACCTAGGAGTCCAGGCACACACCTCGCCCCTGCCCTGGCCGCCTCCCCCAGAGACGCCGAAGCGGCGCACGACCTCGACAGGCCGGCCAAGCCGCCACAAGGCCGGGAGGGGTCGAGCCCACCGCGTGGCTCTAGTGGGTTGAATGCGTCCCCCGAAAGGACATGTTCGAGGCCCAGCCCCTGCAGTGGAAAGTCAACTTATTTGTAAACAGGTTCTGTGAAGCTGTTACTAGTTAAGGTGAGGGCAAACCAGGTTGGGTGAGCCCTGATCCAGTATGCTGGCGTCCTTATGGGAAGAGGAAGCCTGGACAGAGACACAGAGACAGAGAGGCAGAGAGGCAGAGAGGCAGAGAGAGACGGCCGTGCCACTGAGGCAGAGATCGAGGGACGCCGCCACGAGCCCAGGCGCAGCAGGGGGTGCCGGCCACCCACCAGAAGCGGGGGTGGGGGCAGGCGTGCAATGGACTCTGCCCCTAAGAGGAGGCAAGGCCCTGCGGCCGCCTTGATTTCAGAGGCCTGGCCTCTGGCTCCTTGCACCCACACACTGCTGCAGATTAAGCCAAGCAGCTCTGCCCGAGGAGGCTTCTCGGGGCGTCCAAACACCCCTCCGTGCTAAATCCCCCCAAACTAGGTAGGTATATTCCCAAGACGGAAATGCACAATCCACACAACATTTCAGAGGGCTCCCGACGCCACCCTCCCTCTGCAGGGCTGGGATATCACAGGGATTCATCTCTGGCTTTCCTTAATTATAACAAGAATTGTGCTGAAGGTGTTTTGGTCAGTAGAGACCTCCTTGCCTCCTCTCTGCAGGGCTCGTAAATCAGAGCCTGATGCTCTAACAGCCACGCTGTTCCCCTAATCATGTTACTGCATTATTAATAAGGCTGTTTAATGCAACCAGTCCCTACTAAATTGTCACATAAAAATTTGGTAAATGTCAGACACATCATTTAATAGAAAATGATATTTTACTGCCAGGGGAGCTAGGTGGCCAAGAGGATGAGGTAAAAAGCACACAGATGACCTCAAGGCTTCTGGAACAAAGGGGCCCAAGCCTGGGGCTCCTACCTGGGGCTCCTGGGCCCTGGAAGGCAGTCAGCTACCCCTAGAGTCACTGTGAGGGGTGAGGTCAGGGGCTAGGACTAGGGTTGGAAATAAAGGGTCGCCCCTGCCCTCATGCAGCTCACAATCCTGTTGGACCCAGAGGGAGACACCAGGTTTTCTCGGTCACTTTCACAGCCCTTGGAAGGGTCGTTATTCCCATTTCAGGAAACCAAGAAAGCTCCCAGGGACATTGGCCGAAGTCTAACCATTTACCATTCCCAAAGGTACGGGCTCCCCAAAGCAAATCAGTGTCATGGAAATCTGAAAGGATGGCAGTTGGCCCTACCAATTTGGGTGGACAAGGGCACAAAAGTACACACGGAGTGATGCTCAGCACAGCCTGCTTTATGACAGGGAAAATGAGGAAGCCACCTAACATTTATGGCTTCAGTTAATCGCTTTTGTAAATAAATCACAATATACCGATATAATGGAACACTGCACACGTTATTAGACAAGACGGTGCATATCTCTATTTATATGAGTTAAAAAAAAATCAAATTGAAAAATAGCATGTATGGTCAGATCTCATTATATAAAACTATTTATACACCCAGCACCCATATATCTTATGCGCGCACGGAAAAATGATGTTCTCCAAAATGTTGATCCTGCCCATCTCCAGGGAATGGGATTTCAGAGGATTTGTGCTTTTTCTGTTATATCTTTCTTTGCGGTATGGAATGTTCTTCAACGAGCACAAACCATCTTTGTCGAAGAGAAAATATTAATTTTTTTTTTAAATAAAAGGATAGTGTTACTGAATGAATTCAATGACCATTTACAGAGCACCCACTCTGTGCCCAAAGGTCTACCCTTGCACTGAAGACCTCCCGGGAAAGTGGAAGCCACAAATAACAGTATGATGGTAATTCAGCGAGAAGCAGGCGGTGATGGAGGCGAGGCCGGGCGGGGATTCTGAGGCAGCGGCGGGATGCTGTCATCTGCCTTTGACTGTGAGGACCCTCGGCCGGGGCACCTCCTAAAAGCTTGCGCCTTGGAGGTCCCACTGAACAGAGGACAGAGCTCATCTACGTGGGGACACTTGACCTTGAAGCCAGAGAAGGAAAGGAAAGGTTTGCTGAGCACGTGTGTGGACCAGCAGCTGCCGAACACCTGTGCTCCTCGGAGCGTGTCGTCCTCCTGACAGACCCCCAAGAGGGGCCAGGCTCCTGGCCCTAGAGATGAGCGCAGGGCAGCTCAGAAAGGTGAATGGCTCACTAAGAACCACACGGGTGGTTAGGGAGGGGCTAACCACCCTAACTCCTACAGGTGAGGAGGGAGTTTCCCGTCTCTAGCATGATCCAAGGAGGGGGACACAAGGCCTTTGTTGAGGGAGAGTGGACCCCATTCTTCCATACTAGGTGGGATGATGCACTCAAGGTCTCAGAGCCAAGTCTACAATTACGTGGCCCTTTCCAAAGAGGAGACCAACGCGGAGACGTGGACCCCAGAAATCCTGCTCGGTGTCCCGGCACTCCCATCTCTCCCGGGTTCAGCCCCGCTGGCACATTGCCGACCTCACACTCCTCTTGCGTGACTTTATCCTCCCAAATGTCCTCAGCCTCCCAGGGAGAGAAAAGCTCCAAGCTCCAGAAATGCACTGCCTTAGGAAAAAATTTCCCACTGCTGTACAGAGGGCAAGTTCCCAGGATGCTGTTGACAGTGGAGGGGGAAAGAGTGGGGTTAGTGCAGGGGACTTTGTGGGGGAATAAAGCTACCTGTCTGAGGCACCCCTGTCCAGCTGTGTCTTAGTTCCCCAGGGGTTGCCACAACCAAGTGCCGCAAACTGGTGGTTCAAACAACAGAAATGTACGGTCTCCAGCTCTGGAGCCAGAAGCCCAGCAGGGCCGTGCTCCCTCTGACACCCGTGGGGAGAGTCCCCCCCACCTCCTCACCTCTGCTGGCTCCCAGCAATCCCGGCGTCCGGGCGCGTGAGTGCGTCACCTCAGCCTCGGCCTCCATCCCAACGGCCTCCTCCTCTGTATCTTTGTTCAAATTCCCGTTTCCTACAAGGACCCAGTCATGGTGGGCCAGGACCACCTGCTCTAGGTTGGCCTCACCTCAATCATCACGTCCTCGAAGACCCTTGTGCTGGTTTGGTACTAGTTATGAATCGCAAACATAAAGACTGGATTCTGTTTGGAAACCGGTCTACTGCTCTGGGTGTATTAGAGGGTATTAGGTTCAGAGGTTTCACTTTCACTTAAATTCCGATTGGGGCTTTGATTTGGTGGGCAGACACTCAGACAGAAAATACAGGGACAGAAGTAAATACACAGAGAGGAGCACGGAGGAGAGAACTTGGTTTTGATGCTGGAGCCCTGGGGAGAGATGAGACATTCGCCAGACAGTCTACAGCTGACCTTGTGAAGAGACCAGAGCAGCTGAGCCCAGGAAGAAATAAGCCCCAGGACAAGAGGTGAGCCCTGTGCCGGCCTGCAGCTGAGATCAGAAGCAGCTGGGCCCACGGAGCCGTAAGAGGAAGGAGGAAGGAGGAAGGCTGAGCCCTCGCAGACATCGCCCGCCATCTTGCATCAACACATGGCAACCGACTTTGGGTGAGAAAGTACCTCTTACGGTACCGAGTTGGACTCTTTAGGGCCTGGTAACTGTAAACTTCTACCTCAAATAAATACCCTTTATAAAAGCCAGCAGAGTTCTGGTGCTTGCCATCAGCACCCCTTTGGCTAACACAACCCTCTTTCCAGATAGGGACACGTTCACGGGCCGGGGGGTGTGGGCCTAGGCACGCCTTTCGAGGACACAATTCAATCCACAACAAGCGGGCACCCCTTGGCTCCTTCTGGACTCTTCCAGACTCTCTGCCAATCTCCTGTTCTCGGCCAAGGAGAAGCTGGGCCCTACGGTCAAGGCGCTTTCAGCCATCGCTCTGTGCGCAGGCTGGAGGAGACGCCCCTTCTGTGCATGTGCTCACAGCAGCCCGAGCGGAGTGCCAGAGAAGGACGCCGGGGCATGGGGAGGTGCCGTCGGCCCCTCCAAATCAAACGACAGCAGGTCGACACAGCGGGGCCCGCCGGGAGCCGCGCCCACCACACTCCCCCACGTCGAAAGCACCACCGACCCTAGCACCTTGCCCTTCAGCTGCCCCCAGGCGAGAGGCTCCCTCCCACCGGAGTGGGTCAGTCCCTGCCTCCCCCACACCCCTACAGAGGCACTGGGATCCCACGCGAGCAGCAGAAGGGGGAACAGAAGATGGTGAGTTTTATGCTGCCGTCCAAAAGGATGATGTTTAAAAATAAAACCAGTACACAGCAGATTTCCTAAAAAAAATAATTTTAGCAAGTGGAAAATAGTTTCAGAAAACTGCTTTCTATCTTGGCTAGAAAAGAGTGTGAACACAACCTGGAAAATTCAACCAGCTCCTTCCTGGTTTTCCTTTTCCCGTTGCGTGGAGACTGAGCCACCCCACTGTGGCCCATGCAGTAGGAAGCTCACAAAGTGCTCCGGCCACTGCTTGACGGCCTGACCTTGTGCGAGCCGTCATGCCTTCGACTAAGCCTGCAGCCTCTCTGCTGTGAAATGAGTCTGACCGCTCCCCTTTCGCGGGAAATCGGGTGTGAGGGGCGAGGAGTGAGAAGAGGTGAGCTCTCTGCTTTACGTAAAGGCGCCGCAAAATTCACGCAGGATACACAGGTGATGCCGCAATGGGTGATATTAGTGATGGTAATCATGGCTGCTTTGTGGCCGAAATTGTTAACCAGAAATCTCTCACCAAGGAATCACCAGCTGACCGCCTCGTCTACCCTTGGGCAATCGCACTGAGGATGGGATGATGCCTGCATCAAATTCCCCTATATACGCATGAAAAACTGATGTCTAATAAAGTGAAATTTGAGATTAAAAGGAAGCTGGTTTGCATATTCATGAGCCAAGTGGAAACTCAGATGAGCTCTTCTAAGCTTCTTATTCGTGGGGAGTCAGAGATTGAATGTGTACTGGAAGCATTTCCCAGCAAATCCAAGCCTGGAAAGGCACACTCATCCATTCACTCATGGAACAAGCACTCGTCAGCCACCACTCCCGTTACTCTTTCCTTGGCATAGTCACATGCCTTTTCTCACCCCTTTGTGGCCCAGGACCTCGTCTCAATGGCAGGCACTCAGTCGACTGCCTGTCGATGGCCCTAAAAACGCAACCCCTGTCTTCACGAAGCCTTCCCTGCCACACCAGCCCACGGCAGGTGCCCCTGCAGTGCATCTCCCAAGCAGCCCTCACTCTGTCCTCTGCTGGCCTGGAAGCTCAGTGAGGACAGGGACTGGACCTGCCTCACTCCCTATAGCCTGGCACACACAAGAAGGAAGTATCCACTGAATCCCTGCGTGAAGGAAGCAAAGAATGGATGGATGGATGGATGGGAAGGAAAAGACAAGGTCAAGGACCAAGTCTGGACATAAGATGGAGCGAGGGGGCAGCAGGCGAGGGCAGAGGGGAGGGAGGGAGTGGTCAGCAGGGGTAGAACACTCTGGGATGAGAAATAAAGTGGCTTCACAGAGGGAGCAAACTGATGTCTTCGGATCACCTCTTCTGCTCGGGACGGAGGGCCAGCATCTCCCGAGCGCTGCGTTGCTCCTCGCGTTTGAGGCATCAGGGCCACGTGCTGGTGGAGGAAATGAGGCTTAGCAGGACGGGCAGAGCCGGCCCGAGGCACAGCCGGACTGGAGCCCAGGCCTCCTGCCACGACCGCCCTCCACGATGGCAGGAAGACCGATGGGCACGCCTGGCCTGGTGGGGGACGCTCCTCTGCGAAGTGTGTCTCCAGAGGGCCCAGCGGTGAAGTCGCCGGGCGTGGCAGCCAGGCCCCTCGGCACAAACAAACCTGGTCCACCCAGGGGTGGAGGGTCTCTCGGGAGGGCCCTAGATGCCTGGCACCCTCCAGCCCATAAAGACCCAAACTCACGCTCCACCCAGGCCTAGCCACTGTGTCCTGAGGGAGCTGGAAGGGGGTGGCGGAGGCAATAAGATTTTCCTAAATAACATCTTAGTCTGTGGTTGATAGCATCAGGCACAAGGAAAGGGGGAAGAGAAGAGAAGGCGAGGGACAGAACAGACTGCAGAGCGGAGTCAGAGTTCCCACAAGGGTCAAATCTCTGCTTCCCCTGCAAGTACATCAGGACACAGAGTCCACGTCCTCACAGCCAGAGGGGGCCCAGGTGGAGCTCATCACTGCACTCGGATGGACGGAGAACCTCCCAGGATTCCTCCGCCTGCCTGACATCACGCCCAAGGCATTTTCTCAAAAGCACCTTCTACTTAGCTGATGGTTCTGAAGTGTTTCATTTTAGCTGGAAATCGTGCTTGGTCCACTTCCCAGACCTAAGTGACATTGACAGAGCCCTGCACTGCATGGCTGGCAGCAAAGCAGCTCAATAAACCATCACCTCGAATCAGGGTCCTGCCTGCCCCCAGTTGGCAAGCAGACAGTTCAGACAACTTCTAGAAGCTAGAATCACTTGTGCCAGCCAGGCCAGGATTACAGAAAGATCATGTGTGTGTATGTGTGTGCTCATTTGTGTGTACGTAAATGGGTATGTGTGTGCGCACACATCTGTGTGTGCATCTGCATGTGTGCACATAGGACTGTGGGTGCATATGTACATGCATGTGTGTGTGTGGAAATGTACATGCATTGTGTGCATCTCTCTGTGTGCATGGTGGTGTGTGAGTGCATATTTGTGTGTATGCATGTGGGGGGTACGTAAGTATATGCACACATCTGTGTGTGTACACGGAGTGTGTGGGTATATGTATGTGCAAATCTGTGTCTGCACATGGAGGTGTGTGTGTACACACGTCTGTGTGCACATGCAGTGTGTGTGCATATTTGTGTGTGCACTGGGTTGTGTATGTGTGTGCATGGCATGTGTCTGTGTGCGTTTGTGTGCGCATGGAGTGTGTGTATGTGTGTGTGCACATCTGTGTGCATAGGGGTGTGTATGTACACGGACTCACATCTGTGTTTGCACACAGTGTTTATGGGTGTGCATTTGTAAATGTGTATCTGGGGTGTAGATGTGTGTGCACATCTGTGTGTCGTGCGTGGAGTGTGCACGTGTGCTCTGAGGGGTAGGATCCAATGCAGGAGCATCCCACTAGGCCACTGGGTAAAACCTGCCAGTTCCTTTACCTCACTTAATCCCCCACCTGGGTAGGAATCGATACCCAAACCACGTAGGAGAAAAACAGAACTTAGCACAGGGCCTGTGGCGCGAAGCCCACGGCCAGCGATAGCCGAGCTGGGACTCACGCCCTTATCTGCCTGGCCCAGTGTTCCCCCACTCAATGGGCCTGGAGTCGTGTTTCGCAGCATGTCCGTGGGTCTGCCTGTCACAGATAAGGAAGAGCAAAGTCCCGTAGCCAGAGGTTTGACAAGCAGAGTGGAACAGGTCTGCTTCCCGTGGGGCTCCCGGGGGCCTTTCAAGGCACACACACACACCGTGACAGCGCACTGCGAAAAGCCACAATGCCACACTGCTCCTCAAAGTCCCCTAAAGGCAAGGCTCTCGGCCACTGTTTGATCCTGAGTGCCTAGCACAGTTTGAAACACACGTTGGAGCATGTCGTATTCACTGGTTGGATGGATGGATGGATGGGTGGATGGGTGGGTGGATGGATGGGTGGGTGGGTGGATGGATGGATGGATGGATGGATGGATGGATGGATGGATGGATGGGTGGGTGGGTGGGTGGATGGATGGGTGGGTGGGTGGGTGGATGGATGGATGGATGGATGGATGGATGGGTGGATGGATGGATGGATGGGTGGATGGATGGGTGGATGGGTGGATGAACAAATAAATAAACACCTTAAATGAAAGTTCTGCCTAAAGATAAAAAGTGAGGTTCGGGAACAAAAGGCCCGGCGCCTCCTCTGCCACAGGGCATCTCACACCCCCCACAGCGTGCCTTTTAGGATCCAGCCCTTCCTGGGCTGTGTCCCACGTCCCACTGATGGGTTCTGGGAAAACCACACCATTAAGTTCAGGTGGTGCTGCCCGGGCTCCTGTGCCTGGCAGGCTCCGGGAGGAATTCCCCGCAAGGCTCCTTCTGCCGCTGACTGACAACAAGATGGGAGAGAGTCAGCCCTTCCCAGGTCTGGGGGAGGCAGGGAATGGCCAGAATGATTCTCCTCCAAGACTTGCCCCATCATACATCTTTGTTCTTGACCATCCATGTCCGAGGTTCACAGGGGATTAAAACCCGAAGTTGGGGGAAGTGGATGTGTCTCAAGCCATTGGGCTTCTGCCTACCACATGGGAGGTCCCAGGTTGAGTTCCCAGTGCCTCCTGGAGAAGGAGAGCTGGCACGACCGGCAAGTGTGGTGAGCTGACACAACAAGCTGACACAGCGAAAGAGACACAAAGAGGAAAGACAACGAGAGACACAACAAACCAGGGAGCTGAGGTGGCTCAGGTGGTTGAGCGCCTCCTCCACATGGGAGGTCCTGGGTTGAGCTCCCGGTGCCTCCTGAAGAGAAGACGAGAGGCACAGGGAGCCCCCAGCAAATGGACACAGAGAGCAGACGGCAAGCGCCAACAACGGGGGTGGGGGGGTAAATAAATCTTGAAAAAAAGAAAACCAAACCCAAAGTTGGGAACACAGGTGCCAAGTCTCAGGAACTGCCAGGTGCTGCCCGGGTGCTGGAGCACAAATGATTGCCCTGACTCCCTCTTTTTCCTCAGCTACTTGCCAGCACCAGGAGCTACAGTTTGGCGTGCAGGCTTTGCAAGTACCAAATGTAATTCATGTCTCCCTTTTAAACTCAGCTCCAAATTGCCTCTCACTTGGAAGAGGCAGCTCCGCATCCGGCAGGGTCCTTCCGGAGAGGCTGTCGGAGGCTCCTGGTCCTCCCCTGGAAGGGTCTGAAGCGACGGAACTGAGATGGTCCCTTCTTCTGGAAACAACAGAGAACATGAGAAATAGGGCAGCTCCTTGAGGACATCAAACGACCCGCACATCGGTGGTCTTTGAAGAGACCCTAAACTGTCCCCAGTGACCCGGTGCCTCTGCGAGTGCTCGTGTCCCAGGAAGTAGGGTTATCGATCCAGAGGGCGAGCTCCCTTCCCGGGAAGACAGGCAGGCTGGAAGGAGTCCACGCAAGGGCAAGGCTCTGCTCTGAAAGCAGAGTCGCAGCCCTTGGAAGGTGGATTTGCGCAGGGGCCTTCCCCGGCCTGCTCAGCCTCCCCACTTTGTTCCTTTACAAGCGTCCCATCTCTTTTGGCTTGTACATTTCTCAGACGTTTTGTTTTCAGAACACAGATTCTCATTAATCCATTCATTCCACAAGCATTATCAGCCCCTGCCATGTGCTCTTCCCCCAGCCATGCAGAGCCGCGTCCACCCAGGCTTTGGTGCTTGCGTGAAAACTCCGTGAAAACGTGGTTTGGATGGTGCATCTCTTCCTGGTGAAGGGACACACATGCACGCACACACACGCACACACACACTCCCACGAGGCCAACCAGAAAGGCCGTTGCTGCAGATCATACTTGTCTCGCCCCCTCCAACATGCCGCCACCAGCAGGAAGCCCACCAAGAGTCTCCCCCAGAAAGGCAGAAACTCGTCAGGCTCCCAGATGTGTATTGAGCCAAAGGACACTTTTCCTTATGAAGAAACTAAACTAGTTTATTCAGTACTAGTGTAATAAATAAGCTTGCAGGGGAGATATTTAACCTTCTTAGGAGCGCACACCTTTTCAAGCACGTGAAGATTCATTTGTGTACAATTACCTTGAAAACACTTTGTTGATAACAGGCCTGAGCTACTATGGCACTGCACAACCTCTTAAAATGCTACGCAGGGGTCTTCTGAGCACTCGGGTTACAGTGGCCGCCCAAATCTGAGTCCATCCTCCATAATCTCTACGGATCAACAAGAAGACAAAGCCACACAAAATCGGTGCCTTGAGCATAGCTAGAAGACAGAGAACACTGTAAAAGTCAAATTAGGTGTAAGCAGAAAAATAAGCACCAATGTTCACTGAAGCTATTTCTTGAGATCTCAGCCCGAATCTTTGTAAAGAGCACATGAAGAGAGACATGGAGAATGGGGTGTTTAGGACTAAACTGAAGTCTAAGCCCTGAAGCAGGGCATAAACTTAAAGTTCACCAGCAGAAAGAGAAAGTATGCCCTAAGTGAAAAGGTACTGAGCGAGGATCCAGCTGGGCCTTAACACTGACAGGCTAGAGGGAAGGGCTTTCAAGGCATGACCGTGACTCCAGAGGCAGCGCGGGAAAGGCTGCGCAGAGGAGGGTGAAAAGGAAGGGGCACGCACCATGCAGAAAGCGTGTAGGGGAGGGAAAAAGCAGTAGCGAAAGGAGAGCGTTTAAGATCTTGCCAAAAATATTTTCCAGGGACACACAATCCCTCCACCCCACCCCCTTCCCCCCAAAAAAAGCCAACCATTAAAGAACCTGCAGCTCTGCCACACCGGCAGAAGAGGGGGCCCTTGAACTAAAAATCAAATGCAACGCTCCTGGGGCCAGCCCTGCCTCGGAAATGCAGAGATGCAGGCCGTCTACATCTAATAAGGATCCTAAAAGAAGAAAACAGAAATGAGGGTCGTAATATTTACAACCATAAAGCATTGTAACATAAAACTGCAAACTGAATTAAAAACCTCAAACAAGCAATGGAAATATCCCCACAGCCTCCAAACAGAAAGACCAAATAACTTAAAAGGGCAAGAGATTTCGACGGCCATTAGGCTCCTCAAAAGCAACCTACAAAGCAGAGCAGTGATGGAGCAGAATTTTCATGAAACTCAAAGAAAGACAGTAGGAATCAAAGATCTTATATCCAGCGAAGCTGTCCTCCAAAAAGCAAAACTATAGAAAAGTTGTGTCAAACATCTAAGAATTGAGGGAATAATATATTCATGAGCCCATTTTAAGAATACACGAGAGAATTAACTTCATCCACCCAAAAGCTGATTAGGCAACATTTGGGAAAAGGAATTATGGGGAACTTTAATATATTTAATTGTAGATCTAAAATAAAAGTTTGAATTTAAGGGTAGAATAACATACAGATATTATTTTATGTTTTGACCAAGTAAAAAGAGTACAACTGAAAAATGTACACAACAAAAGAGGAAAACACAAAACCAGAATAGGCCCAATGATAGAGTTATATATACAGTAGGTGGGAATCAAAGGATACCATTAAGAGCCAACAAACCAGACAGTAAAAGTTAACAGGAGGGAGCGGATGTGGCTCAAGCAGTTGGGCACCGGCCTCCCACATGGGAGATCCTGGGTTCTGTTCCTGGTGCCCTGGAGAAAACAAACACAACAAGCAGACAACGAGCAAAAAATAACTAGCAGACTTGTCCTGATCAGCACAACTCAGATCAGGAAGACAAAAATAAGTAAGGATAACAGAAATTCTAAACAACATAATCAATAAAGTAGATCAGCTAGAGACATAAATATCTAAATATTTATACCTGAAAATAAAGAAGACACCTCAAGTGCACATGGAATATTCACCAAAATTGATTGTGTATTAGGTGAAAAAAGAATCATTAAGTTTCATAGAAACATTACAAAGTATACTTTCTGATCACAATGGAATAGAACTAGAAATTAATTTTTAAAATAAAAACAAAAACTAAAGTAACAGCAATTCCAGAAATTTATGACATATGTATATATATGATCATTATAACATTACATATCAGAATTTATGAGACCTATTTAAAGGAGTGATCAGGCGAAAGTTCCTAGCCTGAAACAATTATATCAATAAAATATCAACTTTATATCAATAAAAGTGAAGGAATTAAAATGGAAAAATTCTAAGCTCACAAAACTAGAACAATAACGCACAAGGAAAAGTAAAGTTAGATGTAGAAATGAATGCGGTCGATCAACTTAAAAAGTACTAATTTTTTTCATCAACAAAATAGGTAAAGCACTAGAAAAACTTAATCAAGCAGAGAGAAAGCACAAATATACAAAAGAAGGTATGACGGGGTGTAGGAATAAGCATTGGAACAGAAGAAATTGAAAAAAATCACAGAAAACTTCTTTACAGACCTCAAAGCAAATAATTTTGAATGTTTAGATGAAATGGATAATTTCTAAGAAAGTATGGTTTGCCAAAATTGACCCCATTAAAATTAAAAGTATAAAATGATGACATAGAGAAAGTTATTGAAGGGCTACCCCACAGAAACCATGAGCACAGATGAAGTTGTAGGCATTTCTACTAAATCTTCAAAGACCAGATAGTCCCAATGTTACATGTTTTTCCAGAGCATAGAAAATGAAGGAATATTTCCAAATTATTTGTGATAATAGTGATACTTTCACTTGAAAAAGACAATACAAAAGAAGAAAACAACAAATATCACTTTTGATAATCAATGCAAAAAGACTAGTAAATTATTAGTGAACAGAATCCAACACTGCATTAAGAAGGTAAAACTCCATAATCAAATGAGAGTTATTCAAGGAATGCAAGATTAGTACCTTATTAGGAAATGCATTGGTATAGCATGGCATCATGATAGAACTAAGGTGAAAAATCATGATTAACTCCAGAAATGCTGAAAAATCCTTTGAAAAAATTTAATACCCATTTCTGATTTAAAAAAAAAAAAAAGCCCTTAGGAAATAGGAATGGGTGGATACTTTCTTAGCATGAGTAAAAGACACACACACACCCAAGTCCTAAGACTACCAGCACACTTAATGTATTTACACTAAAAGCATTTACCTTGAGGTCAGGAAAGAGGCAACTACTACTGTGCCAAAGCTGCACTGGGAGTATCAGCCAATGCAACCTTTTAAGAGAAATCTACTAGAGGCATAAGTACTAGAAAAGAAGAAACACTGCTCCCCAATGATATGATAGAAACTGGAAAAACCTTGGAGAAGCATGGCCCATCTAAATACAACAATAGAATATTCTATGACATAGCAGAATATAAAATTAACATATAGAGATCAGCAGTCTTCAGGTGCAAAATAATCACCAGTTAAAGACAGAACAGTAGAAATAGTCCATTTATAATATTTAAAAGAAGATAAAATACTTAAGAATAAACTAACCAAATGTTCAAGGAAACATTTGAAGAATATGAGGAAAACTATATTTAAAACCATACAAAACACAAACTTTACAAAAAAACTTTACAAAACACAAAAGTAGTTTTGAACAAATGGAAAGAAATCAGTTTTTCTTGCATGGGACAACTCAACATCATATGAATATCTGTTCTCTCTACCTTAATTTATAAATTTAACACAATCCCATAGAGCCAGACAAATTGATACTAAAATAAACATGTAAGAATGGCAGGGAAAACACTGACAAAGAAAAGTTTCAAAAGGGGACTATCCTACCAGACATTAAAACATGCTGTAAAGCCTCTTAGATGAAACACAGTGTGGTACTGTTTCAGGAACAGACAAACAGAGCAATGGAATAGAGTAGAAAGTCTAGAAATAGACCCAAATGTCCATGATAATTCAATATATGATAATATGTTAATATGTTACATATAATCATATGCCCAAAGTCATTGGGCAAAAAAGGATATTTTCAGTACATGTTGCAGAGACAACTGAGTAGCCATTTGAAAAAAAAAAATAGATAAAATGAAGATCCACACTGGCCTCATATGCAAGAATTTAATATAAATGATTTCAAAGATCTAAATGTAAAAAAATTAAAACACACAAGTAATAAAAGGAGAGGTGGGTAGACTGGGTGAATTCCTCTTTAACATGAATAATAACAGTTTGCAAACATTCATCTCATCCTGTGAGTGGCTGAATTGCAATGTAAACTGAATTCCCAGCCTTGCAGGGTGTCTTCTGTTACAGTGAGGGCATTGACTGGTAAGAAATGGGATCCTGAAAATTGGAAATAGGAACAAATGGGAAGATCTTAATGAAACTGGAAACAAAGAATCCCTAAATCCTGCTGAGTTTTCCTTGCCAATAGAAGCAGCCTTCCGCTCCTATCTGAGGAGGTTAACCCCGTTTTGCCTGAAGAACCTGTAATGTCCTCCCTGAATTTGTTGCCCTCAGAAGACACTGCTGAGTCTCTCAGGACCCACTCCCATCCCACTTTGTTTCTAGACCAATAACTAGGCTCAAGTCCTAGCAGGCCCCAAAGGGTGTGGTCCAAAGTGTCACCCACAGGCAGGCACACTACACACCAAGAAAACTCCATGATTTTTCCAATTTAAACAGACTAATCAGGGGAGTATGTGTAAGCATGGATATTACAGATGTGGGACAATGGTGATAGGAACATAAAGTTGGATCAGGCCAAATTTATTGATAGGGTCTACTAAGCAGAGATTTTGGATTCAGTGTTATAGCCCAAGCGGTTAGAAAGGGACCTAACATTTTGTTTGACTGGGTATTTTTGGCTGAATCATAGAACAAAAGGTAGCCAAATGATGTTGAAATTCCCAAACTGCCTTGGTATACTATACAGGAAGATACCCAAGGGCTTAGGGGGATTATGTTAGAGTGAAATTATGGTATAAGACCTGCTCCCCCACCCTCAGAGCGTCCAGAGGGCATACCTTTTCTTTCACCACAACTGTGAGAAATAAATTAGTGAAGGGAGTTACAGCATCCTGGAAGAGCTCTGTGGTCGCTCTCCTCTGTAGGTCAGACACTTCAGTGGGAACGAACTGCAGCCAATGACCTGGGCCCCTAAATGCAGTGGGGATAGTTGGATCCCAGGAGACTGGGACCAACTGGTGGAAGTTAATCTCCAAAGACCAGGTGGGAATGGTTCCCGTAATGGACAGTGGAGTCAAAGCAGCATTCAGAATAGTCTGTCTCACAGAGACCTGGGGCACTGGCTACTTGGCCATTATATTCCTAGAAAAGAAACAGATGGGCAGGCCACTAAATTCTTACTTGATCTGTATAAGTGGAAGAAATCTAGGTTGAGTGAAGAGAAGTCTAATTTGAATAATCAAAACATAGAGTCATGAACCCTCAATCAATTCCCAGGCTTGAGCCAGGTTACAGACCCGGAACCCCTTGACTGAAGAGGGGATTGGGTTCCCTCGATAAGGATCCCGTTACACAGCTCAAAATGTATATGGTCACTACTTTGATATACACCTAACCACAAAAAATGTATCGGACTTGCATGCTGGAAACTATATGATCTTAGTCTAAATAAATGGAGACACATGCCACGTCCATGGATTGGAAGACAACATATTCAGGTTTAACACATGCCTACCAAACCCCAGAAGAATTTTTGAAGATATAGCCAAGATTAGTCAAGATTAGCCAAGATTTATACGGAAAGTCAAAAGAACTAGAATAGTAAAAACAATTTTGTGAAAAAAGACTAAAATGGGAGCAATGGTCTACCTGATTTCAAGACTCAAATGGCAGCGATCGTGGCTGTGTGGTATTGGAAACGGAATAGACGCACAGACCCCTGGAACAGAATAGAGAACCTAGACACAGACCCACACAAACATTCCCAGCTGATTTTTCACAAAGATGCAAAAGCAATGGTGGAAAGACAGTTCTTTCCAAAAATGGTACTGGAGCAATTGGGTATCCATAGGCCAAAAAAAGAATAAAATTAAAGAAAGAACCTCAGCCTAAGTCCCACACATCACTGAAAAATTAACATAAAGTTACAGAACTTTTAAATGTAGGAGACATTTTTAAGGATCAAGGCAAAGAGTACATAGACTTAACCCCAAAAGCACAATCTATAAAAGGAAGAATTTATAAATTAGATGTCATCAAAACAAAAACTTTTGCTCTGTAAAAGACGTTCTTAAGAGGATGAAAAATCAAGTGACAGAGTAGGAGTAATTATTCTCAAACCACATATCCAACAAGAGACCAGTATCTAGGATATATGTAGAATTTTCAAAACTCAACAATAAAAAAATAATAATCCAATTAGAAAATAGACAAAAGATACAACAGACATTTCACCAAAGAGAATATACAGATGGCAAATAAACACATATGTTCAATATCATTAGCCATTAAGGAAATACAAAATAAAACAACAATGAAATATCATTGCATACCTATCAGAATGGCTAAAATAAAACAATAGCGACGGCACCAAACACTGGCAAGGATGTGGAGAAACTGGATCACTCATTCATTGTTGGTGGGAATGTAAAGTGCAGCTACACTGACCAAGCACTTTTGGCAGTTTCTTAAAACACAAAACATGCAACTACCATATGAGCCAGCAATTTGCAGTCCTGGATTTATCCCAGAGAAACAAAGACTCAAGTCATACAAAACCTGCATACAAATATTTATAACAACTTTAAACATAATAGCCCCAAACTGAAACCAATCCAGATGTCCTTCAATAGGTAAATTGTGAAACAAACTGTGGTCTCTCCATCCCATGGAATGCTACTCAGCAATAAAAAGGGATGAACTATTGAGACACACAACAACCCGGATGAATCTCCAGGATATTATGTTGAATGAAAATAGCCAATCCCAAAAGTTACTTACTGTATGACTCCATTTATAGAACTTCCAATGATAAAACTGGAGAAATTGAGAACAGATTAGTGTTGGAAAGGGGTTAAAGGCGGCACAGGGGAGGGAAGGACGGAGAAGTGGCTCTAAGAGGGCAACAGGAGGGGTCCGTGTGGTTCTGTGTCAGGACTGTACTGGCATCAGGGTCCTGCTGTGACACTAGCCCATGGCTCTGCTACCATTGGAGGGAACTGGGGGAAGGGTACACGGGATCTCTTCTGCATTAATTCTTACCACTTTATATGAATCTACAATGATCTCAAAATTAAAAGTTTAATTTTTAAAGTAAGCAATGTGCAAAGGAATAGCTATAGTAAACCTCTTTTGTGTGAGAGAAAAAAAGGGGAAGATAAGAAAACATACAAGTACTTCCTTATTTTATCAAAAGAAACACTGAACAGATACAGAGAAATGAAAGAAGTTGGGGGCCTCCATGGTAGAAGGAATGAGGATGGTGACACTTCTCTGGGCATACATAACATTTTTGCACTTTTATAAACATGTTAATGTTTTACATGATGCTAAAAAATATCAACAAGGACAGGAGGGTCCCTAAAATGGAACACAAACACAAAACAAAAGAACCTAACTTATTATATTTTAAAAAATAACAACCAGCAGAAATGGGGGTGGAGGGAGAGAGAACCATGAAAGCCAAAGAACTTTTTTTTTTTTAAGATTTTTATTTATTTATTTATTTGTCCCCCCCTTGCTGCTTGTGCTCATTGTGTCCATTTGCTGTGCATTTTTCTGTGTCTGCTTGTCTCCCTTTGTTGCGTCATCTCATTGCGCCAGCTCACTCACCGCATCGCGCGGGCGGGCTTGCCTTCACCAGGAGGGCCCAGGAATCGAACCCGGGGCCTCCCATATGGTAAACGGGAGCCCAACCAGTTGAGCTACTGCCGCTTCCCACCAAGGAACTCTGAATGCAGTATTTCAACTATGTGCTCTCAGACTAAAGACAAAAAGAGCTGTTAACAAATTTTGAACTCTAGTTAGTAGGTTTGGTTTTTTTTTTTTCCTTTGCTGTGGGTTAACTCTTATTTAACGACTTTATATGTATAAAGTAGAAAATAAATAATATATTCAGGATAATGGGAGCCAAATTTCTGCTTGTTTGAGAAGGAAATTATATATATGGAAAGACAGAAGACTAAAATGAACACTGTGCTCTTGGATTGGAACTCTAGGTATCAATTATGAATGCAAGGTTTACACACACACACACACAAACACGTGTATGTATAGATATATCTGTTTGTGTAGAAATAAATGTGTGTCTGTGAGTTATACACACACATGTATTTCTCAGCTCTTTCCATTAAGAGAGAGAATGGCAAGGAACAATGGCATACCAGTAGTAATGAACATCTGAACGGTTTCCGAGCATCTGGAAACCGTTATCTACTGAAAGGAAGCAGGGCTCCTTGGAGAAATTACTGATCCTAGGGTTGGTGCAGGAAATGTACAAAGTGGGCCTGGGACATTCTGTCCTGCCAGAAAGTAAGTGATGGGAAGAATGAACTATTGATTCACTCAACATGAACGAAACCCCAAATCATTATGCTGAGTGAAATAATCCATACACAAAAGAGTACATATTGTACAAACTCCATATATATGACGTTCCAGAACAAGAACAACTAATATATGGTGGGAAAATATCAGAACAATGGTTGCCAGTGAGGAGGATGGGGACAAGGACTGATCGGGAAGGGCCAAGGCGGAACTTACCTGTGTGGCGGCAACGTTCCAGCTCTTGTTTGGGATTTGGGTTATACGCATTTGTCAACACTCATCAGATGGTATGGTTAATACTTGTACATTTTACTGTCTATACATTTTATCTAAAAACAGAACTGTGAACGAACTTTGAACTCTGGACAATTTTACGTCTGTCAGAGTGTTTAAGTATAAAGTATACTGGTATCTACAACTTAGTTTGAAACACAATGAAAAAATAAGGTTGCTGGATGGATAGAAAGAAAGTTATGTGATAAAGAAGGCATAGTAAAATGGTTATTAAAGAATTTACATGATAAGCATATGAGTGTTTACTGAATAAATCCATATATTTTTCTGTATGTTTGAACACTTTCATATTAAAAGGTCTTTTAAAAATTATGGGGATTTGCAAAAGTACCCAGCAGCCAAATTGAAGGGAACTCCACTGGCCAAAGCTATGACAATGCAACCATCAAAATACTAGATTACAGTCTATTGGACAAATATATAACCCACTGAATATGTAACCCATTGACTGAAATAGAAACCCATGAGTCTATCCAGACAAATGAGTAAATAAATAAATGTAAGAAATCAAAAGCTCTTCAATATGGCATCAAGCATTAAACAATTTTAAAATTTAGAAAAACTCAGGCAAACATTATAATAATAATAGATTCAGTCAGGAATTATCAATGAATGCTAAAACAAGTGGATAAGAGTTCATGAAAAACGAGATATTTACATCGACCTAAACTATCTCCCCACAAAATACTGATTAATTACAAAGGGAAAAATAACTCCTACATACTAGGGAAACCTAGCAGATAGCATCTTAACCAGTGATGAGAGATAACAACACTAGCCGTGGGACAAACTGGCACCGTGTGCCCACTACAAGGCACGAGAAAGACCCAACACCACTTCTGTGGTATTCTTGCCAAAAATGGCTTGTCCTCAACCTAGTCATGAGGAAACATCAAACAAACCCAAATCGGGGGGCATTGTGCAAAATAACTGGCTTGTATTTTAAAAATGTGAAGGTTATGGAAGATGAAAAAGGAGCAAGGAACTGCTCCAGATTGACAGAGATTAAAAAGATACGACAACTACATACAATGGAGATCTGGGATTGGATCCTGGACCAGATCAGCAGCAGCAGCAGCAGATCACATTTTGCCATAAAGCACATTATTGGACATAATTGGTTAAACAGAAATAGGCTGTAAGTTGGACAATGGCGCCGTATCAATGTTATTTTTCTGATTTTGATCACTGTCCTGGGTTTTTCAAGAGACTGCCTAGTGTTAGGAAATATACCTTGAAGTGTTACAGTTAATGGGGAATCATGTCTGAACCTTACTCTCAAATAGTTTAGGGAAAAGGTTCAGAGAAAGAGAGAGAGAGAGAGAGAATGATAAAGCACATATGGTAAAATTTTAACAGCTGGGGACTCTGGGTGAAGGGTATATGGGATTTGTTTGTGCTGAGCCTACGACTTTTCTGTAAGTTTGAAATTAGTTCAAAATAAAGTTTCTAAAATATAAAATGACAATGAAATGCTGTCTAACGCAGGTTATTCTCTAATTCTGCCTGGCCTCCCCTGATCTAAGGTGGGGGAGTGCTGCTGCCTCACGGTCTCTGTGGGTCGAGAGTTGGCACAATCCCTTGCTGAAGGGGCATGAGCCAGAAGCTGCCCAGCCGCTCCTGGACTGAAGAGTGCGGTGGTCTCATACATCACTCTGCCCAGTGCCAGCAGACACTTGCTGACAGAGCCCTGGGTTCCCTCAAAGAGCAGACCTCCCAGCTGCTCCCCCTCCCAGGTCTGGAGCCACCATCAAAGATGCAGTTAATGATCCAAGGGTGAGACTCCTCTTTTTCAAAGAGCCTCAGATATGAATCAATCTCAAAGTGTTAAGAGATCAACAGTTAGGTCTAATACCAAATACAATTTGCATTTGAGATGACATCTGCAATACTTTTAAAAGCCAAAGTCTAAAACAACAAACTTGGCAGTTTTTCTGAGTAGCAATTAACACAGTGACTAATCCTATCAAGGAGAGAGTAATTGGCGTGGAGGCATCCTTCTCACAGCAGCAGCAGGTTGAAAGACTTGGTCCTAACCTCTTTGTGACAGCATAGACTCCGGAGTACCTCAGCTCATCAAGGAAACCAATGCAATTATCAAGGACAAGGGTAATTACCCTGTCATGTCAACAAAAAAATAACAGTGCTCAGAAGCAGTGGCACAGGAGAAGTGTGGGGGCTTGGCTCATGGAAAGCTATTTCAGTGCCATGCCCTTGCCAGGTCTGGGCTATATGGCACTCCCAGGTACCTGTGCAAGGAGGGTCAACCCGGGCCCCACGTCAGCTGGTTCTACCCAGCAATGGCCACTCCAGGACACAGCTTCTTATACAAAGTCCCGACATGCTAATCTCTGACAAGAGGTGGTCCCAATGACATGACATCCCAAAACACACTGTCAAGCTGGTCTTGCCAACATCACTAGATCCACAGGGCTTGTTCTCAGCATAATCATCAAGTTATTCTCCCAGAATATGCTGCCTTTTCCCAGAACCTAAAGTTTGCCCATCCTTCCAGGCTCAGCTTAAGTTTTAGGAAGCAGTCCTAAACCCCTCCTGCCTTCAGCAAACAGTGAACAATTTCAGCACCTCCTGTCTGAATCACAACAGCAAGACAGAGATGCACGTGTTCGCTCATTGCTTCATGTGGGCTGGCTTGATTCACACCCACAACAGAACCAGAGAGCCTTCCCTGTGCAGCCTTCACCACCTGGCACAGGGCTGGACAAACAGGGAAAGTTCTGGCAGCAGCTCCACAGAGACATTCAGTGCTCTGCAGGGTGAAGAGAGAGGCTCTTTGCATGTGTGTGTTTTTCAGCTGACCAGATGAACTTTCAGGGAAGCCCATGGTATGTTTACGAATGAACGAACGAACGAGCAAACACATGCACAAACCCACTATCATGGGCCACAGCCATTGTGCTTGGTAGGTTCGCAAGGGGCCCTAACCAGGGCCAGGCTCTGGACAGGACGCCTGCACAAGCCAGCTGGCTTCGCCCAGAGGGCACCGCCCCTAATGAGCCCAGTCTACACCTGCAATTCTGCACAGCTGCCTTGAGGGTGTGCTCTTGGCCACAAGAGGACCAGGCCACGGAGGGAGGCTTCTCACTCTGAAGGCACATGTCACCCTTGGATAAAGTGGATGTGGTGGCACTTTATTAAGCATGGAATCTTCTCACCCCTATGCTGTTGAGGAAATGGCCAGAACTCAAATTTGTGCACTTGGCATGAGAAGCTCAGCAGAGGTAGCAGAGACCAGACACCAAGCGGAAGGGAAGGCTGGAGAGATCACGGCAGGACTCCAGTCCCGGAGGTACTGGAGGCCTCAGAGCAGGCCCCAGTGTGGGGAGAAACTGGGGGAGGGGGCACTGCTGCAAGGCTCAAGGGGCAGGATCCTGAAAGCCACCCCCTTGGGTGGAGAACGGATCCCAGAGTCAGAGACAGAACTCAGCTCAAAGGGGAAATTTAAGGTGTTGGTTTTTGCACAAGTTGGAAAGTTATAGGTGGTTTTTGTTCTGTTTTGTTATCAGATGGTGCACACATTTTCACTGGGATGAATCGATCCTGTTTAAAACACAATGAACAAATATAATGACAGCCTTTCCTCCTGAATTTGCAATAGAATGCAAAGGAAACGCTCTGCCCATTTCTCTCTGCATTCATTTTGTGGGCCTCCTTTTGCACCAGTGGGTGACTGCCTCACTGGGTATTGTTGACGCTATCTGGTGGCTTCTTCCCATGTACGTGTGTCTTCTTTTCCGACTAGATAGTAAACCCCTTGAGGGTGGGTCTCATCTCTAAAACCTGTACAGAACCCAGCAAAGTGCCAGGTATAAATTGATACTCAGTAAATGCTGATTGGTGATAATTATAAGGCAGTTATCAATGCAAATAGCTCAGCAAAGAAAGTCTACTAGGAGGCCTGTCCCCAGGCTGAGCAATCCTAACCTAACAGTGGGTACATTTAACCTTCAGAGAAGTGACCTTCCCTCCCAAGGGTTTATGAAAGAGTCATCTTGGCTCCCAATTCCTATCTGCATCCGAGTGCCTGAGTGCAAGGAGGGCACTGAGAAGAAGCAGGCAGTGGAGACCTGCCAGCTGCAGAAATCGTGCCCGTGTGGAAGGGATCATTTGGGTCAGAATTCAGAGCCCAAGAATTTAAGAGCATTTATTAAAAACCCACTTCTCCACCATCACCCACCCATTGCATTGACAAAACATAAAGATTGACATGGCACTTCCATGGCAAAGATATGAAGCGACCGTAGACTCTTACACTCCAAAGGGGGGTGAGAACCAGCACAACTACTTTGGCAAACTACTTGGCAATGCCAACAAATAGGGAAAAATATAAGAATCCATCCACATGTGAATAAATATACTATATATATTCATACAACAGAATAGTAGACAGTAGTGAAAAGAAATATACTAGAGCTACAGGCATCCACATAGATGAACCTCATGAAAATATGATGAAAAACACTTTTACAACTCAAACACAAAAAAGAAATCAATAAAGTAGGATATAAAAATTGTCATACACAAATCAATGCCATAGAGGAAAACCCATTTATAATAGCAACAACAAATTTGAAATATTTAGGAATAAACTTAGCAAGAAATGTGCAAAGCCTATATAAGGAAAACTCAAAAAAACTACATATAACCCAAAAGTGCTCTTCAACAAAAAGGAAGCCGTAAGTTGTCCCTGGATCAACACCATAAGGATGTCAGTTTTCCCTAGGTTAATTTATAAATTCTATGCAGTTTGATGGGGCTAGAAAAACTGATGCTAAAGTTCATCTGGAAAAACAAACCTTCAAGACTAGCCTGGGAAACAGTGAAACAGAGAAGCCTCAAGGGGAGATGAAGTCCTATCAGACATTAACAATACTAGAAAGCCTCTTTAATTAAAAAAACAGCATGGCCTTGGTGATGATGAGGCAGAGCAGCAGAACAGAAGTGGTGAAACAGATGCAGACCCAGGTGCATCTGGAAATTTAGTATAAGACAAAGGTGGCATCTCACATCACTCAGGCAAAGAGGCTTTTTAATAAATGTTACTGGGGAAATTGGTTAACCATTTGGGAAAAAAGACAATATTTGATTCATATCTCACGCCAAACACAAGAATAAATTCCAAATGATCAAAGATGTAAATGTTAAAAATGAAGCCATTCAACTATTGGGGGGAAATGTGGATGAATTCCTTTAAAATCTGGGCATAGACAAAGGTTTTCTTATTATGACTCCAAAATACAGAGGTAGTAAAAGAAAAGAATGATAAATTTGACTACACTTAAATAGAAATTTTGTGCATTGCACAAAACACCATAAGCAAAGTCAAAATGCAAATGACAGCCTGGGAGACAATATTTGCAATATTTATTACCGGCATTGGGCAATAATGTTGAACAACTGGTTCTCTGTGGGAAGAAAAAAATAAACCTTGTTTGCAGTGATTTCCCATTTCTGTGATGTAAATACCTCCATCATGGCTGATTTCAAGCTACCAGCATGATGAACACAAAACTGGGGAGAGATGGGACAACTGGATGTTGTGAGCCTGTGCTACCTGACCCCAGCCACCACCTAAAGGGTTAACACCCCCACTATGTAAAAACGATTAAAAATGTTTTTTAAAAAACTATAGAAAAATGGGCAAAAGATAGGAACAGATAATTCACACAAAAGATATAATGGCCCTAAAACATAGGAAAAGATGTCCAACTTCATTCATAATTAAAGAAATGCAAAGGAAAATTACAACAGATGACCATTTCTCATTTACCAAATCAGCAAAAAATTTTTAGATATATATGAGAGCGCACTCTGATGGTGAGAATCTGGAAACCAGCAATGCTCACAGATTGCAGATGGAAAAATAAACTGGTACAACCTCTTTAAGAGAAATGTGGCAATATATAACAATAACCTTAATATCTTTGTGTTGATCCACCAGTCCCACTTCTAGGAATTTACTCTGAAGATACCTTTCCATTCATATGAAAACACATATGCATAAGATTATCTCTTCATAATTGTTGGTGGTGATTGCAAAATATTGGAAACAACCTGAACATCTAAACATAGAAGAGTAGCTGAATAAGCACTGGTCCGTCTGCCCAATAAACAATCTCTAGGAACTGATAGGGAGTGATTTTGAGGATATGTTTTTAAGTAAAAACAGCAAAGTGCAAAAGAGTATCCATAGTGTAATATAAGAAAACATATACTTATTTATTTGTACAAAAAGAAACACTGGAAGGACATATCAGAAACCAGTGAGTTAGAGGGTGGGTAGGAACGGAGGATGAGAGGATGGGAACAAGGATGAAGAGAGAGGGGAGGAGCCCATCCCTGAGTCTATTTTCTTGCACAAATATAGATGTTTATTTCCCTAGCTCTGTCTGGTGAGAGCTCTTAGAAGCAACAATAGCCCAGCGGCAATGAGTACACCTAGGAATTTTGGTTTATAAGTTCCATTTTCCACTAAAAGTTACCCAGACTCCTTGGATAAATGGCTGATTCTATGGCTGGTAAAGTACAAGATGTGCCTGGAACTAGAAATTAAGGAAATGCTCAAAAATAATGGGAAAAACAAAAGAAAAAAAATAGATAAAATGGGCATCATCAAAATTGAGAACTGTACCTCAAAGACATTACCAAGAAAGTGAAGTTAACTTACAGAATGGGAGAAAATAGTTAATAAGGGTTTAATATCTAGAATATATAAATAACTGCTACAAGTCAATAATAAAAAAGAACCCACTTTTAAAATGGGCAAAGGACTTGAAGAGACATTTCTTTAAAGAAGATACACAAATGGTCAATAGGCACAGGAAAAGATGTTCAACATCATTAGTCATTGGGGAAATGCAAATCAAAACCATAATGAGATACTCCTTCATACCTACAAGGATGACTACTATTAAAAATAATAATAATAAAAGCAGAAAATAACAAGTGTTGGCAAGGATGCAGGGAAATGGTAACCCTTGTACACTGCTGGTAGGAATGTAAAACGGTGCAGCCTCCATGGAAAAGAATTTGGTGGTTGCTCAGAAACTTGAACATAGACTTACCACAAGACCTGCTAATCCCATTTCCAGGTATATATCCAAAAGAACTGAAAGCAGGGACTTGAACTATTTATACACCTATTTATATACCAATGTTCGAAGCATTATCCAGAATAGCTAAAAGCAAAAGCAACCCACAGGTCCACCAACAGATGAATGGATAAAACAAATGTGGTATATCCATACGATGATATTCCATCATATAAAGGAATGAAGTTCTGACACATGCTGCAACATGGATGAACCTTACAACAGCAGGATGAGTGAAATAAACCAGATACGAAAGGACAGATATTGTATGATTCCACTTATATGAAATACTTACAATATGCAAATTCATTGACAGAAAGTAGGACTACAGGTTACCAGGAGTAAAGGGTGGGCCAGGGGAATAGGGAATTAACACTTAATGAGTGCAGAATTTCTGTTTGGAATGACAGAAAATTTTGGTAATAGATGTAACAGCTTGAGATTATTTTTGTAAATCCCAAAAAGAGAAAGATTATGTTTGTAAACTATTCTTCTGGGTGTGATGCCCTTTGGTTATATTGGATTCAGCGAAGAGGCCCTTGATTAAATTACCTGTTAGGATTAGGGCTTTGATTCGACCACGTCAGTAAGGCGTGACTCAGATTGAGTCCCCGCCCCCTTGGTGGGCCAATATAAATGGACACTCACTCAAGAAGACACACAGGAAGAGAGAGAGCGCTGTCATTTTTCATCCTGGGGCCCTGGGGAGAGATGAGCCATTTGCCTGATAGTTTACAGCTGACCTTGGGAAGAGAGCAGTATAGCTGAGACTGATTTAGAAAGCCCAGAAAGAAACGATCACTACGCCAGGATAAAGAGGAAGCCCTGAGAGACAAGCCCTAAGCCAGCCTGCAGCTGAGAGAGGAAGCCCAGAGGGGAAGGCTGAGCCCTCGCAGAAATCAGCGACCATCTTGCTTCAACACGTGGCAACTGGCTTTGGTGAGCTGGACTCTTTAGGGTCTTGTAACTATAAGTTTTTACCCCAAATAAATACCCTTTATAAAAGCCAACAGAGTTCTGGTACATTGTATTGGCACCCCTTTGAGAGATTAATACAGATGGTTTGGTAGCACGATATTGTAAATGTAATTAATGCTATTGAACTGTAGACGTAAAGGTGTTTAAAATGGGAAAGTTTGAGTTGTGTATGTTACCACAATAAAAAGGTTTTCAACTATAAGATCATGTCAAAACAACAGAGAAGCCAGCTTGAAAGGGCTGTCACTGGCCAAAACTGAGATAACTTGAGAATCAACGTAAATAATGACAACCACAGAGTATAACCCAGAGAATAAAATTAAATAAGAATCTATGGGTGCATACTGCTATGAACCAGCCAACAAACAAGAAGGGAAAGCTAAGTCTTACGGCAGAATGCCAGCTAACAAATGCAGAAGGAATGAGAGAATTAGGACATCACCATTTAGCAAATATGGTCATAATTTCTTCACACAAGAATCATCAATGAATGCTAAGACTAGTGGGCAAAAGTGTAATGAAAAAGAAAAACAACCTATCCATTCTCCAAGTATCTCCTCATGAGATACTTATTATTATTTACATGAAGGAAAATAGTAACTTTACAGTGGAAAACCTGGCAGATGCCACCTTACCAAATGGTCAGTTACCAACCCAACAAGGGACAGTCACCATGTACCTCCTGATAGGACACACTGAGGACATCACATCATGTCTGTATTTTAGACAAAACAGTCTAAGCTAATCTAGCCATGAGGAAACTTCAGGCAAACTGGAACTAAGGGCATACTACAAAATAACTGGGCTGTACTCCAAAAATGTCAGATTCCAGAAAGAAAAAGAAAGACTGAGCAACTGTTCCAGATGAGAAGAGACCTGACAACTAAATGGAACCTGTGGCCCTGCACTGGATCCAGGATGGCAAACAAAGCAAAACAATTCACAGCAGGATTATTCTCAATTGCCAAAAGATGGAAGCAACCCAAGCGCCCATCAATGGATAAACAAAATGCTGTATATCCATACAATGGAATATTATTCAGCTGGAAAAAGGAATGAAGTCATGATACATGTGACGGCATAGATGAGCCTTGAAGACAGCAAGTTGACTAAAATAAGCCAGACATAAAAGGACAGATGATGTATGATCTCAATGATATGAAATAATTAGATGAAGCAAATTCATAGGTTCAGAAACTAGAAAACAGAGTACCAGGGGCTAGGGTGGGGGTAGGGAACGGGAAGTTAATACTTAATGGGTGCAGAGTTTCTCTGTGGGATGATGGAAACATCTCGGCAATAGATGGTGGCGATGGTAGCACAAGATTGTGAGTGTAATTACCACTACTGAATTGTATAATTGAATGTGGCTAAAAGAGGAAATTTTAGGCTGGCTATATGTTACCAAAATAATTTTAAAAAAAAACAACATAGAACTGTACACAGTTAGCCCTAATGTAAACAATGGACTGCGATTAATACCATAATTATAATAATATTGTTTCATCAACTGTAACAAAAGTACTACACTAACGCAAAGTGTAGTAATAGGGAAAACGCTGTGTGTGGAGCAGGGAGGTGTATGGGAACTTTGGACCTTCTGTATGATTTTTCTGTAAACCTACAACTTCTCTAATTAAAAAAAAAAAGAAAAAGAATATTTTGCTATAAAGAGTTTTAGTGGGACGATTGTCTAAATTTCAATAAGGCCTGAGGATTTGATAATAGTATTATATCCATGTTAATTTCCCCATTTTGATCATTGTACTGGGGTTATGTGAAAAAATGTCCTGAGTTTTAGGAAATGCACAATGAAGTATTTAGAGGTAAGGAAACATCATGAAGTCAACTTACTCTCAATTGTTTCAGAAAAAAAAAAATGGATGCTTCAAAAAAGCTGAAAAAGTTACATATATGAACACGCACATATGTGTGTGTGAGGACAATTACGCATATATAGTAAAGTGCTAATAATTGTGGAATCTGGTAAATGATCTAAGGATTATATTCATACTATTTTTTGCTACTTTTCAGTCATTCTCAAAGTGTTTCAAATACTGGTTTTTAAACATAGAAAGCACCCGTCCTTGTCCAAGGACACACACATGCAGTGACAGCACAGAAACACCCCTGCTGGCGGGCGCCTCTGAGAAGGCAGAGGCTGCGCGAGAGCCAAGCCCCGTCTTTCTAGCTGGTGGCCCCACGGGGCTGTCCGTTGCGTTATTGTCTATATTTTGTATCTAGGATATTGCATGAACATTTAAACATCCCCACCACCCACCCACCCTCCTTCCCTCCAGCAATGCAGGCGATGCCGAGGCCCGCTCCCTCCCCTGCTGAGGTACCTTCCAGGGGCATGGAGGAAGTGTCCAGGCACCCCGGGCACGGAGCCCTGGAGAAGGGCAAGGGCTTGCTCCTGGGAGCTGCACGGGCACATCCGTTCCCTCGAGGAAGAGCAGCGGCTGGGGGCTTCTGCTGAGGACAGGAGCCCAGGAACCGCGGTCCCCCGGAGGCGACCCTGCCCAGGCAGAGGGGGGCGCTGTACCGGACCCCAAGGTCCATGGCAGGGCTGGAGATGAGGCTGGGGAGAAGGGCAGGCCCACCCCGGCCCCCGAGCCAGGCAAGGGGAAGAGCCCTGCTCGGAGCCTGGAGACGTCTGGGCTCTAGGTGGGGCGACGAGAAAAACAGACCCAAACCTCTGCGCCACACATGGGGGACCGGCACTGACAGCAAACAGGCGTGCTGAGCGCCTTCGAGGAAGGCAGAAGAGGGCCGGGACGGGGGTGGGGGCGGCCAAGGTTCCAAGCAGCTGGCGAGGGAGCCAGCGGGGCTGCCGCGGTCCTTTGACAGCAAGGGCAGAGGTGGGGGGCCCGGGGGCCCTGAGAGTTAGCCAGGGAGATATGGGGCACCGCGGGGGTTCTGAGCACGTTCCTGCGGCCTGGGCTTTCCTTAAGAGGCAGGGTCCGGACTGGGGGGTGGGGGAGGCGAGGCGCCTAGGGGGCAGATGTGGGGGGGCTGCCCGCTCTCAGCAGGGGGCAAACGCCGGGGATGGGGGCGGGGGGAGCGTCACACCCTGGGACCAGTCTACCATTTATGCAAGTGCAGAAACTAGGCCCCCCCAAAATCCTGGCACTCACTGAGATGGTAATTGAAACGCTTTGGGGGTCCTGGATTGAAGAGAGCGAGAGGCCGCCTCCCTGAGTGGTCTTCTCAGCTACAAGACTGGAGTCGGGGCTGCCCCGGGGCGTGGGGGGCAGACAAGCCTGCAGGCCCCGCCAGCCCGGGGGCGTCTCTCTCCTCCTCTCTCCTCGCCTCCTCCTTCCTAAAGCCAGGAGTCAGCTCAGGTCCAGGGCGTGGGAGCCCCTAGTTTCTCAGGAAACGCTGCTGAATCTTGGCTCCGAGAAGCCGCCAGGGGGCTGGGGGCGCCAATCCTCTCTCTTGGGAACTCGACAATTTCGTCCCTGCATCCCATGTGGCTGCAGCGACCCCCCACTTGGAAGACTGGGGCCCTCCGCTCTCCCTGGCTAAGTCTGGCCAGGGCTTCTGGACCCCGCGTCCCGCCCTTCCTGAGGCCATTTCAGCACCCACTAGCCCTTGGCCACGGGCTCACATGCTGAGAGCTCCCGGACGGCGCCCTTTAAACTTCCCACGGAACTGACCGCTGGAGTACAAGAGCCACATCCATATTCTAGTTTCCCTGTATCCCCAGGCACGTGACGCAATGCCAGGCTACTAGCATGCATATAATAAGCACTCGTGCACTCAAAGATAATAAAATATGTAATTATTTAAAATTTTTTATTTAGGGGGAAAAATGACTAAAATTAAATCATGAAACTTCTGCCTCATGTACCAAATTTGGACTTTTTCTAGAAATCCTTTTTTATGGACTTTGCAGGGAACCAGGCAATTAATGCCTTTTCATTACAATTTAGGACTGAAACTGGAATATTAAAATTGCTATTAAGTAGAATGTGCATGAAATGCTGAATGTCTCCTGGTGAATAATTCCTCATGATAATGACATGCTATAGGCTTAAATCTTATGCCTACACATGAAAAAAAGACAGTTAAATCAACTTTGTCCATTTAAATATCATTTTAAGATATCTAGAACCCATCTCTTTATTGCTCAACAACCCTTAGCAATTTCTTTTGCCCTCATTTATTTCTGGTTCCCAAGGGAATCCTGTCTGATTTATTGGAAATTCGTTCTTACAGCTAGTAAATGCTTTACACTGTTTTCATATAAATCACTCCCAAACCGGTTAGTGCGCTGGGGCTGGGTTGGAGAGATTTCCTGCAGCAATGCCGAGCGCCCCCACACCCTCTTCTCCCTAAGAGGCTCGTCTGTTCACCAATTGGGAGCTCTTATCCCTCCTTCCACAGTCAACGATTTGCTGGGTACCCGCCGTCTAATTTCCTCAGCTTCCTCCCTGGGCAGCGCGGAAGAGTGCATGGTGGACATGGCATATGTTACATTCCAAGTCAGCACTGCCTTCTTTAAGTGCTCGGTCAGGATGGGTTAGATGGCGCCGCAATAACAAGATGGGCTTTTTTCCCATTCACGCCACACGGCCACTGTGGCTCAGCTTTGCGTCATCCTGAGCCAAACTGATGGAGGCTCCACCTCCACCTGTGCCACCACGATTGCCACGGTGTGGGGGGGGTGCATGACAGTCTGACTCTTGAAACCTCTTACCTGGACAACAGGAAGCCTTCCTACTACTCTGGGAAATCTAATGCTGTGACAAATTTTAGCCCATGAGATACCTAGAGTACTCTTTATTGCACTCACTCTTAAAAACAAATTGTTATCTAGATAACTACTAGGAATAGAAAGAGAGCTCTTCAGATGGACAAAGGAAGAGGGAGGGAGGCCTTGAACGCTAAAGTGGGAAATAATAATCCAGATTCTAAGATTCTGAGCAGAGGGGAGGAGCCAGCACTGCTCTTAGTCCCAAGCAGCTTCACCCAAGCTCAGGAAAGGAAGGACTGGCTCCCCCCTGCACCTCACCTGGCCTTCCAGGGCTCCAGGCACAGGAAATAGAGCGGGTTCTCTTCCCTGCCCACTTCCCTTCTAGCTTCCCACAAATAAATGTTATTTTCCAAAGAAATCCTCCAAGTGTTGCTGTAAAACAGCAGGACATAATGCTCACCACCCTAATAAATGTATGTAAAAGATCATCTGTAGAAATCATTTTTAAGTTGCAATATCTTTCAAAGGCAAAAATGATCCATATGCTGAAAGACAGTGCTCATAAATCTTCCAGAGCAATGATAGGGCCTTATTCAACGATTTAAAGAACAGCACCATAAAAAAAAATAAATCTACATATAAATATTTAAATATAGTTTATTATATTCAATACCTGTCCAAATTTATCCTCCGTGTAGATCATCTCCTACTGAACTCAAAGCTAGTGAACGCTAAGGAGACTAGAAAGCATCAAAACACCAACTAGGAAACTTGGCCACGTCTGGGGAAGACAGAGCGGTTTTGAAAACCAACTAACTAAAAAAGTGGCTGTATTTTGACCAGATATTGTGGAGGAAAGAGGATTGCGGAGGGAAAGGATTTAGTCAAAGTGTTTTATATTTACTTTCATGTTCTGCTTCCAAAGACATATTTTGCGGGCTAAAAAACTACTTACTATCAATTCTGGTTTTTAAATGCATCCTCTGAATTTAGGGCACACGTATGCACACACACATACACACGCATACATATGCTTCTCACCTGTGTCTATCTCATGTCGATGAGATATGATGACAAAGCCATGGAAGATTTTAAATAAAATATAGGTCTCCACGTGTCCTGTCGCCATCTTCCAGGAACCTGTCATTTTGGCATCAGAGATTGTGCGAGAAGCTATTGGAAATCTGACAGCTTCTGACAACTTCAAGCCCCGAGCTCTCTCGTAAAAGCTCCCTGAAAACAGGAAGACACGCCCGGAGAAAACGCTCTTCCAAACCTCACGGACTCTTTCCGTTGTGCCTGTACCGAGTCCCGGGCTCCTGAAATGCCACGTGTGGCCCATCACTGGCAGAGAACACTCTGAAGAGCCCTCACCTGGGCCCCCTGCACCCCGGACCAGGAGACGCAGGAGCCCGGGGCCCCGAGCTTCTGCCCCACCGTTGCCGGGGGAGTTCTCCCTCCAGGGACGGTGTCCTTCACCTCCTCACTGAGGTGCCCTCTCCAACACCAGCCGCAAGTGCAGTGGAACCCACCTTCCATTCTTCTCTTGGAAACCTCAACAGCTCTGGGAAACAGCTGCAACGGAAGTCACCTATTTAAGTGCCCTAAATTCCAGCAGGCACTTGGCTTTCATAGAGGCTTGAAAAATGCCACAGTCTCTAGAAGATAATGGACTAGTTTTAGAGGACCCGCAGAAGAGGCTCGGCTCCTCAAAGAGTTTGGGTACTTGGGGGTCTGCCGCCTGGCTTGGAGCCCACCCCAGGACCGCCTGGATCCGAGCTTGCTCTGCGTAACAGAATCAAAGGGAGACTCGGCAGGAAGCTCTGAAAGGATGCTTTGGAATCTCAGTCTAATGCTTGGTGAGACAGAACCACCTCAAATTCTCAGCTCCTCCTCCTTCTGGGGATTCTGCATGCACTCCTCATCCCTGGGTTCAAATTCCAGCCCTGCCACCTGCTTGCTTTGTGACCTTTGTCAAGTTACTTAACCTTGCTGAGCCTCACTTCTTCATCTGAAAATGGGGGTCATCGTCTGCCCTTGCAGGCTGGCTGAGAGGCAGGGAGCGGGCCATCGGGACCTGGCCTTCGCTCCAGCACTTGGCATTTCCTCAGCCGTTAGCAAAAGTCTCAGCATAAATGGGTCCAAGCCGCCTTCAGCCCTGCGGTCTAGCTCCAGTGCCGGAAGCCCCAATGGCCCCAGGCCCACCCCACTTTTCCTGCCTGCCAGGCTATGGGTCTGGAGTCCCTTCACACGTTGAGATTTGCCAGAAAGCACAGGTGTCCTCCTCATTAAGAAAATAGAAAGGCCTCTGGAAGCTTGTCAGACCTTAGCCCTGGAGTGGAGCTGAATGCAGCAAAGGGGCCAGCTGCCACACTTGTGCACATCAGTCAGGGTCTAACTGACCTACCCTGAGCCCAGCTGGACGGCCAGGAGGTTTGCAGTGAAGTTGGTCACATGTGTGCAGACAGGTGATCATCCAGAGCACACCCAACAAAAGCTGGCACCTCTCCCCCAGCCCACCCAGCATGCCGAGGGAGGACGACATCAGTGGGCATGGGCCCATTTCGCAGATGGGGTGTCGGGACCCAGAGAACTGGGAAGATGTGCCCAGAGCCCACAGCGTGTTCTCGGGGCTGCCAAAGTGAAGCCAGCCGCCTCGGTGCCCAGCTGCTCTGTATCGTCCTCCTCGCTGCAGGAAGAGAACGTCCTTGTCCTCGGAGAAACCACGCCAGGCCTAATGTCTCCCCAGGAAACTTATTGTTGGGGACTGCAAACCAGTGGTGCAGCAAGTGTCAATGACAAAGTGCTTCCTCGCCATCCTCTGCGTTTGTTCCCGCCACTCTGCTCTCCTCCCTTGTGCCTTGCAGCTGTACCAGATGTGGAGAAAATTACATGTTCCCTGAAACTTAATGACCAAATTTTAAGCAATTTCGACTAATCAGGGTTCTGTTAGGCTGATTTTATTAATTTAATAGTCTTAAGAGTTTAACAAAACGATGCACTTGGAAATCTTTGTTGTGGAAGCCGCTCATTTGGGTGCAGAAGGGGAGGGGCCACCCAAGAGATCCTTGTTCAAAGAAAAGGCTAAATAATGCTTCTCAAAGATGCACGGTTATTTATTGATAACACTGTGGGTGGGCTGCCTTACCCACCACTTAGGCTATTAGGAACAATTTATACCTGGTGCTAACGCACAAGGTAAAATACTCAGTTACTTCCGTGCGGAGTTAGAGAATTCCACAGTCACTTTAGAACAATCTGTCAAGACTTCTTTCCCGTCTAGGACTCAGAACAAAGCTATGAGGTGCCCTGCCTAGTAATTTTTAATTTAAAGTGGAAACACAGAGCCATTCGTTTCCGACGGCGCCTGCCCACGAGTTCCTGGAATCCTTCCCGCGGCCCCTCGACCAAGGCGCTGTGTTCAGATCACACAAAAACAAACCGTAATGACCCTTGAATCTTGCGAGCAGTTTGGAGCATCTCATCCTTTTAAAAGAAATGTCAGAAATTAAAATCCAGATTTTAAAACATTACCCATGTGCCTGTTTAGAGGAAAGAAGTCTTATGATCAGAGAACTAACTGCACATTCCTCAGCCGCCGTGATGCTTGAGCTGAGTGACGTCACCTCTCTGAGTTCAGCTCCTCACCTGTGAAACACTCAAACAACGTGAACTCTCACCATTACGTGTACTTAGAATGTGTGGCATCATCACTGAGATCTGTGCTTCAGGCCTTGCACATCTGGCTTCCTATATTTTGTTTTCCTTCTACTTTTTATATTACAAAAGTAATACGTTTTTGTAAGGTAAAAGGAAAGCCTCGAACAATTGGAAGCATGGTGAATAAAAATGGAAATTTCCCTTTCCACCAACCTCAAATAGTCTTTCTCAGAGATAATCACCGTCAACAACCCAGTGCATCTTTTTCGAGAGCTTTGTGTGTTAAGAGGTTTATATCCATTTATCTATATTATGGACACACACATATATGGTATATATACATATATAAGAATATACTACATATAACACTTCTTTATAAACATTATATAACCTATACACACTTACACACATACATAATCACGTGAGCAGTTTTTAATATGTTCTTCTTTGGCTTCTGGACCGCACTCAGTCAGTACTGGCAGGTAGAACTCTAACTGCCGCTGGGTAGCTCATGCCTGTGTGTCACAGACATCCTTTAACCCTCCCCTGACCCAGGGCTGCATGACAAAGGACCACAAACGGGCCGGCTTAAAACAGCAGCAGCTGATTCTCTCCCGGTTCTGGAGGCTGGAAGTCGGCAGGGCCACGGCGGCAGGGCTGTGTCCCTCCCGGGTTCTGGGGAAGAACCTCCTCAGGCCTCTCGTAGCTTCTAGTGGTTGCCAGCAGCCTCAGCCTTTCCGGGCTTGCAGGCGGCTCCCTCCCGGCCCTTCCCCTGGGGCCGCACGGCCACCTCCCTCTGTGCTTCCCTGCGTCTCCACGGGGCCTTCTCATGAGGACCCTGGCCTTGTGTTTGGGGCCCCCTCATCCAGTACGACCTCACCCTAACTTGACCCTGCGTCCAGCGCCCAGGTGCCCGCGGTTAGGATTCAACAGATCTCCTCGGGGGACAATCACTCTCGCGCACCAATGGCTTCCTCGAGCTTGTCCCTGTTGGAAGCCACCGAGCAGGGACGAGGCCTCTGTGGATGGCTTAGTGCAGGTGGCGAGCGTGGGGAGTGAGGCTGATGGGGGCGCGGCCGGGCAGGGGGGGACTAGGGACGGGGGATGCCTGCCTTGCACATTACTGGGCAATAAAAAAGAAAGCTCAAAGTGCAGTGTCTGTTTTAAGCCCAGTGCAAATGTTCCTGCATCAAAACAGCTGCCTCAAAGCAGCAGCACCAAAATAGCTCTAGCAAAGCAGCAAAACACCTGCGTCAGTCATCCCTGCCCTCAAGGCGTCTGGACCCTGGCTGGCTGGGGTGAGAGGTGGCAAACAGATCACCCCAGTGGGCGCAAAAGGGCAACAACAGGAGTCAGCACCAAAGAGTGGGGGCTTACGGGAAATCTTCAGGACAGGCGGATGGGTATTCCTCTGGTCTCTGTACTTTCCTATGTTTAGAATGTTTCATAACAATAATGGACATATTTTTAAAACTTAAAAGTGCTAAAAACTTTATTCAGGAAATCAAGAATGCCTAGGTTCCCAGATGTTTAGATTTTATGAACCACTTAGAAAAAGTTAACGGAGGGACAAATATAGGATTGACAACTTTTATTTTGCTAAGTAAGGATGTTAAAAAAAAAAAAAAAAAAAACGATTGCCATCTGCTTTCATTAAAAGAAGATATATAGTGTGTGAAAAAATGAGCTTGGCTATAAAGATCGTTCTCTCCCAATGCAAGGCTTCAGCTGCCACGTTGTCCGAATTTCTCACTTTTTGCAACCACCCCTGCACCTGCACAGGCTGGCACTGGCCAGGGTTCCTGGGTACGGGAACCCCTTCCCTAGCAAAGACAGCCATGTTCAAGGCTGGGCTCAAATGCCCCCCACTCCTCCAGCCCTGTGCTTGAGCCAGCCTCCCCACCTGGCAAGAAGAGTCAGGTGGCAACTTAGATTTCCTCTTCTTCACCTGGTGAGCTCTCCTATGCCCTCCCAGGCCAAGCAAACACGGCCTCCTCTGTGAAGACTTCCAAATCGCACTGTCCAGGGAGACTCCGAATCATACCTAATTACACTCCACCAGGGAGACTCCAAACTACACCCCACCAGGAAGACCCCTGAATCCCACCCCACCAAGGGGACTCAGCATTACACCCCACTAGGAAATATGCCCCACTTGTGCCTGTTTCTCCACAGTTATTGGTGCTCATGTCTTTTCCCTTAAAACGGAACATTTATTCCCTAAAAGCTTGCTTACTGCAAGGAATAGTGCCTGACATATCATGGTTCAATAAATGATGTTCAGTGAGGGAATCGATTAAATAATGAATGAATGAACCTCATTCTACTGCAGATCCATCAAGACGACCCCTCCCAGTGAGGCCTGGAGTGGGAACTGCCTCCCTGCACTGCCACACAGCAGGTGGGTGACGAACTGAGACGGGACCCAGGTCCCCCGATCCTCAGCTCAGTGTGCTAGACTCTAAAGGAGGCTGCCGCCCCGTCTCCCAGCCACAAGGTCCACCTCCCGCAGGACAGGCTCTGGGCTGGCATCGCGCACGCATCCTCGAGCCATCGCCAGGTGGTCACAGAAGCCAGCCTCTCCTATGTGCAAGGGCCCCTAAGCACGTAGATGTGCTGTCCCACGCAGCCCTCCCGACACCATCGGGAAGCATGCGCTACTAGCCCCCTGTGCATAGACTTTTATTTTGCAACTATTTCAGGCTTATAGGAAGGTTGCAAAAATAGTACAAATAGTTATTTCACCCAGATTCCCACAGGTTAGCATAGGCTTCATTTGCTGTCTTCACCATTTGCTCTCCGTGTGTGCCTCTGCCTCATCAGACACACACATACAAGGACAGACATTTTTTTTTCCTGGGCTGTTTGGGAATAAGATGAAGCTACAATGCCTCTTTACTTCTAAATACTTTATGTGTTTGTCCTAAAAATTAGGGCATTAACATTGACATAAAACTATCATCCAATCTACGGACCTTCAAGTTTCACCCATTGTCCTCTAATGCCCTTTAGGGCAAAAGAAAAGAACAAAACTTGATCTGGTCCAGGGGTCCCATTGAGCATCACGCTTACTTATGTCTTTCAAGTCTCCTTCAGTCTGAAACAGTTGCTCAGTCTTTTTTCCCCTCTTTCGTGACCTTAACTTTTTTTTTTTTTTTTTTTTTGAATACAGACGAATTGTGTTAGTAGAAGTCCCTCAGTTTGGGTTGTCTGTTTCCAAATGATTAGATTCAGGTGCTACATCTTGGGCAGGATTATCACGGAAATGCTGCTGTGTCCTCCTCAGAGCATGTCTGCCCCATTATTAGGGATGTTATTTCATCCCTTAATTAAATGGTCCCTGCCTTAGTTTTCCACTGAAAAATTACTAGCTTTGTGAGGACATATGTTGAGACTATGTAAATCCCTTCTACGTGGGCAATCTACTATGAGGAAGCAGTTTTCCGTGACCTGACTTATTGACTTATTTGGGTTAATTTTGACACTCAGCCTCGCCCAGGTGTGGCCAGTGAGAGCCTGGCTCTGGTGTCCTCTTACCTGCCCCCATGTTTCTTTGAGCACTTCCTTATTTTCTGGCACAAATTATCCCAGGCTCCTCTTGTACTTTCTCTCCACAGAGCCCTGGTACCTTTTAGTGGAGAAGTTATTTAGAAAACAGGATCTGGGTGTGAGGTGTGCTAGTGGAGTGCCACTGCTTCTAAGCTCTCAGTAGACAGAGTGCTATCAATACATGCATACATAGTTCTAGATCTTTCCATATCTATTCATGTGTGCGTGTGAATAGACGTGTGTGTGTGTGTGTGTTCACGCTGATACCTCAAATTCCATCCAACACCACAGGCTAATTCTAGCTTTCACCTTTCCACATTTGTAACTCCCTCCTCTGACTTGACCAAGTTCACACTATTCAAAATATATTTACATATTTCCTCAGTCCTTGAACATAAGTAATTTCAGAATTGCTAACTCACATCACTTCAAAAAACAAACCTATACTAAAGTAACACCTTTCTCTACAGTTATTTGTGTTATTAGCCGAGATCAAAATACTGTGTCCAAAAGTTATTTGGGGAGTTGTCCCCACCTTCTGGTGTGGATTATTAACCAATGGGAAATACAGCTGGTTTCATCTGCTTCTGTTTGTATTCCACATTGGGTTTTTTCTCTCAGCCTTGATTTTTTTTTTTTTTTTTTTGAGTTGTGGAACATTGACTTGATTATAAATGCCAAAAGTATACCAAAACACTCAGAACAAATGTCACTCCCATTCCCCTCCTCCCATCCCTTTGACCCTGGTCCCAGCAACCCCACAGGTAATCAACCTCATGAGATTCTAGATTATCCTTCCTATATTGCCTTTGCTAATCTACACTGAAACATGTATATTTTCTCATTTTATCTTCTTTATTACACAATGGTACCATAATAAAGATGTTCTTTTAACAGCTTTGTTTACGTGTAATTTTCATACTATAAAATTCACCCACTTTAAGTGTACAGTTTGATGAATTCTAATAAAAGTATATAGATGTGCAATATCTCCACCAACCAGTTTTAGAACATTTCTGTCACCAAAAACTCCCTGACGTTCATCTGCAGTAAATCTCTGCACCCCCATAAAGATGCTCTTTTGCACTTTGCTTTTGCCCCTCAATGGTGAGGCCTGGAAATCACCCCACATCAGTTCTTAGAGACCATCCCCTTTCTTTTTTACAGTTGCATAGTACTCCATTGTGTATATGTACCAACATTTACTCAGCCACTCTGCTGTGTTTGGACATTCAGGTTGTTTCCAACATTTTGCAATTTATAAGTAATTCTGCAATGAATAATTTTGTGCAAAGGGCATATTCATACTTTTGGGGTGTATCTTCAGAGTTAATTCTAGTAGTGGGAATTTCGGGTTCGAAAAGTAAACACCGATGGTAGTTCTAGTTTGCTAAAGCTGCTCAATGCAGATACCACAAAATGGGTTGCCTTTTAACAGTGGGAATTTGTTCATTCACAAGCTTACAGTTTCAAGGCTGAGAAAAATGTCCAAATAAGGGCATCATCAGGCTATACTTTCTCCCCGAAGACCAGCTGCTGGTGGTCCTGGGCTCCTCTATCACATGGCAAGGCACATGGCAGCACTTGCTGGTCTTTCCCTTCTCTCCCAGGTTTCACTGCTTTCAGTTTCTTGCTTCCATGGCTTTCTCTTTTCATTGTCTGAATTTCTTTCTCTTGCAAAGTTCTCCAGTAAGAAGATTAAGACCCACCCTGAGTGAGGTGGGTCATATCTTAAGATCCTACTCACCAAAAGATCCTACTTACATCTTACACCCACGGGAATGGCTTAACTTTAAGGACATACTTTTCTGGGGTACAAAAACTTCAAACCATCATAGTGGTTATGTTTAACATTGCTAAATTTGCTTTCAAAAAGGTTGTACCTATTTGCATTCCCACCAGCAAAGTATGAGAGTGCTTGTTTCCTCACAGCCTCATTAACAGATGTCTTCTAAGCTTTTTAATTTTTGCCAATCTGACAGGTAAAAAATTATATCCCAGAGTCATTTTAATTTGCATTTCTCTAATTATGTGTGGAGCCTACCACCTTTTCATAGGTTTAAAGGCCATTTGTATATCTTTTTTGTGAATTATCTTTTCATATCTTTTACCTATTTTTTTCTATCAGATTTTTCTCCCCTCAAAATAACAGGTCTTTAAAGATCAGGGATATTAACCCTTTACGTACAACATCTATTGCAAATATTATCTCCTACTTTGTCATTTGCATTTTGATTGTGCTTATGGTGGTTTTTTTAAATATGCCAAATATTTTTAGTTTTGTGTAATCAAATTTATCACTTTTCTTTTAAAAACATCTGGATTTTGAGTCACAGTAAGAAAACATTTCCCTACACACAATAAAGAAAATTTCGTCCCTGTTTTTCTCTAGTACTTGTATGATTTCATTTAGTATATTTAAATCTCTGATCTGTTTGGAGTTTATGCTTATGTATGATATAATATACACATCTAATTTTATCTTTTTTATGAATGGCTGCCCTGTTGTCTCACAGCACAAGCTATTGAAAAGTTCATCTTTGGTCCAGGGACTTGAGAAGCCACCTTTATCATACACTAAATTTCCATATGTAGTTGGGGCTGACTTGTGGGCTTTTTATGCTATTCCACTATTTTCTTTATCTGTGCACTAACATCATATATTTCTTTTTAATTTTTCAGAGAAATTGTAGGTGTAAAGAAAAATCATGTAAAAAAAATACAGCATCCTCTTATACCCCCCTATTGTTAACACTTTGTATTAGTGTGGTAGCTTTGCCACAACTGATGAAAGAATAATAAAATTGTGCCAATAACTATGGCCCACAGTTTACATCAGGAACACCGTACTGTTTTAATAAAACGCCTAACGGTTCATTTTAACGTCTGGGGCAGCTATTTCCTTTAGCAGCTTACGCGTTTCGGGGTTTTCGTGGCTATTCTTCCATATGAACTGAAGTATCAATTTGTCTGGTTCTATGTAGAGCTTATTCTCAGGAATAAGAGTAGTTTCTGTGTTGTTTAGTACATAGATTCTCCTAACTTAAATAATCATTTAATATAGAGGTCTGTAAAATAGTCTGACTTTAAAATTTCCTCTATACCAGTGGTTATATTTCCCTTGTCATCTCTTATTTTACATATTTGTGCTTTCTCCCTTCTCTATTATTAGCTAGCATTGTCAGTTTTGTTAATATTTTTAAAAATTAGATTTTGAGTTATTATGTCTGTTTCTCTATTCTCTATCTTATTATTTTCTGCTTTTATCCTATTGCTTTCTTTTTTGTGCTTTCTTTTGGCTTACTTGTAGTTCTTTCCCTAGCTTTTTGAGTTGGGAATTTTGTTCATTTATTTTCCTTTTTTGTTGTTGTTGTATGTTAAGAGTGTTTAAGGATGTGACTTTTCTTTTGATCATTGCTTTAAATGTATCCTGTAAATTCTGACATGCATTGTTTTCATTATCATTTCTTCTTAACTTTTGTTTGCTTTTACCTTTTCATACAAGGGCTGTTTAATATGAGATTTTTAAATTTTTCAGATGAAATGGTCTTTTTGGTTTTGGTTTCTATTAATAATTTAATATTTTGTCTTTATGAAACTTATTGAAGTTTTCTTTTTGACCTAATATATATGATCAGTTTTGTAAATGTTCCATGTGCACTTAAGGTGTATTCCTTATATTATAAATATATATAGACATAGATAGATGATAGAGAGTAGACATAAATATATATTCCCATAAGAGCTACCTTATTACGTTGTTAGGCTCTTGCCCACTTGATGACCTGTCTTGTACTGAGTGTGGTACGTTAAAATCTCCTATTATTAGTGTGTTTCTACGTCTCCTTGAATCTTTTGTAATTTCTACTCTATGAGAGTAGTTTCTGTGTTGTTTAGTACATAGATTCTCCTAACTTAAATAATCATTGTGAATTGTTGCTAGCCTCCTTTCTATGAATGCATTAACTGAGCACATGCTATAGGCGAGGCGCTATCCATATCCTCATTTTTCCTCCCATGTGTTTCGTGCTGTGGCCAGAGGGGCATAGAGATGCCTTGCCTTGATCATGAAGACATGCAGGGGCTCCAGTACTTAGGGCATCCATTGTTCCAGAAAGCATTCACAAATCCTGGGCTTTCCCACCCGATCACTCAGCCAGCATCCTGGGGAGAGCCTACACAGCCACCCCAAGCAACCTATTGCTGTTGGAGTGAAAGCTTCTAATCTAATCGTGTGTTTAAAAGATTAACCCAACAATAAAATCAAGGAATTTCCCTAGGTTATGGCTTCTTGACGCCATGTTCTGCTTGGTCGAATTATGGCAGAATTTTCGTGAAGGCAGCTGGTAAGGGCTTCGTCTGCGCACGCCACCATCCTGGCCACTCTACAAGAGCCCCTTCCCCCTCTACGCATTCACGGAACCACCTTCCTGCCCATTCGGAGAGCAAGCTCCTTCTGTAGGGGTGACGAAGCACAGAAGCACCCCCTTTGAGCACAGAGAGCATTTTGAAACCAAAGCCTGCAGCCCTTGGCTAAGAGTCCAGTCAGGCTGCAATGCAAAGAGAGCCAGCTGGACTTCTCTGATTAACAGAGAGCAAGCCTGTCCCAAATGAACCCGAGTTTAATCAGCAGGCTCGGGAAGAGGCGTGGCTGAGTTCAACGCCATGAACACGTGCTCCCTCCCTGCCCCCAAATAACGTCAAAAACATTACGTAGCATTTGCCAGCCTAATGACAAATGCTGAGCCTTCGTTTGGTAGGAGATTAATTGTCACTAGAAACATAAATCATAGAGACACAAACAGAGGATAGCTTCACAAACCTTTTAAAGGTGCCCTGGGCAGCAGGCTGGGAGGAGAGGGTGCTTTCCCACAGACCCGCCGTTCTGTGCCAGCTCTGGCAGCCCTGGGCACAGAAAGAGCAGAGTGAGAGCCGCTGGGTGCAGAACAGGCCGCCTTGTTCCTCTGAAGGGCTCGAGCCGCTCCCCGGGCAGGACTTCTCAGGAAGAGGGCTGCGTCAGTGCGGGAGGAGCCTGGAGGGGCGGGCCCCACGGCAGGGTGCCCCAGTGTGCTCTCCCCTTCTGCCTGGCTGCGCTGCTAAACTACTTCCAGGCCCTTCTGCAGCCAGGGAAGGCCGGCGACTGGATTCTGGTCAGCGGCATGAGGCAAAAGTCACACCCAGCCCTGCCAGTCCTGGCCCATCTTTATTTGCCCCTCTGCAGCAGGGCCTGGGCGGAGCCCGGGGCCCCCAGGTGTGGAGCGTGAAAGCGCCAGGCGGTGGGCGCAGCAGCAGCCAGGTGCACTGACCAGGGCGAGGTCCAGCAAGCCAGGTGTGAGCCGCCCCGGGCCCTCCGCCTGTTCTGTGTGATGCTTCCCTCGAGCAGAGCCGTGTCCTTCGCTCACACGCTGCCGAGGGCTGCCTTCACGCCACACGCTCTGGCCCACGCCGGCGAGAGGCTCACTCTCTGGCCCTTTACCGGAAAAGGCTGCCAACTTCTGGACTAGGGCATGAGAAAACTACCCGTGTTCATTGCAGCCAGCCCCTGAGATTCGGGGGCTACTACCACAGTCTTCCCAGGGTTACTCAGGAATGTAAACTTTCTCTCTAAAAACTCTCGGAAAGAGTGGAAGCCTCGGAAATCAGTTACCCACACAATAGCCCACCCACGGGGGGCTTTGGTGATATTACAGCCGTGGTGGGGTTCAAGGGTGAAGCTTAGACTAAGTGAACCTAGACCTGGCTTTCTACAGCACTTTCCAATAACAAGATCCAGGGCTCCTTAGGAAGAAATGGCTGCTGCTAGCACTGGTGCAGGGAACACACGAGATGGGTGTGGAACAGCTGTAGTTCCAGAAAGCAGGGAAGTGCTAAAAAAATAAAAGCCAAAAAAAAAAGAAGAAGAAGGAAGAAAAGAAGAGAAGGAAGAAGGGGAGGGGAGGGGAGGGGAGGACACCACAATGATGGAGATATGTCAAAGGGACATGAACGTCAAATGTAAGAGCCTCCAGCGGCCAAAGGTGGAAAAAGTTGAGCGAGAAAATAAAGCAGTATTGGCTTATACCCCAAAGCATGAAATAAATAATCTGAGTCCATGCTGATATAAATAAATGACTGAATAAACAAAAGAACGGAGGAAAATCTTCCACATAGAAGAATCCCAAATAATTTGGGATTCTGCCCTCAAGGACGTGAAGCCTCCAGTTCTCCAAGAAAAGCAGCCAACGCCTTGCGTATGGGCTGCACAGAGCGACTTCCTGCAGAAGAGTCCAGTGTGGCAGGGGCGAGAAAAGAGTAACTTCACAGTAAAAACCAACCAACCTACAGCACGAGCTCAGCCAGGCGCTCAAGGCCAGCGTCAGCAGTAATAAGCCACGTTCATGCAGGGAGCCTTGATACCGCTTACTGGAAGGGCACTTCACCTGTGTGGCCTTCCTCCCCGAGACCCATAGCCCCGGCCCGTCATGAGAAAAAATCAGACAAATCCCAGCTGAGGGGAATTCTACAAAATACCTAGCCTGCTCGCCTGCAAACCGGCAAGGTCACCAAAACAAGAGTGTGAGAAACTTGTGCAAGGTCACAGCCAAGAGGGCCTAGACACGGCGCTCACTGTAACGTGGAGTCCTGGATGGAATCCTGGGACAGGAAAGGGGGTGTTTTTCTCCGGAATAAAATATGGACTTTGGTTATAACCATATGGTTTGTTAATTGCAACACATGCACTGTAAGACGTTAATAATACTGGAAACTCGGAACAGGGTATATGGGAGCTCTCTACAATCTTCCCAATTTTTCTGTAAGTCTAAAAAATAAAGCTTATTTTTTAAAAAATCACTTTACTAAGTGTTCCACAAGCATCAGCCCACACTAAGTATTTGACACATATCTCATTTAATCCCACAATGACACTATGAGGTGGGTATTTTTATTATTTTCACCATGCAGGGGAGGGACTGAGTTTGAGAGACATCACGTGGCCTGCCCACGATGACACAGCTGCCAGGAAGTGATTTGGCCACTGCTACAATCCACGCTTTTTGCCCCTACACCACACTCTACTGCCTCCCAGTTAATCTAGTTTCCCAGGGTTCTTTGATTAAGTATTATAAGCTGGGGAAGCGGATGTGGTTCAACCACTTGGGTGCCGCCTACCACGTGGGAGGTCCCGGGTTCAGGTCCTGGTGCCTCCTAGAAGAAGACAAGCAGATGCTGCCTCCTGCCGCAATGAGCTAGACTCTGCCCCCGCCGCAACAAGCAGAGGCCACGAGCCAGCAGACGCCACAGCAGCCCTCAGGGAGCGGATGTGGCTCAGGCCGTTAGGCACTCGCCTCTCACGCGGGAGGTCCCGGGTTTGGTTCCCGGTGCCTCCTGGAGAAGGCGAGCAAACAATGAGCAGACAGACGAGAGAACCATCTAGGGGAAGGGGGGGATAAATAAAGAAACATAAAGTAAATAAAAAATAAATCGTTAAAAAATATATTATAAGCCAGGATCTAGTTGAGAAATCCATGACTGCTCCCCATCTCCTATAGTAGGGCCTCCAGGACAGACAATCTCAGCATCTGCCTACTCCCACCCCTGACTCAGGCCAATGAGGAAAGAGTGTGAATGCTGGAAAACCAGAGACTGAGTTGGCGCATTGAGTGGCAGACTTCAAAGGGCTGTAGCATGGGTCAAGTCAGACTGTGAGACCGAGGACCCCCTGTCCTCGACCAGGTGGGTCTTGGTGGAGGACTGGGGCTTCCACTTGCCTCCTGGAGCTCCCTTAACTCCTTCAGAACACAGAGCATCGGTCCAAAGGAAGAGGCCCCTGTACACACTGCACGGGTGGAAGGAGCTAAGAGGCCTCCAGGGCTGACAGCGCCCAAGCATCCCGGGCTAAACCTGGAGCGCTCTTTGTCTTGGTTACCACGGAGTTCCCCATGCCAAGAGCCTGGGTTTTTCTTCCCATCAGTTTTGCCTCCATACCTACCTACACACAATGACCAACACATCTCACTTTAAGAAAATCCTTGGTGCAAAAATCTGATCCTACAGCATGCAGCAGGGCAATTAATCACATCATGAAAGCCTTTCACAACTTAAAAAAAAAAATCACTGGATGCCCACCCCACTGCACCCCATTCCAAAGAGGAGGAGCCCGAGGTCCGAGTGGAGGAGGGAAGGAAGCGAGCATCTGAGGGCAGGAGGCAGTAGCTGTGGCTCCACTGGAGCCCCGAGGCCTCCTCGGGCCAAGTCAGCCGCTCTGAGTCGCGGTTTCCTGGCCCATTTCAGGTTAATTACCTAAGGGTAGGAGCAGAGAAGCTGAAGCCTAAAGTATGGGGAACGACTGACAGAATCAATAAAAACGAAAAGAGCGTATTTGTGAAATGACCGTGTCTGCCGGGGGGAAGGAGCTTTGCCTGACACCTGAGCTTCAGGGACAGTGAAGGCATCAGGCAGAACCTGCCTGGCAGCTGCAGACCCCGCAGCAGCTCTCAGGGCCCTGCCTGCTCCGCTCAGCTGCCCAGGCCAGCTCTGCACAGGGGAGGCTTGGGCCCTAGCACCTGCACGCTGGGTGAAGGGAGCACAGCGCCGGAGCTGCCGGCACAGCCCGCTTCAGGTGGCACGGGGTGCAGTGTGATACATCCCAGGGGCTCTCACACTTTGTGTTAGCAGAAAAATCACTTTTGCAAACAAAATCTCACCCAGACAAAAGAGTTCACTGGGTATTGGGGGGCAGGCCCAGCCCCCCAACAAGTGCTGTCTTAGTGCCTCACCCACATGCCTTGGGGCTCTGCCTGGGCTCCTCAGACCACCCTGAAATTCAGGGGTTTGGTGGAAAGAGCACCCCAATAAGGGGACCCAGCTTCTAGGCCCAGCATTTCCACTTCCCAGTGTGAGCTTGAGAGACTCACTTTACTTTGGCAGGCCTCAGTTTTATCCATAATTGAAATGGGCATAGCCCCAATATGGTCGTTCAAACACATTCATCAATTAGCATTTAATAAGCACCTAATATGCAACAAGCCCCTAAAATACCAAGATGAATAAAACTCAAGCAAGCACACAGGACGAGAGGTCAGAAAGCAAAAGCCCAGAGGCAAGGAGCAGGGCCCATCAGGGGGGTTCCAGGTATCCAATGGGGATCCCAAGGCAGCCCCACCTTCCAGAATGGAAGCAGGGTGTTGGATCCCGGGGCTACCGCTTACCTGCTTACCTGTCCTGGTGCAGCGGCCCCCGCAACGGGAGCCTGGGTTTCATCTTCCCTAACTTAGGGTTGAGCCAGGTGCCTCCCATGCAACTATGGGAGGATAACGGGCAACGACAGAAATATCCACTCCCGGCATACTGTGAGCACTTTTTAGGTGTGAATTTAGTTTAATCCCTCCTCTCTAATCCCTTCCTTCCTAGGTGAGCACATCCCAGGACCTGGCAGGGAGGGACGGGGGTAACTCAGGTAACTACACCTTTTCCAGAGCCCCTGGGAAGGGGGTGCCCTCCAGGCAGGGGAACCTGCTGCAGCACATGGGTCATGGAGAAGAGGGATCAGTCCCCTAGGGCACCCGGCCCTGCACCCAAGGAGCACAGGAGCTCAGGTGCCACACACGAGTGTGGAGGAGGGCAGCCAGTCCCCATCCCCTCCCCACAACAGCCCACCCCCCCCAGCCCCTCACTCACGCTGCTGCTGCAAAGGAACCCACACTTTGAAAAGCATGGGACTCCCTGTGCTAATTCTGATTACAGCGTAGTACAGCGGTAGCCCACTTGGCTGGTGCCTTCCTGCGGGATGTGCCAGCCTTTTATTGGAATTGTGTTATCATGTGGATGTGTGACCAACTGTTCAAACAAGATACTCTGTCAAGAAGATGAGCTAAGCAGGTTAGGGTGGCACAGAAAACAGAATAGAAATTCTAGTATCGGATTTTATGCACTGAAAAACTAGTTTTATTGATATGCATCTAATGCCTCCATCCCATAGTCCTTGGCATTAAAACTGCCCCCAGCATCACAGCCAGATGTCAACGGTCCTGCCTATTGTCCTTCTCAAAGTGTCCACAGGAATGAGGTCTCACCTGGACACCCGCGAGGTACCAACATCTGGCACGCGCTTTGTCACCCAGACCGGGGCATCTGTCTCTTGCTTTGTCCCGCCTCTTGCAAGGGTACGTGCGCTCCCAAACACACACACACACACACACACACACACCAGCTGTGAGAACCTCCGGGAGGCCCCATCATTTAGTAAAGACTGCACCCAAATCCCGGGGAAGGCGAGTTGGATGCCCAGGGTGGGCAGAGGAGCGGGGGCCCATGGGCACCACGGAAGGAGCGCGTGCTCCGTGGCTTCCATCAGGTTGTTTTCCTTCTTCTTTAGCCCTGATCCTTCCAGGGGACTGCTTGCTCGGTCGCCAACTCTTTCCCCAGCAAGGAAAAGCCATCCCCAAGACGCAGTACCCGCAGGGTACTGAGAGCGTGCGCCTGCCCCTCCCGGGCCCCCAGCCTCCCGATCCCAGAGCACAGCCGGGCTCAGCCGGCAGCACAGGGCACCCACTGCCCCCTGCTCTGTGTGGTCACTCCCGGAAAAGGGCAGTGGCAACTGGGGCCCAATCTCCCCAGTGTCCCTGTGAAGCACTCTGGGGTCCCTCCCAAGTGGGATGCTGAGCCCAGGCATAGCAGGCATGGGGGCGACGCAGGCCCCTCACAGGGCCCTCCCGGAGGAGGGTGGGCTGGCAGCTCTGTCTCTGTCCTCTCCCTTTTTGGAAACTTCCAGTCACACAAGAGCTGTTTGGGTTGCCTCTTCCCTCATCCAAGGCACTTGTAAACTGTGACTTTTTGAAAAAGGGCCTAGTGTATTCTTATGTACCCAAGATTTATGGAAATAATTAGGAGATTTGATTACAATTCCATTGTGGCTGTTTATTTGGAGAACGAACCCTTTTCCTGAACACTTCCTCACCCTGACAAATGCACTTGAGTTTCTTTTTATTTTTAAAGCATAAATTTTCCTTGCTGATAGTGACTGTTTATAGTGGTTGCAGCTGGGGCTGTTTTTACTAAGTTTCTAATCTAGTAAATTCTAGAGAAGAATAATGCAGCCGTTTTCACAGCATGACAGAGCTGCTCCTTCAGAGCAGGTAAGTCCTGGGGGAATTCCATGCTCTTTTTGGGCTCCCTGATGGGCCATTTCTCCTCCAGGAGAGGGAGGTGGGCGTGAATAAAGGAATGGAGGGACCTGGGCGGCACATGTCACCTGGTAAGAGGGCTGGACAGTCAGAAAACAGGAGAGGTCCCGAGGGACCCGGCAGAAGCCCACGGGCACCTTGGGGAGGGGGCAGGCGACCTCCCTGGGCAAGGTGAGCCCTGCTGGGTCCCTCTGGGTGCCCTTGGGTGCAGCTGCCTGGTACGCTCATTTCTGGGCTGCCTCAGTACACAGCACTTACTCACAGAGGGACTGCAAGGTAAGAGAAATTGCACTCCTGTGTCGCCTCCCCCACAGCCATTTTTAAAAATTAATCGCTGTTTTCCTGCCCTAGTACGCAGATTTAAAAAGGGAGCCAAAATTCACTGAGCACACGCTGCTGCCAGGCACTGAGGTGTTTCGCCTTCCGCATCTCATTGAATCCTCACAACTCCATGGCAAGGGATCATTCCCAGTGTCCGAGCGTGTGCCCAAGGTCACAGAACTGGGCAATTTCCGTGCAGACCTGGTGATCCCTCAAGGCTCCTTGGCAAGGGCCCTCACGCAGAGGGGAACAAAATGCTCTTCTCGTCTCCTCCGAGGAAGGCTCGAGCTAAAGGGGACACGACGTCCGGCAGCTCGTGCTCCAGCTCCTCGTCCCCGAGGCGGGTGTCTCGGGCCTGAGCCTTCTGCACAGGGTGTCACCCACCACCTCTGGGCCTGGGATGGACGGGCGGGGCTGGCCCGTCCTCCCAGAGGCCCCAGGAAGGGAATCCAATTTCAGCTCCTGGAGCCTAGAGCTGCTGGTGCAGAAGAAGACCATTACACACTTGGTTCTTTCCAGCCAGAGGGAATCACGGAGAGGGGCGTCTGAAACGAGGCCCGCAGAGAGAGAAGCCTGTGTGTTTGCATCCCCGCTCCACACGCCTCACTGCCCAAGGCCCCAGGATGCCATCTTTTCGCGAGTGGGCGCTGTTCTAGGAAGCCCGTGTCCTTCCTGCTGCCAAGTATGCGTGTCCTCCAGTCTCCCCGGGGAAGGCCCAGCAGGAATGAAAACACTGGGCCGTCTGGGAGATGTAGCAGCCTGGAGAGACAGTTGTTTAAGGATGAAGGACAGGTCCTGAGGCTGGGCCTCCCTTACCAAGTGGGAGAACAAAAAGTCAGGCTCCTGGGGGCTTAGCAACTCTTTCCATAACCTCTCTTCCTCTGCTGACCACAGTGATAATCCAAAACCTGGATGGCTTGCTTCTAAATTTTTACGGACCCTGTGTTAGTCAGCCAAAGGGGTGCTGATGCAAAGTACCAGAACTCTGTTTGCTTTTATAAAGGATATTTATTTGGGGTAGAAGCTTACAGTCACAAGGCCCTAAAGAGTCCAACTCAAGGTTACTTCCTTACCAAAGTCTGTTGCCACATGTTGACACAAGATGGTGGGCAACGTCTGTGAGGGCTCAGCCTTCCTTTTCCCTCTTAGAGCTCCGTGGGTCCAGCTTCTTCCGATCTCAGCATAAGGCTCATCTCTCTCCCCAGGGCTCATTTCTTTCCGGACTCAGCTGCTCTGTTCTTGTCACAAGGTCAGCTGTAGACTATCAGGCTCATCTCTCTTCCCAGGGCCTCTGCCATGTCTAATGAGCTGTCTCTCTTCCTCTGTGTTCTTCTTCTCTGTGTCTGCTTCTCTGTGTATCTAATTCTGTGTGACAGTCTGTTTTACTAGCCCACCAAGGGGCTGGGACTCAATTCTGAGTCACACTCTAATGATGTAGTTGAATCAAAGCCCTAATCTTAACATAATTTAATCGGATGGCTCAGATGAATCTAAAACAAGCAAAGGGTATCACACCCAGAGAAACAGACCAGTTTACAAACATAATCAGTTATCTTTTTTGGAATTCATAAAATCAAACTGCCAGAGACTCATCACCCTGTTTTCCATTGCTCCCCCGACATCGTCACCTTTCTAGAAGGTATTCTGGGTTGAGAAGGAATGGAAATGAAAATAGGGACTAACATACCTGCACTTACATGCTCATCGTAGCACTGTGCATGATCTCTGAACGGTAGAATCCACCCATGTCCATCAGCAGGTGAGAGGGTGACAAAACGTGCTATAGACACACAAGGGGATATTATTGAGCCTTACAAAGGAATGAAGCCCCTATACTTGTGACATCATGGAACCTTGAAGATATCATGTTGAGAAAACTAAGCCAGAACAAAAGGATGGATATTATAAGATTCCACTTATATGAAATATCCAGAATAAGAAAATTCATAGAGACAAAGTAGAATAGAAGCAAACAGGGACTGGGGAGAAGGAGGAAATGGGGAGTTATTGCTTAATGGGCACAGAGTTTCTGTTTGGGGTGATGAGAAATTTCTGGAAATTGTTGTGAAAGTTTTTAAAGCCACTGAATTGTACCCTTAAAAATTGTTAAAATGGCAAATTTTAAGTTATGCATGTGTTGTCACACACACACAAAAAGTAATGGGAGTTGTTGGGGGTCGGATGTAGCTCAACTGGTTGGGCATCTGTCTCCCATATGGAGGGACCTGGGTTCGATTCCCGGGACCTCCCAGTAAAAAAAAAAAAAAGGTAATGGGAGAAGATTTCTATCTATGTTGGATTCAACCTGATTCTCTCCCATGATGGTGAAAACCAGAATGTTGACTGAGTAGATGAGTGAGAGAAATGGAAAAAAGGCATCACCTTGATGGGCGGGGGCAGATATTTCACAGGAAGGAGTGTCTTGAGGGCAGAAACTATTTCAATCCAATAAAAACTTGACCACTTAGTATCAGCCCTGTGCTGAGTGCTGGCAATACAGGAGGAGTCAGAAGTGAAAGAAATAATAATAATAGGAGTTTTAAAAATAAAAGGTTCACCAGGTGAACAAGGAGTAGAGCAAAGGGAGTGGCAAAAGGCATTCTGGGCAGAGGAGACAGAATAAACAAAGGCTCAGAGCCACAGGCAATGGGCCTTGGTTTCCATGAATCCCATGTGAACATATTCTTAACTATTCATTGCTGTTGAAAATGATAGATGTGATTCCAACCTCCCTTGAACTGGCCACTAGACAAATGGAACAAGGAACAAGCTGTAGTTTCCTCTAGTTCCAGGAGAACTGGTTGAAAACAAATTTATCAAATTAGGGAGACTTCCAGGGAAGATGGCAGAGCAGGGGATTCCAAGATTCAGTCCTTCCACCAAAACAACTATTAAACAGGCAGGAACTGTCTGAAACAACTATTTCAAAACTCCAGAGGCCAGAAGAACACTGTATAGCATCCAAAGAAGAGCAGGAGGAAGAGGCTGATAAATTACAGTAAAGAACTGTAAATTGCTCTCTCTGCATGGCAGGTACTGGCTCCCATACCCGACTTTCATGGCAGGCCACTGGGGGATCCAGTCCCTGGCTAACAGCTAGTGACAGAAAGAGACATAAAAACCTCCAAGATCAGGAGTGTACATGGCCAATCACTGATCACAGCTTTTAATGAGTGGATTTGGATGGCTGTGTCCTGGCTCTAAGGGTAGCTATGTTTCAACCTGTCCCTGACAAAGGTGGTAGCTGACACTGTTCCAAGCATCCCTGGTCAGAGGCAGAGGTGGTACAGACTTAGACCCTCAGTGCATCCTCAGGGCACTGGGGGACAGTCAGCTGAAGGGCTGCATTTGCTGGGCAGGCCAGGAAAGCTCAGCTTTGGGGAGCCATCAGGGAAGCTTTTGGTGCCCTTCCTGGCCCCTCCCACAGAACACTTTGGAGCTGGTCTGCACCCCATTCGTGGATCCCTGGCCCACTTTGGCTGGGAAAGGCCTAATTGGGAAAGTCCTCCCTTGGGTGACCCTCCTCCAAGAATTTGGCATCTAGGCAAAAGTAACATAAGACAATGAAATGAGTGAAAAAAAACTACAGAGGTCAAAGTCTGGGAAAAAGGCCTGCCAACTTCAGGTACCCAGGAGCAGGAGGTTTGTCTTCTGGGAAACAGAGGAGCCAACCAAACTCCTGTAAACAGGGAAACTCCAAAACAACTAACAAGCAAAAAGCCCAGGACAAGACAGAAGCCCTATAAGAAAAGGACATTTCTACACAGTGCATTCACCTTTGGCAGACCTTCAGATAGGAGGGCTGAAGCTTAAGAAAATCTCTGTCTTATCACCATCTGGTTATAAAACCAGCAAACAGACATGTAAATCCCAGAGCTAACATTATGACATATTAAAATGTACAGTGTGCAAAAAAAGAGTACAAGATAAAGGAACAGGAAATGATGGCCCAACCAAAGGAAGAGGATAAAAATACAGAAAACACCAATGAAGAAGATGAGGATGTGCACATCCCAAAGAAAGCCTTTTTATAAAATGCTAAAGGAGATGAAGGAAAGCACAGAGAAAGAACTACAAGATGTCAGGAAAACAATGAATGAACAATGTGAGAGTCTAAGAAAAGAGATAGAAATTTAATAAAGGAACCAGACAGAACTACTGGAATTGAAGACCACAATAAATGAAATGAAAAAACCCCAGGAAGTTTTCAAGAGCCAAATGGACCTGGCAGTAGAAAGAATCAGTGAACTTGACAAGGCACTTGAAATGAGCCAGGCTGAGAAGCAGAAAGAAAAAAGAAATATTAGAAGTGAAAGTAACCTAAGACAGCTATAGGACACCATCAAGCACAGTAATATACATGTTATAGAAGTCTGAGAAAGGAAGGAAGAGAGGGAGGAAGGAAGAGAGGGAGGAAGGGAGGAAGGGAGGAAGGGAGGAAGGGAGGAAGGGAGGAAGGGAGGAAGGGAGGAAGGGAGGAAGGGAGGAAGGGAGGAAGGAAGGAAGGAAGGAAGGAAGGAAGGAAGGAAGGAAGGAAGGAAGGAAGGAAGGAAGGAAGGAAGGAGGGAGGGAGGGGCAGAAGGAATAGTGTATTAGTCAGGGTTCTCTGGGGAAACAGAACTGACAGGAGAGATCTATAAATAGTATGAGATTTTTATAAAATTGTCTCACACAACCAGGGGGATGCACTAGTCCAAATTCCAAAAGGAAGGCTGTAAGCCAGGGATTCTGATGAAAGTCCTTGATGGGTTCCCCAGGAGACGCTGACTGTCTGAAGTAGAGGAATGCTGAATTCTCTTCTCCTTTTAAGGCTGATTGGATGAGATGTCACTTATTGCTGATGGCAATCTCCTTAGTTTATTGTAGATGTAACCAGCCATCTATGTAATCAACTCACTGAATATTAAAGTCCATGAAATGCCCCTGTATTACAACTAGCCCAGTGCTTTCTGGACCAAACAACTGGGCACCAATACCTGGCCAAGTTGACACATTAGCGTAACCATCACAAATAGTCAAAGAAATATGACAGAGAATTTCCCAAACTTAGGAAAAGATGTGAACATGCACATCCAAGCAGCACAGAGAACACCAAACAGAATAAACATGAAGAAAAATATAGCCCGAAATATATTGATTACAATATCAAATGCAAAAGACAAGGAGATAGTTCTGAAAGCTGTAAGAGAAAAGCAACATGTTATATATGAGGGAATCCCAAAAAGACTAAGTGCCAATTTCTCATCAGAAACCATGGAGGCAAGAAGGCAGTGGGTTGAAATACTTATAGTGCTGAAAGAGAATAACTTCCAGCCAAGGCTTTTATATCTGGCAAGACTCTTTCAAATATGAGGGAGTGATTAAGACATTCACAGATAAACAAAAGCTGAGGGACTTCATCACCACTAGTCCTGTCCTACAAGCAATGCTAAAGGGAGTTCTTCAGACTGAAATGAAAGGACACTAGACAGTGGTTCAAAGCATCGTAAATAAATAAGATCTGTGATGAAGGTAACCATTTGGGTAATTATAAATGCCAGTGTTATTGTATTGTATTGTTTGGTATGTAACTTCACTTCTTACTTCCTCCAGGTGCTAAAGTGCAAATGCATAAAAAGCAATGATAAATCCAGGTTTTTGGAATACAATGCACAAAGATATAAGTGGTTACAAGTACAAAAAATGGTCGGGGGACAAAAGGATATTGGAAAAGTGAATGTGTATGCTATTAAAGTTAAGTTGATATCAAACCAAATATAATTGTTACCTATTTAGGATTTTAAATTTTAACCCCATGATAACTACAAGGAAAACAGATGAAAAATATATCCAGACAGGGAGCTGATGTGGCTCAGCAGTTGAGCATAGGCTTCCCACATATGAGGTCCTGGATTTAACCTCTGGTCCTGGTACCTCAAAATATATATATCCAAACAGAAACGAGAAGGCAGTCAATATGGTGAAACACAAGAAAGCAAATAAATATAAAAGCAAGCTTTAATGGAAGTGAAGGACAAAAGAGGAACAGGCCTTAAAAGGCTAAATAGAAAAATGACAAAAGACCTGTATTGTCAGTGGTGTCTTTAAATGTAAATGAATTAAACTCTCCAGTCCAAAGGCAGAGATTGGCAGAAAGGATAAAAAAGCATGACTCAATTACATGCTGTCTGCTAGAGGCTCAACTAAAAGTCCAAGATACAAATAGGTTGACAGTGAAAGGATGGAAAAAATATTCTATGTAAGTAGTAACCGAAAAAGACCTGGGGCAGCTAAACTAATATCAGATAAAATAGACTCTAAGTCAGAAAGAGTTATGAGGGACAAATTTATGGTCATTAAATGCTGATAAAGGGGACAATTCAACAGGAAGATGTAACAATTATATATATATGTATGCCCAACAGCAGAACCCCAAAATATGTGAAGTAAATATTGAGAGATTTGAAGGGAGAAATGGACAGTTTCACATAAACAGTAAGAGACTTTAACATACCACTTTCAATAATGATTAGAACATCTAGTCAGAAGATCACTAAGAACAGGACTTGAATGATACACTAAACCAACTTGACCTAATAGACACATATAGAACACTGTACCCAAAGAAAACAGAATCCACATTCTTCTCAGGTATACATGGATCATTTTCCATGACAGACCATATGTTGTCACAATACAAGCCTTGATACACTCAAAAATATTGAAATCATACAATGTATATTCTTTGACCACAACAGAATAAAGCTAGAAATCCATAACAAGAGAAAGGAAAAATTCACAAGTATGTGGAAATTAAACAACATAATCTTAAACAATCAATGGGTTAAAGAGGAAATCAGAAGCAAAACTAGGAAATACCTTCAGGTGAATGAAAATTAAAGTACAACATATGTTACGGTATATAGCAAAGACAATGCTAAGAGGGAAATCTACAGCTCTAAAAAAGAAGAAAGACTTCAAACCAGAGATCTAACCTCAAAACTGGAAGAACTGGAAAAAGAAGAACAAACTAAGATCGAAGCAAGCAGAAGGAAGGAAATAACAAGTATTAGAACAGAGATAAATAAAATAGAAAACATAAAAACAATAGAATCAACAAAACCATAAATTGGTTCTTAGAAAAGATCAACAAAATTGAAAAACCTTTAGCTAGACTGACAAAAAAAGAGAGAGGATATAAATAATGAAAATCAGAAATGACAAGGGGGACATGACTACCACCCTGCTGAAATAAAAAGGCTTATAAGTGGACACTGTGAACAATGATATGCCAATAAATTAGATAACCTAGAAGAAACGGACAAATTCTTGACAACACACAAACTACCTATACTGACTCAATAAGAAGCAGAGGATCTCAACAGACCAATTACTAGTAAAGAGATTGACTCAATCATCAAAAACCTCCCAACAAAGAAAAGCCCAGGACCAGATGACTTCACAGGGGAATTCTACCAAGCATTCCAACAAGACTGAACTCCAATTCTGCTCAAACTCTTCAAAAACCTTGGAGAGGAGGGAGCACTCCCTAATTTATCCTGGAAGAACATCACCCGCATACCATGGCCAGAAAAAGCTACCACAAGAAAACCACAGACCAATATCTCTCATGAATATAGATGCAAAAATCCTCAACAAAATACTAGCAAGCCAAATCCAACAACATATTTAGAGAATTATATGCCAAGACCAAGTGGAATTTATCCCTGGTATGCAAGATCGATTCAACATAAGAAAATCAATTAATGTAATTCATACATTAACAAGAAAAAAGGGGGGAAGACATGATCATCTCAATCAGTGAAGAAAAGGCATTTGACAAAATACAGCACTCTATCTTGATAAAAAACACTTAGAACACTAGGGATGAAAGGAAACTTACTCAACATGATAAAGGGTATATGTGAAAAACCCACAGCTAACATCCTACTTAATGGTGAAAGACTGAAAGTTTTCCTCTAAGATCAGGAACAAGACAAGGATGCCCACTGTTACCACTGTTATTCAGCATTGTACTGGAAGTTCTTGCCACAGTAATTAGGCAAGAGAAAGAAATAAAAGTATCCACATTGGAAATGAAGAAGTAAAACTTTTCCTATTTGCAGACAATATGATCCTATATACAGAAAATCCTGAAAAATCCACAACAAAGCTCCTAGAGCTAACAAATGAATTCAGCAAAGTGGCAGGATACAAGACTAACACTCAAAAATCAGTAGTGTTTCTATACATAAGCAATGAGCAATTGGAACAAGAAATCAAGAAAAAATTCCAATCACAATAGCAACTAAAAAAAATCAAATATTTAGGAATAAATCTAACCAAAGATGGAAAGGAATTGTACACAGAAAACTACAAAACAGTGCTAAAAGAAATTAAAGAAAACCTAAATAAATGGAAGGATATTCCGTGTTCAAGGATTGGAAGACTAAATATCATGAAGATGTCAAAACTACCCAAAGCAATTTATATATTCAATGCAATCCCAATCACAATTCCAGCAACCTTCTTTTCAGAAATGAAAAAGTCAATAATCAAATTTATATGGAAGAGTAAGGGGCCCAAAATAGTCAAAGCCATCTTGAAAAAGAAGAATGAATTTGGAGAACTCACACTTCCCAATCTTAAAAACTTATTACAAAGCCACAGTAATCAAAACAGCATGGTACTGGCATGAAGACAGATATATGGACCAATGGAATTGAATTGATATCTCAGAAATTAAGCCTCACATGTATGCCCAACTGATTTTTGGCGAGGGGGCAAAGACCACTCAATTGGGAAATAATAGTTTCTTCAACAAATGGGGCTGAGAAAACTGGATCTTCATTTGCAAAAAAAAAGGGGGGGATCCCTACCTCATATCATATACAAAATCAACTCAAAATGGATCAAATATAAGCGCTAGAACTATTAGACTCCTAGAAGAAAATGTAGGGAAGCATCTTCAGGACTTTGTGTTAGGCAATGGTTTCTTAGAATTTATACCCAAAGCACAAGCAATAAAAGAAAAAAATAGATAAGTAGGACCTCATCAAAATTTTAAAAATTTAAAAAAACTTTTGTTCCTTGAGGACTTTAACATGAAAGTAAAAAGACAACCTACTCCTAATAGGAGAAAATATTTGGAAACTACATATCCAATAAAGGATCAATATCTAATATATATAAAGAAATCCTTCAAATTAAGAACAAAAAAGACAAACAACCCAATTTAAAAATGGGCAAAAGACTTGAAGAGACATCACTCCAAAGAAAATATACAAATGGCCAGAAAGCGCATGAAAAGATGCTCAACATCATTAGCCATTAGGAAAATGCAAATCAAAACCATGAGATACCATTTCACATCCATTCGAACGGCTGCTATGAAGGCAAGCCCGCCTGCACGGCGTGGTTGGCTGACCCAGCGAGCACAAGCAGCAAGGGGGGGATAAATGAATAAATAAATAAAAAATCTTTAAAAAAAAAAAAGATTTCAAAAAAAAAATGGAATATAACAAGTTGGAGAGGATGTGGAGAAATAGGGACACTCATTCATTGCGAGTGGCAATGTAAAATGCTACAGCCGCTGTGGAACAGTGTGGTGGTTCCTCAGAAAGCTAAGTCTAGAACTGCCATGAGACCCAGCAACCCGACTACCAGGTATGTACCCAAAAGAACTGAAAGCAGGGACTCACACAGATACTTGCACACAGATGTTCATAGCAGCATAGTTCACAATTGCCAAAAGATGGGAGCAACCCAAATGCACAAATACCGATGAATGGATAAATGAAATGTGATATAGACATACAACGGAATATTATTCAGCCATAAAAAGCAATGAAGTCCTGATACATGTGACAACATGGGTGAACCTTGAAGACATCATTTTGAGTCAAGTAAGCCAGACACAAAAGGACAAATATTATATGATCTCACAGATTTGAAACAATTAGAATAACAAACTCATAGAGTCAGAATCTAGAATATAGATTACCAGCAAATGGGGTGGGGATAGGGAATGGGAAGCTCAGGCTTAAAATGTACAGGGTTCCTGTTTGGAATGATGGAGATGTTTTGGTAATGGATGGTGGTAATGGTAGCGCGATGTTGTGAATGTAACTAACAGCGCTGAGATACATGTATCTGAATATGATTAAAATGTGGGAAATGTTAGATTGTATATATGGTAACAGAATAAAATAAATAAAAAAAAAACCATGGAACTACACTGCACAAACAATGTACCCTAAGTTAAACCATGAATTCTAATTAATAGCACAATTATAAGAATGTACTATCATCAATTGTAACAAACGTTCCATACTCATGCAACTTCTCTAGTAAGGGGGATAGCAAATTAGTCAATAAAGGAAAACTGGGACAGAAAGACAAGGAGAAACAAAAAATCCATCATTATAATGGAAGATTTTTAACCCTCTTTTCTTAGTAATTTATAGATCAAGTGAAAACTGAAATTAGTAAGGATAAGGAAAATTTTAACAACATAATTAACAACAGACATATTTAGAAATTTGCACCCAGCAGAGAATGTATCTTCCATATCCCATATTTATGAAAGAGAACCACTACTGGATCCCAAAATTTTTAAAAGGACTAGCATCATATATGGCATCTTCTTCAAACCACAATTAAACTAGAAATCAAATAGTTAAACTAGAAATCCATACCAAAAAAAGATTCTAGAAAAGTCCCTATATGTTTGGAAAGTAAGAAACCAGTTTTAAACAAGTAATAAAAGAAATCATAATGGAAATTATAAGTATTTTAAACTGAATGGTAAACAATATGATACACATTAAAACTCATGGGAAACAGCTAAAACCTACTTAGGAATTTATAAATTTGCATGCTTATATTGGAAAAGAGGGAAGTCTGAAAATTAATGATCCATATTTCTAACTTAAGGTGTTAGATAAAGGATGGTAGAGTAAATTCAAAGAATGAAAAAGTAGAAAATGAATATAAAAGAGAAAGTAATTAAATAGAAACTAAACATGAAGTAGGTGTGAGCAACAAAGCCAAAACTTGGTCCTTTGAAAAGAACAATACAGTTGACAAAATTATGATGAATAAAGGACAAGATGAAGAGTGAAAAGGACATAACCAGAGATGCTTTAAAGTTTAAAAAGTTATGAAGAGGATATTATAACAAGCTCATGACAATAAATTGGCAAAACTTGAAATGGACAAATTCCTAGAAAATAAACTTAACAGAGCTGCCTCAAGAAGATAAGGAAATCTGAATACTCATATAAACACTCAAAAAAATTAAAGCATTTGTCAAAACCTATAAAATTGTGCGATGCAAAGTATAAACAATATGTAAACTCTTGACCATGCTTAGTAATAATGCTTCAATATGTGTTCATCAATTGCAACAGATGTACCACACTAATGAAAAATGCTGTTAATGGGGGAAAGTGTGTGGGGGGGAAGGGTGGGGTATATGGGAATCCCCCTATATTTTCTATGTAACATTTATGTCATCAAAAGCTTCTTTAAAAATAAAATAAAAAATTAAAGTGGTCGTTATGGGTTGAATTGTGTCCTCCAAAAAGATGTGCTGAAGTCTTAATGCCCAGTACTTCGGAATATGAACTTATTTGGAAAAAAGTTCATTGCAGGTGAAGTTCGCTAAATTAAGATGAGGTTATCCTGGAGTAGGGCAGGCCCCTAATTTAATATGACTGGTGTCCTCATAAGAAAAGGGGAGACAGTGACACACGAGGGAGAAGGCCACGAGACCGTGACGACAGAGGCAGTATGAAGTGCTGCGAGCTGCAAGCCAAGGAAAGCTGAGGATTGCTGGAAAGCACCAGAAGCTAGGAAGAGGCAAGGAGGATTCTCCACCATGGGTTGGGAGGGAGCCTGGCCCTGCCAACCCTTGATTTTAGATTTCTAGCTCCCAGAACTGCGAGACAATCAAGTTCTATGGTTTTAAGCCACCAACTGCTACAGCAGCCCTCGGAGACTAACAGAGCAGTGGATAAAAATATCAGGCCCAGATGGTTCCATTCAGTACACAGGTAATAATTCCGATCTTACACAAATGACTCCAGAGCACAGAGGAGGAAGGGCATGCTCTACAAATCATATTTCAGGTTAACATACCCCTGACACCAGGCCTGATAAGGACAGCATGAGAAAAGAAATGTACAGGCCAACATCACTCAAGAACACAGATGCAAAAATCCTCAACAAGAGCTGAGCAAACCAAATTCAACAATGTATAAAGGTGATGATGCATCATGTACTAGTTGGAGTTATCCTAGGATTACAGAGTTGATTTAACATTATAAAATAAACATAACTCACCCTACTAACACAGTATAGGAGAAAAATTATATGATCATCATTAATAGATGTATTAAAAACACTCAATAATAATATTCAACACTCATTTGTGGTAATAAAAAAAAAAAAAAAAACTCTTGCCAAACTAGGAACAGAAGAAAACTTCATTGACCTAATAAATGGTTGATATATTTCTTTAAATCCTAAAATAATTGCCACTTTTAACCATGCATCATTAGATGCATGTCAGACCTACTGGGCTCCTCCTCTTCTTAAGAGAGGGGTCCATTATGACCATTTCTATTCAAAATGTAGTAGAAGTTCTAATCAGCACAGCAGTGCAAGAACAAGAAACAAAATGTATATGGTTTGGAAAGAAGGAAAAAACACTCTCAGTATTCACAGATGATGTGATTATCTGCATAGAAAATCCAAAAGAATCTACAAAGTATTAAACTAGTAAGAGATTTCACCTAAGTGGCTGGATATAAGATTAACATACAGAAACAAATTATGCTTTGAAATATAATTTAAAAGATACTATTTAAAATTGCAACAAAAATATAAAGTTCCTAAAAATAAATTCTAACAAGACATATGCAAGGCCTTTATGGAGAAAATGTAGACCTTTACTGCCCTGCACTTGAAAAGGCATAGGTATGTAGTGAGGTATGCCGTGTCCATAGATGGACTCAATGTCATGAAAAGATCAATTCTTACCAAATTGATAAATAGATTCAATGCAATTCCAATCAAAATCTCCACAGGAATTTGAGGATCTCAAGAGGATTATTTTAAGAGCAAAGGCCAAGAACAGGCGAGACACTACATCTGAGGAGCACATATAAGGTGGGTGGGTGCAGGGACCTGATCTACCGCTCAGCAAGACTTATTTCAAAGCTATAGCAAAGTACTGCAATTAAGTCAATGACATACTGGGGCAGGAATAAATAAACTGACCACTGGAACCAAATAAGTGAGCCTAGAAATCAATCTGCCCATGCACTGATATGGAAACTTAACACGTGCCCATCACCAGGGATGGATGAAGCACTCAATAAATGCTACAGAGACCACTGGTTTTCAACATGGGGGGAAAATGAGGCATTTCCTATTGCATGCCATTCACAGAATGAATTCCAGATGGATTAAAATTTAAATGTGAAAGCCAGAACCATAAAACCTCTAGAAGATAAAGTGGAGCACAGTATTGATGTTTTGGAATAGAGAAAGATTAACTAAGCAAGAATAAAGTGCACAAATCATAAAAAAATAAGATTGATAAAAATAAACTACATTAAAACTAAGAATTGCTATCCACCAAAATGCAATGTTTTTAGCCTCAAAATGGGAGAAAACATTTGTAATACATACAGCTAAGAATTAGTATCTAGAAAATATAAAGAATTCCTGCAAATCAATCAAGAACTAAAAGACAATCCAATAGAAATAAAAATGAGTAAAGGAAATGAAAGGAGAATTCACAGAAGAACCCCTAATGGCCAATCACATGTGAGAAGATGCTCAACCTCATTGGAAACGAAGGAAGTGGAAATTCAGAGAACCAGATACCATTTCACAACCTTCAGAGAGGCAAACAATTTAAAGTCAGGGATGTGGAGAAATGGGAACTCACACACTGTGCTGCTAGTTGGGAGCATAAATAAATACAACCACCTTGGAGCAATTTGACAATATCGAGTGAAGCCAAAGATGCGAGTACTTTATCACCAAGCAGTTCCATGCTTAGGAATATGAGAATATCTAAATAAAACACACACACACACACACCTTAGAGAGGCTCTAGCACGTATATGTTCATATAATGGAATCCTATACAGCAGTTAAAATAAATGAATTAGAATTATATATGCATATATAATATCAGTATGGATAAAATAAGAATAATGTTGCAAGAGGATGCAGGGTGGTCCCATTTATGTTAATTTTTAAAATCTGAAAACCAATGCTATGTATTGTTAATGAATGCATAAATATGTTATAAAAGCAGTAAAAAACACATTGGAATGAAAACTCTGCAAGAGAATAAAAACGTCATCCTTAGGGCAAGAGGCAGAGAAGTTGGATCAAGATGAATACACTTGTATTTTGCTTTATTCTTTTTTTTTTAATATAAAATTAAATGGAGCAAAATGTAAGGTTTGATAAAGCTGTATGAGATAAACAGGTGTACGCTATATTATTCTCTATATTTGTCTGCAGGTATCATGTTATGAAATAGTAAAAAGTATGTTTGAAATAAAGATCTCCAGCCACTAGTTTATGTATTGACAACTTTTGTCCATTTTAAGATGATTTTGCAATATTTTTCCCAAGTTTCAGTGATTTGACCAACTTTAATTTCGTTTTCTTCTTTCTAATTAGATGATTTTTTTAAGGAGTTACCAGGGATTGAACTCAGGACCTTGTACGTGCGAAGCAGGTGCTCAACCCCTGAGCCACACCCGCTCCATAATTAGATGATATTTTTACCCAACAATGTCTACTTTATTATTGTTGTACTTTCAACATTTTTCAACTATGTTGTATTTAAGCAGCTTCTCTAAATTATTTTTCATTTTTTTTTAAAAAAGGTGACAGCTCCAAAAGGGACAACCATCCTAATGTAAGAAGCTCCTGAAAAGAACAATACTGTAATTAGGGTTTTTTACCATTGAAATATGAAACAAAGAGGGCACAAGAATTTGTCTGCATCATTTCTCTTGGCATTCCAATAAGCACCAGGATTAGTGGCCTTTTGTGCTAAATGCACTCACACACAATTAGATAGTGCTCCTCTTCGTTTGATTAATTGTCCTTTATAAAGGTCAAATAAACCTTACTGGCTGCAAAACTGCAAAAACAAGTTACAAGTAATTTTAATTTTTAAATAATCTGTCCATGTCTGCTTCTTTCTGGCTTCCAAAGGTGCAAATATGCATTTGCATGGTGCTGTGAGAGCCGACCTCGACCCCAATGTGTGTACATTACACAGTGGCCCGAGACACAGCGAGGCCAGTTCTGGGCACGGACATAGAACCCGGGATTCTGGCTGCTAAAGATGAGAAGGGCCGGGGTGTTGACAGCTTTGGAATTAATAAAGCACCAGGCAGAGTGAGGGATGCCAGCGCAGACACAGGCCATGCTGGCAGCCAGCAGCCTGCCCATCAAACCCCCCGCACTTCTCTAGAATCCTCAGATTAGATAAATATTTGGCAAAATACCTTTGGCAAAAATGATAATAAATTCAACTCAATTCCCACCACAAACTGGCAAACCCGTTCAATAAGCCAATCCAATCTGTCTGCCTCAACTTCCAAATAGCTAGTAATGGGGCCAGCTGGGCCTGTGGGCTCCCAGTAGCTCTAAGTCAACAGCTTATGCCTTGTTATTTGCCAAAAATTCTGAAATAAAATGTAGGGTAGACTTGACTTCTACACTGAGGTCAGAAAGAGGAGGAATTTAAGGAGTAGGGAATGGGAAAGTCTCTGATTTGATATGCCCTTCTCCGGAAGCCCCCAGCTAATTGGTAAACTCACCTTGGAATAGCGTCATGGAAAGAGGCTCAGCCATTCCTTCATTCATTCACCGAATGTTGGGGGCACACACTACATGCTAAGCACTGTGCTAGAAACTGGAGATGACGGTGGTGAATAAACGCAATACGCTCCCCTATAAATCAGAACTTTCCGTCTAAAAGGGGGATCATTACAGCAGTAATTTCAAGGGCTGTGATGAGAATGAAAGTGCTGAGGGCACACAGGGGCAGTCACTCAGGCGTTGCTGCCCCATGTCCCACCCCCACCCCCCAGCCCAAGCTCTTCACCTGGACCCCTTTGGGACCCTTGGACCAGCATCAACAAATCAGCCTGCACTGTCCACCAGTTTCAGGTTCTGGCCCGAGAGGAAACCTGGCAGTTTCCCCCAAACCCAGTCCCTCCATGGCCTTCGCAAATGCCACTTTTTCTCTCATACCCTAAATACCACAGAGACTAAAGGAGGTCAGGGTCCTCCTTGTTCCCCATTACCTTTCCCAAATGTTCCTCCTACCATCTCCTTGAAAATTCCAGCTCCTCTGAAGCTGACTCCATCACACTTCTCGGGCCTCCCTTCCTATCTCGGCCACCTACGCCTTCCCGGGCTCTCCTGATGGCGGTGTCTGGAGCACCCCTCCTCTGCAGTGCCACGCCGGCCATCGCTCCAGGTGACCGCGTCAGCCGTGCAAATGGTCAGTGCAGATCCCTGGCTCTCGGCTCCTCGACCTCCTTACCTCCAGTGCGGGATCTTTTCCACCACCCCAACTCTGGCCACGCACCCTGAGACATCACCCACAATGGCACTACCTCCAAAATCACCATGGCAAACATCCCTCTCTCTGCCCAGCACCTCCTCTCCCTCAAGTTCTCCTGTGCTGGTGCGGACACTCCCGTGATTCTCCAGGTAAGTAAGACTTCCACTCACACCGTGTCTTCACGGCCAGCACTCCCCTTACACCCTCACTTTTCTCCTCACCTGGATTTTCCAGCCCATCATTATAATTACTTGTAAACATCCTTACCACCTTTTGTACTCGTCTAAAAAGAAAGAAAGAAAGAAGGGAAGGAAAGCGGGAGACAAGCAGGGGGAGGGAGGGAGGAAGGAAACACCCCATGCTAAATAACCCTGGAGCCTTCCAGCGTCTCCTTGCAGGTTTTCCTGCTCTGCTCCCTGACTTCTACCTACAATCGGTGGTTCTACACACCATAGCCAGTGTGACCTTTTAAAATCATGTAAAATGATGCGGCCACCATAGAAAACAGTCTGGCAGTCCTCAAAAGGTTAAACATAAAGTTTCCATATAACCCAGCTATTCCACTTGTAGGTATACACCTAAGAGAATTAAAAACATATGTCCACACCTACGTCTTTTTCTACACTGTCACTGTTGTAACTAAAGCCAGACAAGTGGATGAGATTTCCCAAGGAAAGTGTTTAGAGTAAGAAAAACAGAGAGCCTCGGGCAGAATCTTAAGACTCACAAACATTTAAGGGATGAGCATGGCAAGAGGAGCTCACAAAGATAACGGAGAAGGCAGCCTGAGAGTCAGGAGGAAAGCCAGCAAGGTATGGTGTCACAGAGAAGCCAAGGGGGAGTGTGCTTCAAGAAACAACAAAAAGTAGCTCAGGGTGTCAGACACGGCTGAGCAATCCAGGGAAATGGGATTGGGGAAATTCCCGATGGATTTGGCAACAAGGTCATTGGTGGGAGCACTTTTCAGGGGTGTGGCAGCCAGGTTGCAGGAAAGGCAACAGCCAATGTGGCAAGGATGTCGCGAAATTTGGGTGAGAGAAGGGAAAGAAGGTTGAGAAAGTGTAACTGGGGAAGGCAAGGGTGATGGTTTGATGCTGGATGGACCCCAGAAAATCATCTCCTCAGAGCTAGTCCATTCCTGTGGTGCAAACCTATTTTAGGTGGGACCTTTTGATTAGATGACTTCAGTGGGGCTTGACCCAGTGTGGGTCTTAATCTTCTTACCAGAGTCCTTTATAAATGGGATGAATATGGAGGGAGATACAGAGAGAAACCTATAGAAATACAGAGAAAAAAGCTCCAGGAGCAGCGAGAGAAAGCCACAAGAGCAAAGAGCTGAAATCAATGGAACAGGGAGAGAGGAAGCCATAAGCTGAAGCCACGAACCCCAGAAGAGAAGAGGGGGAGCAGCAGCTGCTTCCAGAGCTACGGGAGATGGGGAGAGGGTGGACCATTCTCCCACCTTCGTGGGGGTGGAGCAGCAGGAAGAACAGAGCTGGGGCGTGGCGGGGAGCACTGGGTTCATGTTTTCTGCTTGGGTCTGGGAAGTAGGCAGTGACGTTATCTGCTGAGAATGGTGAGGGAAGGTGAGCGGAGCAGAGGTCTGGGTTTGCGAGTGCGAGTTCGAGTTGTTCTGGTTAGCATGCTGCTCTACTTGCAGTGAGAGAAAGGCACGCCGAGAACGCCCATCACTTTGAACTCTTGGAAGCAAATGAAGCAAAAACTTGCACAGCTGCTTCCCAATGTCATGGAGACATCACCTTTTATCCTGTGTTGGGTCCCTGCTGGTTTCCTCCCCTGAATCCCGCTCCCCAAGACTGAAAAGCAGCCTCACCCAGATCCAAACTATTTAAACCCTATTTAAATACAGAACTGCCCCAAAACCCTCACTATTTTCTGCAAACACGCAAAAAAACTTTCCATGCCTTTTTAAAATGTATTTTTACTTTTATTATGTAATACTCAATGCATAGAATAATATGCTATATACATAACCTAAATGAAGAAGACCCCTGAAACCACCCACCACCACCCCCACTTATTATCTAGAACATTCTGCACAAGCTACTATGGCTTTTTTCTTTGAGCCCCACTCTGGGCGAGCCCCACCCAGGAGGCAACCACCATCCTAATTTTTGTGCTTGCAATTCCCTTGATTGTTTTCATCTACTTTTGCCAAATATATGTGATGCCAAGAAAGATATGTTGCTTAGCTTCCCCCCAACATTTTATTATGAAAACTATCTAACATATAAAAAAGCTTGAAGAATTTTATGGCTAACTCCCACATTCTCACCACCTAGATTCTATAGTTAGCATTTTTCTATATTTGCTCTCTCTCTCGTAGCACACACTGATCCAGTTTATTTTTTGATGCATTTCAAAGTAAATTGCAGACATCAGTACGCTGCAATCTTGAACACTTCTGCAGTCATATCATTAGCTAGAGTTTCATATTTGTTTGTGGGTTTTTTTGTGTTTTGTTTTTTTTTTAGGTAAAATATAGTGAAATGCACAGATTGCAAGTATATCATTGGATGAATTTTCATACACCTGTGTAACTCAAGCATCTCTCTCTCTCTCTCTCATCCCTTCCCAGTAAATTGCAGACACCATCACCCCCAAGAGAGGCAACTACTGTTCTGAACTTTTTTTCACCATAGGTTAGTTTTGCCTAATCTAGAAGTTCTCAGAAATGAAGCATAGAATATGCACTTTTGTCTCTGGCTTCTTTGACTCAGCATGACATTTGAGATTCATCAATGCTGTGGCATATACTAGTTATTGGCTCCTTTTTATTGCTGACTAGTACTTCGTCATATGAATATACCTCTGAGAATCCAGAATTAATAAATACCTGAGTTCCCTCTAGTTTGTAGCACAAATATACCAGGTTTCTTGTGAACATAGGTTTTCACTTCTCTTAGTAAATGTCTAGGAATGGAATTGCTGGGTCACAGGCTAGGTTTATGTCCACTTTCGTTCCAAGAATCTGCCAGATATTTTTCCAAAGTGGTCATACCATGTCACATGCCCGCTAATTATGTAGGAAACTTCCTGTTGCTAATACCTTGCCACTTTGGTGTCATCAGTCTTTTTAAATTTTAGCCAGCTGGGTGGGTGAATCATAGTCTCATTGTGATTTTAATTTGTATTTCCCTGTGCTACAGATTTTTTAAAAACAAATCTATTTTATTGATATATATATATATATATTAATAAAGCATACAACTTACCCAAAGTGTACAATTTGGTGTAATCACATAGTTGTACGTTCATCACTTCAATCATTATAAAAGATTTTTGATAGTTATCTTTCATCAGACTAAGAGAGCCTTTCTAGCCTTAACTGCTAAAAGTGTATAAAATTCATTTTTGTTACACTTTATCAAGTACTTTATCCAGCATAAGAATTCTTTCTGACCCATGACTTCCTCAGAGATAAGGGAAATGATTGAGAATTTTTGTTTTAAAAGCCCCTCGTTTACAGTTTCTGCTGTTTCAAATGCCACCAGCGATCGTGACTGAAAATAGTGACAGTGGTGGTGGGTGAGGCAGTGTTACTGAGAAAGGGCCGTGCAAGCAGAGGAGACGATGCCGTCTATAAAGTGCTGAAAGTATGAATTGGTCCAAATAATCTGAAATTGTGAATGATCTGCTTCCCATAAAATTAAACGGTGGTCACAGAACAGAGAAACAGACAGAAGTCCCCCTC
>JAKSZT010053883.1:3013792-3068241 GCA_026826555.1 Tolypeutes matacus | reverse complement strand
ACCTTGATGAGCTTGACGGAGAAGAGATGCCCATCCTGTGATGAGCTGAATGAATGGAGAGGTGAATGGGACATGTGTGTTGCTCACTCCCAACCACATGCGAGGCAACCCGAATTTGGGGAGATTTGTAGTTTGGAGCTGCAAAGTCAAGAGGCATGGGGAGGGGACAGACCCAGACAGAAGGGACAGAGCCTCAGACAGCCAACATGCTCACCCCAGACTATGTGGCTCGTTCATGGCAGGGAGGCCCTGAGAGCTGCTTGCCTTATTCCCAGGCCAAACTTTTCCATGTTCCACTCCATCCCCCTATAATTTCACAGGAAAAAAGAAAAAAATTCAAAACAGGCATTCACTTATTCACCCACTCACTTATCAATGAGTCCAATATCTTAACAACTTATTTCCTGCTATCAAATGCAAACCCCAACACCTACAAACCAGGGTCTCAGATGGTGCGGGGGGGGGGGGGCAGGGTTTACCCTCAGGGTTCAATCCACTCATCTTCTGACCCTGGACTCTACAGCTGGGGGAGTCCCCAGCATCCCCTGCACTGCCCACTGCTGTCCATACAGGACTGTTCCAAGCACCGGCCCTCAACCTGTCCTAACGCTACGTGGCGAGGCTGCAGCGACAGCGAGGGCTCACCTACATGTGGCCAGAATTTCAGCCCAACATCCCCAGGTATGTACAGGACACCTGGGGCCCAGGTGTGCCTGAGGTCACACAGTAAGTCAGTGGCAGGATCAGAACAGTGCCCCGAGCCTTGTGGCTCCGGTCCCTTCCATCTATGTTCCACGTCACTGAGTCTACGTTTTAACTGCACCTTTCCAGGGACATGTGGACTGTTGTTCAGGAAACGCACCCAAGACCCACAGTGGCTCCCTCTCCACTAAGAGACCCCAGAGCCAACGCAGGACCATGCCCCCAGCCCTCCCTGTCCCCCCAAATCACCCGCATCGATGTCCACCTGTCCACTGGGAGGAAGCAGGCAGGAGGTGCCTGCCACTCACCACCCCCCACCCCCAAAGGAACTGGCTTCCCTTTGCCCCGGCCCTTGGCCTCCTGCAGCCCCCGCTTGTCTGCCTTTGAGCTACACCCTTTGCCAAGGAGCAAGCAGCAGAGCCTGCACTGCAGATGCAGGCAAGCGGGGTGGCAGGTGGAGGCAGGCACTTCCCTTGGAAACTAATTTGGGTTGGGAAACACTCTCTTTCCTCCTAGAATAACGTTTCGTAAGAGGAAGCTCAATTTGGACAGAAGGTGTGTGCCTCTCAAACAGTGAGGGGTGGCCTGAAATGCTTCGAATCCAACTTTTAATTTTTTTCCTTATGCCAAGTGACAAAAGATCACCCAGCACCTGATGCAGATATTCCGTTTTACACAGCACCCAAGCTTCCTAAGTAGCAGAGACTTTGTCTTTTTCATGAATATAAACTATTTCCATTAAAGATCTACCTTCTTCTTTTTTTCCTTTTTTGCATTCCAAACTCTGCAAGAGACAGAAGCGGGTTTGAGACAGTCATTATGCATCTCTCCCAACACCTTCCCACGGCAGAGGCCTGATAAACGACCACGATTCAATTTCCTTGCCTCCCACCTAAAGGTGCTACAAGTGTATATGAAATGACCCCGAGCTTCTAGCTGTTTCCGCTACTGACACAGTATGCAGATCTCACAAACAAGATTTAGGTTCACAGCTGGTTTTCAGAACAGCTTAAACTCAAAGATTCAAAATATAGAACACGGCGAATGGGTTCTTATCAAAATGTCAAAATCGATTTTGCCAGAAAAACTTGGCCTGAAACATCTGTGAAAGGTAAGGGGGGAACACTGCTCCCCCTGGTTCTAACACACCCCAAAGTAATCAGGGCAAATGAAACCTGGCAGATCACTGTGAGGCTTGGGGGCTTTTCCTGAGCCCACCCATCCTCTCCCCCAAGAGGGAGCCAGTCTCGGGCTCCCAGGCTAAGAGGGTCCCTGGGGAGCCCGCAGGCAATCGAGCAGGGAGAAAAGCAGCCCGGACACGGCGTGCCCCCCACAAAGCACCACCCTGCCCGGCTGGGGAGGGGCTTGGAACCCTCAGAGGCAGGTGGAGCGCCACTGTCCCCTGTCCGCTTTCCCTTTCCCCAGGGCGGCCCAGAGGTGACCTCGACGCAGAAAATGAAAGGCGAGAATGCCCTCAGCTGGTGGCACCTTCCGTCAAAAAACGAAGCGGGAGTAGGAGTCGGAATCCGGGGCACTTTCAGCTGGTGGAGAGCCCGCCTGCTGCGCGCGTCCCCCGAGGGCCGGGCCTGGATGCCAGCGTCCTGCTGGGGAAGGAGGAGCTGGAAGCCACGAGCAGGAGAAAGGAAAGGAAGCCAAGGGTGCTGGGTGTCGAGGCGCCCCGAGGCCGGCCCGGGATGGCTGAGTGCCGGATGCTTTGATCACACCAGGGCACCGCTGTGCGCCCGGAGGCTCAGGCTGAGGTCAGAGCTAGTTCCTGATGCTCATTTTTCCCCGCCTCAGACTGAATCATAACACTATTAAGAGCTAATCCATTTATTACTGTGATTCTCAGCCGGGCAGTATTAAAACTTGTGAAAGTGACTTTGCAAATTACCAAACAGTCAGCAAGTTAATGAAGCAGGACTTTTGAAAGTGACTGAGAAATAATTCCTGTATTATAAAGACAGCAGTCTGAGAAGGGAGAGTTGGTTAAAAAAACCGTGTAGTGCAAAATGTTAATCTGTGGGGAACCCAGTCGGGGAGGGCTGACGAGGAAAGCCTAAGGAAAGAGAACAGACGAGTGAGGTGTGCTCTCGAGCCCCGGGAGGGGCACTCCGCCTGGTGGTCCCCGGACGTGGGGGCCAGCCTCGACGGCCGGCTCCACGCGGAGCGGGCTCCCCAGCAGTTTCCCCCGGGGGTGACTCTTTGCTAAGGGAGCCCTGGGGGAGCTCCCCGACGCCTCCACCCCCGAGGGCCCTCTGTGGCGTGAGAGAGAGGAGCACAAAGCGAGAGCCTGCCTGCAAACGTGGCCAGCGCCGCGGGGGCCCTTCCCAGGTCCAGCGAGCCCGGCTAGGCACCCCGGGGCTGCCCGCGGCCGGGAGGAGAGGCGGGAGGCAGCCCCCGCTGCGGGCACCTGCTGGCGGCCCGGCCCGGCTGATCAGGCCTCTCAATAATGGTGCCACATGAAGGCACAGCGCAGAAGAAAGCCAGGGCGCCGGGGAGGCGGCCACCGGCCAGAAGGGCGAGGGGCCCGGGTTTCTTGTCAGCACTTGACAGTGACCACCGCGTGGCAGCTACTGAACCAGATCCTCCTCTATGCAAAAGCGTTTTTCTCGTTCTTGGCCCAGGGGTTTCAACGGTTTCTCCCCCCAACAGATTCCAAATCCTATTATACAGTAAACATCTGTGGCATTAATTTCCACCCTGTAAACAAATGCAGGCGGCCGAGGCAGAGCATCTGATGAGTCAATCAATCCCGGAGCAGCGCTCTACGCCGCCTTTCTCTGCCCGGGCAAAATGAGGCGCTGCTTCCTTAGCACCAGCCCCTGCGATAAAGCTGGAGGACAGACAGACTTCCCACTCCTCCCTGCCCCCCCCAGGGCCCGGGGCTTCCCCTCGGGGCACCCAGAAACTAGCAACATTAAGAACCTGCAAGTTTGCATTGTGTGGCCCCCAGGTGCTCACCCGGGGGTGACTTTGCCTCCCAGGGGACCCTGGGAGTTTGGAGATACTGTTAATTGTCACAGTGGGTGGAGGTACCTAGTGGGTGGTTGAGGCCAGGGGTGCTGCTCAACATCCTGCAGGACGCACCCCACAACCAAGCAGTACCTGGCCCGACGGGCCAGTAGAGCTGAGGGTCAGAAGGCCCTCACTAGAGGCTCTGGGGCCTTGGAGGAAACACACCTGGCGTCCCTCCCCCAGGCGGCGCAGGAATTATGCCCCGTGGCCCGCGGCTCCCTTTCCCACCTGAGGGTCAGAGAGGCATCGCCGTACCTGCTAAATGCGCCACACTGAGCCGGTCTGCATGGCCGGGCACGGGGGGGCTCCTGCCTGCCAGGCCTCCCCAGATGGCACCGCAGCCGGCTGGAGGGCGAGCAGCTGCTGGGCTCCGGCGGGGACCCCAGCCCCCTGGCTGCACTCGCCTTCCTCCCGGGAGCCCAGGGCGCTCCCAGCAGCACCACTGCAGGCATTTCCCTGGGGGGGGGCAGTAGGCCTCGGGGACAGGAACAGTCCAGCTGACAGAGCCCAATGCCAGAATTTTCTTGTTGAAGGTGAACGTCTCTAAGCCTCAATTTCCCCAGCTGATCCCAGGTAATATCTCTCCCGACAGTGAAGTAAAAGGCATGAATGCTCCCGCGGCACTCGGAGCCCTAGAGAGCGGCAAAGGCACAAAGGACTGCCATTACTTCCTGAATTGTCACCAAGATTTCCATCGCCAAGAGGACTGCTGGGTTCCCCACACAGGCTGCTCGTTTCCTTGACTGTAGTCCCAGCATCCTCCGGCCCAGGGCTCTGCCGGCACCTCTGGCCTGGCTCTGACCTTCCACGGCTTCCTGGAGGCCTGCTGGTCGCAGGGGCATGAGCTATTCTGGGAATTAGGCTGGACGCCCCCTCCCCCGGAAGTTCAGGGACAGCCATCCTCGGAGCAGCTGAGCACCCAGCAGCTCTTCTCCCATCCCCAGCTGTCCAGAGCCTAACGAGAAACAGCTCACATCACCGACACTTCACCTGCATGGACATTACTTTCCTCATTTGATCCTCCTAATAGCCCTAAGGGATGGCGTTATTGTCCAATACAGGTGAGGCTCAGAGAGGTCAATCAACTGGCCCAAGACCACACAGCAGGAAGTAACCAAGCTATTGCCCTGCGCGGAAGCTGGGGTTTCTACAACTATGGGCTGTAGAGGGGAAGACGTCTGTTCTGTTTGATTGCACTAGAGCAGGGGTTCTTAACAAGGGGTCGGTGAGCCTGAACCGAAATTCAAAAAAACATTGTTCTTGTGGGGACGTGCTGGTGCGGGTGTGATATATTTATTAAACAACACACAGACTTCCGGGAAGATGGCGGACTAGTAAGACACGGGAATCTCTTCTCCAGAAAAATAGCTAGAGGACAGGCTGAAACAGCCCCGAAAAAGATCTTCTAGGGTTTAGGTCAGCAGGTGAAGACTGCACACCGCCCAGAGGAGAGAGGGACAGAAGAGGGAAATCGCGAGGACAGAACTGTGAGTTGCAAGTAGCAGCTTCTGCTGCTGCCGGCACCCGACACTCTTCAGAATTCTCGGGCCCCTGGGCCTGCGACCACAGACAAAGGGGGCTTCAGGGATCTGCCACTCACGGAAAGGGGAGAGAGAGGGACCAGCCTTAGGCTGACTCAGGTTCTGACCCGGAAATTTGGGCTGCGGAGCCCCACGGACCCTTCCACACGGCGGTTTGCCCTGGGAGCCCGGAAAGGACTGGAGAAATCCGACCCTACCAACCTCCCTCTCTTCTAGCCTGGACTAATTGTTGAGGACTCCACAGGAGAGGGGAGAGAGAGAGCCTGGGGCTGACCCTGCTTTGGACTCCCAGGTTTGGTCTGCCCTGTCCCGAGAGCCCTTCCAGGCCAGGTGGGGCTGCGCCATTGTTTGCCTTGGAGCCTGCAAGGGGCTAAAGATATACAAACCTCCAGATCTCCTCCTCTACTAACAGGGACTGATTGTGGAGGATTCAGAGGGGAGTGGAAATATTTCCTAGCTGGGAAAAGGGGGGCGCTATGAGAGAAGTCTGGAGAACTGTCTCAGAAAGTTTGAATCACAGGGCTCTTAGCCCCCAGACAGGAAGCTCTATCACATTGATCTGGTCTGTGTCACAACAAATACTCTCCGACCAGGCATTGAATTGAGAGCTGCCAACAAGCGCCATCTCCTGGCAGACCAAGGAAATGCACATAAGAAAATTAATAAGTAAGAGACGCTTTTCCTGGCCTCTATAGCCTCCCTGCCAAGGCCCTAGGAAACGACTCTACAACCAATTCCCGGGTCCAGTGCCCAGTTTTGAGCAACCAGCAGGACAATCCTAACAATCCAGGTTGAGCCAAAAATCAAAGAGCTGTGGTAACTCACAGCCTCCTGCAACTAAAACCCTATAAAAGAGAAAGATTGAGCATCTGAGTAAAATACAAACTAACCAGATGCCTAAGCACCAGAAAAAATTATGAGCCATACTAAGAAAATAGAAGACATGGCCCAAGAAAAGAAATACATCAAAGTCCCAGAAGTGATGCAGAATTTGAGAAAACTAATCAGTGAGATAAGTACAAATTTCCAAAATCAAATTAATGAGTTGAAAGACAATATAGTTAAAGAGATAAATGACATCAAGAAGACATTGAGCGAACGCAAAGAAGAATTTGAAATCCTGAACAGAAAAGTTACAGAGTTCATGGGAATGAAAGACATAATAGGTGAGGTCAAAAACACATTTGAGGCATACAACAGCAGACTCGAAATGATAGAAGAAAGTATAAGTGATACCAAAGACAGAGCAGTTAAAATTGAAGAAAGAAATGAACAGAGAGAGAAAAGAATGGAAAAAATTGAGCAGGGACTCAGAGAGTTGAATGACAACACAAAACGCAACAACATACGTGTCATGGGAGTTCCAGAAGGAGAAGAGAAAGGAAAAGGGGCAGAAAGAGTATTTGAGGAAATAATAGCTGAAAATTTCCCAACTCTCACGAAAGAAATGAACTTACATGTCCAAGAAGCACACCGTACCCCAATGAGAATAAATCCAAATAGACCTATGCCAAGACACATATTATTCAGAATGTCAAAAGTAAAAGATAAAGAGAAAATTCTCAGAGCAGCAAGAGAAAAGCAAACGATCACATACAAAGGATGTCCAGTAAGACTTAGTGCAGATTTCTCTTCAGAAACCATGGAGGTGAGAAGACAGTGGTATGATACAATTAAGAAACTGAAAGAGAAAAACTGCCAGCTGAGAATTCTTTATCCAGCAAAACTGTCCTTCAAATATGAAGGTGAATATAAAGTATTCACAAACAAACAGAAACTAAGAGAGTTTGCAAAAAAGAATCCACCTTTGCAGGAAATATTAAAGGAAGCCTTAGAACCTGAAAGAAAAAGACAGGAGAGAGAGGCTTGGAGGAGAGCATAGAAGAAAGGATAACCAAGAGTAAAAACACAAAAACAAGATGACATATGAAAACCAAAGAATAAAATGGAGGAAGTAAATAGTGCATTTACAGTAATATTGAATGTGAATGGATTAAACTCCCCAATCAAAAGATACAGGCTGATAGAGTGGATAAAAACTCATGAGCCATCCATATGCTGCTGACAAGAAACTCGCCTTAGATCCAGGGATACAAACCAGCTGAAAGTAAAAGGTTGGAAAAAGATACTTCATGCAAATAGTAACCAGAAAAGAGCAGGGGTAGCTATACTAATATCAGACAAAACAGACTTTAAATGCAAAGAAGTTATAAGAGATACAGAATGCCATTATATATTAATAAAAGGGACAATCCACCAGGAAGATATAACAGTCATAAATATCTGTGCACCTAACCAGGGTGCCCCAAAATATATGAGACAAACTCTGGCAAAACTGAAGGGAGAAATAGACATTTCTACAATAACCGTTGGAGACTTCAACATCCCACTCACATCACTAGTAGAACAACTAGACAGAAGATCAACAAGGAAAGAGAGAACTTGAACAATATGATAAACAAGTTAGACCTAACAGACATATACAGAACACTGCATCCAAACTCAGCTGATTATACATTCTTCTCAAGTGCCCATGGATCTTTCTCCAGGATAGACCACATGTTAGGTCACAATACAGCTCTCAATAAATATAAAAAGATTGAAATTATACAAAGCACCTTCTCAGATCATAATGGAATGAAACTAGAAATCAATAACAGACAGGAAAAAAGTAAATTTGTAAATGTGTGGAGACAGAACAACACACTCCTAAATAATTGGTAGGTCAAAGATGAAATTCCAAGTGAAATCAGTAAATATATTGAGACAAATGAAAATGAGAACACAGCGTATCAAAACTTATGGGATACAGCGAAGGCAGTCTTGAGAGGGAAATTTATAGCCCTAAATGCCTATATTAAAAAACAAGAAATAACTAAACTCAAAGATTTAACTGAACAACTAGAGAAAGTAGAAAAAGAACAGCAAACCAATCAAAGCAAGCAGAAGGAAAGAAATAATAAAGATTAGAGCAGAAATAAATGAAAATGAGAACAGAAAAACAATAGAGAAAATCAACAAAACCAAAAGCTGGTTCTTTGAGAAGATCAATAAAATTGACAAACACCTCGCTAGACTAACAAAGAAAAAGAGAGAGAAGATGCAAATAAATACAATCAGAAATGAAAGGGGGGAAGTTACAAATGACCTCACAGAAATAAAAAGAATCATAAGAGGATATTATGAGAAACTATATGCCAACAAACTAGACAACCTAGGTGAAATGGACAAATTTCTAGAAACGCACAACCAACCTACACTGACACTACAAGAATACAAGAACTTAACAAACCAATCACATTTAAGGAGATTGAATCCGTCATCAAAAATCTCCCAGCAAAGAAAATCCAGGACCAGATGGCTTCACAGTTGAATTCTACCAAACACTTCAAAAAGAATTAACACCAATCCTGTTTAAACTCTTCCAAAAAATTGAAGAGGAGGGAAAATTACCCAACATGTTTTATGAAGCCAACATCACCCTAATACCAAAGCCAGATAAAGATTCCACAAGAAAAGAAAATTACAGACCAATCTCTCTCATGAACATAGATGCAAAAATTATCAACAAAATACTTGCAAATTGAATCCAACAGCATATCAAAAAACTTATACATCACGACCAAGTGGGATTTATTCCTGGTATGCAAGGCTGGTTCAACATAAGAAAATCAATCAATGTAATACACCACATTAACAAGTTGAAGGAAAAAAAACACATGATCATCTCAATAGATGCAGAAAAGGCATTTGACAAAATCCAGCATCCTTTTTTTGATAAAAACACTTCAAAAGATAGGAATAGAAGGAAAATTCCTCAATATGATAAAAGGCATATATGAAAAACCCACAGCCAACATCATACTCAATGGGGAAAGGTTGAAAGCTTTCCCCCTAAGATCAGGAACAAGACAAGGATGCCCACTGTCACCATTGTTATTCAATATTGTACTAGAAGTTCTAGCTAGGGCAATTAGACAAGACAAAAAAATTAAAGGTGTCCAAATAGGAAAAGAGGAAGTAAAACTTTCACTGTTTGTGGGTGACATTATCCTGTACTTAGAAAATCCTGAAGTATCCACGACAAAGCTACTTGAACTAATAAATGAGTTCGGCAAAGTGGCAGGATACAAGATGAACACACAAAAATCAGTAATGTTTTTGTACGCTAGTACTGAACAACCTGAGGAGGAAATCAGGAGAAAAATTCCATTTTCAATAGCAACAAAAAGACTCAAATACCTAGGAGTTAATTTAACCAAAGAAGTACAGGACCAATATGCAGAAAACTACAAAACAATGCTAAAAGAAATTTAAAAAGACCTAAACAAATGGAAAGACATTCCGTGTTCATGAATTAGAAGAATAAATATCATGAAGATGTCAATCTTGCAGATGTCAATCTTGCCCAAACTGATTTATAGATTCAATGCAATACCAATCAAAATCCCAACAGCTTACTTTACAGAATTAGAGAAGGCAATTACCAAATTCATCTGGAAGGGTAAGTGCACCCGAATAGCCAAAAGCATTATAAAAAAGAAGAGCAACGTGGGAGGAATTTCACTGCCTGACCTTGAAACATATTACAAAGCTACAGTGGTCAAAATAGCATGGTACTGGCATAAAGATAGACACATCGATCAGTGGAATAGAATTGAGAACCCAGAAATAAACCCTCACCTATACAGTCAACTGGTTTTTGACAAACCTACCAAGCCCATGCTAATGGGAAAAAACAGTCTCTTCAACAAATGGTGTTGGGAGAACTGGATATCTATAACCAAAAGAATTAAAGAGGACCCCTATCTCACCCCCTATACAAGAATCAACTCAAAATGGATCAAAGATCTAAATATAAAAGCCAGAACCATAAAACTACTAGAAGAAAATGTAGGGAAACATCTTCAAGACCTTGTAGTAGGTGGTGGTTTCTTGGGCCTTACACCCAAAGCACGTGCAACAAAAGAAAAAGTAGATAAATGGGACTTCCTCAAAATTAAACACTTTTGTACCTCACAGGACTTTGTCAGAAGGGTGAAAAGGCAGCCAACTCAATGGGAAAAAATATTTGGAAATCACATTTCTGATAAGGGTTTAATATCCAGGATATATAAAGAAATGTTACAACTCAACAATAAAAAGACAAATGACTCAATTAAAAAATGGGCCAAAGACTTGAATAGACATTTGTCCAAAGAAGAAATATAAATGGCAAAAAAACACAAGAAGAAATGCTCAACATCACTCATGATTAGGGAAATGCAAATCAAAACTACAATGAGATATCATTTCACACCTATCAGAATGGCCACTATTAAAAAGACAGAGAACTACAAGTGTTGGAGAGGATGTGGAGAGATAGGAACACTTCTTCACTGTTGGTGGAAATGCAGGAGGGTACAACCACTATGGAGGACTGTTTGGCAGTTCCTAAAGAAGTCGAATATAGACTTGCCATGTGACCCTGCAATACCACTACTGGGTATATACCCAGAAGAACTGAGAGCAGTGACACGAACAGACATCTGCACACCGATGTTCATAGCCACATTATTCACCATTGCCAAAAGTTGGAAACAGCCCAGGTGTCCATCAACAGATGAATGGATAAACAAACTGTGGTCTGTTCACACGATGGAATATTATGCAGCTGTAAGAAGAAATGAAGTCATAAAGCATATGGCAACATGGATGAACCTGGAGGACATTATGTGGAGAGAAGCAAGCCAGACACAAAAGGACAAATACTGTATGAATGCGTTACTATGAACCAAATATATTGTGTAACATATTGTTTGATACAAAAAAAATTTATATGTATGCATTACATTTAATTGAGAAATGTAAAAAAAAAAAAATACACATTATAGTGTGGACTAAGGGGTCTGTGGTTTTCACCTGACTGGCAAGGGGGTCCGTGGAACAAAACAGGTAAAGAGCCCCTGCCCTAGAGGCAGAACAGGAGCACATCACTTAGGCAGAAGGCCTCCAAGCCCCCAGCAGGCCTGGCCAGGCTGCTGCGGGGGCCAGTTCTCCAGCTCAGGCCCTCCGAGGGAGACCTCTGGGGGCCCTGATTCCCTGCTGGGGAAAGCTGACCATCTCCACCCAGCTGAGGCTTGGCTGGAGGACAGCCAGAAGGGCCTCTCCTCCACAATCCCACGCCCCCCCAGAGGAACCCTCTGCCCTCACCTCTGCCACTTTGGTCTCCTGGCAGCTGGGGTGGCCCTAGGTGGAGGCACCTGGCCCCCGGGTGAAGGGCCCAAGAGCGGCAGACTCATGTCCCCTCCTCCTGAGTCTCAGAGACGTGCCTACCAGGGCAGGAAGATCCACTCCCCATTATCTACCCACAAGGCAAGGAAAGCACAGGTCACCTGCCCACAGGGGCCTCGCAGCCCTGAGAGCTCCCTGGAGAGACTCCCTGCTCCGATGATGCAGCCTGAGAACCCATCCGGGGTGACAAGCAAAGCAAATCCACAGGCACCCGGGGACACTGAAGGCAGAGGGACCCCAAGCTGGGAAGACCTGAAAGCCACTCAACCCCGAACACCACGACCCAGCCGGCTCTTCCCGGGCCTTGTCCTTAGACCTAAAAGGTCACTCGTGTGCCCCTAAGAAGAGGATACTCCAGGCAGGGACAGGCAGAGGGAGTGGGGTCTGAGTGTGCCGCTGGCCCCAAATCTGCCCACTCCCACCCCAGGAAGCAGCAGCTCCTTCCCTCCCACTGGGTGTTGTTATCAGCCAATCAAGAGAGCAGCCAACAAGCTGTTCCCAGGTGCAGCCACTCCAGCTCCTCACTCAGTCACTCAGTCACTCAGTCACTCAACAAACATTTCCGTGCCCCCCCCCCGCCCCCCGCTGCCCCGTGCTGGGCCCTGAGCAGATACTGGCCTCAGAGACCCACAGCTGAGCTGGGCAGCACCAGTCACCACGCGTCCCAACAGGCAAGCTAGGGAGTGGGACCCTGCACAGTGGCAGCAGAGGGTGCTCCGGGGGTCTGTGTAGCTGAGGAGGGTCTCGGGATCCTGGGCCAGGAGGGCGCAGCAGCCGCGCACCCCGGCAGGTGAGGGCTTTCTGCGGAAGGGTCCCTGTGGGTCGAGGGACACACAGGAAGGAGAGAGGAGTGGGGTGAGTGAGGAGGGGGCTCTGCACAGGAGTAAGAGTGGCTGATGTGGCCTGAGAACCCCTTTTGGGTGGCCCCAGCTCCCCAGGGTGTTCTCATGTCTTCCCACTGAGAGCAGTGGGGTGAGCACTGCCGTGCATGGTGCTGGTGACACAGGCCCATCCAAGCAGCCCCAGGACGGTGGACTGGGAGTAAAGCGCTGGAGAGGGGCCCACCCTGGAACAGCTGCCACTGCTGGGGCAAGACCCCCTGCCAGGGCTGCTTCCAGCGCTGCTCAGTGCCCCCCCCTTATGGTCCTCCGCACCCACCACCAGTGGACCAGACACCCCCGAAGACACTCGAAGCCCCCAGCGACCCCAGATACAGAAGGGAGGAGCCAGAACCAGGCTGGTGCCCTGGACTTCTGGGGGGCAAGCTGGCTGCACCCCAACCCGGAACAGAAGAGCCCTGTGACACACCCAGAAATCGGCAGAGCTGGGATTGGAAGCACCCCACTCCCTGGAAGGTAAAGACACCTGGACTGGGCGGTGCGGATCCTGGGCGGGAGCCTGGGGTGGGCCAAAAAGGCAGCGAAAGAAGCAGGGCTGAGTTTCGGCACAAAGGACGCTCTCTGGGTTCTTATTAAAAGTCCAGAAAAGGGGTGTGTGTGTGTGTGTGCGTGTGCGTGTGCAAGAGAGAGATGGAGGCCCCAGGGTGCCACAGTCCTCCTCCCCTCCCCCACCTGACAGCCCCTGTCGCCCCTGTCCCTCCCCTGGCTGGCGCTTGGGGCCGGGCTCCGGCTCCGCACTGCCCCCAGGAAGATGCCGCCAGGGTCAGGGAGGCCGGGGCGGGGGTGCCCTGCCCGGGGACGCTGGCACAGCGCAGAATCGCAGCGGCCTCCGCCTCAGCAAGCCACGACACAGACATTCCCGGACAGGGCTCTGGGCTGGGAGAGCTGCTGCGGTTCTTAATTGAAAGAGAACCTTCCCACGTTTCCTTACCTCTCACTGCCTTCCTTCCAAGTGCTTGTCCCCCTGCAGCCGATGTGGAAACTAACCTCCAGCACCCCGAGGCCCTAGCTGAACCGCTGGGCAGGCTGGGGCGCCTGGGGCCTGCCAAGCTCCCCTGGCACGGGGGCGTCACCGCGCCAAGGGCAGAGACGCGGGACCACATGCCCGAGAGTCCCCAGGGTGCGATTCTCCGCTGGGCCTTGACCGCCATCGTCTCACTGAAGTAAAATGATTCAATTAAAGCACGGAGCGCAGTGCCGCGCAGTAAGCGCTCAGCAAACGGGAGCTGTTTTCCATTTAAGCAACAGCCCGGGTCGTAGGTCTTGGGGCTAGCACACACATGAGAACGCTGAGGTTCGGGGAGCCCGGAAAGGAGCCCGGGAATGAGCCCAGGACCGTGTTTGTCCGAAGCTCCTTCCCCGGCACTTCAAGGATCCCAACTCCCACTGCGATTCCCCGAAAGGCAGCCTCAGGCCCTGCTCCATCAAAGGATTCAGGGCTCCAGCCGGGAAATCGTTGTTACCCACGCACACGGCGGGCATGGCTCTGAGGATGCCAAGACGTGCCGAAAGCCTCCCCCCAGGAGCCCCCCGCCCCAGGAGCCCCCCGCCCCAGGCTTGCACTGCCTACGCTGACCAAGCAGGGCCTGGCTCCCCCCCCCACCAGGGGAACCTGGTGTCTGAGCTGCCATCTTCCCGGGCCCTTGCCTTGCCGGGGGCAGCCGCCAGCCCAGGGGGGCTGTACTTGAGCCCAGCTCCGCCCTGGACCCCACACACCGTCCTTCCCAGGCCCGTGGCCCTCACTGCTACTTCCCACCTCTGTTTCCATTTTCTCTCTCAAGTTACAGAGCAGCTCTGCTCCTCCTGTATTAAAAACCCAATTTTCCCTGCACTATTAAACAAACTTCTTCAAAGACAGAACCTCACGTTGAATTAAACCCTTTTTTTGAAGACTTTAGTGGTTCCCATAAATACAGTAGATGAATAAGTTGGTGGCCCACTAAAACCCTTGTTTAATGTGAGGGTGAGGGACCTGGGAGCACTCTGGAAGCCTGGAGCAGCACGGGAAGGTGTTCTCTACTCCCTGCCCTGGGCCCCAGGGAAGGCACAAGCCAGTAAAGCCCCAGGGGCTGGTCCCACTCAGGGAGGCATCTCTGGCTCTTGGGGTTAATAGGGGTTCTTAGGAGATGCCATGAGAAGCACCCTGGGGACAAAGACCTTGGCCAGAGCGGTGAACCACTTTCCTCCCGTAACTTCCCCCAGAGCCAAGGAATGCCGTGGAAAGGTCACAGCACAAGAAGAAAAATAATCCAGATTCCAATCTGGCTTCAGCTACTTCACAGCTGTGTGACCTGGAGCAAGTTACATGACCTTCCCTTGTCTGCTTCTGCAATTTGTAAGGCGGGAAGAATAAGCCCTGAGATACCAGTTTGTTGCGAGGGACAAATGATTCCTCGTAGCTGAATTCTTACAGTTGTTCACATTACAGGGGGCACACTCAGTTGCTTTACTTTGAATAATACTGTTTGGGAAAGACACATCAGCTGCAACAACAGTCAACACTAGCTTGAAATGCCTAGAGGTCACCAGCCAGTATTAGTAAAAGGAGGCAAATAAATGTCATGCAGTTTTAGTAATTATCCCGAGGGTAGGACCTCACAACTGCAAGTGCTGATGTCCATATAAACAAGCCTTTTAAAGATCCCCTAGGAAAATAAAAGCAAGTCCTTAGGATAAGGAGAACCCAAACATCTATCTACAAGGCAAATTAACAAAATCTGCTTGATGTTATGTATACATAAATATACCCTTGAAGCATGGGATAAAATTTCTAGTGCAACATAAAACCCAGATTTAAACAGTTGTGTAGTTCGAACAACAGAGCGGTGAGGATGCCTTGTGGTCAAGGATGCCCAGAGGGGTCCCCCAGACAAAGTCAGATGCACAGGAAGAATTTGAATGAAAACTGTATCATGAAATGTAAGAATGGAAAAAGGCAACATTTCTAGAAGTACTTTTGTTTATAGACATATGACAATATTTGCTCATTCAACTAAATTAGTACAACAGATAGTACAAGTAGACATTTGACGACTTTAATTCTCTAGAAGTCAGCATTTCAAGCTGACCAAAATACTTTATCATCCTATCATTAGGAAAGGGAGGGTTCGTCTTATATCCTTGGGCATGTGTACTAATTGCTCCTTGATGACATAGAGGGAGAGAAAATTAAATGAGGTGATGCCTGGGACATCTTGCACCCTTTGGGAAGAGGACCTCTGTGTAATCTATAGTTGTGGATTGTTGCTACAGAAAGGAGCTGACAACTCCCTTCCTCGGTGATGGCAGGCAAGTTTTCCCCAAATAGACAGAAGGAAATCCCACACCAGCTAAGCCAGTTACATCCTGAGACAGAAGAAAGCCAACTGTTGACATGTTTGATTACATGTGCAAAACACAATTAATTTTGATTCACACATCTAATGTGGCTCTGAACAATGCCAATTCTGGAACATTCAGAGGGGTCTCAAGGAAGTTTTTTGCTTCTCGCGGTGACTACGAGTTGACAATAACTAATTACAGTGGTTATTGGGTAGACCAGTTGTCCAAGTCCAGGTTGGCATGTCAACCCAGGAGTCTGAGGCCCAGTTTTTGGACTAAAATTCGTGTCTGGAGCATACCCAGCCCAGAAGATGGATACAGAGGGAGCAGTGGAGGTGTCAGAGAGGTCTGGGGACTGGAGACCGGGGCACCAACTCTCCATGGCTCATGTGTGTGCCCAGATGAATCCCTTCTCCACCAGGAGCCTCCCTTTTCTATTCTGCAAAATTAGGGCATTAAATGAGATGACCCTTAAGTTCCCACTGATATCTGATGACCAACAGGTTTTCTAGGCCATGCTCATTTCCCTTCCTTCTGCCCGTTAGCAGGTTCTGGAAGGATCCTTAAAAGGCCCTGCCACAACCTGATTATAATCAGAATAATAAAATATTCATAATCACAGTAGCAACCAATATTTATTTAGTGTTTACTGTGTGCTAGGCACTTTGACAGGGGATTGATCTCATTTAAGAAATAATGCAGGGTGTGTTTACAGCTGTGAATTAGCTACAGCCAGAGCCAGCCTTCGTGAGAAGTCCAGCGCCTAGCCTGCCCTTTCTGTGTCCATTCCCCTCTATGAAGGCCATTTCCTGAGCACCAAATTCCCATGGTTTTATGATCTCTGTGCAGGATCTGGGGATGTTAGTCACAAGTGGGTCAACGCCCTGCCCACAGGTCGTCTGTATTTTAACAAAAAACTAAAGCTCAAATTAAAGGGACAAAGTTCCCAGGAAACAAAAATCAGAACTCAGAAAGTTAGTAAAAAAGGGGGATGGTGAGCACAGGGTCCCCCAACGTGCCCCTTTGAGGGCAGATACCTTCTAAGGCCACTCAGGAGGCACCTGGGAGGCTGGCTTCCTGCCTTTGCACGGTTTCTATGAGTCTCTTGACTCGTGGGACTGCCAGAGGTTAGAATTTGGACCAAGCCAAGGCACCACAGCCTGGGAAGCCCTGGGCAGGTGAGGAGCTGCCCTTTGGCCTCGGAGGGGCCAAGCCCAGCATAGCCACGAAAATTATTATTTACTTGAAAAGTTATTTCCTGCATAAACATCTTGCAAAGACGCATAGAACAGTCATGCCACTTCATCTCCCGTCAGTATATTTTTAAAAAAGAGAGATGAGGTATCAGAGAGTGGGCATGGTTCAAGTTTAAGGTACATTTTTAATTAAAAGAAAAAGATCAGAGCTGTGATACAGCATCATAAAGCAGATAATTTTACAGCTGGATGGGCTCCCTCTGATGTACTTGAAAACCATTTTCAAGCGACATAAAGTTTAACATACCGGTACATCTGCCTACCCACTAGATTCTACATGGAATTTAAAATTTAATTATATTAAAGCTTGGTTACAACGTGCATTGCAAGCATGCTAACCAAGTGGAACTTTAACAAAATCTCTGCAAATAGCTGTGTTTCTTCCTTTTAAACCTGGCTTTGTAAAACCCAGAGTAGAGTTTGACAGTTGATGGTTCTATATGCAGTGTCTACTGCTTACACAACAGACCCCTTGAGGCCCAAATGTCTGTTCCCCTGGATGTAGCTCATGAGCCCATCTCTTCTTTGCCTTCTCACTGCTAAAGCAGAAAACCTAACCAAAGGAACCAGGTAGTCAGAGGGCTGGGGTTGACCTTTACAAAATCATGTACGTGTGTACTGAAGGAAGAGGTGATTAGTTATTCTAGAGAGAGGCTTTTCACTACTAATTTTATGTGCAAATTAAAGAATTATTTTCTCAGGGGGAAAAAGTTGCCATATTGACCTATTACTCACAGATTGGATGCTTTCTACAATTAAAAGTACAACCACTGTAAACTATAATCCATGCTTAGTGGCAATGCCCCAAAATGTGTTTATCAATTGCAATGAATGTACCAACTGATGAAAGATGCTGCTAATGTGGAAATATATGGGAGTGGGGCATATGGGAATCCCCTATATATTCTCTGTTACATTTATGTAATTGAAGTATCTTTTAAAAAATAAAAAAGTGAAGAAGAAAAAGTACAACCAGTTCTACAGGAAGAAAACACTCCATGCAAGCATGCTCCAGGGAAGTACACGTTGAGCTTGAAGACGTGGACTCTGAATCAGCCAGCCCTGTTTTGAATCCTGGGTCAGGCCCTAACTAGCTGTGCATTCTTGGGCAAGTTACTTCACCTCTCTGGGCCCATTCTACAAAATGGAAATAATAATAGTGTCTACCCGATACAAGACTGTTAGAAAAGTAGATAATGTATATAAAACACAGTAACCTATGCAGAGTAAGCACTCAATAGATGACAACTGTAATTTCCATTGTTACTGTCACTGCTGTTGTTTAAAAAAATGCCAGCATTATGCCACAGCTGAACAAGCCAGCAGCTTCACCTGACAGACTAAAATAAGGACACTCGTGCTCCAGCCAGCAAAACTGCACGGTTTAAGTTATGAAGCATCTTGAGGTGTTTCTTACTCAGAAAGAAAAAGAAAGGAAGAGAAACTAGTCTTTTCATTTTTCCACTTATCTATCAATCTACTCATCCATCCAACAAGCATCTACTGAGTCCACAACTACGGAAGAGAAAAGATGCACATGGTCTAGTCCCCAAGGAATTTATAACCAGAGGAACCAGATAAATAAGGAACACAGCTATAGATAGAAGACTAAGGAAGACAAGTGTCAAGGAGGTTCTGGAGAGAGAAATGTCACACTCAACTGAGAGAATCAGACTTCCTAGGGAGGGGCTTTTAAAATGTAATCTAACAAGTGGGGCATTAACCCCAAAAGAGGTGGGGAGGAGGCATGACAGATTCTTCAGGGTACCATAAACAGTTACAGAAAGTGCTTTCTGAAGACCTAGAGGTCCCGGCATAGAAAGATATCTTTGGTATATTTTTAAGTGAAAAAAAAAAAAAACTGAGCTGTATAATACAGAGAAAGATACGGTTTCTTAAAGTATGTGTGCATTTCATCTTTATAGAGATATGCTATACACCAAATTGTCAATAGAGTTTACCTGTTGAAAGTATGATGGGAAGAACTGGGGACGGGAGCAAACACGCAAAGGGAAATTTTTCACTTTTTATTACATATTTCTGTATAGTTTGAATTTTTCAAATTTAGCATAGATTGTTTTTAGAATAATTCCTAACCATAAAAAATGTATTTAAATGTTAAGTGATTTACTTATTTTCAGTCATCATATTTGATGTCTGAAGTTTTCCATTGACATTAAAGGAGGGCATGGGATTTTTATGTTTATTCATCAAGGACATGGGCTAAAATTTATTCACTCCAAAAAGATTTACGGAGTCCCTACAACAAACTGGGTGCTCTTCTAGGAACCAGGGAACAGAGCAGCCACCAAAGAGTCAAAATGCCTGTCCCTTATATTCTAGTGGGGGAAGACAGACAGTAACAAAAATACAGTCAGGTGGCAAAGAACGCTTAGTAGAAAAGTGAAGGAGAGATAAGAGAATGAGAGAGGGGGATGGGGTGCTATTTTATACAGGGAGGTCACAGAGAGCTTCTTTGAGAAAGTGATACTTAGGAGGTACCAGAAGGAAGGGGGGTCCCCCACAGATAGCTAGGGAAAGGGTTCTCCAGGCAGGAGCATGCGAGGCATATTTAAGCAACAGCAAGGCAGCCAGTGTGGCCAGAGCAGAGCGAGCCAGCAGAAGAGAGGACAGGGATGCGGCAAGAGCCTGATCACACAGGAATTTGTAGGCCAGTGGGTGTACAGGGAACTACTGGGGCTTTGGAGCCATAGATGGCATGATCAGATATGGGTGTTAAAAGGAGATACCCGAAATCAAGGCTATAATGGGAGCCCAAGAGAAAGAGGAAGGTGCATCGACTATAGTGAAATCAGTGGAGGTAGTGAAGAAGTCAGTAGAGTCTACATCCTCTTTGAAGTTAGAGCCAACAGGATTTGTTGATGGAGTAAATGAAGGAGGAAAGAGGAAAAAAGAGTCAAGGATGGTTCCCAGGCTGCAGGGTAGGCTGTACTTGCCATTTTCTGAGATGGGAAAGATTGGGCAGGAGCATTTTTGGACTGATAGATAAAGAGTTGTGTTGTAGACTTCGTGGTAGATTGAACCATGCATCCCAACAAAAGACACGCTCTTAACCTTCACCTGCATTCCTATGGGTGTGCACCCATTGTAGATAGGACCCTTTGAAGACGTTTTTAGTTAAGATGGGGCCAAACTGAATCAAGGTGGGTCTTAATCTGTAGTACTGGAGACCTTATAAAAAGAAGAGATTCAGAAGCAGTCAAGTGGTAGAAACCAGAAACCAGAAGATATAGAAGCCAGAAGTCAGAGGAAGCCACAGGAGGAGAGAAGGAATCAGTCCACTATGTGCCGATCTTCATCGCCAGCATGCTACCCACACCAGAAAGCATGGCTTTGCTAATGTCTTGATTTGGGAAATCTTAAAAGCAGCCAGAGAGGAAAAAATGACCCATTATGCTATTATGTACAGGGGAACAAAAATAAGAATGTAGCATATGTTTGTCAGAAACATTGCAAGCAAGAAGAAAGTGGGGCACCATCTTTAAGATGGTGAAAAAAAAGTAAACCTGGAATTCTATACCCATTGAAAATATCTGTCAAAAACAAAAGTTACGTGAAAACTTGATCAGGCATACAAAAGATGACTTTATCACCATCAGATCGGTATTACAAAACATGTTTAAGGATTGTCTTCACAGAAGGAACATGATACCAGATGGACATCTGGATCTATATAAAGGAACAAAAGGATTAGAAATGGCAAATAGGTATGTATGTGTAAACAATTTTCCCTATTTCTTAAATAGACTTTTTCAGTCAAAAATAATTACAATGTGTAATTTATAACATATGAAGAAGTAAAAACATATAACATATGAAGAATATAATAACAGTACAAAGGCCAGGAGAGAGGAAATAAAAATATAATGCTGTAGTATATGTGAACAGGTACATATTACTAGAAGGTAGACTGTGATAAATTAATGGTATATATTCTAAATCCTAAACAATCACACAAAAAAAGAGATATAGCCAATAGAGAAGACAAAATACAGTCATTAAAAATATTTGACTAACCTAAATGAAGGAAGAAAAGGGGGAGAACAAACAACAGATGGGGCAATTAGTACACAAATCTCAAAAAGGAAGGGTTAATATCCTAAATTACATTAATTACATTAAATTACATTAAATATATGTGGTATAAATACCTCAATTAAAAGTCAAAACATTGTCAGATTGGATTAAAAAAGAAAGAACTAACCATATGCTGACTACAAGAAACACACTTTAACTATGAAGATACAAATGTATTAAAAGTAAAAAAATAGAAAAATATACCATGACAGCAGTAATCAGAAAAAAACTATAATGGCTCTAATAAAACCATACAAAGTAAATTTCAGAGTAAAGAATACTACCATGGATGAATAGGGTCATTTCATAATAATAAAAGGTCAAATCCTCAAGAAGATGTAACAATCCTAAATGTACAAGCACTAAACAACAGAGGTAAAACATACATTAAACAAAGATGAAAAAACCGAAAGGAAAAATAGACAATATCCACAATTATAGTCAGAGATTTCAAAACCCTCTTCACAATCATTGATATAACAAATGGACAGAAAAGAGTATGAGTACAGAAAACTTTAACACTATCAACCAACTTGACCTGATTGACATATGGAGAATACATCCAACAGCCAAATATATATTCTTTTCAAGTGCATTTAGGATATTTACCAACATAGTCCATATTCTGGGCCACAAGCAAAATCCAATAAATGTAAAAGGATTTAAATCATACAAATCATATGTTCTTAGACCAAAATAGAATTAAATTTGTAATCAATACTAGAAAAAGATCTGTAAAATCTCCAAATATTTAGAAGCTGAACAAAAGACCACCAAATAAATTATGGATGAAAGAAAAAACCATAAATGATATTAGAAAATCTTTTTAATTGAATGTGAAAACAGAACATAAACTTTTGGGAGATGCAGCGATAGAAAGACTTAAGATACTTTTATTAAGAAAAGAAAAAAGCTCTCAAATCACTGACCTAAGCTTCCCAATTAAGAAAATAGAAAAAGAAGAGAACATTAATACCGAAGAAAGGAGAAAAATGGAATAATAATGATAATGATAAGGACAGAAATCCATGAAATAAAAGACAAAGAAACTATAGAGAGAAAAAAAATCAATGGAATTAAAAGATGGTTCTTTGAGAAGATCTAGACAAACTGATCAGGAAAAAAGAGAGAGGACACAAATTTTCCAATATCAGAAATGAGAGAGAGAGCATCACTTTAGATCCTACAGACATTAAATAGATAAGAGACCATTATGGGCAATTTTATGGCAATAAATTTGATACAATAGGGGAAATGGACAATTTCTTGAAAGACATAAACTACCAAAGCTCACACAAAAAGAAATAGATAACCTGAATAGACCTCTCTCTATTAAAGGTAGTAAACTTGAAGTTAAAAAATTGCCCACAAAGAAAGTTCCAGGCCCAGATAGCTTCACTGGTGAATACTACTAATCATTGAAAGAAGACATAATACCAGTTTGACCTAAACTCTTGCAGAATATAGAGGAGGAGGACTATTTCCCAACTCATGTTATGAATCTAGTATTACTCCAATACCCAAACCAAAGACATTACAAGAAAGGAAAACTATAGGTCAATATCCCTCATAACATACAAGTTAAATCCTTACAAAATATGATCAAATCAAGTCCAGCTATATATAAAAATTATAATTAATATCCAAGTAAAAGTTTAGTTTAAAGTTCAAAATCAATCAAGGAAATTGTTATGGATTGAAAAGATATGCTCATCCTGTGAGCATGACCACATTTGGAAACAAGATCTTTAAAGGTGTTATTACTTAAGATGAGGCCAAACTGGATTAAGGTGGGCCTTACCCCAGTAACCAATATTATTGGTGTCTTTATTACCAGAAGAAATTTGAACACAGTGAGTAGGAAACAGACAGAGAGAAGAAGGTCCTGTGATGGAGGCAGAGACTGAGTGATTGCATGGATTGTCAGCCACCACCAGAAGCTATGGACTTCAGAGGAGGTGCCTGCCAACAACTTTGATTTTGGACTTCTAGCCTCCAAAACAGTGAGACAAAAAGTTGCTATTGTTTTAAACCCTCAAGTTTGTAATACTTTGTTATGGCAGCCCTAGCAAACTAAGACAGTAATTCACCATATTAAAAGACTAAAAACATATGATCATCTCAATAGGTACAGAAATAGATTTGACAAAACCCAACATCTCTTCATGATAAAATCACAGAAGAAATCTGAGTAAGTTCTGTAGTCTATTTAATAATAGTGGGAAGCGGCAATAGTGTGCCGATGTCAATTTCCTGGTTTTTAACATCCTATAGCTATGTAAGATGTTATTGGTAGAAGCGGGGGAAGGGTAAAGGGAAGCTGCGTACAATTTTTACAAATTCTTGTGAGTCTATAATTATTTTTAAATGTACAAAACCTCTACACTGAAAACTATAAGACACTACTAAAATAAAGAAAACATAAATAAATGGGGAGATATACTATGTTCATGGAAAAGAAAATTTGGTATTATTAAGATGTCAATTCTCCCCAAATTGATCTATATTTTCAATACAATTCCAATCAAAATGCTATTAGGTTTTTTGTAGAAATTGCTAAGTTGGTTCTAAAATGAATATGAAGGGAAGTGGCTATGGCTCGATCAGTGGGGCTACCGTTTACCATATGGGAGGCCCCGGGTTCGGTTCCCGGGGCTTCCTGGTGAAGGCAAGCCTGCCCACACGGCGTGGTTAGCTGACCCAGCGAGCACAAGCAGCAAGGGGGTGATAAATGAATAAATAAATAAAATCTTTAAAAAAATAAATAAATAAAATAAAATGAATATGAAAATGAAAATGACTTAGAAAAGCCAAAACAGTAGTGAAAATTGTTACACTACCTGATTTGAAGACATCTTGTAAAGCTACACTAATTATAAAGTATGAGACATGAGAGCTAATCCTTTAACTGATAAATTGTAGTTGCTGGTTTTGGTGGTGAGTGGTGGTGAGTTGACACCATGATTGAGCCTCTTCTGATAAGTGCCATTTATGAAGCATTTCATCTACTATGGTGGCTGAAGAAACTAGACTATGACATAGATGGAGTGATTAAAAACACATTTGATATGTGTAACATATAGAATATCCATTGTAACAATTAGAGTTCCAGCAAGAAACAGAATCAAATTCAGATGCCATAAGAGACTTTAATGAAGGCAAGACTTAAGAGTCATGGCAGGTTACAGGGAGCCAATGGGGAAACGGGGGGACTTAGAGGTTTAGAACAACGTTGAGAAACCTGTACCAGTCTGATGAGGCCTGGGGGACTTAAATGAGGGGTTCAGGAGAGGAACTATAGTGGGGGGGGTGCAAAACACATCATAGAGAAGAGAGGGAGAGGGGAAGAAATACACAAAAGATAGCAGAAAATACATAAATAAAAACAGTGTTGTCTAAATGAAGAAAAGTGCATAGAAGTAAGGGAAACAGGCATGTAACTTAATTTTCAAAACTAGTAACACATGATTTGCAGCTTTCTAGGAGAAAGTTTCATCAAAACAGTATTGTATGGGTAAAGAAATTAATATTAAGTATGGTATTGGCAAAAAATTGAATAGCATACAGTTTAGAAAAAGACGAACACATACGTGGTCAATGGATTTTCAGCAAAGGTGCCAACACAAATCAATGGGAAAGGGATGATCATTTCAACAAACAGTTGGACAATCGAGTAGCCAGCCAGAAAACCCTGGCTCCTTATCTTGAAAAAGATGATAAACCTAAACGTCAGAGGTAAAACTGTAAAACTTCTAGAAGAAAACATAGGAGAAAATTTTGATGACCTTAGTCTGGCAAAGATTTCTCAAATACAACTGAAAAAGTATAAACTTATAAAAGAAACAGTCAACAAATTGGACTGCATAAAAATTAAAAACTTTTTATCTTCAAAGGATCCTCTTATGAAAATGAAAAGGTAAGTCACAGACTAAGAGAAAATAGTTGTAAAATATATATTCAACAAAGAATTTGAATCTTGAGTAATTTTTTAAAATCTTCTTACAGCTCAACAATGGGAAGACAACCCAATTTTTTAAAGGAACAAATATTTGAATAGACACTTTGCCATAGAGGATATATGGATGGCAAATAAGCAGATGAAAAGATCCTCAACATTATTAGTCATTAGGAATACCACTAGAATAGGTAAAATTAAAAAATAAAAATAAATAAAAAACAATACCAAGGGTTTTCAAAGATATAGACCAACTGTAACTCTCATACACTGCTGATGGAAATGTAAAATGATACAACCACTTTGGAAAACAGGTTAGTAGTTTCTTATAAAGTTAAATATACACCTACCACACAACCCAGTCATTCCACTTCTAGGTATCTACCCGAGAAATAAAAGTGTAAATCCACACAAAGACTCGTACGTAAATGTTCACAGAAACGTTATTTTAATAGCCACGAGCTAAAAACAAAACTGCCCATGGACAAGTGAATAGGTTTTGTGAAAAATGTTGTGGTATATCTATAAAATGGAATACAACTCAGCAAATAAAAAGGCATGGATTGCTGGTACATGAAACAGTATGGATGGCTCTCATAACTATGCTGAGTACAAGAAGCCATGTCAAATAGAACACATGCCATATACCATTTGACATGATTCTAAAACACTTTGTCTCACCCATACTGCTCCTTAGACTCGTAGCTAAATGTGCCTTCCTCAGGGAGACCTTCTCTGACCATCCCCAGGCAGTGGTTTGGTAGAAGGATTCAGAGGGCTCGTGACGATGATTTGTTATGAAGTGGTACAAAGCAAAATCAGCCCAGGGAAAACGCACATGGGGTAAAGTCTGGTGGAAACGCTTTACACGCTTCCAAGGTCCGCTCCCAGTGCAGCAGCATAGGACACACTCAATTCCTCCGGCAAAAGGTTGTGACAATACACGCAAAATGTTGTCTACCAGGGATGCTTATGAGAGACTCAATGCCCAAGGCTTTTACTGGTCACATAGGCACCCTCTGCCCAGCACATTCCATATTCCCAGACTCTAAGAAGGACAGCATGTGTTCAGCGTAAGCCACATCGTGTGTACTGTTTAGGCACAGGGAGCCGCTCTGATCATTTAGCGAATGTGTAAAACAGCATTATTGGGAATTCTTTAGCTGTCAAGTTCCCAGACGCCACCCAAGCACCAACCATGTCAGCAGGTCTTTCTAAGGATAGGAATCTTAGCCCTGCTGTGTTAACTCTTTCCTTTGTAGCCTCTATCACACCTTGAATTAGTTGAGTTATTCATTAATTATTTGTGTAATCATTTATTTAACATCTGTCTCTCCTTTTAGGCTGTAAGTTCTAGAAATGCTGTGGTGGTGCCTGCTTGGCACGAAGTTAAAGCTAAGTAAATATGCATTGGATGAATAAACGATGAATGAAGAATTGAATGAATGTAAAGGGTTGAGCAAAATGCCTGGCATATAATCGACGTCAGCACAGGGTGGTTATATTATGATTAATTGCTTGATTCTGGAGCCTCCTCGACAGCCCTGGGGGAAGATTGATAGCCGTGAGTAAAGAAAGTCGGAATTCAAAACGTGTGGACAACAGACCACCTGGAAACTAGGAGGCATGATGTTCAGAAATCCCAACAAGAAGGGCAAAGGTGAACAGCTAAAGGCTTCCCATTGTACTTTGATCTCAAGAAAAACAAAAACAAAACAAGCCCCCAGCCCCATCTGGCCTTTCCCTCACCCCTGGAGCCACAGGCACCAGGAAAAGCTGAACAGTCTGAGATTCCCCTTGGGGTCTCCATAGCATCCCGGCTGCTGGGGTAGCCCCACATCTGCTGGTTCCAACCTCCAAGGAAACCACCCATCTGCCAAGCCCCCAGACTGTCCCAGCCCCCCAAAGGAGCCAGGCCCTGAGGGACAAAAGAAGAGAAGAGTACAGACAGGCAGATGTAGGAATTTCAGAGTATTTTGTTGCAAGTTATGCATTGTTTGGATCATCAGCTGTTAGGAGAAACAAATTTTTAGAAGCACACCAAGTTCTAGGGAGTACTCAGTTATTTTAATACATCCAGATACTGCACAAGCAATATGAATCCTTGTATTGTTAATGTGAATCATTATTCAAAATATGTCACTGCCCAATCAATAGAAAAGTTAAAACTCATCAATATTTAAATTTTTCCAATTGACATCTTATCGTTCTATCCAGGAAAGAGCTCGGCAGATCACAAAATCCATTATTTAATCTTTGGAGTTTGCAGAGCTCAGAATTAAACACCACTCTGTGTCACTGGCTGCCTGAACGGAGGCTGGTGGTGGGTCAGATTGGGGAGGAGGGGCAGGAGAAATGAGAGACCTCTGCAGGGTCATGGGTCCAAGGCAGCCGCAGGAGACAGGAAGGCTTTCTTTTTGTGCCTGTGGGGCCGCTGGGCTTTGGTGCTTAGGGGAGGGGAGGTTGACAGGCTTCAGGACAAGCCCAGATTCCTCAGCATAGGGGACCTGCCGCCACTACCCCTCCAGCCCTAAATCCCCCCAGGCTTGCTCTTCTGCCTCCAGACCTCTGAGATGCCATTTCCCCCTGAAATGCCCTTTCTCTCCCCGCCTCCCCCCACCTGACTAATACCTACTCTTCCTCCAGGTCTCAGCTTAGAAGCCACCTATGCCAAGATGCATTCCCCTGGGCATCTAAGGCCCAGTAAGGACCACTACATAGGCTTCCATGGGATTCTGTGCCAACCTCCAACTCGGAATCTGCCTGGCTGTACTTGATGGCTCTCGGCGTCCCTGCCACAGAGACTGGTCAGTCCACTCCCACATCCTATGGCCTGGTATGTTGCTTGCCACACAGGAGGGGTTCGAGCAACAGCTGATGAAATGAATGAATGAATGAATGAATGAATAGCCAGCATCCTTAAACCTGTCAGATCTTCTAGTGTCTCCAGGCTGTCCTGGAGGAGAGTGACCTCGGGGAAGTGGTGCAGGTGGTCAGAGACAGAGTCCCACACCTGGCTTGACCTTCTCAGTGGGCGCACCCCTACACTTAAAGGTGGGGTGGGTGCAGAGAAGTTTCCTGGGACTCCACTCAGGGACCAGTGGAATATTCCATCTGATGGCAGAAATCAGGCTCAGAGCTCCTTGGGGGCTCATAGTTACAAGGACAGAGGCAGGGACAGCACGTAGAGCAGATTTAAGGGCACCAGAGAAAACCCCCAGGACTTTCCCACCACAAGGCCTGGGTTCCCACTGCACCCCAAAGGGGACACAGCCATGCATGGGCCGTACACACCCTTTCCTTATGGAGCTGATGCCCTGTACAGAGGCAGGCTAGAAGGTGAGTGCCACCCAGGAGCTCACGGAGTACCCCTGGGCTTCCAGCCCAGCCAGGGTCCTGGGATCCCTGTGGAAGGAACGATCACACTAGGATGGGGGAGTCAGCCAGGCAGAGGGCCAAGAGCATGCCAGCAGCCAGGCTGGGGGTGGGGGGTCTAGAGGCCCAGGGCCCAGGGAAGAGCTTGGCGTACCCGGGGCAGGAATGGAGACAGGGTGGGTGTGGAGAAAGCAGCGGGCACAGGCACAGGGGGGGGGTGGGGTGGGGGTGGGCAGATGGGAGCAGGCTACAGGCCACGGTGGGAAGAGCCGGATGCCACACAGGGTTTAGGCAGAAAGGTGACACGGTCATCCTTGCACTTCTACAGAATTGCTCTGACTTCTATGGAGAGAATGGTTGTGGGGGCAGGGGGGCGGGTAAGTTAACGGGAGACCAGTGGGGGGACCAACTGCAGAGTCCAGCACGAGACCCCAGTAGCGAGGACAAGGGCAGGGCAGCCCCGGCAGAGGGGGAGGCAGAGGGCTCGGAGGACAGCCAGGCTTCTGGAGTCAGCAACAGGATGAGGGGAGAGCTGAAGCTGGGCCAAGCTGGGGGAAGCAGGTCTGGGGCAGGGGGTGTGGGGGGGTCCTCGTTCTTCAGTATCAGGCTTTGAGCCGTGCTCAAAGGCAAATGCCTCCAGAGAGGAGTCCTGAGTTTTGATTGGCCATTCCCCTTCAGACATTCTCCTGAGGGCAGGCTGTGCCGGGAAGTTAGCTGGAACTTTCTGAGCCCCCGGTGGTGAGGGGAATGGGGTGCCTGAGGCTTACAGGGCAAACTCCGTTAGATTTCGAGGTCAGAGGCATCTATGGATAGATGTTTGGTCCTCATGGCCTGATGGAGCAGCGTCCCCACCCCTCTAGGGCTTGTGCGACAGCCATGCTCTCCCAGAACATGGGGTGAAGGCCCCACCCTTTCTGGAGCATTGGGGTGCCCCCAGGCTCTCCATGAATGCCAGGGCTCAGGCCCCATCATCTCTAAGCACTGGGGTGACAGCACTCTCCCTCAACAGTGGGGCAAGGCCCTCCACCTCCCAGCACAGGGGCAGACTCCCCCTTTCCAAACACGTGGGTGGGCCCGCGCCCTTGGCCCAGCAAGCTCTTTTCAGTCTAGGCCTCAGCTTCCGTGGTTGTGCCCTTGAAGCCATTCTTCCTTCAGTTTGTCCCCTCTCTGTCCCTTTCAATCCAGGCTTGCAGTAGTTCTGCTCATGTAAATTTTGCAAAACACTGTCAGCTTTCCATACAGTTCAAACAAGTCCAAGTCATTAGACAATAGAACTTTCCACAGATCCTTCCTGGATAACTGCATTTCCAGTCCTGACTTCCAACGAAACGGCCGACTGAATCCATGTCCAGCAGAGAAGCCCTGTCCTCCGGGGACTCGCTTCCCAGAAGCTCAGGGAGGCCCCTGATGGAGCCACTTCTGGCCCTAGTTTCTGAGCACACTATCTGGATTGACTCAGATTTTTCCAAACCACCAATTTCTGGTTTCTTTGTACTTAAGAGTTCAGTTCTCAGCTTATCCCCTCCTCTCTCCTTTTACTATAAGCTGCAGGAAGAAGCCAGGTTTTACCTTCCATGCTTAGCCTGGAAATATTCTCAGCTAAATATCCGAGTTCGTTGCTTTACAAGTTTCACTTTCAACCCAACATCAGAACACAATTTTGCCAAATTCTCTGCCACTTTATAACAAGGACTGCCTTTCTTCCAATTTCCAATAACACATTCATCATTTCCTTCTAAGGCCTCATCGGAGGTACAGTTAATGTCCATATTTCTACCAGCAGACTCTTCAAAGCAAGCTAGGCCTTTTCTATCAAACACTTCACAATTCTTCCACCTCTACCCATTACCCAATTCCAAGGCCATTTCCACATTCTTAGGTACTTGCATTGGCAGCACCCTGATTTCCAGTACCAAAAACTATTTTATATTCCTGGGCTTGGTATTCTCCGGCTGGCAGGCCATCTCTGGGGTTCCTTGTCTTTTCCGTCACGTGGCAATGCACATGGCAGCATCTTCTCCTTTCTCGTCTCGGTTCCATTGACTTCCAGCTTCTGGCGGCTCTGCCGGTGGAGGACTCCAGTAACCAGATCAAAGCCTACCCTGGCTCGGTTGAGCCACATCTTAGCTGAAGCAGCTTCTTCAAGAGATGGTACTCACAGCTAGCCCACACCCAGAATGCGGGCCAAGACCAAGAACTTGTCCCAAGTGGGGTCCACAATTCAGTCCACCAGACCGGCATCCTTGGTGGCCCTCGGCTCACGGCACCATAACTCCAAGCTCCGCCTCTTGCTGATACTGCCTCCCCCTGAGTCTGCCTATCTCTGTTTCCCGTTTTTATAGGACACGGTGATGTTGAATCAGGGCCCACCCTCAACCAGGTGGGCCTCATTTTACCTAATTGTGTCCTGAAAGACACTATTTCCAAAGAAGGTCACATTCAGGGATCAGGGGTTAGGATTTGTCTTTATGGACACACAATTCCACCATGATACCCCCTCCCCCAGCTCCAAAAAGACAGACCAAGATTGGGTCTTGTTCTCCTTTCTAGCAGCCCCCTCAGGACTGAGCTGATCTAATGTTCCAATAACCCAAGAGTATGCTTTCAGAAATCCAGAGATGCAACCAGAGACAGGGACACATCCCCCAGCGCCCTGCGAACAATCAGTAGAAAGCGAATTAGCCAGTTAATGCTCAGTTATTATGACTTTCATGTCAGGTATATTTCCATTGTTTCCTAATTCTTTGAAAAACGCCCATATCTGTGCAGGGAATATATGGTTGCTCTCTTGTAACCAGAAGGTCTTATGAAGTGGAACATCTACTCCCTGACCACATTAGGCTTTGTCTAGCGCACCCTATTCACCCTCTACCTATCGGGTAGGCTGTCGTATTTTTATGTCTCTTGACGGCACCTATCCTGATGTCCTACTGGGCCCCACTGGGTCTCTCTAAATTACACACATAACTCATGCCCTTTTCTACTTAACCCAGTCCTTAGCCAGCCCTAGTCTAAAGCCAGGAGCACAGAAGTCCATGGAGAGCTTCGCTTTACACTGCACTCGATTCTCCAGTCGCTGTGCGTGACTCAGCTTCTTGTGGAAGTCGTGATTTCTTTTCCCTACAATTGCGGGCACCAGGCCCTAGAAAACCGTCTGGATGCTTGACCCCGCTGGCTTTTCTTGGCTGCCAAAAGTAAGAGAGCTTCTGCAAAAGAGGCCTTGCCCTCCACAGCTCTCCTGGAGGCAGATTAACTTTCTTTGAAAGATAATTTTATGAAATGAGTAATGTATCTTGTACATTAATCAAAAAGTATGGCTCTGAGATTTTATTCTGTCCTGATAAGAGGACAGAGGAAACCTTATCACCTAAGAGCAGACAGTCCAGTCCAACCTCCCAGCCTGTATGGAGGGTCACGGAGCTGTCGTTGAGTTGGTCCATGAAGGTTGGGAGTGGGTCTAAGCATGGGCTTGGAGTGGGTAGGGAACAGACTCTAAGATGTCCCCTGGTATCTCCACCTCCTGGTGTTCGTGCCTTTACTTGGCCCCCTCCCCTTGGGTGTGAGCACAGTGTGCTTTGCATCTAACCAATTAAACATGGCAAAGGGAATGATTAGGCTACATACAAACGAAAATTCCATCTTGCTATCCACTCTCTTTTGCCTCCTTGGCTTGCACACTTTGATGAAGCAAGCAGCCATGCTGGAGAGGCCCACATGGCAAGGATCTGAGGGAGGCCTCCACCCATGGCCAAGGAAGAACTGAGGCCCTCAGGCCCTCAGCTCATGAGTCCTGCCACCAACTGCACGAGCCTGGAAGCAGACGACTCTCCAGTCGAGCTTTCACAGTCCCAACTGACACCGTGATTGCGGTCTCATGCAGCGGACCCAACTAAGCCGTAGCCAGCCTGCCCGGCCCACAGAAGCTCTGAGATGATGGATGTGCCTGGGGTGTGGTAATTTGTGACACAGCAACAGAAAACAAATACAGAGTCAGACAGAGCTGGCTTCCAGTCCTCATTCCACCATCTACTCTCTGTACGACCTCAAGCAAGTTACTCAATTTCTTTAAGCCTCAGTTTCTTTATCTATAAAAGGGAAGTGGTAATCACATCTATCTCTGGAGGTGGAAAGGGTTAAACGAGGCATCAAAGGGTTCAGTGTTCTCAACCAGGGCTCCTCCAGGAAAGTAACAGGCCCTAAGACCCACAGGCATCCACCGTATATAAGAAATTTACTTCTCCTCCGTGCATTGGAATGGTCCTAGCTTGGACCATCCCTGAAAGAATTAAGAAAAAGCCAGGCACGCAGTTTTCAGTACAGCTCAATTCTCATGGAAGCTCAGGTGAGAAAGGCTGCAAGTAAGCATGCAATTAATGGTAGCTCTTTCTTTTATTAATGTTAGTGTATGTTACATCCACTGTCCTGATTCCCAAGGCTGACATTTCAGGAATGTCTGATTTATATCAGGGGGCATCTGCTGAGACCCTTCCTCAAAGACAGAAACAGCTGCCTACTCCACCCACCACTTAGCCCAAAAGACCCTCAGAGGACAGATCTCAGAACAATTTCACAACCACGTTTTCTTGCCAAATAACAAGCATTTCCCACCCCCAATATTTTGGGCTCGGGGTTTCATCCATGTTAACTTTCCAGGACTCAAATTTGACATCAGACAGAAATGAAAATAATTCTCCCATCATCCTTTTTCCAGAAATTATATTAGTTTTGGAAAGACAGGGAGGACTGAGGGTAAGGGCCCTGTGTCTGTGTCTCTCGTGTTGGATGTTTTAGGTCCCTGCATATTCTGAGCGCTTTGCCAACACCTTCTTGCCTGGTTTTCAGCTAGGTACCAGCTCGGATGACAGCTGGACCTAAAGACAGGGCTCTAGCAGGGCCACCGTGGCTCTTGATTGGTTTTAGGGGGAGGCTGCACCAAAGGAGTCATTTTAATGAAACAGATCAAGGGCTAGCAAGTCTTCAGAGAGAAGAAACCCCATTTAATCCTTTAATTTCAGGAATTTGAACTGACATCAGGGGTCCTTTAAGAGCTCTGTGAAGGGAGGCGATTTCCCACGCTACAGACCCCAGGCGGTGCGTGAACTGCACGTTGTCTGGGAAATACAGAAGTTACTGGCTTAGCAAATTATTTCTCATTCCACACGAAGATAAACTCTGTTCATTACACATGCCATGCTCTGCTCCTTGGCATAAAAATCTGCTTCTGGAGTCAGCTCATCTTCTGACAAACACATCTTGTCGTACAAATGGGCCTGTCTTCAGGGACTCTGAACAGTGTCCTTTCCATTAGGTTTCAATCCCTTCAGTCCAGGTCTCCTGCCTCCGTCCCCGACACACAAAGAGTTCCGACGGAGCCACCATCCACAGCTCCCCACTTGCCATGTTAAGTGTGTGTTTGCAAAGGCAAAAGAAGTACTGTTTACCTAAGGCATGGAGACCCGCATTTTTCAACAAGGGAAAAAAATCAGTGTGTAAAAGCACAGCCGAAAAATTTTCTAGATCCAAAAGCCACCTTTTGATTGGAATAAAAAACATCATGGTCTGGACAAATTGGGATGCTGTGACTTTAGAGTGTGATTCTGGCATGTCCTGCTCCTGGTGCTCTCTACCCCAGGACCACCTAGCTCAGTCAGGACCCCCAGGTGACAGGGAGAATCGTGGAGAGAGCCAGAAAATATTTTCCCAGCGATCAGAGCTGGTCATTTCCATTGATGGAGACATGTATGGGGCATTAGGATTTCAGCGATACCTGGATACCTGAAGTTCCCACCTGAGTGGCCCTTGGTCCAGGCACTGAAGTCCATGAAGCCTTTTTAAGCTAACACCTTGGCTGAAAATGCTGATGAATTCAGCCAAATGCCTGCAGGTGCCGAAGGGGCTGGGATGCAGAACAGAGAAGATTCTAGTTAAAATCCAGAAAGGGTCAAGAGGGGGGGGGTCTGGTGGCAGGAATGTGCCTCCCTAGCCTCGAGGGGCTATTACCAAGGACCAATTAGCAATGCATCAGGAAAAGATCTGTACCAAAAGGGGGGAAAGGGGGGAAACAAATGAGTTCTTATGGCTAAGAGATTCCAAAGTGAGTCTGGAGGTCATTCCAGAGGCTACACTTATGCAAGTCTCAGCAGGATCTCATTTACTGCCACAGGAAACAGTGCCTCAGATAGCTGGGCTCCTGAGGGCTCTAGAGACATCCAGAAACTATAAACAGGGCAGACAGCTCAGGAATCTGGCACCCTGTCAGCGGGCCTTGCTTTGGAATTTATGCTCCGCAGGGTAACAACCTTAGACCCACTCACAGTTTCTCTACACGTGGCTCTTCTGCCCCTTTTATTTGAACCCCTAATTAGCACTACACTTGATAAATACATGTCCCAGAGACTTAAATCTTTGGTCCGTCCATGCGCCAGTTGAGCCCTGAATTTCAGCAGAGTTGCAACACCTACTCTCCAGTTCATTGGATTCACCCAGGACAACTAACAAGGAGGTGAGGTTTGACAACGCCCACCCCAAGGAACAGAGAGTATCTACAACTGCAAGCAATATAACTCCATCCATCAGCCCCGTGGGATCTAAGCCCCCTCTCAATTAGAAGCAGAGTGGGCCTCACCATCCCCAAATCCTCAAGATTAGGGACTGAACAATGGACTAAAGTGGACTTATTATTATCCCACTATAGACAATATTACTCGAGCAATGGAAGAACTCTTTATCGTTGAAATCAAAGGCAGTGGCCACCAGAGGTTCTGAGGGATGGGAGAGGGAAGAATGGGTGTAATGCGGGGGCGTTTGGGGACATTGGATTTGTCCTGCATGACATTGCAGTGATAGATACAGGCCATTGTATATTTTGTTATGACTTAGAAGACCGTGTGGGCCAAAGCATGGACTACAATGTAAGCTGTAGCCCGTGGTTGGTGGCAATGCTTCAGTATGGGCTCATCAACCGTGACAAATGTACCAGGCTGATGAGGGATGCTGCTAAGATGGGGAAGGGTGGGGGGTGACCAGGGGCATATGGGAATCCCTTGTATTTTTTATGTAAACTTTATGTAATCTAAAGTTTCTTTAAAAATAAAATATTAATTTTTTTTTTTAAATGGCAGCAGGAAGGGCCTGGGTGCCTTGAGGGTGTCACAGAAGAAGGAAGTGTGAGGGTAGAGAAGGGGGAGGGTCAGCTACCCCACGTGTCATGAAGAAGGGGGAGCAGGTTGCTCCGTGAAGAGAAATTGGGGCTGGATATGTTGATTTTCACGGACAGCAAAAGCTTTCATTGGCCTCTCCTTATCAAGGAGCCAGATAAGCCAACACTCTCCTGTCCCTCTATGAAAGCCAATGCCCGGGGCCCATCACCTGCTCAGCACAAGGCTAGGAGGCCATGGTGTGCTGGTGTCAGCTCGTGTCCATTCTGGAGAGTGGGTTGTTAGGTTTTCAGGAGGTCTGTGAGCCCATTGAGTTGTTTCTCCATTGGAAATGTGAAATTGGCCATGGTGGGGGTATTTGCACCATGGAAATTAGCAAAGGCTGCAAGCCAGCAAGTCTGCCGAGCACATCCACCACACTGAGTAGCTCTTTTCTCAGAGGCTATGCATTTCTTGCTCTACCAATTGAGTTTGTATGTGCACCAGAACCAGTTATGTTTATTCCCAACCCTGTTTATGCTGGCTTACTTTTTTCATTGTAATTGTGTGGTTTAATTAGATAATATATAGATCAATGGAACATGAGGGTGAAAAGAAAGAGTTGCTGTTGCAATGAAAACTAAGTCAAATGCTTAGAAGGTTCCAGTAAAAGTGAGTTGCTTAAAGACTGTTGCCAAAGTAGATGGGATTGATACAACTATACAGTACTGGGGCTTCGTGAAACTCTGGAAGGACGCTGCACTCAGACTGCTTCACAAGTGGTCTTAATAACGCCCCCTCCAATGTGGAGCTCTAAATTGAAAATCATAGGCAAGGCATTAGGAGGTGGCCCCTGAAGAAAGAAGGAATCGACCCAGAAACAGCAGGTGCACCCCAGGGAAACCCAAAACCTCGGCCCTACATCCAAAGTCTATACCCATGTATAGACTTTAAGTTAAAATTAAATTCTTACCCTGTGGGTCAATCATTACTATGATTCTTGACTTTACGTGATTTTAAAAATTAATGGGCAACTGGACCCTGCTGGGTCAGCAGTCAAGCGCTGGAAGCCATCTGTCGAGAGGTGATGGTTGAGGGCGTGGAAGTAGAAGGCAGAGAGCAGAGGATGGGGAAAGAGCCGGCAAATGTGGGAGGGAGGCAGGAGGGCGGGTAGCGGTGAAGCCTCTTGGAGACACCCCCTGTCCTCTGCTCCCCTGGCGCCACCCACCTAACCCTGCTCACCTCTGCCACTGCGGTCTGGGTATCTGCTGCCCGGCTAGACACATGCCCTGAGGGACGCTGGAGTCTTGTGCCCAGAGCTGGGTGCATGCTGGGTGCTCAGTAGAATCAACTAGAGCAGACTATGAGGAAGGGGCCCTCGAAATGCCAGGACAAATGCTGCAAAAGGTCAAAGGGAGAAGCGGCTGAGGAAGGGCCCCTGCACAGGCATTTGAGCGGGTTACGGTCAAGGCCGGGAGGCTGCCAGGTGGACTGCGGGAGATGAGTGGAGTCAGGGTGAGCAGCGGGTACCCAGAACCCGGGGTTTGTGGGCTGGTCAGGAGGAATAATGACTTGGCTGCCAGCCACGGGGTCCGGTGACGGTGATGCTATTTCCCCTCCAAGACAGCCTTGGCCTAAGGGAGGGAGAGGTGCAAAGTCCTAGGTAAAAGAGACTTCCCTTTTGCTCAGCACTCGCTTCTTTCTACCTGTGATGTTTTTGAGGCAAAAAAATATATATTGCTAAAGTGAGAGAATATCATTAAATGTTAATTATGAGAACCTTAAAGGTTATTTTTGCATAGCTCACCTCTTGGACCAAAGCCACTTCCTCATGACCATGTAAGAATATAAATTAATCTATAAAGCATTTAAAATGCCACAAACTCTTTAACTTTATTATGAAGTTAAATGCCATGAATAAATATGTGCTCCCGGGTCTGCCTGCGGCCAGGAGGCCTCGCCTGAGACCCTCCTTCCTCTCTGTACGCCTGGACTGTCCGGCCTGAAGCCGCTCCAGCCCCAAATCTTTTCTGCTGGACTAAGGGAGCCACGGCTCCCTCCTCAGTCCTGCTCTCTCCTGCCCTCCAGCCCGCCTGGTTAAAGGGGCCACATGAGCTCTCTGAGCGCAAGGCCACGGCCTCTGCTCTTTGCCTCCAGGTGCAGGCAGGAAACCCAGCCCGCGTGGTCCTCTGCCCCGGGAGCGCGTCCCAGTGCCGCTCGTCATCCCTGCCTCTGTCTGTGCCTTCTGACAGAAAAGGATGATTCCGGCTTTAATAAGGTTAGACTGGGTGTCACTGAATAATTTATCTGCACACGTTGCATCTCAGAAAGTTTCTGCTTCGCTTGCTGATGCTTTACTTTTCCCCTGATGAAAAGTAACATGTCCCCCAGTGGGGGAGAGGCCAGAGCAGGAAGGGGAGACAGGAGGCTGCTCCGGGAAGAGTCCCCTGATGGGGCAAAGGGGGAAACACTTTCAACAGGGTGGTCCTCGGAAAGTAAGAGGTCTGCAGGCAAAGCATTGCCACCCCCACGTAAGAAAGTGAGTTCTGGAAAATGGAAAAGTAACCCATTGGCACCTGTGATCAAAGTACCACATCCAGCTCTTAGATGAGAGCAGGGGGTAAGGGGGGCTGGGGGGGAGGGGGAACCCCTGGAGAACTGCAACTCCTGATGGAGCCCTGGAGCAAAAGGGAAGAGTTTAGCTCCAAGAGATTCCCCACCCCTGCCCCCACGTGTCAAGGACAAGAGTGAGCAAGGGACTGTCGGCATCCAGAATGCCCTGCCACAAACAGAGAGGAAATAAGAGGGCATGGGGAAAACCCCAGAGCTGATCAAGAGCGGCCAACTTCTGCTGGGGCATCCAGGGGGAGAAGGAACTAGAATGCAAAGGAAAGAGCACTCGGTTTGCAGCAGATCTGGGCTTGGTGCTCAGCTCTGCCGCTTAGTAAGCACAGAACCATGGACGGGACATTTAATCTCGACCTTCTGTCTGTACGTGGGGATCAAAATTTCCACCTCCACTGATTATGTGGGATGGCACCGCCGAACCCTTGAAGGAGTAGAAGAAAACTAATCACTAAGATTATCCTCAGGTACCTTGAGAGAGACCAGAAAACAGGCCAGCCCCTGCCTCTACGGGACCTACAGTCCAGCACCCTAAAATAAGGGGGTGGGGTGGAAGGAGGTCAGACGTGAGAGGTCACCAAGATGAGGAGCCCAGCACCCAGCAGCTCAGTGCAACGGTCTTGGGACAAAGGCACCAGCTCCTGAACACTACAAATACCCTGAGTGACCCCAGGAGCCTCCTCCACGTAGGGTCCAGGTGACAGACTAATAAGAAGGAACACCCCCCACCAACGGAGAGACAGCCACACGCGCAGACTGAAACCAAAGCCTCGTGACCACAGCAGCAACCACGACCAGCCACCGGGTGCTTCCCGGGTGCCAAGCACTTTGGGCATATCCTCTCATTTACGCCTCCATAAACCCAGTTTAGAGGGGCTTCGGGAGGGAAAGCAGTGTGTCTGGGGCCACCTGCTGTCACTTGCCCAACACCGTTTCCATAGGGCATAGATGGCAGAGTCAAGAGAGGCTCAGGCTTGTCCCCGAAGCCTGCACTCCTTACAATTGCACTGGACTTCCTGCTCGGAAAAGCCCTCTGCGGGTTTCTCCTCCTTAGAAACTTCCCATCAAACCAGGAACAACGCAGCCATCGTAATTCCCAGATCCCATGAATAGGTTACCTTACATGGCAAAGGGAATTAGAGTTACAGATAAAATTAAGGCTGTTAATCAGCTGACAAGAAGATGGGGAGATGATTCTGGATTGTTGGGGTGGGTCTGACATAATCAAGGGGTCCTTAAAAGTGGAGGAGGGAGGCAGGAGAGGAGGCCAGAGTCAGAAAGCGAGAGATGCTCGGCTGCTGGCTCTGACGGTGGACGGAGGGGCCCTGCCAAGGAACGCATGCGGCCTCCAGAAGGGACCAGCCCTGCCGACACCGTGCTTTTAGCCCAGTGAGGTCGTGTCAGACCTCCAGCCCCCAGAGCTCTAGGAGAAGAAATGTATGTGGTTTTAAGGCCCCAAGCTGGTGGTCCTTTGTTACAGCAGCAAGAGGACACTCATACAGTAGGGGGGCGTTTGGGGAGAGGAGCCACCCGGGAGGGTCCGGGGGGGCTTTTCTGCTGGCACCAACCAAAAGAGAATACGGACCTGCCCAGGGGCAGCCACTGTCCATCTGGGACCGGAGGAAAAGCCAACTTCCTTGCCAAGGCAGGAATCCCACCCGCGTCTATTCGTCTGCCTTTAGGTGAGCAGCTGCTGTCTGTAAAGAGGATGCCGTCCTCCCAGGTGGCTGATTAAATATTACAAGAGAGGCACCCACTCTGCCCTGCAGCCGGGCTGAATAATTCATCGCAGACTTATTTGAATGAAGCAACAGAAGGTGAGGCACTGAACTGGGTCAGGCAGGCCCTGCCTGCTTGAGCAATTCAGCTATTAGGTCATTTTAAAACAAAAGGGATGAGCTCTTGAGAGGATTAATTATTGGCTTCTCAACGCTCCTGAAGCACCGTGGCTAAAAATCATTGCAAATCGATGTCTATTAAACTGCCTCTGAACATTCCAGGCCTTCAGGAAAAGAAACTTGGAAAAAAAAGAGGCCCTGAAAATTCTAATGGGTTGGGATAAAGGGCTACATGGCCCAGGAAACATGCTCTGCTCCTTGTTAACAGGATACCCCAGCAGCTACTGGGAGCAAATGAACGGGTGGTGCTGAGATTTCGGAGGCAAATTAAACCAACACCTGGGGCCCCAGGGCACTTTCCAGGAAGGAACAGAATGAACCACTTAAAAGTAAAGTAATGGAATGTAGAAACCCCTCAGGCCACGAGCTCATTTTCAGGATGAACTATGTCCTCTTCCCAACCCGCCCTATGCAAGAGGGACACTGAGGTCCAATCTGCCGCCCTACCCCCACGCATAAGGAACCAGACAGAAGAAGACATAGGGCTAAGCTCACCCGCCCGCCCCCCAATGGAAATTGCAGTTCACCTCAACCCCACACCGGGCTTCAGACCCAGGGTTCCTCAGGTGCCCCCCTCCAGATCATCCCATCCGGGAACTGGTCATCAGACGAGAAGAAAAGAGCTGGGCTGGAGCAGGACCACCTGCCAACCCCAAACACTAGGGTGCGGCTTTCTCATGCCAGCCAGCAGGGCAATTCCAATGCCCTTCTCACTCTCATGCCCTCATGGGCGGTCGAGGCGCCATCACCACAGAATGTCCTGCATCAGTCACTTGGGGATGGCCCCTGGAGCGCCACGCAAGTGCTCTCTCTGATCGATTGTTATTGGCCATTCAGAGCTGGGTTAAGAAAGTTCCTGAGGCTGCATCCAGCTCGCAGGAAACTGCTGCCATGATTAGTGGTGTCTTCCCAGGCAGAGAGGGGGCATACATATTTGCCATCTTAGAATCCAGTTCAGCGGTTTTAAGGATGAGGAAACCAAGTGCCAGAGAGGACGAGAGCTTTGCCCAAGGTCAGCTGGAAAGTGCATTCTGCCCCTGCACCCTTCTTGTCAGACCTTTCATGTAATGCGTGGCTGGGGCAGGCAGCCTCGAAGTTGGCCCCCAGTGACCCCCCACCACCTGGAACTCACACCCTGGTGTAATGCCTTGATGTTGGCTGGATCTGGTGGTTCCCTTCTCAGAAACAGAATGCAGCAAAAGTGATGGGACAGCACAGCTGAGATTAGACGACAGAGACTCGGGCATCCATCTGGCTCCCTCTTACTCTCTTGCTCGCTGGCTATGACGAAGCTCTTGCAAGCCCACAGGGCAAGGAGCTGAGGACAGCGTCCAGCCAACAGCCCACAAGCAACGGAGGCCTCATTCAACAGCCCACGAGGAACTGAATCCTCCAGCAACCACACAAGTGACCTGGAGGTAGATCTGTCCCCACTGGGTCTTCAGGTGCAGCCCCAGCCCACACTTCACTGCAGCCCCGTGAGAGACTGAGTCAGAGGCACCCAGCTAAGCTGGGCTGGATTCCTGACCCACAGCAACTGTGAGATAATAAACATTTGCTGTTTTGAACTACTAAGTTTTTTATTTAATTTGTTACACAGCAACAGCTAACTAATACAGTGATCAATAACTATTTGTTGGATGGATGAATGGCTTTGGGGCACTAAGCTTTGCCTCTGCAACATTCCCTTCACTCACTTCTGTTGGGTGTGTGACATGGATGCTCTTAGTTGTCTCTCCTATTTCCTCTCTTCCTTGCTCACTCCAAGGAGTGTTGGATGCTTTTTGGTAGAATGGTATGAGTCTTCAGGCCATCCTTCTGCACAACTGCAAAAAGAAAAGCTTGGAACAAGTGGGCTGTATGTGTGCAGAGCCCAGAGCCATCTGCAATTGCTGTTCTGAAAGGATTCCTGTTAAACTAATCGTCGTAAATAAACCAGTAGCACTAAACATGTAAGTGTTTAACATGCATCCACTCACTGACTCCTCCTAATAGGCACTACTATTATTCCCGTTTTACAGATGAGGAAACTGGGGCTTGGGGGGTGGGTAACTTGCTGCAGGTAAATGGCCAGCCTGGGATTCCAACCCAGAGCCTGGCTTGTGACCATCCTGCACTTCGGGGTGTTATCCTGACCGGCTTCTCTCTGTGGGGCGTGGGGGGTGGGTTGCAACCTCAGCACTCCTGGCGTTTGGGACCAGATACTTCTTTGATGGCAAGAGCTGCCCTGTTGTGCTGAGGGTGGTCGGCAGTAGTCCAGCCCTCACCCAAACGTGCCAGTAGCACCCTCCTCTGATAGTCGCAACCAGAAACGTTTCCCGACATTGCTGTGTTCCCTGGGGGGGGGGCAAATGACCCCCGATTGAGAACCACTGCTTTCTGGGTAGACAGAAGTGAGCACTTCCCAGTGACCCATTAGGGCGACCTTGTCTGGGTGCAGAGGTGCAAACAGGGGCCTTGATGTTAGGCCAGCATGGTTTGAATCCCAGCGGGGGATGCCTCACTAACCTCCCGGTGCCCACATTTCCTTCTCCTAAAATAGGAATCCCTGCCTAGGCGCTCAGCAAATGGAGCAGTTCCTGCCATCCAGCGTGATGAGCTTCTCCTGGCGGCTTTGCTTATTAGTTAGCCTGCGGCCAGGCTCCCAACAGAGGGAACACAAAGGCATCCCCAGCACCCCCCCCTCCATGAAGCCATGATCTCTCCACGTTCAGCTTCCATTCCACCCTCTCTCCTTCCACAGCCCATAGTCTTACAATCACCCACTCCGAAGCCACCAGTCAGTCTGCTCCCACACCGTTTAAGGAGGAGCAGGTCCAAGGGCCATCACTCCTGCCATCTCCAGGGAACACCAAGCCCCTTCCAAAGTTCGCCTTTTTCGGATGGGAATTCGCCCTTACAAAGGATGCTGTGCTGTTCCCCAATGAGAGCAATTGAGTCCAGTTGATCTTGGCCCTGTTTTGCATCTCTGCAGCTCCACGTGCACACACACATGCGCGCACACACACACACACGCACCAGGGTGCACGGTGTGCGCCGCCTGGGAATTGCACTCCAGTCACCTCCCACGTGCGTGACTTGGCTCTCCAATTAGACTCAGGGCCATGTGTGCCGCTGCCTTTGTAACCCCACATGCCTAGTACAAACCTATGCACACAAAGGCTTGTTGAGGAATACTAGACATCGGTGGGTTGGGGTCAGTGCCCGCTCCTCGTCCCTGGTGGTTCCCGCACCTCTCCCGAGACAGCCGCACCGATCTGCACAGCCGTGACAGTGACTTACCCTCCGAATCAACAAGGCCACTCTCCCAAACCAGACCTAATCCTGGTGCCTCCCTGAGTTACACCAGAAAGTCAGGGCATGAAGCCATCCGCCTGTCGTGAGCCACTCTCCAAGCCAATTAGGGGTAATTTGAGGAGAGCCAGTTGGTGAGATACAAGCTTAAATGCTCTCTTCTGAAATGAAGGCTTACCGTAGGATCAACTTCTTCGGAGCAAACAAGCTCCCCTGGAAAATTATAATCACCACTTGGTGATGCAGAGAAAGAAACACTGTTCCATGAGGTAACAAATGCCCCCAAGTGCCCCCACTACCCGGGGGTGCTTCAGAAATGATTTCAAAGTGCTGTGCTACTGGAGGTGGAGAAAGCACTCAAATGAGAGCCAGGAGGACCTGGGCTCCAGGCACAACTTCCGGGCTAATTAGCTGAGTGACCTCGGGTGAGTGACCCTCTCAGTTGCCTCACCCTCGAATGCAGGGGAAGCAGCTGGACAGCAGAATGGAGGTTTGAAGCAGGTTCGAAACCTGGCCCATGCCTTCCCTCCTTCCTTCTCTCTCCCTCTCCCCCTGCTCTCTCTGCCGCCATTTCCTCTAGGCATTACCCATGTAGCAAGGCTATTATGAGAATTGAGATCCCAGATTAGCAGGGACTTTGCAAGTTGTAAATAGCCTCTGAGGTACTAAGAACCCTTCTTGACTACCGTTCAGCACGTCTGTGATCTTAGCAGCTTTACAGGATGACATAAACAGACCTAAAATAAATCAGACAGCTAGAAAATACAAATAAAACAGAACTGTGGTACATCCATACAATTGAGTATTATTCTGCAGTAAAAAGAATTGAGCTATCAAGCTACAAAAAGACATGGGGGACCCTTACATGCACATTGCTAAGTGAAAGAAGCCAGTCTGCAAAAGCTACAGACTGTATGGTTCCAACTATATGACATTCTGGAAAAGGCAAAGTATAGTGAGAACATCACTGGTTGCCCGGGGTTCCGGGAGAAGGAGGGACGAGCAGAGAGCCTTGTGAGGGCAGTGAAACTGTTCTGTGTGACGCCATAATGGTGGGTCCACGACACTGGCAATTTGTCAAAACGCATAGAACTGTGCAACACAAAAAGCCAACCCTCATGTCTACTGTGGGCTCCAGTGAATAACAATGTATCGATGTGGGTTCATCAATTGTAACAAATGTACCACTCTAAAGCCAGATGGTAACATCTGGGGTGGGGAGGAGGGAAGGGTATTTGGGAACTCTGCATTTTCTGTGTAATTTTTCTGTAAATCTAAAACTGCTCTAAGAAATAAAGTCTATTAAAATAATAATAATAATAACCATAAAACAAAAGCTGAAAATGTAGTCAGCCCTGGACTAAGAGCATTAATAGATAGGAAATCACAATCTATACATCCTAGAACCCCATGGAAAATTCCAGAGTTATTTTTAAATCGACTTTGAGGCACATGCACTGATCATCCTTTTATCATGATGCACACCCTCATCACGTCTGGTTTTGGCTACCACTAAAATATTAATCCCCAAGCAAACAGCAAAGAGCTCAAGGCTACAGCCAGATCCTACTGGAATAGCAGGACAGGGTCCCAGATTTGCCATCCATCCACCCCCACCAAGCAGGGAAAATTGCCACCTGACCATGTTCCTCCCCTGTGCCCATCTGAGAACTATGAAAGCCATAGAAGAAATCCCCAGCAGTTTCATGGAATTTTTCTAAAGGACTGGTAATGTTACCTCTGAATTCAGATGCCTGCCCAGGTGAGGAAGCACTAACTTTCTGGCAGAGGGTAAGCTCACAAGGCAATGACCTTAGCTTAGTAAATTAATTCCAAAGCACAATTGTTTTCAATCTTCATTTAAAATCAGCCTTTGTTAATCTAGACTTAATGACATAGGAAATGGAAATTCCCTTAATAAAATGAGTTATGAATATTTATCATCCCATTTTACCTGAAAATTGAATAATTCATCAATTAACTTTACTATTAATTATTTAATGCAAAGTTAATAAACTGCAAAACTCTTATGTATCCTTGCAGGCCCTCTGGCATTGGGGAAATGAAGCACCAGAGAGACAACATAACTATGGATAATCCTAGATACACACTGATGAGGGGATAGATGGGGTTAAGGCTGGAATTTTCTTTAGGCATTACCCATGTAGCAAGGCTACAAAGCAGCCGAACTAAACCACTGACTCATAAAGTAAAGGGAGAGATTTTTTCTCACCTTGAATTTCTGTACCACAGCCAAAAAAGAACTCCAAGCTTGGCAATGATCTTGAGAGATTATTTCTCCCATGCATTATCTCTACCATTTGTCACCTTCATCGTCCTCATCGATATTTTTCTGGCATTTAACGGCCCATGATATGAAGCTGTCACAGCCAGCAAGGTCCCTTGCTCCTGGAGAGCACTTCCTCCCCTGAAGCCTCAGTCAGGACCTCCATCTCAAAGAAGAGATGAGAGCAGAGTGAGTTCAGAAGGAGCAGGACTGTGAGGGGGAGCTGGGAGTAGAGGGTATAGCATCAGCCAAGGGCTGGGCCTCAGAAATTCAAGGGAATCAAAGCTTGCATCCTGAGCTCTGAGCACACAGCTCAGACTTCCTGGGAGAGTTATCCTGACTCTCCAAACTCATAATCCCACACGTGACTACATCTTCTGGGATATCTTCAAAGGTAGCAGCCAACAAGACCTTCAGGTGGTGCCTCTTTAGTAAAATGGGGTCTGCAGAGGGAGCTGAGAGCTGCTGGCTTGCTTTCTATGCCCGCTCTTATCCTGCTAGTTCATTCTCCCCATAGCAACCAGAATGGTCTTGTTCCTCTGGGAGCTCCCACTGCTTCCAGCAATAGCCCCAAATCCTTAGCTGGACCTACGCAGCCTTCTGTCTCACCTGCTTCTCCAGCCGCACCACTCTGACTCTCGCTACCCCGGCCACAATGGCTTTCTTTATAGTCTCTCACATCCCTAATTCCTTCCGGCCTTAGGTCTACACAGGCTGCCATTCCCACCACTGGGAGATGTACTTTCCTTCTGCCCCTGCTCACTCCATCCCCTAAAATACACATACTCATCCTTCAGGTCTCTGTACAAGGGTCAGCTGCAGGAAAGCAGCCCGGCCACCCCTGCTCCCAGGAGGCCAGCTTCCCACCTGCACTTTTCCCTGGTGACATTCATCAAAATTGCAATTATTGTAACTGATCTATCTCATTCACCAATACACCCCATCAAAAAGCCATCAAAAACTATTCCCTGAATGAAGAGATGAACAGATGCCAACCAACAATTTCATGAAGGTGACACTTTGGTGTTGTGCAGTTCAGAAATACAAGGGTTCACCTAGGAGAAGATGACAAGCCTTCCCCAGATCGAGCCAGACTCAGGCGCAGCATTTCCCAAAATTGGCAGATGGAATTAGTGATCCTGAGCCATGACGATGGAGGCAGAGGAGCCACGGACATTTTGTGTGAAAATAGGTGAAAATGGCCCATTTCACGGTGCAGGCTGTCCACCTGGGGAGAAGCAAGCGCTCCTCCACTGATGCTGGTAAGTTTCGTTCTTTCCATCATTTCATTGCCTTTCTTGGCAACTTTCCCCTGGACTCTGGCTATGGCTCATTTCCCTGACAACCCAGCCTAGGCACCAGCTGATTTTACGTAACAAAGTAAATCCCACTGCAATCAGAAAGTTCCTGTGCCTGAAGAGCTGTCAGAATCCCCGCAGCTCATCCTTAGGGGAACAATGGGAGGTGACCAAGCAAGCCCAGGAACACGTCCCCCAGTTCCCACACTCTCCATAAGGCCTGGCCACAGAACTGCCGGCCTCCGTGGAGGCCTCCCCGGCCTAGACCCTGCCTCCTCCCAGAGACTCACCTCAAACCCGACAGCTCAATTAACAACAAGTCCCCTGTGGGGTGAGGTCAGGGACAAGCAGTACAGAGCTCATTTTATCTCTTAGGAGTTTTTCTCCACCCAAAAGTGTTCCATCTCGTTAAATCATTGAAAGGAAAAGAGAGAAAATTTTCCCAGAAATTTTCTCTTACAAAAGAGAACAATGGCCATGGCAGGGAGGAGGACGTGTGGGCGTGTGTGCACGTGTGTGTCCATGTAACTGGGTACAGGTTTGCATGAATGTGCACATGAGCGGATGTGTGTATGCACATGGAAAGTGAAGTATGTGGAGGAGTTAGAGAACTAGGAACGATTTTCTTCCTTCGTTTCTGGTTATTTTGAAATGTGTTTAAAAGTCCCATGATAAAGGGTTATGGAAAATCTAAGAGAAGCAAAGGCAGTCATACTTCCTAGTTAGGCTGAGAAGAGGCGAGACTCACCAGCCAGGACACCCGGCTAATTCAGTAATTACTCATAATGCAGAAAATTATGAATTGCAAAACGTGGTTTATTCTGAGAATGTACCTCCCTACCTCACAATGCCACTGGGCAAGTGGGCCAGCTCCCTTCCCTGCAGCCAGCAAAGATTTATGAGATCAGAATTGATCCAGAGGAATGCCACAGATGCCACAACCCGGGCCATTACAGAAATGCCAGCAATCCTCATTTGCCCAAGCCAGGAGAGGGGAGTGAAAATGCGAAAAATCAGCCGGTGGGCAGCAGAAAGGAAACCAGACTGCAGTTGGCGGGCACTGGCAGGAGATGCAAATGCATATTGATTTGTGTGCACACAATGCAAGCGAGCTTTTTCATTCTCAGAAATATTCGTCACTGCCAGGTCATCTTGCTTAGAAATGCCAGCTGGTGCCACCCTGGGTGAGCAATGTCCAGTCAGGGGTCCCCCAGTACCCCAAAGTGCAGCACTCCTGCTCTGTGAGATGTTTATCACAGAACAATCCAAGGAAGATGTGCTCACCCATAACCACATAAAGATAAAAGGTAGCAAGACGCCGTTGTCAGGAGACAGGCATGGCGCACTGGGTGATGCTGGCAGCCTCCAGGGCCCCCAAATTCTGCCATGCCCCTTGTGCAGACCCCCAGGATGGGCGCGTTAAAGAAGGGCTGGGCTGGCATGTCTTGGGTCTCCAGCTTGCACACTGGGAACATGTGAATCTCAGAAACGGGGTTGCTTTAGCCCGGAGGGGTTGTGTGTTTATTTGGAAGCCATAAAACTGTACTTTGAGTCATTTCTTTCTGCAGATTGAGAAAGGGTTAAAGAAAGAGAAAAAAACAAGCGAGTAAAACAGCAAGTAAGACCAAGCGTGAGAGTGAGATGAAGAGAGAAAAGGGACAGGGGCGCGTGGTGGATAAGACGAGACAGCAAAGGGAGAGGGTCCCACCTGGGACGGTGGGGAGCAGGCGGGGGCCAGTCGTCCCAGAGGACTGGGCGGTGATCCCAGCATCAGATGACAGTAAAGGAATGAGAACAAGTATAAGCCCAGAAAGATAAGGAAAGGGGGGATGGAGACAGTGGGTGAGGGACGGCAGTGCGTTTTAGGGAGACGGGAAACAGATGCAGGGTTGGTTGCTAACTGACTAGCTAAGTCAAAGAAGCTAAACCCTAAGTGCCATAGAGAGGACACCAGGGACGAGCCAGCTAATTTCCTGCAGAGCCACAAAAAGGCATGAATGGAGGCATCAGGGACCATGGATGGGGGGTGGGGTGGAGGGGAGTGGGGCGGAAAGCAGGACGGTGGCTGGAAATCTATGGAGGGGACAGAAGCCCCTCCAGAGAGCCACGCAAGCTCCGGGCAGCCAGGCAATCAGCTGGTCTCTGCCCCCACTGCAGACATGTTTATTCTCTAGAGAAATGGACCCGAGAGGGGTAAAACACCCCAGAAACCCAGGGAATAAATGGTGGCTGTCATGCTGGGTGGGTGAGATCCCGGAGCACTGGCAGCCAGGCAAGCGCCAACCACCAGGCAGCACTTCCACGGATCCTTCTGGGAGAAACGGGATGGTACCAGAATCAGATCTACAGATTCTGACATCTTGGAATCCCCCAACCAAAACACTGGCTGCCTCCATTAAAAAGCCTTTCCCCAGCGGAACAAAGCATAGGGGGTGGCAGCGTGAGAGAGTGAAATCCTCATTGAGCATCTGGGGAAGTCAAAAGGTAATGTCTAAAAGGGATAAATCAAGAACGAGCAGCATAAACGTATTACTGAGAACTAGGGAGGTAAATGCCAGAACTAAGAGAGTTGACAATTACCAACCCTTGGAAATGGGATTAGGCTGTAGGGCAAAGGGCTGCTATTTTTCCTTGCAAGCCTTTTAGAACCATTTGACTTATTCAACTTCGTGTATTTTGATAAAAATAAAAATAATACAGGAGCCTGCCCATGGCACCTGCCTGACCCAGGGAGAAATGCAACATGGACAGGGATTCCTCCCAGTAAGCCTGGGAATTGCACTCCTGGCTCTGGGAAGGCAGGAGGGACGGAAGGAGAGCTGCTGGGGCCGGCTCGCACCCCAGGCAGTGCGCTTCCAAGGAGCAGCTCAGCACTGTTTGAGGGGCCACAGCACTGGCCTACCCTTTGACCACACAGCCACCGGGTGTGACAACCCCACCCCCACCCCCACCCCGCCGTGTATGGCCACGTCCCAGTTGCCCAGCTCGGGGCCCAAGGACTCACTGCACGCCTGGGCAGTCAGCTCCCCACCCCCACGCCCATGCCGACCCCGCTTCCCGCCCTTGGCTGCTTTCCTGTACCCCCAGGGGATAAGGCGAGATGGTCCTTGCTCTCTTCCTGCTTTGACATTTTGTATTCTGTGACTTAAGATAATGAACTAGAATCTGGGGCAGACCCACTTCAAGCAGGCTAGGGGTTTCCCCACTGCTGTGGAGACGCTACCAGATCCTGGAACAGGATCCAGGTCACTAATTCCCCGCCTCCCCCTAGAGATGTGAAAAAAAAAACAACAGCCTGACCCCGAGGCAGATGCCTTCTGGGGAAGTTGTATAGCAGCTTGGGCTCCTCTGATCAAGGAGAGAGCCGTGAGCCCCCCTTACACTACATTTGCTCTTTGGTTAATGATGATACACTTTGGACTTCATCAAGGATTTGCCCAATGCATTCGGCAAATGCTGAAATGGATGTAACATGACACATCATTATGTTAATTTCATAGCAGTCCCCAACTCAGCATAATGCAAAGGTCGCACAGGGGAGTGAAGTGGCTGCTGACCCAGTTAGTTTCTCTTCCACGGTTGTGAAGTCTGGACTCTGCGAAAAGACTTGGGGATGAGACTCCCCTCCCCCACCCAGCACCCCCTGGACGATCTTCTTGAGCCATCCCTGCCCTGCCCAACTGGACAACCCAGTAAGAGCCAGAGAAGAGGCCCTGGGAAGTTTTTAATCATCCAGATGGGATTTCCATACCATTTCTGCAATTCTATTCTGGTAACTCTAGCAACCTCACCTGGAATAGAGGCTTCCTTAGAAAAGTCCTGCAGCTGGTCCAAGGAGGAGAAGCTCCAAGAGGCGGCCAACAGGTCAGTGCCATTTGTCCCCAGGCTGAGCAAACAGCACTGACTGCCCGTGGCCCAGGCCCAGGCCTGAAACCATTGGCTTTCTAGGTAGAGCCCTCTGCCACACCTGGCCCCAACCCACTCGTTCTGATCACCTCCTGGTCACCCCACTGGGAGGGAGGGAGCCCACCTTAGGGTGATGGGGATGGCCCAACACTGGGCAGGTGAGAGGGACAGTAGCTTATTGACCCGGGAGGGGGACGCTGTCCCCAAGCACAGTGAAGAGCAGAAGCTGTGGAAGGTGGGCCTTGTAGTAACAAGAGGGTGGGGTGCCCCTGGCTCCCCCGGAGGACGTGGTGGGCTTGTGTGACTAATTCCTCCATCTGGCAGGGAACTGGTGCAGACTAAGCGGGCACTGTGCCTGATCCCCATGATGAGGAGGGGTTTGCCTTGGTGCCCCAGGTTTGTTCAGATGTCAAGGCAGCTCTTATTATGGACCTTAATCTCAGGTCTTACACCCCCCTGCTCTCGAGGACAGAGAACCCGCTGGCAGCTTCAGGGCTGGTGAGCTGCCTCGTGTGCACACCTGCCGCTCTGCAGTGGACCCAAACGCGCGCACACGCCCCCACCATCAAAGCTACAGGCTCCCGTGCACAAGCTGGGAAGAGACACACAAGACCTGCCTCTGAGGGGCCATCTTGCTGGGCCGAGACCCACACAGCCGTGACAGCTGCACTCTCAAGCAATTGGCAAGAAAGCAAACAGAGGCTACGGAAGCCGAAGGTGAGGCGCTTGCTGCTGGGCTGGCGTGTTTGGAGAAGACCCCCGGGAAAGCTAAGATGAGAAGGGTGGGCTGGTTTGGTTGGGCCTGGGGGCCATTCGGGGTGAGGTGGACTGCTGAGTGAGGCAGGAGTAGGGGGCTAGGAAGGTGTGCCTGGACTTCAGTGAGCACCCCCTGAACTGTAGCAGGGACTTTGAGGTGGGGAGTCAAGGACGATAAAATGAAAAGGGTAGGTTGAGACCAAGTGACGACTCTTTAAATTGTGTGTCCTCTAGGAAAGTGGATGTGGCTCGAGCAGCTGGGCACCCACCTACCAAATGGGAGGTTCCGGGTTCGGTTCCCAGGGCCTCCTAAAGAAGACGAGAAAGACAGCGAGCTGATGCAACAAGATGATGCAGCGAATTGACACGATGAAGAGACACATCAAGGAAACACAATGAGAGACACAACAAGCAGGGAGCGGAGGTGACTCAAGTGATTGGGTGCCTTCCTCCCACATGGGAGGTCCTGGGTTTGCTTCCCAGTACCTCTTAAAAAGAAGACAGAGGACAGACAGAGATCACAAACAACAAGGGGGGTTGGGGAATAAATAAATAAATTAAATCTTCAACTTGTGTCCCCCCCAAAATATTTAAGTCCTAACCCCCAGTACTCAGAATTTGACCTTTTAGGAAATAGGGTCTTTGCAGATGTAATTATAAGGTTGCAGAGGAGGAGGCCCTATTCTGCTATGACTGGAGGCCCTCTAAGAAGAGGGAAAGAGACACAGACATGGGATGATGAGGCCGAGATAGGACGCACGCAGCTGCAGGCCTGGGAACCCCAAGGATGGCCAGCCACAGAGCGATGCCTCCCCTCGCGAGAGCGCGGCCTGCAGACACCCTGATCTCTGAGGCCTCCAGAGCTGTGAAGAGAACAGTTCTCTGATGTCTGGAGTCACCGCTTGTGGCCATTTGTTCCGGCCGCCACAGGAAACTAAGCCACAACCTTGAGCGCCCCAATAGAGAGTCTGGACTTTATCTCCTGGGGAGGCTCTGAGGTTTTAAAGTGGAACAGTGATGTAATAAAAAGAGTATTTTAGGAAGACCAACCAGGAAGAAGGAGTCCAGACTGAGAGGGAAGTGTTGCTTGGAGCTATGTCAATAATCCAAGTATGCTATAGGCATAAGGCCTGGAGCGAGGGGAGACACACAAGGAAACAAGGATGTGAATTATGAATTACGAGCCACTAATTCAATTCAGGGAACAAAAGAGAAAGAGGAGCCATAGAGGAATGCAAGGTGTGGGCCTCAGCATCTTTACAGACAAGGGGGCACTTCTGAGGTCCAGGGAAAGCAGAAGACGGAAAACAGAGGTGGTCAGGCAATGAGGAAGGTAAAAGATGGAAGATGGTGACTGAGATAAAAACAGGACATCCAGGAGAAAGCACAGGCGCAGGGGGCCAATGGAAAGCTCAGGAGAGAGGCTCAGGGCTTGGGGATCACCCACAATGAGTTAATAGGCAGGGAGACCAACGGTAAGAGCGAGCAGAGGGCCCAAGACCTGGCTTGGGGAAGAGACGCAAAGCGGAAGAAACACTGGATGGTACAAGACAGCCGGGAGAGCAAGAGTGGGATTTTGAGTCTTCCTGAAACTCAGTGTCACTTTTCTTCTCTTTGCTTTCAGATCCTTGACTTGGCTATTTTACTACTTATTGACCAAGAAGCATTTAGCATTTAGCATTCATTACAGGAAAATTCTATTACTAGACCTTTAGTGCTCCCGTGTTAAGGTGCTATCTATATAAATCTAATTAATTAATTAGATAATTAATAGCATTTTCCAGCCTACTTCTACTGGTATAAACAGGTTACCTGGGAAGGAAGTGCTTTCAAGTCCATCAAGAGTCTCGTGGGTCCCCAGTTCCCAGGGAAGGCTGCATATTTCCCAAGGGAAGAGAAATAAATTATTGGGATTGCTAAGTCTTGCTAAGTCCTGCCTGCCTGGAGTCTGCTCTGCTCTTGGCCCTGCGGTAAATGTGGTAAAAGGGGCCTGGTGGGGGAAAGTTGCCAAGGTCCAGCACTGCCTGGAATGGGGAAAAGGGGTGGGGACCACTGCAAAACCATGGCCTCCAACAAAGGGATGCTGGGGGGCCACTTGCCTGGCTCCCAGGTCTCTCAGTTAAATCCCCACCTCTCCCATGTGCTATGGAAGAAGGGCATAAAGCTGCAATGGGCATTGCAGTAAGATAGCACTGGGTTCAAACCCCAGACCTAACTCTTCCTGGACACGAGCCCTTGGATGCCCCGTACACTTGGATGCCCGCATACTTTGGATGGCCACGTAACTTTGGATGGCCTGTGTATTAGTCAGCCAAAGTGGTGCTGATGCAAAATAGCAGAAATCTGTTGGCTTTTATAAAGGGTATTTATTTGGGGTAGAAGCCCACAGTTACCAGGCCATACAGCATAAGGTACTTCCCTCACCAAAGTCTGTTGCCGTGTGTTGGAGCAAGACAGCTGCTGGCATGCAGGCTCTCTAGGCTTGTCTCTCTCCCCAGGGTGTGATTCTCTCTGGGCTCAGCTGCTCTGCTCTCTCCTGTGCGTTTACCTCCCGGGGCTCCAGCTCAAAACTCCAACCTCCCTTCTCTGCGGTACAGTTGCTCTGTGAGTCCCACCCCCTGATGTGGCCCAATCAAAGCCTTAATCATCATTTAATCAAGTAAAAGTGAAACCTCGAATCCAAAATCTATTTTTGGAGTTCATAAACAATATCCAACTGCTACAGCCTGTACCCTTGGATGGCCCGTACCCTTGGATGGTCATGTACCCTTGGATGGCCTCGTACCCTTGGATGGCCTCGTACCCTTGGAT